>OZ059836.1:29886190-30488687 GCA_964057195.1 Orthosia cruda | reverse complement strand
GGGAACTACGCGGGTGAAACCGCGAGGTGTCCGCTAGTTTAGTACAAAGGCTTTATCCGGAAAATGCAAAGTTTCTGTGGAATAGATCATGAGAGCGAAACCGCGGGATTAAGTTAGTGAATAATAACTTTCTGTTTTTGATTTGCCGATACATTTTAGTTATTGCCTTAAATATTATGTAAACAGTCACAAGGACAAAATATGATAAAAAAACCGGCCAAGTGCGAGTCGGACTCGCGCACGAAGGGTTCCGTACCATTATCACAAAAAACGGCAAAAACATCACGTTTGTTGTATAGTGAGCCCCACTCAAATATTTATTTTATTCTGTTTTTAGTATATAGTACACCATCTGTGAAAATTTCAACTGTCTAGCTATCACGGTTGACGAGATACAGCCTGGTGACAGACAGACAGACAGACGGGCCGCGGAGTCTCAGTTATAATAAGGGTAAAAACGGGACCCGTTTTTACCCTTTGGGTACGGAATCCTAAAAACGTAATACCCGTAGATGTCGTAGGCCAATCGCTGAACTGGGCTGATCGATATCTGCCTGGGCACATCACGATACACCGGCATTTTTTGATTTGCCTGTCTAATACCCCTCATATCATTCGAAGATTAACATTTGACAATTAGTCCAACCATGCATGGAAAAATAAGTCTATAGGGTGACCAAAGTAAAAGCAAATAAAATGAGGTTTAGATAATAATAATTTTACTATAAAAACCCCGTAATTAATGCTCGTTATTCAAGAATGGAAAGTATTTATCTGAAATTAACTCACTGTTATTGCTTTTATTATTAATTTTTGATTTTTGTGACGCCGTCATCTTTGACGCGCAAACAGCGCCACCAGCGTCGCGAAATGGAACTAAACTACAATCTGCCCAGTCATATCTCGATGTGGCCAAGTGACTAGATGGGCAAATCGACAAATATTATTGCTCTCATCGATCTGCCCAAATTTATGTTTGGCACGTCATGAAATAATCGACCAAATCACGAAATACTGAAATATCGTAATGCGCCCAGGCAGATGTTGATTGGCCCAGTTCAACGATTGGCCTACGATATTGATATCAGCTAGCATTTTAACTTACTTCAAAATAGAACCTATAGAAAAAGTAGATTATATACGATCACATAGAATTTACTCTATATAAAGCTTGTTATTTTTTCATCTGAATTGCCATCATGTCCACTCAATTATACTTCACTACTTGTACTTACGAGTATATTAAATGTTTTATGTAAGTAGCTAGTGAACATCGACCTTGGCTTATTATTTTTTCTATTTTATTACCATTGTACCTATTCGCCTATAACGTGTAGGTAGGTACACCTTATATATAATACAATCTGCGAGTTCTAACGTTATGTGTGGCAGTAACTCAAGGAAGAATCATGTTTTTGAAAATATCTCTGTTTTTGGCGTGCACAGTATTTGTGTTTTGTGAATCGGGCTTCAGTAAGTTTTTTTTTTGCACAGTTTTATAAATATTTTTTTGACAAGATATCTATCTGAATATCTATGACTAAGATTTCTTAATCCCACAAATATTTATGTATTTTATTGAGCCATGCTCGTACAAAAATCTGCACCAAAAACAAAATCCAATTTTGATCCAAATATTTTCATTAGTTTTGGATTTTTGTGTTTTTTTTTTAAATATTTAAAATCAATCTTCTTTACAGTTGACACTTTGGGAAAATGTGAAATAGACGATAGTGCCTGTGGAAAAGACCACATCCAATCGATTATCAGAGACATCGGAAAGACTGGTGTGCCAGAATTAGGCATCCCTAAAATCGATCCCATCGCTTTGAATAATATATCTCTGTCTATTTTGGATGTCCTCGATATTACTTTGATTGAAGGAACCGGTAAAGGCGTCAAAGATTGCGTCGTCACTAACTTTGAGTAAGTAAAAATCTTTATTTTTCGGCTTTAAGTAGAAAATTATTATGTTCTATATATTTTAACAGATTCTCTATTGCGTCGTTCGTATTTTTATCGCGTCGTCATACTGACACGTACTATCGAAAAATATCTCCTGTGTAGTTCTTAAAAATATTGGCCACTCAGCAAGATGAATGCGGGACTGACTACGCTTTAGCTTGATTGCCTAGTTGTTCTGATTATTTTACAAACTGGTTACTTTGCTCAATCCGGGCATTAGGAAATAGAGTTTTCATTTAGAATTTCTCTGGGAGCAGATAACCCGGTGTCTTGATTTGTGCTCTTTTGTTGGCATTGAGCCGCCTCCTATTATTTGAAGCTTAAACATACCTGCAGAAATGTATGTTTACTGTACGTATAACTTATCTACCTAACCCTTCAAGGAAAACGGTAGTGAGTCCGACGAAAGTATATTCTATCAATCAACCTTTGGATGATGCAAAGACAAACAGCAGTGCTATTCGGTAAACGTCTTACCTTTTAAACATCGGTGAAGTGAGTTGTCAACCCATAACTCTCAAGTTATGATAGTCCACTTCATGCTCACTTCACCTTTGTTATCACGGTGATAATTTAATAGAATAAACTGGCACTAAAAGTGTTATTGTTTTTTTTCAATGTGGAGCTTCTCAGTTGCTGCCCTGATTCCAGATTTGTGCCCGGTAGATACCAATAGACTTTGCCTCTAAAACGTGGGAGCTTAATCCCTTGAGTGTTTAAGACTTGGATACACGCGAGATACAATGACTTTTCTATTGTTTCGGTAATTACGGGCACACCACCGGTTAAATAGAACTGGCGAAATTTGGGCGTACTATACTTACATGGCTGCACCTCTGCTCAACCCTTCGGTGGATACCTACAGGCGTGATGTTTTGTTATGTTTTCAGGACTAAAATTAAAGAAGAACGCGCAATACTGGAGTTGATGTGTGACTTCTCGATCAAAGGACGGTACAAAGTTTACTCTAATAGTCCTCTTATCAAAAGCTTAGTTGGTGGTGGTACTTTGAGTGGCGAAGGAAATGGAAAAGTCAAAATAGGTAAAAGTTGCACTGATAGTTTAGTTTTCGGAAGTAATATTAATTTACGTATATATCTGAGAATCAATAGACAATATTGTCGTAGTATACTATCTTTCCTTCTAAGTTTTCTTTTGTCATCATTATTTAATATGTTTCTTGTTTCTTACATGAAATTCATAATGGAAAATAAATTATAATAATTTTGATTTAATAGCCATTCACACATCCCCGCGCCCCGTGGTTACTTTCGCAACCGGTCGGGTAATTCGGCCTGACGTCCGCGGTTTTTTTTGCAACCATGGTCATATTACTACTATTTCTCGCATAGATCGGATTTGGAGCATCGTCTGACGTATGACCCAAAGGAACAATCCTTCAGGGGCAAAGACATCGGTGGATACCTTTTTAGTGTACCTACCTGTTATTTTTTTTATTCTATTTATTATATTTTTCTGTATTGCCCTACTGCAAAGCAAAAGTCTCCCCCATATAATTGAACCAGTTTTATTTTACCACAATATTTTTGTTCCAGAAAAACTATATCTCAAGTTTGATTTCGGTTTCTTCATCCATAAGCGTGATGGAGAACTTTACATGAAGTGTAAAACTAATAAACTGGATTATTCGTATGATATCAAAGGGAAAATGCAATTCTTTGCTGACAAATTGTATATTGGGAAACAAGAATCCAGTAAGGATCTTTATTATGTTATTTTTTTACGTTTGGCAGAAAAACAAATCATTTCTAGACTATCTTTTGCCAGCGGGTTCCATCTCGTGAAAGTTGCAATTTTTCCCACGGGAACTTACTACCCGGGATAATAACTCTTAATTCTACCCCATAGTCTGTATGTGTGTCAAATTTCATCAAAATTTGTTCCAGAGTTTAGAAATGAAAGCGTTACAAATAGACAGGCAAACACACTTTCGCGTTCATAATATTATTTTATAAGATGGATGATTTAAATTTATTAATCGCTTATTGCACACATATCAGGGTCGTGCCTGGGACGTGACAGGGCCGGGCCCAGGCATTGAAGCTTTGTCACTGACCCGTGTACGGTAACGAGTTCATATAAAATACGAGTATACACACCGATATTTTTTTGAGCCCCTGACTGGACACGGTCCGTCCACGTCCCGGGCACGGCCCTGATATGTGTGGATAGACCTTTAGTATGTGATGCCGTAAACCGAGCCTTAAAAACGACGCAGATTCTGAAGTGTCATTAGTAGTATCGTAATATGATTACACTTAGTTGCTTAGATAGTGCACCACAAATATAAAACAAATGACGCATTGTGACTTAATTGTGCTGAACTCATAATATTTCTCTGCATCGCTTCAAATAAAGCTGGTTCTAGTTTTATTTTAATAATGTAAAACATTTTTATATAACGGTAATTTCGTTCTGGCTAACATAATTATGTTGCTTTTAATTTTTTGTTATTGCTATTCATTGTGTTAGTTCTCATAACTATTAGCATTTATTATTCTACTTCTTGTTACATTTACCGACTTAAAAAAAAAGGTTATTTTTGTCTTCAGGCAGTTTAGATAGGCACCTAAGAACACAGAACATTCTGTTACAATGATTCATTCCTTAATTAATAAAAACCATATAACCATTTTTAGAGCATTTTCAACGAATTCTTTCAGCTCAAGCCCGTTCCATCATGAAAAAACATACAACAACGAACAATTTAGTAGGATGTGCACCACCCACGCTTGTTAGTACGTTGTTGTGACCTAATTTGTAACTTTTACAGGCAAGCTCGTGACCGGACTACTGAATCAAAACTGGAGAATTCTCATGTCTTCATTTGGCAAGCCTTTCATGGACAAAGCTATGGGCTATGTGTTAGTATTCCTTCACAAATTCTTCGAAACTGTGCCTGCGAAACATTACGTTTCTACCGACTTGTCCAAGTATGCGAGAGATGCTGCATGAGTATTATGAGACAGAAACCTATATATGATAAATATTTTTTTAATGTATCAGAAATATAATAGTAATTTGAGTTACTTGTCGTAAAATAGTAGTTTTTATAGTCAAATACTAACCAAATATGTGATATGGTCTGCTATTTTAATCAAATAAAATGTTTGGCAATTTCTACTTTTTTTCCGTATCATTCGGTTATCGAGGTTTCATGAATGTTACTGTTGCTGTTTGGAAAAATATAAGAAAGAAACGAACAGGGAAAAAAAAAATACTGATTATACGCTTTGCGGGACCACACACGGACTTATTAGAGATAAGAAAAAGTTGCTTAAGAATTTGTAAATTTCCTACTAAAATCCCAAATAAAACTACTGAAACCTTAAAGTCTTCACCCTCGCTTGCTTTTGGATTATTAAACGCAAATGTTCCAGCCTACCCGAATGAATTTAACTTTTCCCATAACAGTAATAAAAGCTTTTAAGCAAATCAAGATCAAACCGACCGAAGATCTATGGGGAATGTCCATCAAAGCTTGTACCTCCATTATTCAGACTAGCGCCGTACTTAGTTTAAATTTTTAATTTGTGTGTGGATCAAGGAATCTTTCCAGATCTAATGAAATATACATAGTAATGTTATACCACTTTTTAAATCCAGGGACAGTGACACATTAGAAAGAAACCACCAAATAAATAACTTGGCTTTTATTAACTACAGAAATCAAGTCGTAAATAAAATAATGAATGACAGACAATTATATAATTTCAAGTGACGAGTGATGGTTGTCAATAACATAGATAAATATCGGTAGCACGAAGGAGATTATATGTCATTCTCCCCCTCTATGGTTTCTGCATCAAGAAGATAGTCATTGAGATGTAAGGGTAATCTCTTTGGCCTTGTAGATATTCTGACTTGTGGGGCCTCAGCATTTTGCAGTGGGGTTCTAAAAATTTCTTCTTCATGTATTCCCCCATCATCAGCCCTGTCTTCCAGTACGGGCCTTTCAAAGTCTTCGTTGTCGACAATCGGGTTTTCATCATCCGCTATTGCTGGAAGCGGGGCTAAGTGTCTGTTCGATACGGTTGTCTCTTGACCATTACGCCGTCGCACGTAAGAGTAGCTGGGGTTTGTTTGAAGCAACTCAACTTCCTCGACGTAAGGATCAGTTTTAGAACGAACAAACTTTTTTAAAAGTATCGGACCGGGAACAAGCCACGACGGTAGCGATTCTCCGACTGGCGTTCTCCTAGGAAAGTTGAATAACTTCTCGTGGGGAGTGGCATTTATTGGAGTGCATAGTAGAGAACGCACACAGTGAAGGGAGGGCTTTAAAACTTGCTCCCATTGTTCTATTGGCAAATTCTTGGACTTGAGACTGAGCTGTATCGTCCGCCAGAGCGTTCCATTAAGCCTCTCCACCTGGCCGTTCCCCTGCGGATTATAAGGTGTCGTGCGAGAAGTGGCAATATTACAGTTTTTGAGAAAGGTCTGTATTTCTTCCGACATGAAAGAGGATCCTCTGTCGCTGTGTATGTACAAAGGCTGACTGTAATCGTAAAAAAGATCTCTTAGACACTTAATAACAGTAGCCGAAGTAGTATCAGGACATGCGTATGCAAATGGATATCTTGAAAATTCATCGATAATTGTCAGGATGTACTTGTTTTTTGTATTCGAAGGCAGAGGACCTTTGAAGTCTATGTTTAATCTTTCGAACGGCGATACAGCTTTAATAAGTGTCCCTTTTGATTTGGCAAAGCGAGGTTTGACTTCCGCACATACACGACAAGAAGCGGTCATCTGTTTAATATCGTCTAAGGAGTAAGGAAGATTCTTTAATTTAATCCAGTGATACATTCTGGTTATCCCGGGATGAGAGAGTGCATCGTGCAATTCGTATAATTTTGAGTTACTAATGAGTGCACACACCCTTGACAGTGCATCCGCGGCAACATTTTCGATTCCTGGTCTGTAGATTATGTCATATTTGTAACATGACAGTTCTAGCCTCCATCTTTCGATTTTATCGTTTTTTATTTTACTGGTATGGTTTTGATTGAATATATAGCTAACGGATTTCTGATCCGTGATAAGGAGAAAGTGTCTGTTAATGAGGTAGTGGCGCCATTTTCTGAGACTCTCGACGATAGCGCAAGCCTCTTTCTCAACGGAAGCATGTTTACGTTCGCTGTCCGACAACGTTCTAGAAAAGAAAGCGACAGGGCGTCCATTCTGGGCTAGCGTCGCGGCTACGGCAAACTCAGATGCGTCAGTCTCTACAGTTAAAGTTTCTTTGTCATCTATTGCGACTAATGCAGCCTTCACAATATCCGATTTTAATAGATCAAAACTACGCCGTCCGCTTTCGCTTAATGGGAAGTTTACGTTGCTGACGAGAGGATGTACTTTTTCGGAGAATTTGTGTACCCATTTGGCGTAGTGAGCAAAGAGACCAAGAGCTCGTTTGAGTTCCGCGGCATTATGTGGTAGTGGCAGTTTTAACAGTGGATCAAGTCTGTCTTTATCAGGCTCTATTATATTGTTTTGAATAGTATAGCCCAAGAGGCTAATAGACGTTTTGCCAAAATTACATTTTTGTTCGTTTAGTGTCAGTTTGTACTTCTCTGCTGCAGCCATGAACTGTCGTAAGTTTTTGTCATGTTCCTCCTTATCTTTACCACAAACTGTGACATCATCAAGATACGCAAATGTTCCTTGTAAAATTTCTTGCCCGATAATGTGTTCAAGTGTACGTTGAAAGGCAGCGACTCCGTTAGTTACGCCGAATGGAATTCTTTTGAATTGGTATAATTTGCCACAGGCTTCAAACGCCGTATAAATTTTTTCCCGTTCTATAATAGGCACTTGGTGGTAAGCACTTTTTAAATCTATTTGGCTAAAATAATTAAACTTAGCCACTTTCGTCACGATTGTTTCAATATTTGGAAGTGGGTAGGCGTCCAAGTACGTAAATTTATTGATTGTTCTTGAATAGTCGACTACCATCCTCCTTCGATGAGTTCCACCTCCCGTGACAAGGACCTGAGCACGCCATGGAGATACGCTCGGTTCAATTATTCCATCTTCTAAAAGCTTTGTTATCTCGGCTTGGATGAATTCTTCTTCATCTTTATTATGACGTCTAGATTTAATGGCAATAGGCGTGATGTCGGCAGATAAGTGCGTAAAGACAGATGCTGGAGGCACTGAAGCTTCCATAACGCACACTTGTAGAGGCTCCCTGGTACCTCCGAATTGAAATTCTAGCTTGGCGTGATCTTTAAGAATGTCATGTCCAATGATGACATCTGCACATAAGTTGTTAATTACGAGAAGAGGTCGCTGTTTGTATATGTGTTTGTTAATTTCAAGCGTTACGAAACATAGTCCCTCGACATGTGATGTATGGTTTAGCGAAGCCAGATTTATTGTTTGTTTACAAGGTCGTTGCTTGAGGTTCATCATTCGCGCTATGTTGCGATCAATAAAGCTGACAGAGCTCCCAGTATCTATCAACGCATCGGCACGAGTATGATTAACGGTGATGGAAATCGTAGCTTTTACCAAACTGGACGGAGATGCAGCTGAGTAAACGGTGCTTATCGTTTGAGAAGAACTTGGTGACTGCACATTTTCGACGGGAACAGTGGGACAAGAAATAGCATTGCTAGTTGAAGAGTTGTTGCGAGAACGGCAAACTGAAGCGAAGTGTCCCTTCTTAGAACAAAGTTGACAATAGGCGTGGAATGCTGGGCATTTAACCATTTGATGCACTTTTCCACCGCAAAAGAAGCAGCGTCTTGCAGTTGGAGGAGGTGAGGATGAAACCGCTGCATTGTTTGAAATCTGCATTAGGTGTTGAGGTTGTTCTTGTCGTGGGACATTCACTGGTAAAGCATTCAAAGCATTTGGTACACCAACGCCCATTATTGCGGAGTCTTTTTCAGCTGTTTCAAGGACGACGGCTTGGTTGAAGGCTTCATCCATCGAAAGCGTTGAGTTTTCGAGTAACCGCTCTCTTATTTTCGCCGAAATAATTCCTGTTATGAAAGCGCTCCTTATTGCTTGGTTTCTATGTCCATCGGCGGTGACAGATTTGAAATTACAATTTTGCGCTAGAAGTTTTAAAGCGCGACAATATTCAGTAATTGTTTCTTCATGTTTTTGTTTCCGCGCGCCGAGGACATATCGAGCTAAGATTTCGTTCTGGGGCTTGAGATACGTCTTATTCAGAACCGAAATAGCGTCATCATAAGTTTGACAATCTTTAATGTTTACGTAAATGTTTGCAGTTAAATGGTTTGCTAGTAATTTTAGTTTTATTGAATCCGTGACGTCAGCAGGTATTTCTTCAATCAAGAAGTTTGAAAAGGTGTGTTGCCAATGAGCCCACTGTTCTCCCGCTGCGGGTGCATTAGGTTCCACGTCGAATCGATCAGGTCATAGATACCTGGCTAAAGAACATGTTTTCTCCGGTTCTTTCTTCTTAACAGACATAGTTGTGTGTAGTTAATAAAATTGACACATTAGAAAGAAACCACCAAATAAATAACTTGGCTTTTATTAACTACAGAAATCAAGTCGTAAATAAAATAATGAATGACAGACAATTATATAATTTCAAATGACGAGTGATGGTTGTCAATAACATAGATAAATATCGGTAGCACGAAGGAGATTATATGTCAGACAGTAAAGACAAATAATTATAGACCAGTATCCGTGTTGGCGGTTTTCAGCAAGATATTTGAAAAGATAATGCTAAATCAAATGCTCATTCATTTTAATAAGAATAACATCTTGCATAGGCTGCATCTTATCATATCTTGCATGATAAACCATATGGTTTCACAACTGACACTGGTGTCACCCTATTAAAACAAATATTGAATGCGTGGGACAATATGACATAGGTATCTTCTGCGATCTGTTGAAGGCGTTTCATTGCATTATTTATTTATTTATTCAAACTTTATGCACAAGTACAAAGGCGGACTTAATGCCTTAGACATTTTCTACCAGTCGACCTTAGGGTGGTGCAGAGATAAAAAAGGCAGGTGCAACTAAATGAAAGGATAAATTAGGAAAAAAACCTATATAAAAAAATTATATACAAATATATTCTTAGATACATACATACAAAAACCATTTTATAGAGAAACCGAAACCAACAAATCAATTCTGTGATGATTCTGCAAGCTTCTTGCGAATGTGCTCACGTGCCTTAAATTTGAAAGAAAACCGACTGGTTGCCATCCTGATATTCTGAATGAGCGTATTCCAAAGAGAGATAGCCTAGACAAAGAAGGACGAGTGGATAAACCCAGAGCGGTGAGAGGGACAATATAGAAGACGATTATTGGTGGAGCGAAGATTTTTACTGTGAGCAGAGCAAAGGAATTGAACATTAGAAGTCAGATAAGAAGGAGAAGTGGGTTTATCTATAAAATAAAACAGGGTAGTCAAGGCCCTCAGCGCTCTACGCTGACGAATGGGTAACTATTTTAAAAGTGATCGATGAGTGGTTACATGATCATACTTACGGAGGTTGATAACAAATCGAATGCAGTTATTTAGAAGGCGGTCAAGTTTATTGAGTAGATCTGCATTCAGGTCATAGTAGCACACATCACTATAGGCAATTATGGGAAAGGTTAGGGACTGTACAAGCATGGCCTTTATGTGAGCTGGGAGAAGATTTTTTCCATTCCCTCCTCCAGTCCTCCATTCCCCGCCTTATATCGTCAGTCACTTTAAGGAGAGCTGACAAGGTACTGTGCCCGAGCCTAAAGCCGGATTGAAACAGGCTGATGAGGGAGTTGTGGTAAATAAAGCAGGACAGTTGTTTATTAACACAGGCCTCGAGCATTTTGGACAGGAAAGGAAGGATTGTAATTGGGCGAAAGTAACCGGAAAAAGTGGGATTAGGAATCTTAGGCAGGGCTCGAACATGAGCATTATGCCACAAGGAAGGGTAAACACCGGAGTAAAGAGAGAAGTTAACAATGTGGGAGATTACAGGAAGAAGTGGATCCAAAGCCGACACAATCATATGACGACTGATGTTATCGCAGCCCACAGCCTTGGATTTAATGGATAGGATAATCTTTTTGATCACTACTGGGTCGACTGGGGTAAAGACAAAGGGGTCAATATTAGGACGCGTCAGACCAGCAAGGTAGTCGATAGTTTGACGTTTGGTTAGACTGTCTATCAAAGGCACAGTAGAGAGAGAGTGGTTTAGATCGTACAAGTCAATTGTGTTAGGAAGGTCTGAATGCCGCGATTTGCCATTACCTAGGGTCCCAAGGAATTGCCAGATATAGCCAAAAGAAAAAAAAAATTGAATGTGGCGGCGTTTAGCGTTGCGTATCATCTGATTACACCGATTCCTAGCTGACTTGAACAAGGTCCAATTGTCCTCCGAGCGATCCTTTTTGAATACCCGAAACGCGCGGTCCCTCCGTTGCATTGCCATCCGGATTCCCCTATTCATTCATGGAGCAGGTGCACGATTCAACTTGACTCTCCTGATAGGAGCATGAGTATCATACAGTTTGGTCACAGCACTGTTGAACACACAAACTTTGTCATCCACTGTGCAGCTTCCTGTAGAAGTGTCCAATCAATATTCGAAGCATCTTTTTGTAGTTGCTCACTATCCATATACAAAGAAACGCCAGTACTGGAACGTTGGTTTAGGTTGTGGAGGTTTAAGGACATAGGACAGGTAAATAAGGTCGTGATGTGAAAAGCCAGGGGCATCATGTTGACCATGTGAGGAAACTAGGGAAGGATTAGATGTGAGGATAAGGTCGAGCCAGGTATCGTCGCCGATTGTATTATGATGAGTGGGTAGGAGAGGCAATACATGAAGACTGGCTGACTCGACAATATGCAGGAGTTTACGGGACCGAGGAGAATTGTAAGCTAGGAGGTTGGTGTTAAAATCTCCCATGATGATGTGATGTGCATACTCTGATCCCAAAGATTCAAGTACCGATTTGAATTCGGTGAAATAATCAAGGGAAGGGGGGCAGTAAACAACACCAAAAACGGTTTTAGCTCCTATGACACAAACCTCTATAAAAAGAAACTCAGCAGAAGCATTTGAAACAGAAGTGGTAAGAATTTTAAATGGAAGATCACCGCGAAGGTAAATTGCTACACCACCTCCGCTCTTACCAATCCGATCATTCCGAAGAAGAACAAAACCAGGAAGAGAGTAGGCGGTAGATGCAAGTTTAGGTTTGAGCCAGAACTCAGAAATCAGGACGGCGTGAACATTGTTATTGGAAAAAGTATCGTACAATTCGCTTCGGAATGCTTTGAGCGTTAATGTGGCAAACGTTAAACAGTCGGTCAGGATTTTGGCTGAAATTTTGACGCAAAAGATCGCCAAGGGTGTCCGTAAGAGAGTTTAAGCTAACATCAGAAGAAGAGGCAGTTGATGCGTTGGCAGAATAAAATGATACGTTTTCAGATAACGCCATATGAATGTAAACAAATAAATAAAATACACACACTGGCAAAATTAGCGGAACAATAAAAAATTTACGCAAAACTTTTTTTTTTACCATTGCTGGGTGGTTTTCTTTTGTTTTATAATTAAACCAATTACTACTAATTGATAAAACAATTGAACTTCACTTTTAATGCGATTGTTTTAACTTTATTCGAACTTACAACATTTGGAGAGAATTTGGCTTATTCCCACTTACGATATTGTTTGACCACAATAGATCCCAATGGGTCGAAGTGTCCGAGTTGTTTCTCGGCCCCTCCACAAGATAAGATACGGTATTGTTTTAAAATTTCTTAATGTTTGCATTAACATATTGAGTTATTTGATTAATTTTTAATGTCTAGATCTTTTTCGAAGATAAGAACATCATTGTGCCCAACTTTATCCAAACTGAGAGGACCAGTTCACTTGAGATGAGAAGAAATGATCAAACCTCCAGAGTGATGTGCTTAATTCAGCATTTACTTTTTCCACCATTTGTTGCAGTTTCCAATGATTCAAAGTGACTAATGCTTCTGTGAGAGTATCAGGACAAGGCAGAAAACTCGTACTTTTAACAGAAATAATCGTTTTATTAAGTTTCAGTTTAAGCCAAGAATGAGCTGGACGAAGTTCGAGGTGCAACAGAAAGTAAGTTTACTACAAGAAGAAGATTTAAAGATCTGGTTTTGGTTCTTTCGTCCCAGCCGAAGATCTAATAATTGTGGTACACCACCTTTGAAACGGAATAACTTTTGCTCGGGAATATCGACTTTGGTCCACGGACTAATGGAATAAAATATTGTTCAGTGATGAGTGTAGAATTAATTTAAATCGAATTGAAGGATGGCAATGCATATGTAAACATGAACAATAACATCATATTCTGTCAATTTGTTATACTACAGCGGCATATGGTAGAGGAACAATATTGGATTCAGGTAGGATATGTTTGGGAGCTCATACGGGCTTGTTGGTGATCCATGGAGGTACTCTTATTGTACATTGCTATAGAAGTGTTATTTAAGAATAAAACGTGGTATCATTTGTTCTTTTATACGTGGTCACTTCGTTGTGATCTAGGAAGATGCTCGTTTCCATACCACTATTTCAACTCCAGCCTATCTTAATAATGTCAATATTGCAGTTTCGGAGGTATCGGCGAGATCACCAGGCATGCATCCTATAGAACACCTCTGGGACCTGCTAAAACGAAGAACAAAGTTTATACTCCCAACACCTGTCAATGTGGGTGAACTGCGAAGCGCCGTTGCAGAGAATGATAAAGAATACCACAGGAGACAATGAATAACATTATTCTCAACATGTCTACGCTGGTGAAATATTTATTAGGAGCAAGTGGAGGAAACACGCAATATAATGTGATATTATTTTATTGTAAAAATGTTTATTTTAATTATCTTTTTTAAACTTTCCTTTGTAACCTTAAAAAATCAACAATGTCCATTTTTTCCATTAAGTCATGTTACTCACAAAAAATTTACTAAATACGAACTCACTTTTATTTTAAAAGGTGTATTTTTTCAAGGAAAAAATGTCTTACTATAAGATTTATAAATTAATCCTTATTTAAAAAAAAAACGTAATTTTTATTTTGTTCCGCTAATTTTGTCGATGTGTGTATATACCAAAATTACACACAAGTCACACAAACAAAAATTCTACACGAAAGCCTGGCGCTTGCATCTCTGCACCACCCGTCTGCTAACATCATAATTTGTAATAGAACAAACACTATCTATACTAATAATTAATAATCTATACTTAATATTATAAAGCTGAAGAGTTTGTTTGTTTGTTTGTTTGAACGCGCTAATCTCAGAAACTACTGGTTGGAATTGAAAAATTCTTTTTGTGTTGGATAGTCCATTTATTGAGGAAGGTTATAGGCTATATAACATCACGCTACGACCAACAGGAGCAGAGCATAAATGAAAAATGTTGCAAAAACGGGCAAAATTATTCCTTTTTGAGAGCTTCCGTTGCGTGCGCTGCGTAAACGGTTTAATTACACAACAATCATGTATGTAGAGTAGGTAGGGTTGATGGGTAGGTAGCTAGCCAGTTGACGGGAGCGAAGCCGCGTGGGACAGCTAGTAATATTATAAAGAGGTAAAGTTTGTGAGTTTGTGAGTTTGAGACGTTGTAAGGGGTAATCTCTGGATCTACTGAACCGATTTTGAAAATTCTTGCACCGGTAGAAAGCTACATTATTCCTGAGTGTCATAGGCTATAAAATATTTTCAGAAAAAATAGAGATCCTTATGAAAATTGCAATAATGTAACCCAAGGTAGCAAAATGTTGTCTGTAAAATACATTATTTGGCGTGCGCTGAGAAAACTATTGATGATAGATACAAATTAGTAGTTAGGGTAGGTAGGATAGGCAGGTTAGGCAGGGTAGGCAGATTAGGCAGGGTAGGCAGAGTAGGCAGGGTAGGCAGGGTAAGCAGAGTAGGCAGGGTAAGCAGAGTAGGCAGGGTAGGCAGGGTAGGCAGGGTAGGCAGGGTAGGCAGGGTAGGCAGGATAGGCAGGGTAGGCAGGTTAGGCAAGATAGGCAGGGTAGGCAGTGTAGGCAGGGTAGGCAGGATAGGCAGGGTAGGCAGGGTAGGCAGATTAGGCCAGGGTAGGCAGGGTAAACAGAGTAGGCAGGGTAAGCAGAGTAGGCAGGGTAGGCAGGGTAGACAGGGTAGGCAGGGTAGGCAGGGTAGGCATGGTAAGCAGAGTAGGCAGGGTAGGCAGGGTAGGCAGGGTAGGCAGGATAGGCAGGGTAGGCATGCTAAGCAGAGTGGGCAGGGTAGGCAGGGTAGGCAGGGTAGGCAGGGTAGGCAGGGTAGGCAGGGTAGGCAGGGTAGGCAGGGTAGGCAGGGCAGGCAGGGTAGGCAGGGTAGGCAGGGTAGGCAGGATAGGCAGGGTAGGCAGGGTAGGCAGGGTAGGCAGGGTAGGCAGGGTAGGCAGGGTAGGCAGGGTAGGCAGGGTAGGCAGGGTAGGCAGGGTAGGCAGGGTAGGCAGGGTAGGCAGGGTAGGCATGGTAAGCAGAGTAGGCATGCTAAGTAGAGTGGGCAGGGTAGGTAGGGTAGGCAGGGTAAGCAGAGTAGGCAGGGTAGGCAGGGTAGGCAGGGTAGGCAGGGTGGGCAGGGTAGGCATGGTAAGCAGAGTAGGCAGGGTAGGCACGTTAAGCAGGGTAGGCAGGGTAAGCAGAGTAGGCAGGGTAGGCAGGGTAGGCAAGATAGGCTGGGTAGGCAGGAAAGGCAGGGTAGGCAGGGTAGGCAGGGTAGGCAGGGTAGGCAGGGTTGGCAGGGTAGGCAGATTTGGCAGGGTAGGCAGAGTAGGCAGGATAGGCAGGGTAAACAGAGTAGGCAGGGTAAGCAGAGTAGGCAGGGTAGGCAGGGTAGGCAGGTTAGGCAGGGTAGGCAGGGTAGGCAGGGTAGGCATGGTAAGCAGAGTAGGCAGGGTAGGCAGTGTAGGCAGGGTAGGCAGGATAGGCAGGGTAGGCAGGAAAGGCAGGGTAGGCAGGGTAGGCAGGGTAGGCAGGGTAGGCAGGGTAGGCAGGGAAGGCAGGGTTGGCAGGGTAGGCAGATTTGGCAGGGTAGGCAGAGTAGGCAGGGTAGGCAGGAAAGGCAGAGTAGGCAGGGTAAGCAGAGTAGGCAGGGTAGGCAGAGTAGGCAGGTTAGGCAGGGTAGGCAGGGTAGGCAGGGTAGGCATGGTAAGCAGAGTAGGCAAGATAGGCAGGGTAGGCAGGAAAGGCAGGGCAGGCAGGAAAGGCAGGGTAGGCAAGGTAGGCAGGGTAGGCAGGGTAGGCAGGATAGGCATGGTAGGCAGGATAGGCAGGATAGGCAGGGTGGGCAGAGTGGGCAGGGTAGGCAGGGTAGGCAGGGTAGGCAGGGTAGGCAGGGTAGGCAGGGTAGGCAGGGCAGGCAGGACAGGCCGGGTAGGCAGGACAGGCCGGGTAGGCAGGATAGGCCGGGTAGGCAGGATAGGCAGGAAAGGCAGGGTAGGCAGGGTAGGCAGGAAAGTCAGGGTAGGCAGGGTAGCCAGGGTAGGGGCAGGGTAGGCAGGGTAGGTAGGGTAGGCAGGGTAGGCTGGGTAGGCAGGATAGGCAGGATAGCCAGGGGTAGGCAGGATAGACAGGGTAGGCAGGGTAGGCAGGGTTGGCAGGGTAGGCAGATTTGGCAGGGTAGGCAGAGTAGGCAGGGTAGGCAGGGTAAACAGAGTAGGCAGGGTAAGCAGAGTAGGCAGGGTAGGCAGGGTAGGCAGGTTAGGCAGGGTAGGCAGGGTAGGCAGGGTAGGCAGGGTAGGCATGGTAAGCAGAGTAGGCAGGGTAGGCAGTGTAGGCACGGTAGGCAGGATAGGCAGGGTAGGCAGGAAAGGCAGGGTAGGCAGGGTAGGCAGGGTAGGCAGGGTAGGCAGGGTAGGCAGGGAAGGCAGGGTTGGCAGGGTAGGCAGATTTGGCAGGGTAGGCAGAGTAGGCAGGGTAGGCAGGGTAAACAGAGTAGGCAGGGTAAGCAGAGTAGGCAGGGTAGGCAGAGTAGGCAGGTTAGGCAGGGTAGGCAGGGTAGGCAGGGTAGGCATGGTAAGCAGAGTAGGCAAGATAGGCAAGATAGGCAGGGTAGGCAGGAAAGGCAGGGCAGGCAGGAAAGGCAGGGTAGGCAAGGTAGGCAGGGTAGGCAGGGTAGGCAGGATAGGCATGGTAGGCAGGATAGGCAGGATAGGCAGGGTGGGCAGAGTGGGCAGGGTAGGCAGGGTAGGCAGGGTAGGCAGGGTAGGCAGGGTAGGCAGGGTAGGCAGGGCAGGCAGGACAGGCCGGGTAGGCAGGACAGGCCGGGTAGGCAGGATAGGCCGGGTAGGCAGGATAGGCAGGAAAGGCAGGGTAGGCAGGGTAGGCAGGAAAGTCAGGGTAGGCAGGGTAGCCAGGGTAGGGGCAGGGTAGGCAGGGTAGGTAGGGTAGGCAGGGTAGGCTGGGTAGGCAGGATAGGCAGGATAGCCAGGGGTAGGCAGGATAGACAGGGTAGGCAGGTTAGGCAGGGCAGGCAGGGTTGGCAGGGTAGGCATGGTAAGTAGAGTAGGCAGGGTAGGCAGGGTAGGCGGGGTAGGCGGGGTAGGCAGGGTAGGCAGGCTAGGCAGGGTAGGCAGGGTAGGCAGGATAGGCCGGGTAGGCAGGATAGGCAGGGTAGGCAGGAAAGGCAGGGTAGGCAGGGTAGGCAGGAAAGTCAGGGTAGGCAGGGTAGCCAGGGTAGGGGCAGGGTAGGCAGGGTAGGTAGGGTACTCAGGGTAGGCTGGGTAGGCAGGGTAGGCAGGGTAGGTAGGCAATTGACGGGAGCGAAGCCCCGAGGGTCAGCTAGTATAAAAATAACATTGGAGAAAGTAAAAAGGTAACGATGAAAGTTTATATAAAATGGAAAGAGTGTAAAAATATAAAATATGCAATAATAATTGTACTCGGAACGCACCTTGCCAAACAATCATAGTATTACGGGCTAGGCCAGTTTAGTAATCTTTTTTGAATGATAAACAGCAATTAGTTCAAATAAACGGTGTCAATTTGTGGGGGTTAAACGTGAAAATGGGAGTACACCAGCTGCGCTCAATTTTAGGTCCTTTTTTATTGTTCAATGTTACCTTTGGACATTGAATCAGCATTCGGCCCGGCTGACGCGCGGCCCAGATAAAATACTGTTTGGTTGCAACTTACACGCATAGGACACCAATAAATTTGTACGTTAGTGTGTATTAAGATGAAATAGTATATAAGCTGCAAAATATTGTAATTCAATCAGATTTGAATTTTATATTCTTGTCTCATTGTGGCCAAGACACCTTTAGCCATCTCTTATCAGTCCTGTGAGTCTGCTGGACTGGCAGTGAGTTTACCCTTCCCGAACCTGGAATTCCTGCCCACTATTATTTTATCGACTTATTTGTACATTATTAGATCTGAAAATTTATTTTATGTCCGTCAGGTCAGATTAATATATAATATTGGACACGTATTTTTTTCTTTTGACACGTAAACATAAAGTGACGATGATATAATGCATTAAATGTCGTGTGTAGTCATGCCGTAAGTACACTTTAATTATACTGACAAAGCGATACAAGCCCCCACTCATGAACTTTGATGCGATTTATCTTTGTAATTTTTTATTGATTTGGTAAAGCAAAAAATACGTGTCCAATATTGTGGATTTGACGAGGTGTGACCGTTGAAGTCAAATTTAGTATGGCTTAGGTTAGATGCCAGTTGCAATTTTGATAACTGGTATTTTTGGCGTAACTCACAAGCAATAAATTGCCCTGGTCAGGGGTGTTTTCGTGGGTTTTCTGGTTCATTAAAAAAATCAACTCGAACATTACCTCATAATTAATGTATGTGGTTTCAGTTAACGAGATTATAAAATACCTATTACACAAAATTTACTTTATATAAAGCCTTTTTATTTTGATTTCGGATGGTTACTAAGTCTACTCAATTAAACTTTATTAATGCTTTTTGTTAAACCCGTTGTACCTGTTCGCGTATAATTTGTACACGTTATATATAATAAAGTCTGCGAGTTCTAACGTCATCTGTGGAAGTACTTCAAGAAAGAATCATGTTTTTGAAAATATCTCTATTTTTGGTGTGTACAGTTTTTGTGTTTTGTGAATCGGCCTTTAGTAAGTTAATTTCATTTGTACAGTTATATAATTATTATTTTTTTGACAGGATATCAGTCTGAATGACTGAGATTTCTAAATTTTCTTTGGATATAATAGCCAAAGGGGTTGAAATGTTTCTATATATTATATAGGCATGGACTTAGGAAATTCGCACCAATTTCAGAATGTGTATGAAACACAAAAATGCAGAATTAATGAAAATATTTTCATTAATTCTGCATTTTTGTGTTTCATTTCATCCTAATAAAAATCATTATTCTTTACAGTTGACACTTTGGGAAAATGTGAAATAGACGATAGTACTTGTGGAAAAGATCTCATCCAATCTGTTATTAAAGAAATCGCCAAGGCTGGTGTGCCAGAATTAGGAGTGCCTATACTCGATCCCATCACAGTGAATAATATATCTATGCCTATTTTGGATATCCTCGATGTGACTGTGATTGAAGGAACCGGCAAAGGTGCCAAAGATTGCGTCGTCACTAAGTATGAGTGAGTATAAACACAATTTTTCAGTTTTAGGTGGGAAATTATCACTTCCCATATATTTTAACAAATTATCCGCCATACCGGTAAGAACTATAGAATAATTTGTCGTGTTTTTGTTAAAAATATTACCACTCTGTAAAGTATAGGCGGGGATGACTACGTTTATCATGACTGCATAGTTGGCCGTAAGTGCTACTGCAGAACTTAAGATCCTGCTTTTGATTAATGCATTGGGCGAAATTAACACTTTGCCTAATCCGAAAATCAGAAATAGTTTTTCGATTTGAAATTTCTCGGGCAGTAAAAACCCGGATTCTTGATTTGTGTAATTTTTAAAGCCACAAGCTGGTCCTCTATGTTTCTCTCTATACCACAGATAATAGAATACTAGCATACAGATGCCTCAGATAATCGGGCGTGTATCCGACGTAAACATATTAACTTTTGGGTGATGCAAAGGATTCTATCGCAATCATGGGTTTCTTCACTTCGTTTTTTTACTTTGATTCATCTTTCCAGGACTAACATTCAAGATGAACGCGTAAAACTGGAGTTGCTTTGTGACTTCTCAGTCAAAGGACGCTACAAAGTGTTCTCTAATAGTCCTCTTATCAAAAGTTTTATCGGTGGTGATACTTTGAGTGGCGAAGGAAATGGAAAAATCAAAATAGGTAAAAGTTGTACTGGATATTTTAGTTTTTGAAAGTAATATTAATTTACGTACATCTCAGAGTCATTGTTTTTATCCTTCCAAAATTGTTTTGACATTCAATGTCGTCGTTTTTTTTTCATTATTTGCGTTGCTTTCAGACAAGTTCAATAAGTTTTCTATTTCCTACAAGAAATACTTATTGAAAAAAAAAACACAGGCATAGACATATGTCTATACTTTTACTGTACCTAGTTCCTATTATTCAACCTGTATTGTTGTATTATATCACTAACTTTTTGTTCAAGAAAAACTATATGTCAAGTTTGATTTCGGTTTCTTCATCCATAAGCATAATGATGAACTTTACATCAAGATTAAATCTGATCAAATAAATTACTCGTTTGATATCAAAGGAAAAATGCAATTTTTTGCTGACAAATTGTATATTGGGAAGCAAGAATCCAGTAAGTATCTTTGTAACATTATTATCTTTTTTTATAGTATGACGGATGGCAGAAGAGGATATTCTTATTTTTGTATTAGATGGATGATTTAACTATGTTTATCCCTAAATTGATTATGTGATTTAAGTTGCAAGCGAGCCTTAACAACTATGCAGATTCTAAATTGCATTAGCCACCACAGTAGCAAGTCTAGTTTAGGGCTAAAGATCAAACAAATCATTGTAAATAACATGTTATGACTTAATTGTGTTTAACTCATGATATTTACCTGTATCGCTACAAAGACAACCGGTTATTTTTTTTTATAATTGACTATGCTTAGTAATTTTCTTAAAATAGTTATTTTGTTACGGCTAATTTAATATGTTAGTTTAAATTTTTTGTTTTGGGTATTCATTGTGTGTTAGTTCTCAAAAATATTATTAGCACTGAATGTATTTTTGTTTTTGTTATTTTTTCTTTACGCAGATGAGATTATATATTTATGTGGTGTACAATATAGAATATAATAAATAAATTAGATAGGCATTAATTCGTTCCTTAATTAATGAAAACACTTAACTATAATTAGTGCAATTTCAACGAATTCTTCAAGGTCAAGCCATTTACATCACGAAAAAACATACTACAACGAATAATTTAGAAGGATGTGCACCACCCCAAGCTTGTTAGTACGTTGTTGGGACCTAATTTGTAACTTTTACAGGCAAGCTTATGACCGGACTACTGAATGATAACTGGAGAACCCTCGTGTCTTCGTTTGGCAAGCCTTTCATGCAAAAAGCTATGGACTATGTCTTAGTATTCCTAAACAAATTTTTCGAAACTGTGCCAGTGAAAAATTACATTTCTACCGACTTGTCCAAGTATGCGAGAGATGCAGCTTGAGCAGCATGGAACAGGGACCTATCTAATATTACATAGGTACTTATATATTATATATAACTAAATATTTTCAGTTATTCAACGTGCAATGATAGTTTTAATAGTCAATTTTTTACCAAATATGTTATTTTGTCTGCTTTAAAATAGCAGACAAAATGACAAAAATATCAAATAAAATAAGTTTGACAATTTCTTGTTTTATTTTTCTGCGTGGTCTTTTGTTTGATGTTTCATGGTTGAAAAGTATTTAAAATCAACTAGTGCATTTTAATAGTTTTATGGTAGGTGTAAGGTTACATTGAAATCAATTCTGAACTATTAGGATAGGACAGATGGACCCCTTTTCCGCACTTGGACTTCCATTCGGTGCGTGCAGGGCTCCTCTCTGTGAGAGGGAATGGATGGATGGAGGATCTGTGTTGGATGTCACATGTCGTCTAATGTTTGATTCTAAGACATGCCGGTTTCCTTACGATGTTTTCCTTCGCAGTTTTAAGAGCAGTGGTGATTAAATAATTACATAAATTAAAGCACCTGCCTGGGTTTGGACCCACGACCTACAACTTCTAAGTCTGAACTATTATTAAAAAGAGGTAAAAAAATATCTTAGTTAGTTTTAATTACATATGTTTGTAAACTATAATCCCTGGAATTACTTTTTTTTTAGTGTACCTCCTGTAAACGTAATATGGGGATTCTTTATTTCTGGTGTGGCCCATGGTGTGGGGTATCGTTAGATAGGCCACTTCAAAATATTACAGGTCTGTCAAAATCATTTACCGATTCAGGGTTTATGTTGCGTAAAATTAAATTACGTTGTTATTAGTGTAAAGCAGGTAGTTAAGATAAGTTTATGAACCATGTAAAAATATACAAAAACAAAATCATATAATAATAATGATTTCTAAATTAATAATGTTTACGCTCGAATAACGCATTGGAGTGGGTGGCGTCGTTTGGCAGTACCGGTCCGTAATTTTTAGTACAAACACTTGTCTCTTCACGCGGTGTTACCCAATTCGATAAAAAAAAACTAACTTCACTTGTGAAGTTTGATTTTTAACCGACTTCCCAAAAAGGAGGAGATTTTCAATTCGACAGTTTTTTTTATATTTTTATTTTTTATGTGTGTTACTTCAGAATTTGTTACTGTATGAACTGATTCTGATGATTCTTTTTTTATTTGAAAGTTGGTGTTTGTCATGTTTAATTTTTATCAAGATCTGATGAAGAACTTCGGAGATATACATCAGAACTCTTCAATAAATGACGGCGAATCACTCGGGATAGCTGCAATCACATTTCTGTTTATTGTTTACACCATTTCAAAACATAACATCACACTAGTACGCTCTAAAGGGGTACGCAGGTGTAAACAGTTCACCTTGGTATACTCTTATTCCACCGGTTTTGTTTAAGTTTCATGTTATTGGGTTAATCTATTCTGGCTTCACTTTGGGCATTATTGGTGCCTAGCCTATATAACTGCTCCTCTATGTACCACAACTAAAAACAAATTTTTATTTTTATTTTTTTTATAACTCCTTCTTCAGTTACCATCTTCGTATGTGGGCCCGTTATAAACTCCGAAACGTTTAAATATACAATTAAACAAAAAAAGCCCTCTTCTCAGTCCGCATTATTGTGCAACTACGGAACCCTATTACTTTAATTATTTCAAACAAATGCGTGATTCCCTTGAGATTTGCCTCGAGAGTGAAGCAGGGGAAAACTAGTAAGAAAAGTATAAATTTTTGAGGAAAATATTATTTCAAACCGATCTATATAATATCATATAGGTTAGTTACAAAGTTCAATTTACACAATAAGTGTCAATAGGTACCTATTATGCAAATTAAAATTTGCAGTAAAATGCAAAATCAACAGATAGGAAAGCACTATAAAATCAGACAAAATATGTCTGGGACAGATGTACAAAACAAACGGAGAAAGACAGGTTCACCATACATTTGGACATGTGTCATGGCTGTTCATGACATTTGTGGCTAACAAACGCTTTTCCGAGCTCAATAAAAACGTCGAAACATTTGTGGCGCAAAAAAATTATGGTGAAATAAATAGAAATTAAGAGGTGACACAAATAATAATTATTTTAAAAAAGGCAATGACAAAAAGAATAGCAAATAAAATACGTTTTCGTTATGGAAATATATTTGTCAGTCAGTACATCTATGAAAGTCTGTTTTTATTACAAGTTTTTCAAATTACTAGTGTCTGATATAGTCTTTTGAAGTAAGAACCACACAGATTTATGTGGGCATGTCTAGTCAGTGCAAGCATTTGCCCGTAAACCGTAATCGTATGGCTCCACTCACAACTACTCAGGAACTTATCCAGTCGACAAACAATATAAATATATGGCCTTTGGAACATTTGGATAGGCCGCATAAAGTACCGCGCGAACTGCGATTGACTACTTTGTAAAATGTGACATTAAACTGGTCACTACGGTTATGAGTACATTAAAGGTTTTGAACCCACAGCTTCCTCGTTGCTTAGGTGTACTGCCGGAAGCATAATAAACCAAAGGTTGTATCTACTGTTGGTACTATTCATATTTCAAACCTCGTCGAACGAAGACCATGAGCTTATAATAAATCACTTCACATTCTTCAAGTGTAAGATAGTCTTCATATTGGCAAAAATGGTGATATACTATTAACGCAGAATAATATAATTACCAATGTTTAAGTGTGTTTATACATTCTAATTATTATTTAAGAAGGATTGTTTGCCACAATACATTAAATTCATGATGCGTGAACTAAGTGTGGAATATTAATTGCTTTATCAGGTAGTGAGGATGTGGTGTATGGTTTTTTTGGCACATTAAAATTACTGGTGTGACTACTTTTGTTTTTGTTAGGCTTGTTTATTTTTGAACTACATTAATGTTTCAGTTACATTTTGAAGGACGTTTTTGTTTTAATTTACATAGGTACTCTTCATTCAGAAGAGAAAAGTTGTGAAACAGTGACATCTCTTAGAAAATTAATACTGTTTTGTCGTTGCAGAATTTTCCATTACAATCTTTTAAATGGCAATGTCTAGATCTTTATAATCCTGACCTTTATCTATTTTATACAGTTTGATTTTTAGTTTACTGCGTACTTTTCAGGAGGTGGAAGTAATCATTGAAATGAACAATTTTTACTTATTCATTCAGAGCTAAACACTTTGGATATAAAAAAAAACAGCTATTCAGTGTATTTTTGTGTTCGCATAAACCTAGTCACTCTACTGAGGGAATAGTTTTTTTTTTTCGCTATTGCACGTTTTGTAAGCCACATAGTAACAGATGTCACTGCCACCTTGCTATTACCCTTGAAAGATTGCTTATGATTTAAAAGTGGCCTTCTGAAAACCTTCTCTATCTATCTGTGTTTCCAATTTGATTTTTGTACAAGCAAGTATTTATAGTGCTCGACAAACTTCGGGGCTACCCTGAAGTTGGCTTTCCGATGAGTAAGGCACGAAACGCTGATTTTTGTATGAGATTTACTACTGCGCCGGGACTGTACCCAACTTCAGGACGGCCAAGAAGTTTGGCGAGAACTATACCTACTTATTAATATGATCACAAGTATCACAATGTTATAAATTACAACCTGACCAGTAATTATTATTGTAGATATCTCCTACCATAGTGACACAAGTACTTAAGTACATAGAAAACACAGAGTTGGTATAAGTTAATGTCGCTGCTAACCTACAAATGGGTAACTCGGAAAATTGCTTAATGTACTACTGATTGCCCAGGCTTGAAATAATAACTTGGTTACCTAGTAATTTTGTTATGTTTTGAGTTAGTCTAATGATGAAGTGCAAAGTGGCGATAATACAAGACAGGAAAAATATTTCTTAACAGTAATTGTTTTCATACTAAGGTTAACTTTTTCCTTATTTATATCTCGCATATTTAACCAGGAAATCAATTTACGACAAAATAAAATACTAAAATACCTATATATAGAAAAACAAAACGAAAAATTTCACGTAGAATTCCCGATACCTCAATATACAGCTACATATCACGGTTTTCTTAAAACTACCCCACGATTTCCACACTAGAGCATTATTTTATATAGTTAATATAAACACCATTCATCCAGCACAGATGTTGTATGAGCTCAAGTGGCATACTCCCTGTCACTTCCAACCTAAACTATTTTGTTAACGTTTAACAAGAAAAAAGAACATTACCATGACAATGTAATTCAATATTCAACCATAAAGCCAAGAATCAGAGTCTCATTTTCTATGCCTCACAAAAGCAAATGTATTCATTATTCAAATTGAATTCTGTACACCAGAAAATAAGGTCGAATTTCATACGAACATTATTCATATGTCAAAGATGCATCTTGTTATGTTTATGTGAGTGATTTTATTTACATTTCCCTCGGTGATATATTGTCGCGTACATTTTTCATTTGCGACGCTTTTCATGTATGTCCTTGTCAAGTGGACACTTTAGCTTTTAGCATGGAGTTTTTTCCTGGGAATGTGTTATTGTTAAAACATAGTCCGTCGTAATGAAATATGAGACAGCGAATTCCATGAAAAGACCCTCCGAGCCCAATGGATTTTTATAAAGGAATTTTTAGGAAGGAAGCGTGATGATTTATTTTAATTGCCATGAAGATACTCAAGATTACTTCTGCATCTGTAAGTTACTGCAACGTAGTATCATCATTTATTTAGAAATAAAGTCAGAGTTCAGGAATGAAGCCAGTCCTGCGCTTGCCTTTTGTTAAAAATGTACATCCTATTTGCATTTCGTTTTGAAAAAGCGAGAGAGCCGGAATACTTGCTTTTTTAAAGCGTTGCAGAGTTGTATCATTTTTAAATATGTGCTATTTCTAACTAGAAATTCATCGTGTCATAAAAAAATATGAAACCTTTAAAGCTTTGCGCGCTTTGTTTTTCTGAAATTCTCAATATTAACAGAAACGATCAATTAACTCACAATTTGACTTCTATACATTTTATTATTTTATACCTCTTGTAGTCATGACACAATGGCAGCTTCAAACTGAAAATAAAAACACATAAATATATTAATCTCTAAGTACTTTCATCCCATCTCACAAAGTTATGTCACAATTTTTGAGTATAATAAAGTATATTCTAGATCTTAATCTTACTAAGTAAACAACAATCTCTTCACAAAATTGTTATAACAGCCAGTGACGCATTTTGCATACAAAGTATCATTTAATCTAACTTAGATCTTACTCAGCTATTAAATGATATAAAAAAGTTATTTACGTCATAACACGTAATGCAAGAGTTTGCGATATAAAATTCCACAGAAATATCAACTTTCTGCGGCTGAAACCAGAGTTCATTTCAAATGACACCGCTGTTAAATCATACTTTTATTAAGAATCAGCTTAGAAATTGCAATGCACTGTAAAGGATGGCATTCATGGCGCTGTCTTAAGTACAGTCCCATCTCTAGCAAATACAAAACGAGGCATAGAACTAAAACAGGACAAAGAAATCAATAGTCGAAGGTAAGTAGTACTATCAAACGTGAGAAACCTTCACGTGTTGACACAAAATTAACGGTTTCAGTGTCTACCTTACATAATGAAGAGGCTGAACCGTGTAATCTTTTCATTATTAGTTTATATAGCGTTGTACAAGACATTGTAGTACAGTTTCCTAGTTTTCAGTAGTGTCATACAGATGTTTAGTAAAATGCTGCAACTATTTATGTTGCTCGGGTTGTTTAGTTGTGTTGTCTCTATGGGATTGCGTGAGTTTTAATTAGTTTGTGTATTTGTTTAAATGCGGACGCATTTAGTGAAATTTGTGACTAAGCGAATAGCGCCATTTTAGATAAAACAATTTGTATCTATGGAATCTAAATTCACTTCATTAAAACTACATTTATTTAACCATTCATGCGAGTAACTGTACCAAGATAACAATCTAAATTTGTATTGTATAATATTCATGATTAGAACTATTAGATTGCCTAAATATCACAGTAATATTATAAAGGCGAAATTTTGTGAGTATGTGTGTTTGTATGTAATGTTACTTATTCACGCTAAAACGGCTGGATGGATCTAGATGAAATTTGGCACAGAGATAGATTATTGTCAGGAATAGCTTACAGAATACATTTTATCTCAGGTGTTTGTTCCCTCGGGATAGTTTTCAACTTTCACGCGGGCAAAGCCGCTCGCAGAAGCTAGTCATGTCATAAAATTGCTGAATACCTAGACTGAAATATTTTTGCAAAGAAGAAAATTTCAAAACATAATTATCATCATGTTTTTTTTATTATTAATAGGGTTGCGTTTGACCACTATCTTACCTGATGGTAAGTGATGATGTGGTCGACGGTGAATCACGCTTACATAGAATTAACCTATTGACTCTTGACTTAAAGAATCCCAGGTTAACAATCAGGTTAACGCGATGTATTGAAACATTTCAGCCTCATTCATATCTTCGTGTTCAAGAAATGATCCAAACCTGAACGAATGTGCATTGAAAGCAGCACGAGAATCCATTCATCAATTTGCATTAGGAGACACAGAGAGAGGACTTCATCCCTTAGACCCGTTATTTGTAGCAGAAATGACTGTGTACATACCGAACAAACAAGGCTTCAAAGTTGTATTCAAGGATAACTATTTTACAGGACTTTCAAAAATGCATATGGAGAACCTACAGTAAGTTTAAACTTATAAAGATTTTTCAGTATCAATCCAAACTGATATAATAGATATATAAATGCGAAAGTAATCTCTGTCTGTCTGCCTGTTACCTTTTCACGCTAAGGCAGAATGGATTCGTATAAAACTTGGCACATAGGTGGCCTTTAGTTAGG
This sequence comes from Orthosia cruda, assembly GCA_964057195.1. Taxonomy (NCBI): domain Eukaryota; kingdom Metazoa; phylum Arthropoda; class Insecta; order Lepidoptera; family Noctuidae; genus Orthosia; species Orthosia cruda. Next base: position 30,460,203 of record OZ059836.1, on the reverse strand, counting down.
ACAAAGAATTTGTTTAACTCGGTAGAGTGTTCCGTTAGGATAATTTTTGATTCTCATACGGGTTAAGCCGCTGTCAAAAGCTAGTCTAGAAATGAATATCTTTTTTGCCAAACGAAAAAAAATAATAACATTTTAAATAGACTCCAATATTCAAAACACTCTATTAATATAAAGAAAGAATGCAAATTTCGCGAGTTTGTCTATATGTGGTGGATAAACCTCTGCACCTCTTTAAAGAATTCTTTCACCATTCGAGAGGTAGATTATTCCAGATGGACGTAAGTTAAAAGTTGTAGTTGTTAAACCCAGACAAAACCGGGGCGAGTCGCTATTCTATAAATAAAGTAACCACTTCTGGGGCCCAGGCTGAGCACGGGTAAAATGCTCCAATTATTTGTATTTTTATAAAAATAAACCGGCCAAGTGCGAGTCGGACTCGCGCACGTAGAGTTCCGTACCACTATCGCAAAAACAGTAAAAAAAACACGTCTGTCGTATGGCAAAAGAAATACATTATCTGTGAAAACGCCAACTGTCTGTCTATCACGGTTCATGAGATACAGCCTGGTCAGATAGACGAATAATGGAGTCTTAGTAATAGGGTCCCGTTTTAACCCTTTGGGTACGGAAACAACTTTTCGCAAATAACTTTCGGGTAGCGTTTTAGAGAATTACTACCTACAACCAACGACTACGGACTTTACCTTAGCTTTGTTATTCAGCATGTTACTTTGTCCTTAATTTATAGTTAAACCGAGAATTATAAGCAATGATAAGTATCATTATATCTACCGACGCAGACATTGTTTAGAGTTGTTTACTTCTAAATGACTGAGCATTTCTGTACCCAATGATTATCCAGCTATGAATGGTTATTCAGATACCTGGAAACAATTAGTTAGCTGTGATTAAATTAACTGTAGGTAGAAAATCATAAAGTCTTAAATTTGTTTCATTTCCGTATTTCCGTAACTTTGGTTCTATTAGGTCTTTACCTATAAAATTTTCGTTTAAGAAAAGGGGCAATTTTAAATGTGATAACTTCGGTTTGCCTATAGAAAATATAAGTTCAAATAAACTTTATATTTTAGGTATGTTAATCTCTTCTAAGTTTGTTTTTTTTTATTTTGGGTTTTCTTTAATATTCTATGTCCGTAAACGTCATTGGTATTGCCTACCAATTGAGACGCACTGTTTCCACGTAAGAATTCATATTCAAAACTCTAAACAATGGATTACATACAAAATGGCTATTAGTATGGCGATGTTAGAGAAAAACATGAATCAATAATTTAAGAAAGAAAGAAATAAATAATTTTGAAATAGGAATAATATGCCATAAATTTATAGTCATATTATAAAGACGAAAGATTTGTATTTTTTGTATGTAAAGAATAAACCTACTAAAGAATACTTTTTATCCCTGTATTCCCACTGGAACGGGCACTAAGCGGGTACCACAATTTCTTAGGTAAATACCTAATAAAGTTAAACAAAAACTTTACAACACGTTCCTAGATGCAGTTATAGAGGCAAAAGTCTTAACAAAAAACTTGACGTCTTAGTTTAAGACAAAAGCAAGTTAGTTTGATGAACGTTTATAATGAATAGTTTAAGTTAACCATGTGGTCTAGAACTTGCAACACATTATGCAAGACTTATGGTCCGGTTTTAATCAAAATAACATCACACTAATATTAAAATGCTCATATTTGGTGATTGTTTTTGTAAGTTCGTTACTCTTTCACGCAAAAAAGACTAAACGGATCTGGATGCAATTTGGCACAGAGATAGTTTATAATATGGAATATCACATACTTATTATCCCGTGAATAATGTTCCCTTGGGATGATTTTCGCCCATCACGCGGGCGAATCCGCTGGCAAAACTTGTCTTATAACATATTGTTACAAGTGTCTCTACTGTCATTACTAGAGACATCTGTCGTTGCCTCGCTGGTCAAGTGGTCCCAACTTTGTTGCTGGGCAAGGTCCTGAATTCGAATTTTATTTTATTATATTTTTTGTTCGTTCGCCAGGTCAGGCAAAGTTTTTTTAGGCCCACCCCATATATAACATGGGACTTAACACATAACTGGGTAAATGTGGGTGTACTAATAGGTGAGCCTCTGTCATAGCCTTTGAGCCTGTATAGTCGTGATGTGTAGGCTAGTAATAATATGCCTACGGGTCACAGACCGAGCTGGTACTAAAATGGAATAGTTTCAGGTATATAAGTGATTTAGGAAGAAAATACCTACATACGAGTATGTCACAACATGCATTAGCTTGCCTATTTAGATAGCATGATAATAGTACCACAAGTCGTGTACTAAGTAGATATCTGGTTCCATAAGCATTTTAAGGGTCACTTCCGAGCAGACCGGCTCCGGCGTCACTGCCGCAGTGACACTGAAGCGGCGACAGAGTGATAGTATTTCGTAAATACCACCCTGTTACTGTCCCACTACAAGGCAAAGGCCTACAGAGAAGGCACGAACATTATTCATCACGCTTGCTCAATACGGGTTGGCGATTTCAAACGTATACTAGCTAGACAAGTGACATTCTCATATCGAAAGCGTGGCAATTATGATTGTCAAAAAGGCAAAATTGTATGTGATTGATAATTGATATTTAAAAAATGAAGTGATCAACCCCTTACATTATGACATATTGACTATCGCTTTCGTTGACATCGAATGACACTTGTCTTGATTGAGAGCCTCAGGTTGCCTTAGGATGTTTTTCTTGGGCCGCAGGGGAGAAGGAGTGTCGGTACAGCGTTGGCCGCTCTCCCTATCCCCTGCAGCTGAAAAGTGGTAGGTGGCGGGACCACTGTTCTGACCCGTCACAAGGGGACCAAGTGTGCCATACACGAGGTCGTCTGGCGCCCATGTCCTGGTTTAGTCCCTGGGGTGGTCACGACGTACAGTGTGTTCTGGTGCGCCGGTGATGAGGGGTACTCCCCAGAAGAGGGTCCGGAGACGGACAGCCGCGGTGGGTTCGCGGTGAATGCTAAAGCGTGGCACAGGAGGACACCGTGGAGTTTTAGTGGGTTAGAGCCTCACATAACTGCGCTATCTCCTCGTGGTAGCGCAGTATGCATAAGCATTTCTCCACGCTATAAAAAAGGAGTTTTTCCTTCAACGTTGTAAGCGATGCCCAAGAAAGACTTAGAAAGTGCATATAAATTCAAAAAGTCACATTGATACTTTTTGCCCGGATTTGAACCCAGGATCTCAAGCACGAGGAGCGAGGTCTTAGCCACTGGCTCACCAAAACATTCTATAGTATTTAGCAGTATAGAAATGTAAACGCTTCTCAGCAAAGCGGTCTTGTGTTTTTAACGCCACACACTTCCACAGCGCATAATACCATCGCTCTGTCGCTGCGTCAGCTTCACTGCTTCAGTAATGCCGGAGCCGATGTGCTCGGAAGAGAGCCATTACTGTCAGAGTGTTATGATTACCATAAGTAGCGTTGACAAAAGCGGTATTGGACAGCAAAGTTATTATTCAGAATAAAAATGATATCATAAATGAATGATTGTAGTATATGTATTTTGGTTATCCTTGCAGAAGCTGAACTAAAACGTAGTAAGTAGATGCAATATATTGTTTTATATTTAAATAAATCAGAATTTTAAATTAAATTACCTCAACGATGTTATAAATTACCTACGCTACGTTGATTTTATCACAAAATATAAGTTTTTATTAAATTACTAAAACTAATAGAAGAATCCTTTTATAAAAAATATTTCAATTATTTTTCGCTTCTAAAAGATGTTTAGTTTTCTCTATTTCGTTTTAATTCAACATTTGAAGTCCCGAAATAGGACATATTTTAACGTAGCAATTCAATCTAGAAAATGAATGGAAACATTTTGGCATCACTATTTCCACAATTACCAAAATGGTTACTGATTCCTAATAACAAAAAATAAATAAAAAATTACTGCAAGGTTTTTAAGGTAAAAGTCGACGACATTAATAAATTCAATTACGTCAGCTTAATTTTTTAATTCCTTAATTGTTTTACCTTCCTCGTGGTTTATAATTAAAAAACCTTTTCCTGCCTTCTAACTGATTTCAAGGAAGCTAAAAATAAAGGAGGATCCTTTGCCACTGGGTAAAGGGCAAATATTCTGCCATTTATCGGGAAACTGCGCCCTGAGATACAATGGTTTGATCATTGAACCCAATTAAAATATTCAGTTCAAATTCTGCGTAAATCTGTAGTCATGCTTGCTGCCACTTATTTGTAAAACCAATAGAATAATTGATGTAATTAAATTCTTAACTGTTTTAAAATAATATTTATGAATCGTGTCGCTCATTTCTTACAGTAACTAGAGGCAAGTGAAACTCTGTCAAAATATGGAAATTTCAAAGCTATCTAGTGATTTTTAATTTGTCATTTCTACCATCTCTTTTAATCATAATAATAATGATGCTTTGTCCAAAACCTCTCGTAGGGCCTGCATTTTTTAAAATAGTTTTGTAAAAAAGCCAGATCCTACCAGGTTTCTGCAACAGTAGGAACATAACTACATAAGCCCATAATGAACGATGCGCCCGACTAGCGACGACGTCATGGTTCACGGACAATTAGCTTTGGGCCTTTTAATTACGAATAATATTATGAAGGCGCCTTAACTTAAAGGGTCCGTTAAAATAATTAGGCTCAGACGATGATTCATTGGGAACAAAAGGAGTAATGGCGTGAAAAACCGCGCAATGATCGCGCAGAATTTGATTCATAATAGCCAGCCGGGATCGTTAAATGAATGCAAATACATTTTTGCATATTCATTACTTCCGAGCTTTGTTCTGCAAGTTTTCTTGTTCAGACTTAAGAACTTGGATTAAAAATGCGTGAGCGTTTAAATAGTGATTTTAACTTGTAATTTTGATTAATTCTTGTAAATATCAGAATCAGAAATATCAGATCTTTGTAGAAGAACGTCTGTGACAAAGTTAATTTAAGAAATAATTAATAACAAAAATAAACATATGGAAAATGTTCTCGTATTGCTTATTATAATCCAAAATGTTATTATTTTCAAATTCAATTTTTGCTACTTAAGTATTAATTATATCGGCATATTAATGTTAAGAATATTTAATTATTTTTCTTTTTAGGTTCGATCTAGAAAAAAAAGTGATTATAGCGGACACTTTAGTAACCCTAAATGTGAAAAACACGTACGATTTAAGTGGAAAGCTACTCGTTATACCAGTCAATTCAAATGGAGATTCTAATATACATCTGAGTAAGTGATCTAAAAATTTATAATTTTGATATTTCATCAACGACATTTCCGGTTGTTATTTTAATTTTAAACTAACTTAAAAAAACGTGGCAAAATAATCAATGATAAAATTGTATTGTTTTTTTTTATTACTTTTAAAAGTATGTTTACACAAATAGTTGTATGTTAATTTTCATTGTGGGTCATTGAGGGAAATACCATTATGCTGATACATAATATTTATATCGGATTCCTAAGACAATAATTTAATTAGTTATTATGTTATGCGTATGAGAATAAACAAATTATATGTAAAAAAATAATAAATAATCAATTGGCGCAACAAAAAAAATTACAATCACCACTAATATCCAAATTTTTGTAGTCACTCTCATCTATATATAAGTGCTTTTTTAAGCATAAAGGTAATAATTAACATTCTTTTTTCAGAAAACACACTTTTACATATTCGCTTCTGGTATGAGCATGTTGAAGGGCCTGATGGTAAAATATACTGGAAGATATATAAACATGATATCAAATATGAAGTGGAAAAGGCATCCTTCAGATTGGATAACCTCTTAAATGACAAAAATATTGGTAAGTAAATAAACATACATTACATATGATAGTTTTTACTAAAAACTTGACTTAGTGAATCAATTTTCATAGAGCCATTTTCTGTGGATACCCGCCGTAAAGTATATTCGACGCAGGAATATCGATGGACATAAGTGGAGCCTAAATAAATCAGTATAAACATAATAATATTAAATTGTCTTTTAATCTATTTAATTAAACCTAATTGCTGTAATATTTTATTTACTTAAGCTGCTAACAGTTTATTTTTTCATTAAGGATGCAAATCTTACAGTCATAAGTTGAACGTTGCAAATGTTTTCGCTTTGAGACAATTAGATATAAATAAGTATGACGAACATTTTTCGCCTAACAAATTCGAACTAGGTAACCAAAACATTGTTCGTTTGAACAAATCTACCTAGAGTTCTAACGTCGTAAGTCCAGATTTTAAATGTAAGGCTATAATAGCACTAAATGCGCCGCTTACGTACTTTGTGGCAATACCCACCATTTATTTTTTCTTGTGTCAGAAGAGAACTTGAAAAAAAACTTTTTGCATAAATATACTACCGACTTCCAAATACAAAACTACAAAGTGAAAAATAACTTTATTTTTAGAAGTCGGTGTCTTTCTTAGGTACCAATTTTTTTGCGTTATGGACACCGACTTCAAAAAATAAAGTTATTATTCACTTTGTAGTTTTGTATTTGGAAGTCGGTAGTATTTTTTTGCAAAAAGCTTTTTTATTTTTCACTTTTTAGTTCTACCTACCTAATAGGCAAGTTAGTAAAGTAACTAAAACTCCTGAATAGATTTCATAAAACTTGATCATAACCGGTGAAATGAGAGATCTGCGTACTCCTTAAGAGCGTGCTGGCGTGATGTTTTGTTCTGAAATGGTATAAACAATAAACAGACATGCGATTGCAGCAATCCCGAGAGATTTGCCGTTATTTATTGAACAGTTCTGTTGTATCTTCACCAAATTAAAATGGAACCAATTTCAAAACATACTTTTTCAAACAAAAAAAGAATTTTCAAAATCGGTCCACAATTGACGGAGATATCGGTGAACAAACACAAAAAAAAAAAAAAAACAAACATAATGTCGAACATAGAACCTCCTCCTTTTTGGGAAGTCGGTTAAAAATGGAAAGAATTTTGCAAGAATAATTCTACTAATTTAAGATTTATTTAATTGTTCACAAATAAAACAGAAAAAATAAGCTTGCCGATAAAATCAAATCCTATTTTATTGTAAAATGCTGAAGTACATTCGAAAACACGAAACTGAAATACACGAAACAACATTCGAGAAATATTGTTTGTGGTTCAATTAAAATTGTGTTCGAAAACACGAAACATTTAGTTCAACAAAACACGATAAAACTTAATAAATTCATCTATTAATTCGTTCCCAATAGAATAAACGGATATAAAAAATAATGGAGCTTTGCTAGGCAACCTGGGTGTTACCCAAACAAAAAGCCGATAACAGTAAAACATAACAGTTTATGACGATAACGTTCTACAAATGGGATGTTTTGATGTTTGTGAATTTAGGTAATTGGCAATACTTCAAATCAATGTGTAGGGTGAAAGGAATAAACATGATATATCAAACGTAATTGTTGTGGATAAGGTCAGTTATTTTGGCCAAGGGTGCTACTGTGTCATTCTGAATGAGTAATGGTGCATTTGATTGATGCAACTTGGAGAAAAAAATCTTCTTCTTAAGCAATCACAGTGCAATCTTTAACGTTAGTGAAGAATTATTTACAAGCATAACAATACATTGAATTGCTCCTCACTGCAAGATGTTGATAATTGAGTCACAAAAGTTCATACTCAAAACAAATCTTGCGTAACAAACTCAAATGCCGAGGAGTTTCTGGATTTCTTGGATTAAATATTTCCTATTAACAGAGAAGAGGCACTGAGAGGTAGAAATTTGGACCAGTAAAAACCAGCAGCGGAACGTTACAGACTGATTATGCTCTAGTTCCAATGTCACATCTATTTTACTGCTCGAAGCTATTCTAACTCTGCTCCAAATCCGCCTGTACAAAGCTATAATATGAATTCCAATAATGATAACATAGTCGTAGAAATCCAAACGATTCAGAGTTTGAACTGAACTTTCCAGGTGACCAAATCAACAGGCTTCTAAACGAAATGTGGCGTGAAATAGTTGCTGATGTGGGCCCATCCATCTGTCAATCCCTCAGTGCGGCAGTCGTGGAGAATTTATCAGCATTGCTGGCACAGGTACCCTATGATGAACTGTTGCCGGAATAGTACGTAAGGATTTGGTTATGTTTGAAAGATTCGTCTGTGAAATAAATGTTAATTTTGTGCGATATTGTTTTGTTTCATTAATATTCTTAGTTTTGACGTCATTTCTTGATAGTTGTTCTGATATTTCATTTTATGTTTGAAGAATGTAATAAAAGGGGCTGTAGGCAAAGCAACGGTTTATCGGCGCACAGACTGGTATTTGGCCCTAAAAGTTGGCCAAAATCGTTTTTTTTTATATTAGTTCTACTCCCTCTAAGCCATTGTTTTCAAAAACTAGGATAACCGCTCCAAACAACAGCAAAAAACACAAAGCGCCAGCCTTTTCCAGAACGCAGTGGGCTCAGTCGGAAGTTACCGTTCGCCAAAAGTGTTCGTGTGATTGTTCGATGCGCTCAGATTTCGCTGTTTTAAAATATTTGCCATCTTGTGACTGAACGATTTTGTGTTAGTTTTCACTATGGATTCTGCACAACCAGGTATGTATTTTATTTGGCACTTACTTTTAATATCTAATCTAAAGCTTTTCTTCATTTATATCCTTGAGAAGTAAAGACCAAGAAACTGCTATAAAAAAACACGCTTTGGAAGATTAAAGGGAGTTTTAATATATTTCTCATCATTTCTAAGCCAAAATTGTAATGGTTAGTTATAGAGTAGACCTTTGAGGATGTAATTAAGTGCAAAACAGCTACCCCAAAGTACCCCTCTTTTTTTGGTGAATTTCTTCCGTAGGCATATTCGATACTCAGTAAATGAAGCTTTACTTATATTTTGTGTCTTTTTTTTATAGGCTCTTCTGGAATGAGAATTATGACTCGAAATGATTTGTTTAATATAATGGAACGCTCAAATACCTCAACTTTTAATGAAAAGTTGCAATTTATGGAGCGGGAACTGCTTAATCAATATGCAGAAAATGACCAAAATATTGCTGATGTAAAGCAAAAACTGTCGATCATCAGACATCAATTTAAACAAAAATGGTCAGCTGCTCGCAATACAAAGGCCAGATTCCTAGAAAACAATGCCGAGTGGCTTAAAGGATGCATATCGCTACCGAAAGCAGGTAAGTGATACCCAAATTTCATTACCTCTATTGTTCTGTTATGCTTTGAAGCATTTTGTTTACCCGCACAATATTGTAGTTTAGAACTTAACATATTTTTTTGAGTACAACTATTGTCTTTTTGTTGTAGGAGAAAGTCCCGGCCGACCTCAAAAGTCGTTCTTAGACTTGAGTGAAAGAAGCAAAAGACGTAAGACTAAAGAACTTAGATCATCTGACACAGATGAATTGACGTATGCAACACAGATGAAATTACGGGAGACGGGCAAATTAGATGCGTCAAAAATTGTAAAAGATTTAACAAAAAGTCCCAGAAGAGCAAGGAAATATGCAGTAGCAATGAAAAAAAATATCTCTGAAGAAGAACAGGAGAAATCAAACAAATTGACACATTCACGTGCATTGTTTATGTTTGTTGAAGCGGGACTAACACAGGCGCAGTATGAAGTAGTGCGAGAAACTAATCCAAGCTTTTATCCGTGCTATTCGATTTTGCAGAAGTTAAAGAAAGAGTGCTATCCTGAAATTCACAGAGTTACAGAAACGTGCGCTGAAGTAAAAGTTCAAAATCTCATGGATCACACGGCACAGCGACTGATTTTACATCTTGTGAGGCAGTGGAACAATTGAGTGGAGCAAAAAACAATCATTAGTTTTAATAAGTAAATGGGGCTGCGATGGATCTCAACAGATGCAGTACAAAATGAAATTTGAAAATGAAGCCGATTCTGACGCAAACATTTTCCAAAGTTCCGTGGTACCGCTTCAGTTGGTTTACGGACCGGAAAGAAAAATACTGTGGCAAAATCCTACCCCATCTTCACCACGGTATTGTCGGCCAATAAGAATAAGATTCATTAAAGAAACCACAGATGGGACAAATGATGAGATTGATTACATAAAATCTCAAATAACAGCGCTCACTAAAAGCGAAGTCAACTGCATTTCCATCAAGCATAAAATGCTTTTCACTATGATCGATGGAAAAGTATGCAATGCTGCTACGCATACTAAATCAACAATGAGATGCTACTTATGCGGAGCTACGTCATTACAGTTTAATGATTTGGAGAAGGAGAGGCCATGCAAAAAAGAAAACTTGGAATTCGGCTTATCTTTGTTGCATGCTCGGATAAGATTTTTTGAGAGCATTTTACATGTTGCATATAGATTACCCGTAAAAAAATGGAACGTTCGCCTTACTGCCGAGGAAAAGCAAGCAGTGGAAAAGAAAAAAAAAGAAATCCAAGATAAGTTCCGGGAGAAACTCGGTCTGCTGGTGGATATACCAAAATCCAACTTTGGCAATACCAATGATGGAAACACCAGTAGACGTTTTTTTGAGAACTTTGAAATATCGGCGGAAATAACGGGGATAGACGTAAATTTAATCTATAGACTGAAAGTGATTTTGGACACATTGTGCTGTAGTTTAAAAATAAACGTGGAGGTGTTTGAAACATATTGCCAAGAAACGGCAAAGTTATACGTTTCCTTGTACAACTTTTACCCAATGTCTCCTACATTACATAAAGTGTTGCGTCATGGGGCTGAAGTGATAAGGGAAGTAATTCTTCCCATTGGACAACTGTCCGAAGAAGCGGCAGAAGCTCGTAATAAACATATAAGAATGTTCCGACTCAACTACGCCCGAAAATTTTCCCGAGTAGCCTGCAACGCAGATGTTTTTAACAGGCTCCTCTTAACCTCTGACCCTGTCCTGACGGGCATGAGGAAGAGGAAGAATAAAAAAAATCTCTCACTTTCGGCTGATGTACAAAAATTATTACTAGAAAGTGATTTTTTTAATGTAAGTTTTGAAGATGACGACGAAAATGACGAATAAATGCTCGTATATATTACTTATGCCTTTTTTTTCACCGTTTTTAAGCTAAAACTGAAATAAAACATTGTTAGGCAGCCATTAGGCGAACAAAATATTTTTGGCCAACTTTTAGGACCAAATACCAGTCTGTGCGGCGGTTCGTATAGCAATTGTCAGAATGCCAAAATGTTTGAAATTGATCATATGACATTTTGGTAACGCATATCATAACCACATTTTTTTATAAAATATTGTTTCAACATTATGATTTCTTGCAAAAACTGGTAAGTCACCACAGATTTTTAAATCACACCTTTTTATTTATCTTGAAAAACTTACTTACCTAAAATAAAAATCTGTAGGTATTCTTTGCGCATGCCACTAAATCTCCCACCAAGGAGACAGAGCTTTGTCTCAAAACTCCTGTTCCACATTTATTTATCGTGGTCCCGGCGCCGAGCTCTTAATTAAACCTCTGCGGACCAGAAATGAAAAGCCCAGAGAACCTCTGTTTATTCACTAATTGCTGACTTACTAAATATCGGGTTAACTATTACAGGTCCCCACATTTTCGCCTATTAATTATTTTGATAGTTTTTTGGAGACCCTCGAAGGTATGAACTTTTAACAAGTAACCTAAGTAGACCCAACTAAAGTAACCCAACTAGAGTATCAAGTTTCTTGTACAATGAAGTTTCTAATATCACTTTTATTTTTTTAAATATCAATTCCAGTAGGCAACATTTAATTCAATGAAGTCCAGTGGTTTTATTATTGTGTATTTTAAAGAAGGCTCTAAACAGTTTAAATAATGACATATTTTAAATATTTTTGCCTTCCTACGAATAAAAAATGCAGTTGCTACATTATATCTTCACCACCCTTGGTGGACTGGTAGAGAATTCCTAAGTATTAAAACCGCCTTTGTTCCTTAGAGCATGAAGTCTATAAAAATAAACAGCGTTGAGTGTTCCAAACAAAGTTCCAACCACCATGACACGAAACCAAACCGTCACATGCCCAGCAATACCCATTAATCAGTAACTATACTTACAAGCAAATAGTCTGTTCTGTACAAACCGCCTGTATTTGTGCAGGCCATACACATCATCACTGACGGGGGGGGCGTACTTGCAGCTCGAGATTTAATTAATTTTATGTTCATTCATACAGAAACCGTAGCCGCCATCTTTTTAAATTACTGGATGCCGACGGGTTACATGTTTCGGGATACAAAATCTTGAATTCGGCAAAGGTTTTGTTAATCCAGATGTGATTTTATTGAAAATTCTTGGGTGTGGAAAACACTGGTGCGAATACCCATACTTAAATATTTTGATATTAAACTACTTTTACTTATTTTATCATGTGCATATACTCGTATTCAGAATACACACAAGAACACTGTGAAGCAGTAAAGATGTGTAAGAAAATAAAATTTTACCAGCAACAGTAACTCTTGATAGCCTGTGTAGCACCTAGTAAATTTGGAGGAAAACCACATGTTCATGTAGATACATAATATACTAAAACAGCACCAAAATAAAACAACGCACAAACTCAAATATAAACGATCATCGGCTATCTTTCCATAAAGATTTAAAACTAAAACTGTAATTACAAGAAAGAAAGGCGAAACAAAAGACCAGCAACGAATATCTGGGCCCAAACGTAATTTACGTGAGATAAAGGTGGAACAATGTGCCCGCCTTACCGTCGGCGAAGAAGATGAGATTACCAGGAATAGGTACCATAATACTGTTTGTGTCGGCGGAGAAAACTTAAAATATAACGCTTGAAATTGCTGATGCCTTGCGTCACTGTGAAAGATGGGTTGCGGAATATTATTCTATGATCTTGCTGAATTTCGTATAGTGGTGATAACACATTTGGTGGAAAAGGTTGTCATGTTAGGTTGTTGCGTTGCTTCTTTATAAAGAATCATACTGTGTTATGATTTGTGCCTTAGAAACGATTACGAGTAGAACTCTTTAGATTCCCTTAAATCTGTTTTATTTAATAAGCCAACTATAACGGGAAGCTTATAGCTGTGTCTATAAATATACCTCTATTACAAACACTGATTTTTCTAAAGGATTCATAAAGATATGTACAAAACTTTATTATTATAGAATAATGTCCAATAAACTAAAGCTAACATGCAATTTATATAAATAGTTAACATACAAACTTACAATAGAAAGTTAATGTTCACAAAGCAGTTAAAAACTGCTAAGCTGAGTTGGCTCCGCACCAAGGCTTGAAATATATCATCATACATCTTGCTGTACCCTATTATTTGTAAGATTTGCTACCGTCACGAACCTAGCTAACATGCAACAATTCCGATTCACTTCCTCTCTGGTTAAAAGCTTCTAGTTTCTTGAGTTTGTTAAAAGCCGTTAAAGCCAGTATGAATTGAGCCTTCACGGCGCACACAATGGAAAAAACTGAAAAGGTAACGTTAAGACCAGATTTTAGTCGTAAGTAAGGCAATGACTTGAGATACCGTAATGCAGACACCGTAATCTGTGTTTTCATCAACAGATCTTAGCAACAAATCCTTTTTTTTTTACCACGTATTTTGTGTAACTCAGGACTCTTGTAACTTCGTATCTCAATAAATCCAATCTCTATTCCGCTTCCTTGAGTATTTTTAAAGAAAAAATAAATATGTCAGCGCCAACCAAACCAGCCAAGTACTTTCTTGAATCCCCTTGTGCACTGGTCTGTTGTAATTGAGGGTCGCATACTAAAAATATCGCTCAGTATTCTGAGAGCCACCTGAAAGTTATTTTCTCCTGGTTTCTTCAACAACCTTTGCTTATATTCATTCGGTGACCTGGAACAAGCTGGTCCTTTAATTTTGTAAAATTTCGTAACACTTCTTATATATAATCCCCTAAAATATAGCCTTAAAACCTCAATGTTTGCATTTCAAATGACTTATCTCATATTTTTACAAGTATTTGTCTTTTCTGAAGAATTGCTCCGACCAGTCGACTTAAATTATCCATTTATTTCTTTTCAGACTACTATTCCCTTTTGTGTTATTTTTACGATAAAAGAATTTCTGCAGCTGGTGCCAAAAGAAATAATTTCGTCGGCACCACTGAGACTACTGAGATTTAAGTTCAAGATTTTTCTAGATAATAGCTATTTTTATTACGTTTTCTTCAAACAGCTGTAAAGCGTCTACATCTTTGCAAACATAGGGACAAACTTGTGTTATATGGTCGCGAGGAACACTTAAAGGAGATAGCGACCGCTTAATATTTCCCAGCTCACTTGCTTCCAGACGATGCAAACCGCCCAGGGGCACAAAAACAATTTGCTCCTCTAAGACTGGTTTTATAACGGACGCAAAGGATTCTCTTGTACTTTTAAAAGTCTATTTCCATCACAAAGTCGTACCTGAGGCTAGAAACTGAAGAAGCACTAGCTCATTCCATCCATTGTAAAGATTCTGATTGTCTTTGGGGAAGTATGAATGGGAATAATAAGTGGCCAGGAGATATTTGGATTCCGGATAATAGATAGTGTAGGTAGATATATTTGCTACTACGAGCATCGCATAGAGACATATCAATTTCAGTAGACATTTTCGATAAATCAGCAAAAATATAAGTCAAAAGGGACGATACGTGTTTTGTAAAGGGCAACACTGGAAGAAGCTTCGAAAGCAATAAATTAATATACAAAATATATCATTTTACAAAAACGAATATTACACAATCGAATAGTATGTATATTAAAGTACCACAGACATAAAAAGTAATAGAGAAAAATAATCCACCTCGCAAGAGAATATTAAAAATCATTTCATGTATAAATCGCTAGGAGATTTCAGCCGAGGTAAGCGGGTTCCATACCTATTTGCGTTTAGCTGTCCAATATCTAGTCGGAATAAAATGTCCATCGAGACGTACGGTTTAAATCCGACATGTGCATTTTGACTGCCATCCTGGGATCAAAGTGTGGTGGCGCAAAATATAAATGGTGCTGCGAAAAATACGGAGCAAAAAGTATTTCTGCTATTGAAATATAGTTCGGGCAAATTCAAAGCCGATTTGCACATTTAATTTCAAATATTATTGAGCGCGTCAGCATAAAGTTTAAATGATGAAGTTGGAAATGGAGCGCACTATTAGCTTGAGTTATGGTCTGACCAAAATAATTTAGTTACAGTACTTACTATGTTTAAAATAATTGTCATTTTAGTTTGTTAATGAAAACTTACACAAAAAATGCCTAAAAGTTGATCCAAGAGGCATTGTTTTGTTGATAATGAAACACCTCTTAACCATACCCTGAATAGCTGGCAAAGAGTATAAAACTAATAAAAAAGGAGCGAGAATATGTCACCATTTAAACTGAGGTCACAAAGTGAGTTTCCTTTTATTTCATCACCGTACAATATACCAACCCAGTTTGGATCCAACCTAGGTTATTGTGAACATTATGAGACATTTTATAGTTATTAATCTAAAGGTACCGCGACTAAATACGGGCAGTTAGCCAACTTATTGGCAATTAACTGCGAGCGTCTTTACTAATGAAGATCGAACGCTCATCCGGTATCAAGGCTGGCTGTAAGTCATGTACCACTTAAGGCCTGCATTGCCACTAATAAAATTTAAATGAGGAGTGCACAATGCTTTTCTTTAGTGTGCGGTTTGTATTCATTGATTGACCTCTAAAAGCTTGGTTTCAAAAAAGTCTGTCCTAGGTCTTGACCATAAACCACAAAATATGGTGTGTATGTTCGCAAAAATATGGAATCGTTGTATGTTTAGTGCAGTTATAGGAGAAAAACACGAATAATTGTCAATTAGTCCACACGCGCTGAAATGTAAGTAGCTTCTTCGCCCGCGTAAAAGCCGCAAATTATCCCTCAGGAAGGGACTTCAGGAAAAAATACTTAACCCAGGCCTTGGTCTTCCTGTGTTCCAACTTTCTCTGAAAATCTGTTAATTTTTTGATGACTGATTAAAAAGATCAAGGTTAGTAGCCTAAGTTCAAGCTAGCCCCAGGTTGAAAGTTTTAGAAATCATAAAGGAAAGTCTCATTTCGACAGTAGGAGTCACAAGGTGGCAATAACAGTTCAAAAAAGCCAATTTAAAAAGATAAATTAAAGCCAATTTTCTAAGTCCTATTATTTTCTCGGTTTCAAAAATCAATCGGAATTTTGATAAGTATATTTATTTTTGTGGGGATGTAAAAATATTAGGTACTGGATAAGAAAAATAAAGAATTAATGATGTAACTGTAACTGCCCACATTTCACAAACTCACAAAATATTGTTTTCACACCTCACTTAAAAATTTTGCTTCTTCCACTTAAGACCCCTAGACCAGTCCCTCAGGGAACAACACAGCACTCAATGTTCCACTACGATGCCCTAGGGCCTAGGAGATTTTTTTTATTATTGGTAGGCTCGCGCTTGACCACTATTTAACCTGATGATAAGCGATGATGTGGTCGACGATGAAGCACGCTTACCTAGAAGAAACCTATTCACTCTTGACTTAAAGTCTCCCAGGTTGTAGCTATCAGGAAATACAGCCTCCGGCAGGGAATTCCACTCCTTAGCTATACGCATAATGAAAGTATTCCCAAAACGTTTCATCATATAAAACTCTTATTTCCTTTTGCATTCCTTAATTATTGAAAACCTTATTATTGAATTGAAACCTATTTATAATGTAGCACTAGCTAATCTAATCAAGGATAACACTGAAATTTACCAAAATAAAATACGAGTAGAAAATTTCGAGTAAGAATGTAAAGGACTTAGTGACAAGTGACTTACCGGATGGGACTATAAACACAGTACCGATTCAAGAGGTGGGACATGATCATTAATTAAAAGACAGCAGATGCTCGGCAGAAACTTGCAATTAGACGAGGACAGTAAGTAAGGGCGGGGAAAATGGCGGCCTAGAGGGAAATAAACCATTTTATCGCCTACTATTGCTTTTGGTGAAAGAATTCTATTTATAGACAAGATTGCTTGTGCTTTGTCCCCGTAGTAGATACTTCCCGGCCTACTGGCAGTAGAAAAGCGAACTGGGTTTCGCAATGTATTTCCCTAAATACGTTGCGGAACCCAGTTCGCTTTTCTTTTTCTTCAAATAAGAGATTTTTCAGATTTGAGAGGTCTTTTTCTATAAATTTCTTGCTTTGGGACTAGTAAGATCTACAATTAAGGATGTTAAGGTATTTTCTATATGACAGGAAAGAGGGCCTACAAAAAGGGACATTCTATGTAGTAGTAACATGCATTGTCAAAGAATCCAAAATAAAGGGGATTATTATATTATAAATGCTACCGTAAATTTTTTGAAAAGTATATTGACAATTATCACGCATGTCACTTTGATAGAGCCCATGGTTTATACAAGGTTTTATTTAACTTGCAATGTATGTATGTATGTAAGTGTGTTCGGGTCAAATATTGCAACTGAATTTTAAAACAGTTATCCTCCACCGATTAAGATGACATTTTGCATACACGTTTAGTTTGGATGACTATACATTTTTATCTAAGTAACGTCTTTCTAAATCCTATATGGCGGACGGCCTAAGATGGCGGACTAGTTATTTTATGCACACTGCCGTGTTATGGGTATAAAATAAAAGGGTTTGTTGAGAAGAATATGAAAAAAGCTTGTTTTAAGAAAAGATTTTTTAATAAATCATTTTATTTCTTTCCTATGATTGATAAATCCAACAACTGGAAAAACACAAAAAAAAATCAAGATAAAGAATAATTAATCATTAAATAGTTTCCCAATACTACGGTCATGGAGCCAAATTGAATAACAACGTTACCCTTGCTGTCAAAATGAAAAGTTTCGATAAAATTCTACTATAAACTGTCTGCACAAGGAAGTGGGTAGTTCGTTAAAATTTGACGTCATTAAAGCGAGACGGATTCTATCAGGTGTCGAATATCCGTTCTACTTTTCAAACATATTTTCATGAAACTGTTTCGAAGGCCAAAGTAATTTTGTATGGCAGAGATCCGGGTGACGTATAAAATCGAAAGTCATGGTGTCGTTTAGCTCTATAGGAAAAATGCAAAGGGAAAACACAAAATGGAGGATTAATTCGACATTTTAAAACTTGGGTCTGCTCCCTGATTATTTGTTTAAAGAAAATTCGATGCAAATATTTTTAGACAAAATGACTTCTGCATTGACAAAATGTCTCCTTGTCCAATGTCAAGGATTTGAAGTTCAATGTGAACTGCAAATCCTTGACATTGGCAATAAATACCAATAAACGGCGAATCTTCGTGAATTTAGAGACAAATTGCATTTGCTGAATCGTATGTTGATTTTATGAGTCTCGCATCTAATGGGCCATAGCAGTCCCTGCGATTTCCTTCGTATGATTTAGCTTTTGAATTTTGTTTCATTGTTAGATTTTAAGCGGAGTAAGTGAGTAAATAAATTACACTAATACTATAAAGGCGAAAGTTTGTCAGTGTGTGTGTTCGTATGTTTGTTACTTATTTGCGATCACACGGCTGGACGGTACTGGATTAAATTGAAACAGAGATAGATTATAGTCTGGATATACACTTTTTATCCCGGAAATATGTTCCCTTGGGATAATTTTCGACATTCACGCGGGCAATAAATAAAAGCAACAAGGTTTGATCTGCGAGGTTGAGCAACTTGCTTTAGTTGGTCTGTGGATTGGTGACCATCTTTGATTTATTTTATTTTATTTGATTCATCGACACCGAGACTCGGTCGTGCCCTGGAAAGCAACTTAAGTACCAACTGTCATTTTATAAATCTTTGACAGTCGTTACGGATATCAAAAGCCAGAAAACTTGAAACCAGTCTTACTAAGGCCGTTCCCTGACTTGTCGGTGCGGTAGTGTCGCGGCATCGGTATGCTCTGTATCGAAACGATACTGCATCGCTTTCATCTACGAACTTATCGGTATATTCTCGGTATAAAATCCTGCAGTACCGCTTGTATCGTCGTGAGATAATGTCGTCTTCGAGTGATGATGATATTTTGGCATGTTATGTTTATCTCCGTTTACGTAAAAAAAAAAAGCGCAACTGGCGTCATCCTTATAATATTGAAAATAATATTAACTGTCGACTATTGGTTGCGGCTATAGAACTTTCACATGACGATACAATATTTTTATCTATGTATAGAATGCCAAAAGAAACATATCAGCAGCTTTTGAATCATATTGCTCCTGCAATAACAAAACAAAATATTTATATTTAGACGTGTAAATCCCGAGCGGCGACTGGACGAGCGTGCCGAGACGCGGTAAACCGAACCGATCCCTCCCCGCTCCCGAACATACCGCGCCAATCAGGAAACGCTCATTGAAATATAGACGCTCGGTAAGATTTCTGTACCGTGTATACAGAGCATACCAATGCCGCGCCGCTACCCCACCGCCAAGTCAGGAAACGGCCTTAGTCAATGGATTGTGGAGGTCAGACAGGTACTCAGCTGCACTGCATCCGTTTAGACTGAAAGCCGATACCAAAAGAGCTGAGTAAAGCCTATTTTGTGATTTTTAATTTCGTATAATAAACTGACAGCTGCCAATGACTTTATTTTTTTTAAATGTTGCATACGCGGAGCATAGTGTTGTAGGTAAGGTCCAATCATAAGTAATTCAGCGAATCGATGTGATATATGACTCCTCAGTTTAATTTTAATAATTGGTGTAAATCAACGTTTTATGAATATAAACGTAATATATTTAAATCTAAGTATTAATACACATAGTACACACACTTGTATTGTGTTTAATAAGAAATCAACGATAAAATAAACGCGATCGATAAAATGACGATGAGTATGAATTAAATAAGGACCGCTAGTTTCTTAGGCCGTGAAATAGTTCCATTTTCGAACTATTACGATTTTAGATCAACTTTCGATCACTCAGGATACGACACTATTTTTATGTAACGATAAAGTGGCAACCTCCAAAATGCCAGTTCAGTCTACGAAATTACAAATCAGAGTATTAAGCAGATTGTTAGATTTTTAACAGATTTAACACCAATTCAATCCTGTATTATTGATTAAGTATTTATAGTTAGTATTATTATGATGTTGCCATTGAAATAAAATAAAACGATTTAAAAGATTAATAATCACCAATTCAATTTTTGGCTCGCAGATTCTATTTTGCGGAGCTTGGTGAATTAGTCAAGCTTGTAAGTCATAAACGTCTGCTTAAAATGAAATTATCATTCTGGGTGACAGACAAAGAAGATTTTCCGTTTTCAGCTATCTTTGAAATTAAAAGCCACAATTGTTGCTTTCATCTTGTTTTAATTTCAGATGGATAATACTGTTCATTGTTCTGTTACTTTTGATAATATAAAACAATTCAAAAATTTTGTAAAGGTACTACTAATTTGGTGAAGAACACATCATTACATAATACTTAGCTTTGATTATTTAAACCTGGGGATGTGTTGCAACAGAAGATTAGGACTTAATTTTCTACTGAGCTAGACAGAAGAACACTGACGAATTATTATGATATCAATTTGTTTATTTACTTACTTAATGGCTTTGGTAAGCATTACAATAAAGCGTCTGTTTGAAAGAATAATTTTTCAAACAAAGAAACAAACAAATAAATTTATTTCCACTAGGCCGCTAAACGGTTTTTGAATGTGAATGATTTAAATTTAAAAGTATTAATAATTGATTCTACCGTCCATTCGGAAAAGTAGCTTGTTATAGAGAAGAACGGACAAGAAACTACATACTTATTCTTTAAAAAAAAGTGTTTACAACATTTACACAACATTTGTCTAGTAGAAGACTATTATCCGTTAAATTATGTTCTACCAGCTTCCTAAACCGAAGGAAAGCCATTCATAACAGTAGGTCCTATCAGAAAATTCATTCGAAAAGGCAAACCAAGACGCGAAATAAATTGCAACCAAACGCGGTCACGCATGAAAATTCCCTTTCCATATTAAATGGAAAGTAATAAATATAAAACAGGGTAATAAATCTGTGCGTCCACATCCTTTGGTCTATTATTACGGAGAGAAAGACCCAGAGCGCATTAACTTTGGAGTGTATCACATTCGCATACGAATTATATTACCGAGTTCCTGTCTACAAGAAGATTGTGTGTGCTTTGCTGTAGAATCCGAGATTTAGTTCTAAGCTGAAAGGATTCCTTTCGCTAGTTTGTCTACCGGTGATACTAACTTCTTTGCTGAGTTCTTTCAGCATGTTTTCTTATTCTATGAACCAGAAATAACGAGATACACAAACCCCGGTCTCCCGGCACCGTTCAATGCCACCGCACGCAATTATTCTAAAAGTTAATGAAGTAGTCGTCGCAACGACAAATATGTTACTTTTACAACTTCCTGGCTGAGTGTAACAAACAAGTTGTTTGTTTATAAAATATCAAAACAACACATCCGCAAGTCTGTCGGGCTATAGGAAACAGACAAATAAAGCGACTTTTTCAAGAACAAAGACTCGACCCGCGGTTCTATGACGAATACAAACCAGCAAACATTGGAATGCCGTCCTGAAAAATCTTAAGTTGGTATGATAAAGATGGTTTTTGAGGAGCATAATAAGGGCGTTATTTTTGTTTGTCGCGGGATGAACTAGTGACTTTGCAGAATGTGTGTTTTCCGTGAGAGCGCTATACCATTGTGGCTTTACAGGGAATTAAATTTTGTAGTTCATAGTGGCGGTATGCGGCGGTATACATAAACCTATCTACGCCACCAGCAGGATATATTAGATATATACTAAATTGAATGAACCTATCATACGATAAATAATAGTATACGACAGTATAAAACCAATAATTTTAGATGAATACAGAGCAATTATATTTTCTGGTGTTTTTTCAATTGCACTGAAATAAAAAACAGTTGGCAATTTTTTGAAATAGTTTTCAGTTCCTGTTATTTTCTTGAGTGCGCTATAAGTGCCGACACAAACGTCGTTTAAAAGCTAGTTTTTGCAAAGATATATTTAATTGAAGGAGTTATGCAGGTAGAAAAATAGAAGCAGATGTATTTCACAAAATCCCTTTTTTATGAACCTTACTAGCTACTGCCTGCGGCTCCACTCGCATGGATTTAGTATTTACTCCAATATAATTATAAAAATATAGGTGTAATTTTGATTTACCTTTAAGCTATATTACTGTAAACTTCATCAAAATCCGTTCGGTCTTTTTTGCGTAAGTTAGTTAAGATATCTATTCATCTTCTCAAACTTTCGCATTTATAATTAGCAGTTGGAAATAGGATTATCCATTCAAGAATTCTATAATACTATTCTTTATTTAAATCTATTTTTAAAAAAAGAATGGTGGTCCCAATATTCCGCATACTTTCCAAATTTCTTCCTCTATGAATATTATAATGTGCGGAAAATTCGACATGATTTTATTCAAGATTGTTCGAAACGAATATGGTGGAGGCTGTAAGATAAAATCTAGGGTAGGATTTGCAATATTCAAATCAAGTGGCAAGGAGATTGCCATTCTCGGAAGTGTAAGGATTCGCTGAAACTATTCCAGAGTTACGATAATTTTAAACTATTCACTGAATATTTTACGCATTATTTTTATCATAGAATCCTGTTTCTCACATCATTGTTTTACTCTTGAATATTATCTATCGGTTGTGATTCCGTATCGGTGTGAATGGGATGGTCTCTATATATAATTTTAGAAATGACATGACATGGTCATACGTGAGGAAACGGGCAACGTAAATTCGTAAATATATTTAAAAATTTATTGTTTTTTTCAAATTGTATAAATGGAGTGAAATCTTTAATACTATATAATTTCTAGTAGGAAACATATAATGTGTAGCTATTTTCATTATTGTATGAATAGTAAATAGTAAAAAATATTTAAACGATAATTGCGAAATATTAAAAAAAAAAATATTTTTGAACGTCAACAATTAAACGTTTTCAACTGATAAAATTGATTCTACCGTCCATACGGAAAATTAGCTTGTTATGGAGAAGAATGGATGAGAAACTCCATAATTACTCTTTAAAAACTAAGTGATTTACATTATATACATAAGTACGAAAAGAATATCTTTTGGAAATACTTTGACGATGCGTACAGCTAAGGATTGGCATTCCCTGCCGGAGTCTGTGTTTCCAGATAGCTACAACCTCGGGTTCTTTAAGTCAAGAGTGAATAGGTTACTTCAAGGCAAGCGTGTTACAGCGTCGACCACATCATCGCTTACCATCAGGTGAGATAGTGGTCAAACGCGAGCCTAACTAAAATAAAAAAATAAAGGCATACATTCATAAATATGAGGACGATGCACCCGGAATAGTACTGCATACTAAAATATGTATAAGTGTTTTATTATTTTTTATTTTATTATTCATAGGCTCGCGCTTGACCGTTATCTCACCTGATGGAAAGCGATGATGTGGTCGACGGTTGTGGCGAGGTCCTTCCTTCCATACTTTTCCGATCACTTATTACTGGCAACCTTTTTATAGCAGGCCCCATCATCATTTACTTATCATTCGAATTCAGAACGCCACATTCTCCTATCCATGCACTCTCATTCCTGCAGTCGGCATTTCATCTTGAGAGCCCGCCGAGGCAAGTTACCCTCTGTGATTATAACCATCGTCTTATAATCTTCTAGAAATACTGTGTGTATTCTTTTAATAATTTGGTGTGATAAATAAATATATTCCAGTGTGAGAAAACAGATTTTTCACTGTTGTCGGGTTTCATTACAACCTAACGTGGTCCGGTGAGGTACCCTTAAATAGATCAAGCTGGCTAGAGGGCAGAGGGCTCACGCGTACATGGTGAAGCATGCTTGCCTAGAAAAAACCCATTCACTCTTGACTTAAAGACCCCTAGATTGTAGCTATCGGGAAACACAGATTCCGGCAGTGAATTCCACTCCTTAGCTGTACGCATCATAAAAGTGTCCCCAAAACAATTTGTGCGTATGGGTGGGATGTCCATCATGTACCGATGACGCATCACCGTGCGTCTGGTTGTCTGATGATGGAACGGGCTGAGCAGAATTAAATCATGCAATTCCATCGCACACTCCCCGAAATGAAACCGATAAAAAACCGACAAGCTGGCAACTCGGCGACGATGTTCAAGGCTCTGGAGCTTTGATTTCACCAGTGCCTCATTGCCGATGTGTCTCTTGGCCCGCTTTTCGACCGACTTTAGTGCATCTAGCTGGTATTTGGCAGATCCCTCCCAGAGATGAGAACAGTACTCCATGCACGATCGAACTTGTGCTTGATACAAGTTGAGCAGCTGTTCCGGCGTGAAGTACATTCTTACCTTCACAAGGATCCCCAATTTTTTGCCAGCCAGCTGAGCATTTGCCTCAATGTATGGCCCAAAATTGAGAGTTGTGGTATTCTGCTAAACAGAACCTCATATGTTTTAAGTCTATTTACAATTCATTACACTATACAAACCATACCTTCATATCTGTTGATATTTTATCAACTTCTGTAATTATTTTTTATGTTTTCTTTTATACTGTTTGTACCTGAAAAGCATACTTTTAATTATATCTGATTGTTTTAATATCTGAATCTTAACTTAAATTGATAATTGGTATTTCTTGCAATATTTTTCTACTGTGACATTTTCATCTGACATGACATCTGTCTGTCTATTTTATTTTTCTTAAAACCATAGACCGTCACATAGGTACCATGGACTAAACCTCCTTTAAGCTAGGTTTACACTATTATAAGGGTAGCGTAGACAGACCCCTTTGTGAACCGTTTTTATTCGTTCTGGTCTTTATTTCTTAATTGAAATTTGAATTTGAAATGTAGTTAAAACACAGAACGAAGAAAAACGGGCGTCAATTTTCAGTTTGAAAAATCTGGACGGAACGCCGAAAGTCGGTGGACTACGGGATACTACTTAATGTACGATCGAATCTGAAAGTCTTTAAAACTATTATACTTACGGCTTGTGTAATCATATCTCATGTGCTGAAGTTGAATATATAAATATAAAGTGTATTACTGAGTATAAATTGCATACCGGTGTACCTGTGTACCTACGGCGTATAACGCCACAGTCCGATTCCCCTACTCATCTTGCCTATCTACCGCACGTGGTGTATGAGCTGTGGCAGACAAGCATACAGAGAAGCGCGCGGCCACAGCGCCCCCGTTTCAGCACGAGCAGATTCCTGCTGCCTACTCATCCACCTACCTGCCCGATCGCCTGCTAATTTGCCTATCTCGGGCATACAACGTCATCCTGCCAGTCCTGCTGCCTGGGTGCGCACGCTGAACCAGAGGGTGCATACCTTGCGGTGCGCACCACCACCTCTTCCTGTCTGACCTGCTGCCCGGTTAGCTGCCCGACGTCGTGCGAAGCCGGCCCTTCTGTTTTTATTCTTAATATCCTTTTATTATTATTTTTTAGTTTTATAATTATTTAATTTTATGAACGTGGCTTACGTTTAGCTCCCTCTGAGCTAAACGTAACGCTACAGAGTCGATGTCAACGTTACGCCAAGAGGCTCAAGATGGTCCGTTATTGGCACGGTTACACCACGGCAAGTTGGAGCCTAGAGTTGGTTGTATAAAGTATTAAAAGCATTAACAGGTATATTCATTCATTTAATAAACAGAAACATGGTTCTCACATACTTAAATAAAACACATAAAAAATATTGCGAACCTAAGTAAAATACCTAATTCAACAAAAACGGAACAGTGTGTGAGTCAATTAGTTGAACAAAAAAAAAACAAAAAAGGGATACAATAATTATAAACAGATATAAAAAATTACAAATTTGATTTCGTCTACACTAAAGATTTCCCTATGGAGCAGGAAAAGCATATAGGTTTTATTATTTACTACAAAGGACAATTTAGAAAATAAAACTGGAAATCTTAAACCTTCAGATTTGTTTTCCCTTTAATGAAATAAGCACGTCTGAAATGTAATTGAGGGTCGTAAAAAGAAAGCTATGGTGCCTATTACTTCGGGATACTAAACTATGATAGACGCATTATAGATGTCAAGCACGACTTTCGTTGACGTTTGGAAATCCGACATCTTTATACTAGTGTACGTTGTTTGTTTACCAATCAGACACCTGCATTTCGGCCTGGATTTCAAATTGACAGAACGGAACTTAAAGGACTGTTTCGTTCTGATTAAATACATTTAAGAGTTCCTGTTTTATCCTCACTGGATAGGACTGGAATAAAAGCATTGTTTTAATCCAATCTGATTTTTGGAAAAGAAGATTTTATATTTAAACATTTTGATTTTATTTTTTGAATTTTTGTTTGTTTCAGTTCATTTTTGTTTTTATTTATGACATTCGAGTTGTTATTTTGAAACAAACAATCACTATAACGAGTATATTTTATATTGTAAAATCGAGGCTGCTTTTATTAGTAACCAACTGACTTGGGGCGGAAAATTCCGAGTCAGTAAACTGGAAAATTATACAATTACAAATATGACATTAATAGCCAATGACACATTTTCAGTTAATGTGTAACTACTCTCTTAGTGTAAACTTAGATTTCACTGAAATCAATGAAGGAAACATATGGGGCAACTGGACTTAAAATAAATGTGAGTCTGAAATCGCCGACCCACCTTGAGTAAGGCTTGGTGATTAATGCTCGTCCCTTCTCCTTTCTATAAAGTGTATTTGTCCAGCAGTCACCTATATACTAATGACTGCGCCAGAAAAAGTTGTGTTACCATAGCTAGTGGACCATCAGAAAGTTTGACTTTAGTATAGACTGGCTTAGGCTTCGTTCGCGTCAACTGCCTACCCTACCCTACCTACCCCATCGTATTTTTACGCGGAGAATCTTAACACCGCCATTCAGAAAATGACGTCTAATCAACGCCATCTATCAACTGTCCCAGTATCTGAATTGCGTGTGTTGTGATGATTTGCTTCTTGAACATTTAAAATTCATTTAACTGTTGATACTTTAAACCGGTTGCGATGAAACAAAAACTAAGTATAAATTATCTACATGGATTTCGTACATTTTACGTGATGCGTGCACAACTAAAAATACAAACAGACAAAAATGCTTGAAATGTGTGCTGTTGGTTATCTTTTAACACACTGGTTATTTTTTTATGGAAATATTTTCGAAGTACAAAAACGTTATTCATCGAATGATTACTACAGGTTAATCATAAATTTATGTATTTTTAAGTCAAAGTCAAATATATTTATTCAACTAGGCCAATAAGCGGCACATTCGAACGTCAAACATAAATTAAAATTGGCAAGTTATAAAATTTGCTTCTACCGTGCATTGGGAAAAGTAGCTTGATATGGAGAAGTTAATGCAGAAGAAACTCCATTCTTACCCTTTCAAAAAAAATAGGTGTCTTACAATATTTACATAAGTATATACATTAATAAATTCATATATGTGAAGACTATGCTCCCAGAATAGGACTACACACTATACTACGTACAGGTATAATGTATTAAAAGCATTAACAGGTAAATTCATAAATTTTATAAATAGGATCATGGTTCTCACATACTTACAAATATTGCAAACATAGGTAAAATACCTAATTCAACAACAACGTTGGTTACGCTTCCTAATTTATAGTTCATATTTTATTACATCACCATAGGGTGATTGAGAGGCATTGGCTTAATAGTTCCAATTTATTAAATAAGTGTCACATATCGTTGTTTTGGGGATATTCCGCGCGGTGGTCATTACGCCGCAGCCACCGATGGCCGCCGGCGATGGTGGCCAGTCTCTTGCAACTATGAATTGGATGCGCACACGCATCATCTCGCCCAAACCTCCTAATTGAACCTACATGGAAAGTGTTATCTGTATTACCTAGACCTACTGTGTTGTGTACCGCTGGCCAGCATAGTGTACCTAGTCTGTGAGCTGAACTTCCCGAACGTGACATGTGCATCTGCATCGGAATCGCTGTTTCAAAGGTATGTGGCATAATTAGTAAATTAAACTTTATCGTCTCATCTGCGTACTTTTCTCCTTCAATTTAGCACTGCTGAATCAGCAATTATAGCCTAGATTACTCTTATAATTTAGGTTCAATCGCGTGTTATTTTACTAGTAATCTTCTAGAGGTTATACGCACCAAACGGAACAGTGTGTGAGTCAATTTCTTTAAAAATAATGAATATAATAACTATGAATATAAATTAACAAATTTGATTTTGTCTACCCTAAAGATTACCCTATGGAACAGGACCAGCATGTTTCCAAGCATTCTTATCTTGAATATAATCATCCAATTTGTAATATGCATGTTTACAAAGTGTGCTTTTAACTAAAGTTTTAAATTTCTTTCATTTAGTTTTAATATATCACATGGTATTTTGTTATAGAATTTAATACAGTAACCCATGAAAGATGAGTGTACTTTAGCTAGTCTATAAGATGGTTGGTCTAACTTATCTTTATTTCTCGTATTACAATTGTGTCTATCACTGACTTTACTAAAGATATGTATACTTTTCCTTACATACATAATATTTTCATAAATTAATTGGCAAGAAACTATCATTTTTTTTTTTAAATATTTCCCTAATAGATTCTCGGTGACTTAACTTATATAATATATATGACTCTGACAGCTCTCTTTTGCAATATAAATTTAGATTCAACGTCAGCCGCTCAACCCCACAGTTTAATACCGTATGACATAATGCTGTGAAAGTAACTAAAATAAACCAAAAGCGCGGTTTCTACATCCGTTAACTGTCTAACAGCATAAGCATTCTAATATTATGAAGGCGAAAGTTTGTGAGTGTGTGTGTTTGTATGTTCGTTACTTCTTCAAGCTCAAACGGATAGACGGATCTGGATGAAATTTGGCACAGAGTTAGGTTGTAGACTGGAATAGCACATAGGATACTTTTTATGTTCCTTCGGGATAATTTTTGACATACATTAATGTACATTTGTATTTAGAAAATGACAGAAAACATTTTGGCATCATTATTTTCACATTTACCAAAATGGTTGTTATTTCCAATAACGAAAACATTCCAAAATTATAATTACTGCAAGAATTTTTAAGTAAAAGTCGACGACATTAACAAATTCAATTACATCAGCTTAATTTTTTAATTCCTTAATTATTTTACCTTCCTCGCGGTCTACAATTAAAAAACTTTTAGAGAGATATTTTCCTGCCTTCTATAAGATTTCAAGGAAGCTAAAAATAAAAGAGGATCCTTTGCCGCTGGGTAGAGGGCAAATCTACTGCCATTTATCGGGAAATTGCTCCCTGAGATATAATGGTTTGATCATTGAACCCAATTATAATATTCTGTTCAGATTCTGCGTAAATCCGTAGTCATGCTTGCTGCCACTAATTTGTAAAACCAATAGAATAATTAATGTAGGTTAATTCATATCTGTTTTAAAATAATATTGATGAATCGTGTTGCTCATTTCTTACTGTAACTAGAGGCTTTAGAGACAAGTTAAACTTTATCAAAGTAGCAAGAGGCAAGTAAAAAAAATATGGAAATTTCAAAGCTATCTAGTGATTTTTAATTTGGCATTACTACCATCGCTTTTACTGATAATTATAATGATGCTTTGTCCAAAACCTCTGGTAGGGCCTGGATTATTACATAACTACATAAGTCCATAATTAACTATGCGCCCGACTAACGACGACGTCATGACTCACAGACAATTAGCTTTGGGCCTTTTAATTACGAATAATATTATGAAGGCGCCTTGACTTAAAGGGGTCCGTTGAAATAATTAGGCTCAGACGATGATTCATTGGGAACAAAAGGAGTAATGGCGTGAAAACCACGCAATGATCGCGCAGAATTTGATTCAAACTAGCCAACCGGGATCGTTAAATGAATGCAAATAGTTTTTGCATATATATTACTTCCGAGCTTTGTTCTGCAATGTTTCTTGTTCAGACTTAAGAACTTGGATTAATGTAGAAGAACGTCAGTGACAAAGTTAATTTAAGAGACGATTAATAACAAAAATAAACATGGAAAATGTTCTTGTATCGCTTATAATCCTAAATGTTATTATTTTAAAGTTCAATGTTTGCTACTTTAGTATTAATTGTATTGGAACGTTAATGTTAAGGATATTTATAATTATTTTTCTTTTTGGGTTCGGTCTAGAAAACAAAGTGATTATAGCGGACGCTTTGGTAACCCTAAATGTTAAAAACACGTACGATTTAAGTGGCAAACTACTCGTTATACCAGTCAATTCAAATGGAGTGGAGGATTCTAATATACATCTGAGTAAGTGTTAAGTATAACAATTCCTAAAAAAAAAACTTGTTTCTTGGCTTCGCCATTTCTGGTTGTTATTTTAATTGTAATAAAACATAAAAAGATTAAACAAACGTGGCAAAATAATTAATGATAAAACTGTATTGTTTTTTTATTACTTTTAAAAAGTATGTTTGCACAAATAATTTTGTGTAATTAGCACATTGTGGGAAATACCATTATGCTGATACATAATATTTATATCGGAACCCTAAGAAAATAATTTAATTAGCTATTATATTCTACGTATGAGAATTAACAAATTATATTTAAAACACAAAAAAATTAACAATTGGCGCAACAAAAAAAATTACAGTTATTCAAATTTTTGTTGTCACTCTCATCTAGTAAGGTAAAATACACTTTTACATAATTTCTTCTGGTATGAGCACGTTGAAGGGCCTGATGGTAAAATATACTGGAAGATATATAAACATGATATCAAATATGTAGTGGAAAAGGCGTCCTTCAGATTGGATAACCTCTTAAATGACAAAAATATTGGTAAGTAAATAAACATAACATAGACAATTTTTTTGTGAAAACTAGAATTAGTGAATCAATTTTCATAGAGCCATTTTCTATGGATACCCACCGTAAAGTACATTCAACGCAGGTATATCCACGGTTACCGTCCATTAATCACGTGAGGCTTGAAAGGAAAATCACAAAAAATCACAAAGGGAGAGGCGGATGTGGTAAGAAATCACGTGTGTTAATTTTTTCGTCAAACGCGCGATTTCTAAACCGAAAAGCGGCGTGTAGTGTTATTGCGCGTGTAATATTATTTTTATGCCGGTCAAAAACAACCTGCAACCTGTCTGTCTAGACATTTTTGTCATGGTCCTTAATTTCTGAATAAAATTAGATTATAATTTATACCTGTATTTAAAGAAAATATTGTAAAAACTTTAATATTCTTTGTGGTACAATTTTTTTTTTGTTTTCTTTAAGGATGCAGGAGTCATAAGTTGAACGTTGCAAAATGTTTTAGCTTTGAGATAATAAGTTATAATAAACAATCATGACAATAATTTTTTACTAACAAATTCAGACTAGGTAGCCAAAATATTCGTTTGAACCAACTCTACGTAGAGTTCTCACGTCTAAAGTCCAGATTTTATAATGCAGCGCCACTTACGTACTTTGAGGCAATATCCACCATTAATTTTTCTTTTTTGTGTCAGAAGTGATATTGAAAATGGAATAGAAACAATTTTGCAAGAATAATTCTACTAATTTAAGACTTCTCTAATTGTACACAAATAAAACAGAAAAAATTAGCTTCCGATAAAATCAAACCCTATTATATTGTTAAATGCTGAAGTAAGTATACTGAATTTAAACTCGAAACACCAATCAAGTAATATCGTTTGTGGTTCAATTAAAATCGTGTTCGAAAACACGAAACATTAAGTTCAACCAAACACGATAAAGCTTAATAAATATATCCATTCCGAATAGAATAAAGGGATATAAAAAATAATGGAGCTTTGCTAGGCAACCTGAGTGCTACCCAAACAAAAACTGCCACAATTTTATGATTAATCGTTGCGGATGCCTTTTGCGAACCGATAACAGTAAAACATAACAATTTATGACGAAAATGTTCTATAAATGGGGGACGAATTGGATGTTTTGATGTTTGTGAATTTAGACGATTGGCAATACTTCAAATCAATGTGTAGGGTGAAAGGGATGAACATGATATATCAAACGTTATTGTTGTGGATAAGGTCAGTTATTTTGGCCGAGTGTGCTACTGTGTCATTCTGAATGAGTAATGGTGCATTTGATTGATGCTACTTGGAGCAAAAAACATCTTCCTAAGCGATCACAGTGCAATCTTTAACGTTAGTGAAGGATTATTTACAATCATAACTTCACTGCAAGATGTTGATAGTTGCGTCACAAAAGTTCATACTCAAAACATATCCTGCATAATGGATGGACATACCCAACCCATTCGTCTTTTACCAAATTTAAATGCCGAGGAGTTTCTGGATTTCTTGGATCTAATGTTTCCTATTTACAGAGAAGAGGTACTGAGAGGTAGAAATTTGGACCAGTAAAAACCAGCAGTGGAACGTTACAGGCTGATTATGCTAGTTCCAATGTCACATATATTTGACTACTCGAAACTGTTTTAACTCTGCTCCAAATCCGCCTGTACAAAGCTATAATAGAAATTCCAATAATTATAACATAGTCGTAGAAATCCAAACGATTCAGAGACAGATTCAACAAACTAATATGTCTGGACTTTCCAGGTGACCAAATCAACAGGCTTCTAAAGAAAACGTGGCGTGAAATAGTTGCTGACGTGGGCCCATCCATCTGTCAAGCCCTCAGTGCGGCAGTCGTGGAGAATTTATCAGTATTGCTAGCACAAGTGCCTTATGATGAACTATTGCCAGAATAGACAAGAACCGTAAGGATGTGATTATGTTTGAAAGATTTGTCTGTGAAATAAATGTTGATTTTGTGCGATAGTGTTTTGTTTCATTAATAGTCTTAGTTTTAATGACATTTCTTGATCGTTTTTCTGATATTTCATATTATGTTTTAAGAAATTAATAAAAGGAGCTGTAGGCAAAGTAACGTACTATTGGCGGTTCGTGTAGCAATTGTCAGAATGCCAAAACGTTTGAGAATGATCATATGACATTTTGGTAATGCATATCATAACCTCTTTTTTTATAAAATATTGTTTCAACATTATGACGTAGAAACAATCAACAAAGATAGAATAATTCTTCTTCTTATTCTTTGTCATCATTTCTGAAGGTCGTGCCCGTCTTGAAAAGCTTTGACGGAGTCAACGACGAGCTGCTTCCAAGCCACCTTGTCTTCGGCTCTTCTCATAGCAGTGGTCACAGTGAGTCCCGTAATGGCCCTGATTTGGACAGACCAGCGAGTAGGTTAAAAGTAGGCTAAAATACTAATAAAGCTAAAAACTGGAAATTACACAGATTTTAAATCACACTTTTTTATTTATCTTGAAAAATTTTACTTACCTAAAATAAAAATCTGTAGGTATTCATTTGCGCAAATAAATCCCACCAAGGAGCTTTGTCTCAAAACTCCTGTTCCACATTAATTTATCGTTGGCCCCGGCGCCGAGCTCTTAATTAAACCTCTGCGGACCAGAAATTAAAAGCCCAGAGAACCTCTGTTTATTCACTAATTGCTGACTTACTAAATATCGGGTTACCTATTACAGGTCCCCACATTTTCGCCTATTAATTATTTTGATAGTTTTTTGGATACCCTCGAAGGTATGAACTTTTAACAAGTAACCTAAGAGTATCAAGTTTCTTGTATAATGAAGTTTCTAATATCACTTTTATTTTTAAAATATCAATTCCAGTAGGCAACATTTAATTCAATGAAGTCCAGTGGTTTCATTATAAAGAAGGCTCTAAACAGTTGAAATAATGATATTTAAATACTTTTGTCTTCCTACGGATAAAAAATGCAGTTGCTACATTATATCTTCACTACCCGTGGACTGGTAGAGAATTCCTAAGTAAAACCGCCTTTGTTCCTTAGAGCATGAAGTCTATAAAAATACACAGCCTTGAGTGTTCTAAACAAAGTTTCAACCACCATGACACACAACCATACCGTCACAAGCCCTAGCAATACTCATTATTCAGTAACCGTACTTACAAGCAAATAGTCTGTTCTGTACAAACCGCCTGTATTTGTGCAGACCATAAACATCATCACTGACGGGGGTGACGTACTTGCAGCTCATTTTATGTTCATCCATACACAAAACGCAGCCGCCATCTTTGAAAATTATTGGATGCCGATGGGTTACAATGTTTCGGGATAAAATATCTTGGTTTTGTTTATCCAGATGTTATTTTATTGAAAATTGTTGGGTGTGGAAAACAAGGTGCGAATATCCATACTTAAATATTTTGATATAAAACTACTTCCACTTCTTTTATCGTATGAATATACTCGTATTCAGAACACACACAAGAACACTGTGAAGCAGTAAAGATGTGTAAGAAAATAAAATTTTACTAGCAGCACTAACACTTGATAGCCTGTGTAGCACCTAGTAAATTTGGAGGAAAACCACATGTTCATGTAGATTCAAGTACTAAAACAGTACCAAAATAAAACAACGCACAAACTCAAACATAAACGATCATCGGCTATCTTTCCATAAAGATTTAAAATTAAAACTGTAATTACAAGGAAGAAAGGCGAAACAAAAGACAGACAACGAATATCTGGGCCCAAACGTAATTTACCTGAGATAAAGGTGGAACAATGTGCCCGCCTTACCGTCGGCGAAGAAGATGAGATTACCAGGAATAGGTACCATAATACTGTTTGTGCCGGCGGAGAAAACTTAAAATATAATGCTTGAAATTGCTGATGCCTTGCGTCACTGTGAGAGATGGGTTGCGGAATGGTATTGTTTGATCTTGCTGAATTTTGTATGGTGGTTTAGTGGTGACAACACATTTGGTGGAAGAGGTTGTCATGTTATTGCTGAAGCATAATGTTAAATGATTTGTGCCTTAGAAACGATTACAAGTAGAACTCTTTAGATTCCCTTAAATCAGTTTTATTTAATAAGCCAACTAAAACAGGAAGTTTATAGCTGTGTCTATAAATTTACCTGGATAATAAACACTGCTTTTTCTAAAGGATTTATAAAGATATGTGCAAAACATTATTACTATAGAATAATGTCCAATAAACTAAAGCTAACATGCAATTTATTCTGCAGTTACAAACTTACAATAGAAAATTAATGTTCTCAAAGCAGTTAAAAACTGCTAAGCTAAGTTGGCTCTGCACCAAGGCTTGAAATATTTATTTATTTATTTATTTATTTATTATTAACACATACATTTATTTTTACAGGTAAGACCCAAGCTAACAAATGTAGTCATACATTGCCAGTTTGCCAGTCCGAGTAACGGGTCTGGGTAGAGGCACATGTTACACAGTGGACAACACACTAAGTATCACCCTCTGGAATTCCGCCAAAGAGCAAGAAAATATGTCCAAACGCAGAGAGACGCTATTCAGTATCCTAACTGCTCGAGTTACTGGTGCAAAATTTAACACGTTAGTGCGTGCTGACGGGACTTTAAACAGCCCTTCCCTCGGTCCTAACCGTAGCCTCCTGTTTGGAACGAGCAATCCCAACGATTCTAATATTTGTGGATTATTTAGCATACCACGAAAAACCATGAAGACATATTTTACAAGGGCGAGGTTGCGCCTTACCTCCAACTTATAGTACCCAACCATCCCTATAACAAAGAGGGTTGGATACATAAGCGGGTAAAAAGGGTAAATACCAAATTGCCTCATGTATAGGTACCGGGTAAATTTGTTTTGCATTTTTTCCACCATCGTAGAATACTTCGTTTCATAAGGATTCCAGATGATAGCACTAGTTTCCAAGTTGCTTCGTACTAACGCATTATAAAGCGATTTCACTGCTGCCATATTGGTGAAGTCACGGGTTTCACGCATGACAAACCCAAGATTTTTGAAGGCTTTTCTACATACCTGCACCACATGAGTACGAAACGACAGATCCTCGGAAAAGGTAACACCAAGATCTCGCACTAACCGCACCCGCGGTATGACGTGACCCCCCATGCAATAATCGTGACGTCGGGGTACCACGGCCCGCGTGAAGGACATTATGTTACACTTCGTCACATTGAAGATTAATTTGTTCTCTTCACTCCATGCTACCACCCGATCGATGTCTCGCTGAAGCATGCCGCAGTGTGACTCGTCTGTGATCCGCATGTATAACTTGAGATCGTCAGCAAATAACAAACAACCAGCGTCTTTAATGACTTCTGGAAGATCGTTAATCATTAAAATAAATTCTAAGGGTCCTAAATTTGTCCCCTGGCTAACCCCCGTCAGGGTGAAATACGAGTCCGAGGTGTAACCTGCGTATTCCACAATTTGCTTACGGTTACCCAAGTAGCTAGCAAAAAACTCTAGGAGGGCTGGGGTAAAACCAACCCTCGCAAATTTATTCAAAAGGATGTCATTGTCCACACTATCAAATGCCTTCCTGAAGTCGAAGTAAGCGACGTCCAGTTGTCCACCTGACTCCGAGTCCAGCACTGTGGTGGCCTGGTTTAAAAAACACATTAGGTTAGAATTCGTGCTGCGGCCCGCACGGAAACCATGCTGCGCGTCGTTGAGCTGTGATGCTACTTGCGAGTGGATGCAAGAGCACAACGCGGACTCGAAGACTTTAGCAAACACTGAAAGTACAGCTACAGGTCTATATCCGCTGACATCCGAGCTTGGAGTGCCCTTCGGTACCGGAGTAACCCTAGTCAACTTCCAACCGTCGGGATACGAGCATTCTCGTAAAAATATATTAAATAAATGCATGAGCGGCCGGGCCAGTACTGCCCTGCAATCTCTAACAATGAAAAAAAAAAAATATATTATCTAAAATATTATCATACATCTTGCTGTACCCTATTATTTGTAAGATTTGCTACCGTCACGAACCTAGCTAACATGCAACAATTCCGATTCACTTCCTCTTTGGTTATAAGCTTCTAGTTTCTTGAGTTTGTTAAAAGCCGTTAAAGCCAGTATGAATTGAGCCTTCACGGCGCACACAATGGGCTGAAAAGGCAACGTTAAGACCAGATTTTAGTCGTAAGTAAGGCAATGACTTGAGATACCGTAATGCAGACACCGTAATCTGTGTTTTCATCAACAGATCTTAGCAACAAATCCTTTTTATTTTTACCACGTATTTTATGTAACTCAGGACTCTTGTAACTTCGTATCTCAATAAATCCAATCTCAATTCCGCTTCCTTGGGTATTTTAAAGGAATAATAAATATATCAGCGCCAACCAAACCAGCCAAGTACTTTCTTGAATCCCCTTGTGCACTGGTCTGTATTCTGAGAAAAAATATCGATCAGTATTCTGAGAGCCACCTGAAAGTTATTCTCTCCTGGTTTCTTCAACAACCTTTGCTTATATTCATTCGGTGACCTGGAACAAGCTGGTCCTTTATTTTTAACCGACTTCCCAAAAAGGAGGAGGTTCTATGTTCGACTTCAAGTTTGTTTTTTTTTTTTTTTTTTTTTTTTTTTTTTTTTTGTGTATGTTCACCGATTACTCCGTCAATTGTGGACCGATTTTGAAAATTCTTTTTTTGTTTGAAAAAGTATGTTCCGAAATTGGTCCCATTTTAATTGGGTGAAGATCTGATGAAGAACTTCGGAGATATACAACAGAACTCTTCAATAAATAACGGCAAATCTCTCGGGATTGCTGCAATCGCATGTCTGTTTGTTGTTTATACCATTTCATAACATAACATCACGCCAGTTCACTCTTAAGGGGTAAGCAGATCTCCCATTTCACAGGTTATGTTCAATTTTCATGAAATCTATTCTGGCGAAATTGTTCCCTTACTAACTTGCCTATTAGGTACGTACAACTAAAAAGTGAAAAATAAAAAAACTTTTTGCAAAAAAATACTACCGACTTCCAAATACAAAACTACAAAGTCAAAAATAACTAAATTTTTTGAAGTCGGTGTCCTTAACGCAAAAAAATGGTACCTACGAAAGACACCGACTTCAAAAAATTAAGTTATTTTTGACTTTGTAGTTTTGTATTTGGAAGTCGGTAGTATTTTTTTGCAAAAAGTTTTTTTATGTAAAATTACGTAACACTTCTTATATATTATAATCCCCTAAAATATAGCCTTAAAACCTCAATGTTTGCATTTCAAATGATATATCTCATATTTGTACAAGTATTTGTTTTTACTGAAGAATTGCTCCGACCAGTCAACTTAAATTATCCATTTATTTCTTTTCAGACTACGTTACTATTCCTTTTTGTGCCATTTTTACGATATAAGAATTTCTGCAGCTGGTGCCAAAATAAATAATTTCGTCGGCTACTAGACTACTGAGATTTAAGTTCAAGATTTTTCTAGATAATAGCTATTTTTATTAAGTTTTCTTCAAACAGTTGTAAAACGTCTACATCTTTGCAAACTTAGGGGCAAGCTTGTGTTATATGGTCGCGAGGAACACTTAAAGGAGATAGCGACCGCTTAATATTTCCCAGCTCACTTGCTTCTTGGCCAAACCGCCCAGAGGCACAAAAACAATTTGCTCCTCTAAGACTGGTTTTTATAACGGTTACAAAGGATTCTCTTGTACTTTGAAAAGTCTATTTCCATCACAAAGTCGTACCTGAGGCTAGAAACTTAAGAAACACTAGCTCATTCCATCCATTGTAAAGAATCTGATTGTCTTTAGGGAAGTATGAATGGGATTAGTACTTACTAATCCCATTCATACTTCCTTAAAAGAACCAACAGAACCAAATATCTCCTGGCCACTTGGCCAGGAGATATTTCGTTTCCGAATTATAATAGATGGTGTAGGTAGATATATTTGCTACTACGAGCATCGCATGGAGACATTTCAATTTCATTAGACATTTTCGATAAATCAGCAAAACTATAAGTCAAAAGGATCAATACGTCTATTGTAAAGGACAACACTGGAAGAAGCTTCGAAAGCAATAAAGTAATATAAAAAATATATCATTCTACAAAAACGAATATTACACAATCGAATAGTACGTATATTAAAGTACCAAAGACATAAAAAGTAATAGAGAAAAATAATCCACCACGCAAGAGAATATTAAAAATCAGTTCATGTATAAATCGCTATAAGATTTCAGCCGGCAGCAGGTTCCGTACCTATTTGCGTTTAGCTGTCCAATATCTAGTCGGAAATAAAATGTCCATCGAGGCCTACGGTTTAAATCCGACATGTGCATTTTGACTGCAATCCTGGGATCAAAGTGTGGTGGCGGAAAATATAAATGGCGCTGCGAAATTTACGGAGCAAAAAGTATTTCTGCTATTGAAATATAGTTCGGGCAAATTCAAAGCCGATTTGCACATTTAATTTCAAATATTATTGACCGCGTCAGCATAAAGTTTAAATGATGAAGTTGGCAATAAAGCGCACTATTAGCTTGAGTTATGGTCTGACCAAAATAATTTAGTTACAGTACTTACTATGTTTAAAATAATTGTCATTTTAGTTTGTTAATGAAAACGTACACAAAAGTTGCCTAAAAGTTGATCCAAGAGGCATTCTTTTGTTGATAATGAAACACCTAATAACCGTACACTGAATAGCTGGCAAAGTGTATAAAACTAATAAACAAGGAGCGAGAATATGTCACCATTTAAACTGAGGTCACAAAGAGAGTTTCCTTTTATTTCATCACCGTACAATATACCAACCCAGTTAGGATCCAACCTAGGTTATTGTGAACATTATGAGACATTTTATAGTAATTAATCTAAAGGTACCGCGCATAAATAGGGGCACTAAGCCGACGTATTGGCAATTAACTGCGAGCGTCTTTACTAATGAAGCTCGAACGCTCCTCCGGTATCAAAGCTGGCTGTAAGGTATGAACCACTTAAAGCCTGCATTGCCACTTATAAAATTTAAATGAGAAGTGCACAATGCTTTTCTAAAGTGTGCGGTTTGTATTCATTGATACCTCTAAAAGCTTGGTTTCAAAAAAGTCTGTCCTAGGTCTTGACCATAAAGTAGGAGACACAAGATGGCAATAACAGTTCTTAGTGATAAATTAAAGCCAATTGTCTGTGTCCTATTATTTTCTCGGTTGCAAAAATGTTTTCTTTTTACATTTTGATAAGTAGTTTTATTTTTGTGGGGATGTAAAAATATTAGGTACTGGATAAGAAAAATAAAGAATTATTGATGTAACTGTAACAGCCCACATTTCACAAACTTACAAAATATTGTTGTCACACCTTACTCGAAAATTTTGCTTGTTCCACTTAAGACCCCTAGACCAGTCCCTCAGAGAACAACACAGCACTCAATGTCCCACTACAATCCCCTAGGGCTTAGGGGTTTTTTATTATTATTGGTAAGCTTGCGCTTGACCACTAACCTGATGATAAGCGATGATGTGGTCGATGATGTAGCACGCTTACCTAGAAGAAACCTATTCACTCTTGACTTAAAAACTCCCAGGTTGTAGTTATCAGGAAATACAGCCTCCGGCAGGGAATTCCACTCCTTAGCTATAAGCATAATGAACGTATTCCCAAAACGTTTCATTATATAAAACTCTTATTTCCTTTTGAATTCCCTAATTACTGAAAACCTTATTATTGAATTGAAACCTATTTATAATGTAGCACTAGCGAATCTAATCAAGGATAACACTGAAATTTACCAAAATAAAATACGAGTAGAAAATTTCGAGTAAGAATGTAAAGGACTTAGTGACAATAGACTTACCGGAGGGGACTATAAACACAGTACCGATTCAAGAGGTGGGACATGATCATTAATTAAAAGACAGCAGATGCTCGGAAGAAACTTGCAATTAGATGAGGACAGTAAGTTAGGGCGGGGAAAATGGCGGCCTAGAGGGAAATAATCCATTTTATCGCCTACTATTACTTTTGGTGAAAGAATTCTATTTATAGACAAGATTGCTTGTGCTTTGTCCCCGTAGTAGATACTTCCCGGCCTACTGGCAGTAGAAAAGCGAACTGAGTTTCGCAATGTATTTAGGGAACTTAAAATAAGAGATTTTTCAGATTTGAGAGGTCTTTTTCTATAGATTTCTTGCTTTGGGACTAGTAAGATCTACAATATAGGATGTCAAGGTTTTTTTTCTATATGAAAGAGGGCCTATAAAAAGGGACATTCTATGTAGTAGTAACATACATTGTCAAAGAATCCAAAATAAAGGGGATTATTATATTATAAATGCTACCGTTAATTTTTTGGTAAGTATATTGACAATTGTTACGCATGTCACTTTGATAGAGCCCATGGTTTATACAAGCTTTTATTTAACTTGCAATGTATGTATGTGTTCGGGTCATAAGATGACATTTTGCA
The DNA here is from genome assembly GCA_964057195.1 of Orthosia cruda. Lineage (NCBI taxonomy): Eukaryota > Metazoa > Arthropoda > Insecta > Lepidoptera > Noctuidae > Orthosia > Orthosia cruda. The sequence continues at coordinate 30,418,853 of OZ059836.1, read as the reverse complement.
TACACGTTTAGTTTGCATGACTATACATTTTTATCTAAGTAACGTCTTTCTAAATCCTATATGGCGGAAGGCCCAAGATGGCGGACGGCCCAAGATGGCGGACTAGTTATTTTATGCGCACTGTCGTTATGGGTATAAAATAAAAGGGTTTGTTGAGAAGAATATGAAAAAAGCTTGTTTTAAGAAAAGATTTTTTAATAAATAATTTTATTTCATTCCTATGATGAATAAAGGCAACAACTGGAAAAACACAACAAAAATCAAGATAAAGGTTATTTAATCATTAAATAGTTTCCCAATACTACGGTCATGGAGCCAAATTGAATAACAACGTTACCCTTACTGTCAAAAAGAAAAGTTTCGATGAAATTCTACTATAAACTGTCTGCACAAGGAAGTGGGTAGTTCGTTAAAATTTGACGTCATTAAAACGGATTCTATCAGGTGTCGAATATCTGTTCTACTTTTTCAAACATATTTTCATGAAACTGTTTCGAAGGCCAAAGTAATTTTGTATGGCAGAGATCCGGGTGACGTATAAAATCGAAAGTCATGGTGTATTTTGGCTCTATAGAAAAAATGCAAAGGGAAAACACAAAATGGAGGATTAATTCGACATTTTAAAACTTGGGTCTGCTCCCTAATTTGATATTTGTTTAAAGAAAATTCGATGCAAATATTTTTAGACAAAATGTCTTCTGTATTGACAAAATATCTCCTACATTGAACTGCAAATCCTTGACATTGGCAATAAATACCAATAAGCGGCGAAACTTCGTGAATTTGGAGGAAAATTTCATTTGCTGAATCGTATGTTGATTTTATGAGTCTCGCATCTAATGGGCCATAGCAGTCACTGCTATTTCCTTCGTATGATTTAGCTGTTGCTGATTTAGCTTTGAATTTTGTTTCATTGTTAGATTTTAAGCGGAGTAAGTGAGTAAATAAATTACACTAATATTATAAACAGTAATAAATAAAAGCCACAATATTTGATCTTCGAGGTTGAGCAACTTGCTGTAGTTGGTCTGTGGATTGGAGACCATTTTTGATTTATTTTATTTATTTGATTATGTCGTGGTGGCCCAGTGGCTGAGACCTCGCCTCTCATGCTTGAGGTCGTGGGTTCGAATCCGGGCAAGTACCAATGTGTTTTTTCAAGTTATAATTATGTACTTTCTAAGTTAATCTTGGACATCATTGACAACGGTGAAGGAAAACATCGTGAGGAAACCTGGACTTATAGTGAGTTTATTATAAGATTGTGCTCCATTGGTGTAATTGCTGTAAGGCGTTCCAGTGCGAGGATAAACTAATAAATAATTAAATAAATCGACACCGAGACTCGGTAGTGCCCTGGAAAGCAACTTAAGTACCAACTGTCATTTTGTAAATCTTTGACAGTCGTTAAGGATATCAAAAGTCAGAAAACTTTAAACCAGTCTTGCTAAGTGGTACCGTGTTACTAAGGCCGTTTCCTGACTTGTCGGTGCGGCAGCGGCGCGGCATCGGTATGCTCTGTACCGAAACGATACTGCATCGCTTTCATCTACGAACCTATCGGTATATTATCGGTATAAAATCCTGCAGTACCGCTTGTATCGTCGTGAGATAATGTCGTCTTCGAGTGATGATATTTTTTTTTACCTTGTTATGTTTATCTCCGTTTACGTAATAAAAGAAAGCGATACTGGCGTCATCCTTAAATTGAAAATAATATTAACTGACGACTATTTGTTGCGGCTAAAGAACTTTCGCATGATGATACAAAAGTTTTATCTATGTATAGAATGTCAAAAGAAACATATCAGCAGCTTTTGAATCATATTGCTCCTGCAATAACAAAACAAAATATTTATATTTTGTCGTGCGCTGTTGTAAATCCTGAGCGGGGCGACTGGATTAGCGTGCCGAGACGCGGTAAACCGAAACGATCGCTCCCCGCTCCCTAACATACCGCGCCAATCAGGAAACGCTCATTGAAATATAGACGTTCGGTAAGATTTCTGTACCGCGTATACAGAGCATACCGATGCCGCGCCGCTACCGTACCGGCAAGTCAGGAAACGGCCTTAGTCAATGGATTGTGGAGGTCAGACAGGTACTCAGCTGCACTGCATCCGTTTAGACTGAAAGCCGACACCAAAAGAGTTGAGTAAAGCCTATGTTGTGATTTTTTATTTCGTAGAATAAACTGACAGCTGCTAATGGCTTTATTTTTTTTTAATGTTGCAGTCGCGGAGCATAGTGTTGTAGGTAAGGTCCAATCATAAGTTAATCAGCGAATCGATGTGATATATGACTCCTCAGTTTTATTTTAATAATTGGTGTTAATCTATGTTTTATGAATATAAACGTAATATATTAAAATCTAAGTATTAATACACATAGTACACAAACTTTTATTGTATTTAATAAGAAATCAACGATAAAATAAATGCGATCGATAAAATGAAGATGAGTATGAATTAAATAAGGACCGCTAGTTTCTTAGGCCGTGAAATAGTTCCATTTTCGAACTACTTCGATTTTCGATCAACTTTCGATCACTTAGGATACGACACTATTTTTATGTAACGATAAAGTGGCAACCCCCAAAATGCCAGTTTAGTCTACGAATTTAAAAATCAGAGTATTAAGCAGATTGTTAGATTACAACTTTTGTCTAGTAAAAGACTATTACCCGTTAAATTATGTTCTACCACCTTCCTAAACCAAATGAAAGCCATTCATAACAGTAGGTCCTATCAGGAAATCCATTCGAAAAGGCAAACCAAAACGCGAAATAAATTGCAACCAAACGCGGTCACGCATGAAAATTCCCTTTCCATATTAAATGGAAAGTACCAATGATCAAAGTAATAAATATAAAACAGGATAATAAATCTGTGCGTCCACATCCTTTGGTATATTATTACGGAGAGAAAGACCCAGAGCGCATTAACTTTGGAGTGTATTACATTCGCATACGAATTATATTACCGAGTTCCTGTCTACAAGAAGATTGTGTGTGCTTTGCTGTAGAATCCGAGATTTAGTTCTTAGCTGAAAGGATTCCTTTCGCTAGTTTGTCCACCGGTGATACTAACTTCTTTGCTGAGTTCTTTCAGCATGTTTTTTTTTATTCTATGAACTAGAAATAACGAGATACACAAACCCCGGTCTTCCGGCACCGTTCAATGCCACCGCACGCAATTATTCTAAAAGTTAATAAAGTAGTCGTCGCAACGACAAATATGTTACTTTTACAACTTCCTGGCTGAGTGTAACAAAAAAGTTGTTTGTTTATAAAATATCAAAACAACACATCCGCAAGTATGTCGGGCTATAGGAAACAGACAAACAAAGCGACTTTTTTAAGAACAAAGACTCGACCCGCGGTTCTATGATGAATACAAACTAGCAAACATTGGAATGCCGTCCTGAAAAATCTTAAGTTGGTGTGATAAAGATGGTTTTTGAGGAGCATAATAAGGGCGTTATTTTTGTTTGTCGCGGGATGAACTAGTGACGTTGCAGAATGTGTGTTTTCCGTGAGAGCGCTATACCATTGTGGATTTACAGGGAATTGAATTTTGTAGTTCATAGTGGCGGTATGCGGCAGTATACATAAACCTATCTACGCCACCAGCAGGATAAATTAGATATATACTAAATCGAATGAACCTATCATACGATAAATAATAGTATACGACAGTATGTAACCAATAATTTTAGGTGAATACAGAACAATTATATTTTCCGATGTTTTTTCAATTGAACTGAAATAAAAAACAGTTGGCAATTTTTTTTTTAATAGTTTTCAGTTCCTGTTATTTTCTTGAGTGCGTTATTAGTGCCGACACAAACGTCGTTTAAATGCCAGTTTTTGCAAACAAATACTTAATTGAAGGAGCTATGCAGGTAGAAAAATAGAAGCAGAAGATCCCTGTTTTATGAACTTACTAGCTACTGCCTGTGACTCCACTCACATTGATTTAGTATTTACTTCAATATAATTATGAAAATATAGGAGTTATTTTGATTTACCTTTAAGCTATATTACTGTAAACTTCATCAAAATCCGTTCGGTCGTTTTTGCGTAAGTTAGTTAAGATATCTATTCATCCTCTCAAACTTTCGCATTTATAATTAGTAGTTGGAAATAGGATTATCCATTCAAGAATTCTATAATACTAATCTTTATTTAAAACTATTTAAAAAAGAAGAATGGTGGTCCCAATATTCCACATACTTTCCAAATTTCTTCCTCTATGAATATTATAATGTGCGGAAAATTCGAAATGATTTTATTCAAGATTGTTCGAAACGAATATGGTGGAGGCTGGAAGATAAAATCTAGGGTAGGATTTGCAATATTCAAGTCAAGTGGCAAGGAGGTTGCCATTCTCGCTAGTGTAAGCATTCGCTGAAACTTTTCCAGAGTTACGATAATTTTAGACTATTCAATGAATATTTTACGCATTATTTTTATCTTAGAATCCTGTTTCTCACATCATTTTTTTACTCTTGAATATTATCTATCGGTTGTGATTCCGTATCGGTGTGAATGGGATGGTCTCTATACATAATTTTAGAAATGACATGACATGGTCATACATGAGGAAACGGGCAAGGTAAATTCGTAAATATATTTAAAAATTTAATGTTTTTTTTCAAATCGTATAAATGGAGAGAAATCTTTTATATTATATGATTTCAAGTAGAAAACATGTAATGTGTAGCTATTTTCATTATTGTATGAATAGTTTTATAAAATAATCCTACTGATTTTATTATATGAAAAAAAAAATCCGTCGGCCTGTAGCTTATCAAAGTCAAAAGTAAAAAATATTTAAACGATAATTACGAAATATAAAAAAAAAAATTTTGAACGTCAACAATCAAACGTTTTCGAGTGATAAAATTTTATTTTACCGTCCATACGGAAAATTACCTTGTTATGGAGAAGAATGGATGAGACACTCCATAATTACTCTTTAAAAACTAAGTGATTTACATTATATACATAACTACGAAACGAATACGTTTTGGAAATACTTTCACTATGCGTACAGCTAAGGAGTGGCATTCCCTGCCGGACTCTGTGTTTCCAGATAGCTACAACCTCGGGATCTTTAAGTCAAGAGTGAATAGGTTACTTCAAGGCAAGCGTGTTACTCCGTCGACCACATCATCGCTTACCATCAGGTGAGATAGTGGTCAAACTCGAGCCTATCTAAAATAAAAAAAATAAAGACATAAATTCATATAGGTGAGGACGATGCACCCGGAATAGCACTACATACTAAAATATGTATAAGTTTCTTTATTTTATTATACATAGGCTCGCGCTTGACCGCTATATCACCTGATGGAAAGCGATGATGTGGTCGACGGTTGTGACGAGGTTCTTCCTGCCATACTTTTCCGATCACTTATTACTGGCAACATTTTTATAGCAGGCCACATCATCATTTACGTATCATTCGATTTTCAATTCAAATTCAGAACGCCACATTCTCCTATCCATGCAATTTCATTCCTGCAATCGGCACTTCATCTTGAGAGCCCGCCGAGGGTAGTCACTCTCTGTGATTATAACCATCGTCTTATAATCTTGTTATAATCTTCTAGAAACGCTGTGTGTATTCTTTTAATAATTTTGTGTGATAAATAAATATACTCCAGTCTGTGAAAACAGATTTTTCACTACAACCTAACGTGGTCCGGTGAGGTTTCCTTATGTAGATCAAGCTGGCTAGAGGACAGAGTGCTCACCGGTACATGGTGAAGCACGATTGCCTAGAAATAACCCATTAACTCTTGATTTAAAGACACCTAGATTGTAGCTATCGGGAAACACAGACTCCGGCAGGGAATTCCACTACTTAGCTGTACGCATAATAAAAGTGTCCCCAAAACGTTTTGTGCGTATGGGTGGGATGTCCACCATGTACCGATGACGCATCGCCATGGGTCTGGTTGTCCGATGATGGAACGGGCTGGGCGGAATTAAATCCTGCAATTCCATCGCACACTCCACGAAATGTAACCGATAAAAAACCGACAAGCTGGCAATTCGGCGACGATGTTCAAGGCTCTGGAGCTTTGTTTTGACCAGTGCCTCATTGCCGGTGTGTCTCTTGGGCCGCTTTTCAATCGACTTTAGTGCATCTAGCTGGTATTTGGCAGATCCGTACCAGAGATGAGAACAGTACTCCATGCAAGATCGAACTTGCGCTTGATACAAGTTGAGCAGCTGTTCCGGCGTGAAGTAATTTCTCACCTCTCCCCAATTTTTTGGCAGCCAGCTGAGCCTTTGCCTCAATGTATGGCCCAAAATTGAGAGTCGATGTCAACGTTACGCCAAGAAGCTCTAGATGGTCCGTTATTGGCACGGTTACATCACGAAAAGTTGTAGCCTGGAGTTGGTTGTATAAAGTATTAAAAGCATTAACATGTAAATTCATTCATTTTATAAATAGAAACATGGTTCTCACATCCTTACAAATATTGCAAATATAGGTAAAATACTTAATTCAACAACAACGATACAGTGTGTGAGACAATTTGTTAATAAAAATAAAAAAAAGGAATACAATAATTATGAATAGATATAAAAATTTACAAATTTGATTTCGTCTACACTAGAGATTGCCATATGGAGCAGGAAAAGCATATAGATTTTATTAATTACTTCTAAGGACAATTAGAAAATAAAACTGGAAAAGGCGTCTGTCTCTCTGTTCCCTTTTTTGCAAATCTTAAACCTTCAGATTTGTTTTCCCTTTAATGAAATAAGCACGTATGAAATGTAATTGATGTTCGTAAAAAGGAAGCTATAGCGCCTATTACTTCGGGATTCTAAACAATGATAAACGCTTGACATAAGCACGACTTTCGTTTACGCTTGGAAATCCGCCATCTTTATACTAGTGTACGTTGTCTGTTTACCAATCAGACACCTGCATTTCGGCCTGAATTTCAAATTGACAGAACGGTACTTAAAGTACTGTTTCGTTCTGATTAAATACATTAAAGAGTCCCTGTTTTAATGATCACTGGATAGGACTGGTATAAAAGCATTGTTTAAATCCAATTGGATTTTTGGAAAAAAAAGATTTATTAGTTAATCATTTTGATTTTATTTTTCGAATTTTTGTGTGTTTAAGTTCATTTTTGCTTTTTTATGACTTTCGAGTTGTTATTTCGAAACAAACAATCACTATAACGAGTGTATTTTATATTGTAAAATCGAGGCTGCTTTTATTAGTAACCAACTAAATTGGGGAGAAAAATTCCGAGTCAGTAAACTGAAAAATTATACAATCACAAATATGACATTAATAGCCAATGACACATTTTCAGTTAATGTGTAACTACTCTCTTAGTGTAAACTAAGATTTCACTGAAATCAATGAAGGAAACATATGGAGCAACTGGACTTAAAATAAATGTGAGTCTGAAATCGCCGACCCACCTTGAGTAAGGCTTGGTGATTAGTGCTCGTTCCTTCTCCTTTCTAGAAAGTGTCTGTGTCCAGCAGTCACCTATATACTAATGACTGCGTTACCATAGCTAGTGGACCATCAGAAAGTTTGACTTTAGTACAGACTAGCTGTGCTCGCGGCTTCGCTCGCGTCTACTGCCTACCCTACCTACCCTATCCTAGTTTTACGCGGAGAATCTTAACACCGCCATTCATAAAATGACGTCAAATCAACGCCATCTATCAACTGCCCGAGTATCTCAATTGCGTGTGTTGTGGTAATTTGCTTCTTGAACACTTTAAATTCATTTAACTTTTAATACAGTTAACCGGTTGCGATGAAACAAAAACTAAGTATAAATTATGGACATAAATTTCTAACATTTTACGTGACGCGTGCACAACTAAAAATACAAACAGACAAAAATGCTTGAAATGGGTTGGTTGGTCGTTTTGGAAATATTTTCGAAGTACAAAAACGTTGTTCATCGAATGATTAGTACAGATTAATTATAAATTTATGTATTTTTTAAGTCAAAGCCAAAGCCAAATATATTTATTCAACTAGGCCACCAATAAGCGGCACTTTCGAACGTCAAAGATAAATTAAAATTAAAATTTGCAAGTAATAAAAGTTGATTCTACTTTGCATTGGGAAAAGTAGCTTGTTATGGAGAATTTAATGCACAAGAAACTCCATAAATACTCTTTAAAAAAAAAAAAGTTTTTACAATATTTACGTATATACATTAATAAATTCTTATATGTGAGGACTATGCTCCCAGAATAGCACTACACACTATACTACTTACAGGTATAATGTATTAAAAGCACTTACAGGTAAATTCATTAATTTTATAAATAGGATCATGCTTCTCACATACTTACAAATATTGCAAACATAGGTAAAATACCTAATTCAACAACAACGGAACAGTGTGTGAGTAAATTTCTTAAAAAATAATAATATAATAACTATGAATATAAATAAACAAATTTGATTTTGTCTACTCTAAAGATTACCCTATAGAAAAGGACCAGCATGTTTCCAAGCATTCTTATCTTGGATATAATCATCCAATTTGTAATATGCTTGTTTACAAAGTGTGCTTTTAACTAAAGTTTTAAATTTACTTTCATTTGGTCTTAATATATCACATGGTATTTTGTTATAGAATTCAATACAGTACCCCATGAAAGATTACTATTCATATATATATACATTAAGATTGCTTTTCCATATTTGGAAAAATTGTCTAGTAGACAAAATAATTATATTCACATGCTGAATAAACATATTCATTTCCTTGTCAGCCATTACAGTGACAAATTAGTTTTTTTTGACATCAACATTTTTGTTGATAAATTAAAGTCGACAGGCAATACAGTGTATCTGCCTATTAGGGTAAGACGTCAAATAGCGAGGCTATTATCTTTTACTTTAAACTCAGACATAAATACTATGTCGAAGTCATGTACTGTAGTTGATATTAGTAGTAATACTAATTTACAGGTATCCAATAACATTAATAACGTTAGCAATTCTGCTATTAATATTTATAGTTTAAACTAGTTTGTAGGACAAGGGAGGGTACCAATAACCAAATAGTTAGGAGTACATCCACCAACAAGAAGGTACCTTCTTGCTCTCACATAGTTAATTTAAAAAAAGGGGCTAAGCAGAATTCTATAAAATTATTCCATCAAAACATTCAAGGTTTTTCTGCAAAGCAATTGGAAATAGAACTGTTTTTAGAAAAGACAATGTTTGAAATTATTTGTTTTACTGAGCATTGGCTGAAAGAACATTCAATGCTTATTAATTATGAAAATTATACTGTGGGCAGCTGTTTTAACAGAAATGTTATGTTACGTGGAGGTTCACTTATTTTAATCAAAAATGGTATTAAATCAAAATCTCGTAAAGATATTGTAGATCTATCAGTTGAACATAGTGTTGAACTGTCCTGTGTTGAGCTGGATAAGCATATTATAGTGTGCGTTTACAGACCCCCCAATTATAAAAACTACTGTATATTTGAGTCAGTGATGGAAGATGTTTTGGCAAAACTTACAACTGGTAATAAACTAGTCATAATCTGTGGTGACTTTAATATAAATATTTTAGAAAATAATTCAGATAGCAGTAGACTATTGAATCTCTTCAAATCATTTAATTTGTCGCATGTGTTTGAGGAACCAACCCGAACAACTGTGACTACTGCTACATGTATTGATAATGTTTTTTGTTGCTGCGACTACTTAAACAAAGCCATTATGAATTGTCTGCCTTCAGATCATAGTGGGCTACTGGTAACATTTGAGTCCAGCATACCAATACAGCAAGTGCAGATTCAATCCAGACCAATAACATCCGGCAAATTAAATAAATTTAACAGCGCTTTAATTGGTAAGTTAAGTTGTCAGGACCTCACAGTGAACGATGGTAATATTTTATACAAAAAAGTTTTCTCAGTTGTTCAAACAGAATTTAATAACACTTTTAAGAAGAAAACTAAAACTATATGCCCTAAGTTTTTATTCAGTGACTGGGCGACTAAAGGAATCAGGAAAAGTAGGGAAAGACTTTACGAGCTGTATGGCCTTAAGCCTTATATAAACACTGAAACTTTTAATAAGTATGTTGCTACTTACTCAAGAATTTTTAAAAATTCATGTAAACTAGCTAAGGCTTTATACATTAGCAATAAGGTTAAATTCGCAGAAAATAAAATTAGGACGGTTTAGAAAATTATTAACAATGAAACAAACAGGAACAAAAGAAATAATACTGATTACACGCTTGAGACTACTCATGGACTTATTAGAGATAACAAAGAAGTTGCTCAAGAAATTGTAAATTTCTTTACCAGCATCCCAATTAAAACTACTGAAACCTTAAATTCTTCGCCGTCGCTCGCTTATGGTTTATTACACGCTAACGTTTCAGCATGCCCGACTGAATTTAACTTTTCACATATAAACCCAATAACAGTGATAAAAGCTTTTAAACAAATAAATATAAAACTGACAGAAGATCTATGGGGAATGTCCATCAAAGTTTGTACCTCCATTATTCAGACTATAGCGCCGTACTTAGCTTTAATTTTTAATTTGTGTATAGATCAAGGAGTCTTTCCGGATCTAATGAAATATAGTAAGGTTATACCACTTTTGAAATCCGGGGACAGTAAAGACACAAATAATTATAGACCAGTATCCGTGTTGCCGGTTTTCAGCAAGATATTTGAAAAGATAATGCTAAATCAAATGCTCATTTATTTTAATACGAAAAACATCCTACACGAGAAACAATATGGTTTCACCAAAGGACGTTGTGCAACCGACGCTGGTGTCACCTTAATAAAACACATCTTTGATGCGTGGGAGGAGGGACAAGATGCCATAGGTATCTTCTGCGACCTATCGAAGGCGTTTGATTGCGTTGATCATGAAACATTGCTTTTGAAACTTGAGCATTACGGGCTAGGCCAATCAGCATTAGTAAAATCCTATTTGAATGATAGACAGCAATTAGTTCAAATAAACGGTGTCAATTCGTCGGGGTTGAACGTGAAAATGGGGGTACCCCAGGGCTCAATTTTAGGTCCTTTCTTATTTTTAGTATACATTAACGATTTACCCCATCTATTGAAAAACAAACTGAACATGGTGTTATTTGCTGATGACACTTCTTTGATTTTTAACATAAATAGACGTACGAGTAACGTTGCCGACGTAAATAATGCATTGCGGCAAGTTCTAAATTGGTTCACTGCTAATAATTTAGTTTTGAATGCTAAAAAAACTAAGTGTGTAAAATTTGCCTTGCTGAATGTCAAAAGTTATGATTGTGACATTATATTAAACAACGAAAAGCTAGAATTCGTCGACAAAACCGTTTTCCTGGGTATCACGCTAGACTCAAGGTTACAATGGGGTCCTCATTTAATATCACTTGCGGGGCGGTTAAGTTCGGCGGCTTATGCTGTTAGAAAAATTCGTCAATTTACTGATGTAGATACCGCGAGGCTGGTCTATTTTAGTTACTTTCATAGTATAATGTCTTACGGCATATTACTATGGGGAAGGCCTGCAGACATTCAGTCAATTTTTGTTCTACAAAAACGAGCCATCAGAGCGATATACAATCTTCGCCGGCGCGATTCTCTAAGGGAACTGTTTAAGGACATTAACACCATGACGGTACCTTGTCAGTATATTTACGAAAACATCATGTATGTTAGAAACAATTTACATCTTTTTAGTAAAAACAGCGATAGACATAGTTATGTTACTAGAAATAGGGACCAATTAATTCAACCAGGTTTCAGGCTGGCTAAAGTAGCGTCATCTTTTAGGGGGTACTGTATAAAATGTTACAATAAAATACCGCCACACATTCTAGAATTGAATGAGACGAAATTTAAAACTTGTATAAAACGCACACTATGCAGGCAGGCATATTATAGGTTGGGGGATTACATCGCTGATAAAAATGCTTGGCCCAACGCTATTCCAGCTCCACAGCCACTAGGGCACAAAAACAAGTGATAAGCAGAAAAGTTCTGAAGTATTGTTGGACCTGCTGAAGACTGTACGAATAATTATAATGTATATTTGTGTTGTATAAACTCAATTTATTTTTTGGATTATATAACTGCACAGCACATATGTGAGTACTATGTACCAACTGTAAATCTACCATTTACTGTACCTATGTGTCGTTCGTTGACTTCAGTGTGCCCCGGCAGTTGAGTGCGTCATGCTCAATCTAATGTCTCTCTGATGGTGGCACATGTGTTGGATCATTCGGTTCCCTTCATGATGGTTGAGCTGAGTGGTGCCGATCCATGTGTCATGTTCGTGAACGGGCGCCGTCAGTTGGGATTGGTCATATCTTAGCTGCCTCCGCATGTTTTTAATTACCTATTTATTGTATTTTTAATTGTTTGTTTTACTCTAGACGCTTTTAAGTGGGTTTTTTTTTTTTTACATCGTTCTCACATATATGTATTTTTCCTACAAGATTATTGTAACCAAATACTTGTAAAACACATTTTTGTTTTTTTAAAAGAGTAAGTTTGGAGTTTCTTGTCCGTTCTTCTCCATAACAAGCTACATTTCCGAATGGACGGTAGAATCAATTATTATTACATTTAATTTTTATTTTTGACGTTCGAAAGTGCCGCTTAATGGCCTAATTGAATAAAGAAATTTTGATTTTGATTTTGATTTTGATTAGTGTACTTTAGCTAATCTATAAGATGGTTGGTCTAACTTATCTTTATTTATCGTATTACAATTGTGTCTATCACGGACTTTACTAAAGATATGTATATTTTTCCTTACATACATATATTTTCATGAATTACTTGGCAAGAAACTGCCTTTTTTTTTATAGTTCCCTAAGAGATTCTCGGTGATTTAACTTATATAATATATATGGCTCTGACAGCTCTCTTTTGCAATATAAATATAGATTCAATGTCAGCCGCTCGACCCCACAGTAAAATACCGTATGACATAATGCTGTTAATTGATAGTAAATAAAATAGACCAAACGCGCGGTTTCTACATCCGTTAACTGTCTTATCTTTCTAACAGCATAAGCACTCTAATATTATAAAGGCGAAAGTTTGTGAGTGTTTGTATGTTCGTTACTTCTTCACGCTCAAACGGCTAGACAGATATGGATGAAATTTGGCACAGAGTTAGATTATAGTCTCTCTCTATAGGATAGCACTAATGATACTTTTTATGTTCCTTCGGGATAATTTTTGACATTCACGATGGCGAAGCCACTGGCAGAAGCTAGTCTTATTTGAATTTGGGACAAGTGTCTCTAGTGTCATTACTAGAGACATTTGACACTGCCTTGTTGATCGAGTGGTTGCTGTGCAAGGTCCTGAGTTCGATTCCCGGTCCGCCAAGTTTTATAGGGATTTTCCAGTTTAAACACATAAATGGGTAAATGTGGGAATACTAATAGGTGAACCTCTGCCATCACCTTTGGGGCGTACAGTCGTGATGTGTACGCTTGTAATAATATGCCTATGGGTCACAGACCAAGCTGGTCACAGATATAAATCTAACTAGATAACGCAATTCCCTTCATCTGTATGAAAACCAAGCGTGCCTTGCTTTTCCACACACAATTGAAAATTAATTTACTTACTTATGAAAGAAAACATTTCCAATGCCTCGGCCAACTGTTTCTATACAGTCTATACAGCTCAATAAAGCATACAAAATATTATATTTTTCTAGGTTTCGGTGGATTTACGGTGGCGATAATGCTAAATGAAAAGTTCAAATTACGATCATTGATCGTAATTTTACTCCGTTTTTTGACACGCGAAGTACATACAATCGCGACATCTTAGTTAGATTTATATATGCGGAGCTGGTACTAAAACGGATTAATATCGGGTATCTAAGTGATTTAGGAAGAACATACCTACTATTTAGATGACATGGTTGGTTACGCTTCCTTATTTATAGTTCATATTTTATTACATCACCATAGAGCGATTGAAAGGCATTGGTATACTAGTTCCAATTTATTAAATTGGTGTCACCTATCGTTGTTTTGGTGGTATTCCGCGCCGTGCCGCTACGGTCTTTTAACGCCGCCACCACGCCACGGCCGCAGGCGATCCTCGCCAGTCTCTTACCAACCAGGGCGGAGGTGCGCGCACAAAATCACCCTCTCGCCCAAAACTCTTAATTGAACCTACATGGAAAGTGTTATCTGTATTACTTAGACCTACTGTGTTGTGTACCGCTGGCCAGCATAGTGTACCTAGTCTGTGAGCTGAACTTCTCGAACGTGGCATCTGCATCTGCATGGAAATCGCTGTTTCGTATGTGGCATAATTAGTAAATTGAGCTTTATCCATTGCCTTTCGTCTCATCTGCGTACTTTTCTCCTTCAATTTAGCACTGCTGAATCAGCAATTATAGCCTAGATTACTCTAATAATTTAGGTTCAATCGCGTGTAATTTTACTAGTAATCTTCTAGAGGTTATACGCAACATTTTGGTCCTTCGAACTGGATAAATTAAATTTGGGCTTATTTACAGCCTAATTTTAAGTCCTAAAAGTCCAAATTTAATCATTTTGGTCCTTCGAACTGGATAAATTAAATTTGGGCCTATTTACAGCCTAATTTTAAGTCCTAAAAGTCTAAATTTAAGCAAACAGTTTGGGAAATTTCCATATTAATTGCAGATCATCACACAATTCTCGCCTCTATTGCGTTAATAGTACCACAAGTCGTGTACTAAGTAGATATCTGGTTCCATTAACATTTTAAGAGTCACTTCCGAGCAACCCGGCTCCAGCGTCACCGCCGCAGTGACACTGACGCGGCGACAGAGCGATAGTATTTCGTGAATACCACCCTGTTACTGTCCCACTACAAAGCAAAGGCCTCAATTCATACAGAGAATGCACGAACATTATTCATCACGCTTGCTCAATGCGGGTTGGTCGCAATTTTTAACGTATGTATACTAGCTACTAGCTAAATAAATCCGGAGGCCCTGGAGAAGTGACAATTTTTTACCGAAAGCGTGGTGATAAAATAAAATAAAAAACGCTTTATTTTTCATTTATTTAAAATACGCAGTACGTTTAATAAGAAAATAAATTAAATAATTTAAACATTCAAATATTGGTTTGAAATCAAGAAATATTGAATCAAATTTGAAAATTAAATCTAGAAGTGACAAATCAAAAATGAACACTAAATCCTGAATCTTGAGATTAAATTGATCATGGAACTGCAATTAGAATTGATTGTTAATCTGCTCCATTGCTCTCTGTGTGGTTTGAATGTTGCGATAGAGATTGTCAAAAAGGCAAAATTGTATGGGATTGACAAGCGATATCGAAATTTAAGGATGTTTTCCTTCAACGTTGTAAGCAATGCCCAAGATAAACATAGAAAGTGCTAATGAATTGGAAAAGTCACATTGATATTTTTTTTCAGGATTTGAATCCACGATCTCAAGCGGAGGAGGATCAGAATAGGAGCAAGGTTTGAGCCACGGGCTCACCAGGACATTCGATATTATTATGCACTATGGAAATGTATAGGCTTCTTAGCAAAGTGGCCTTGTGTCTCTAAGGCCACACAGGTCCACAGCGCATAATACCATCGCTCTGTCGCTACGTCAGCTACGGTCACGCCGGCGCCGATGTGCTCGGCAGTGAGCCATTACTGTCAGAGTGTTATGATAAGTAGCGTTGAGAAAAGCGGTATTAGACAGAAAAGTTATTATTCAGATATAAAAATGATAGCATAAATGAATGATTGTAATATAATATGTATTTTGGTTATGCTTGCAGAAACTGAATTAAAACGTAGTAAGTAGATACAATATTTAGTTGAAAAAACTTGTTTATAAACAATTTTAAATTAAATTACCTCAACGGTGTTAAAAACTTACGCTGCGTTGATTTTATCACAAAATATTCTGATATTAAAGTTTTTATTAAATAAATAAAACTAATTGAAGAATCCTTTTATAAAAATATTTCAAGAATTTTATGCTTGTAAAAGATACTTTAGTTTTCTTTATTGCGTTTTAATTCAACATTTCAAGTCCCGAAATAGGACATACTTTAATGTAGCAATCTTTGTTTCTAGAAAATGAGAGCAAACGTTTTGGCATCACTATTTTCAAACTTACAAAAATGGTTGTATAACGAAGACATTCCGAAATAATAATAACTGCAAGGTTATTAAGGTAAAAGTCGACGACATCAACAAATTCAATTATATCAGCTTAGTTTTTTAATTCCTTAATTATTTTACCTTCCTCGTGGTCTACAATTAAAAAACCTTTAGAGAGACATTTTCCTGCCCTCTAACAGATTTCAAGGAAGCAAAATATAAAGGAGCATTCTTTTCCGCTGGGTAGAGGGTAAATCTACTGCCATTTATCGGGAAATTACTCCCTGAGATATAATGGTTTGATCATTGAACCCAATTACAATATTCTGTTCAGATTCTGCGTAAATCCGTAGTCATGCTTGCTGCCACTAATTTGTAAAACCAATAGAATAATTTATGTAGGTTAATTCATATCTGTTTTAAAATAATATTGATGAATCGTGTTGCTAATTTCTTACTGTAACTAGAGGCTCTAGAGGCAAGTTAAACTCTATTAAAGTAGCAAGAGGCAAGTAAAAAAAAATGGAAATTTCAAAGCTATCTAGTGATTTTTATTTTGGCATTTCTACCATCGCTTTTACTGATAATTATAATGATGCTATGTCCAAAACCTCTGGTAGGGCCTGGATTTTTACATAACTATTCTGCCGACTGTAGGAACATAACTACAAAAGTCCATAATAAACTATGCGCCCGACTAACGACGACGTCATGACTCACGGACAATTAGCTTTGGGCCTTTTAATTACGAATAATATTATGAAGGCGCCTTAACTTAAAGGGTCCTTTGAAATAATTAGGCTCAGACGATGATTCATTAAGAACAAAAGGAGTAATGGCGTGAAAACCGCGCAATGATCGCGCAGAATTTGATTCAAACTAGCCAACCGGGATCGTTAAATGAATGCAAATACATTTTTGCATATTCATTACTTCCAAGCTTTGTTCTGCAATGTTTCTTGTTCAGACTTAAGAACTTGGATTAAAAATGCGTGAGCGTTTAAATAGTGATTTTAACTTGCAATTTTGATTAATTCTAGTAAATTTCAGAATCAACATGTATATCTTTGTAGAAGAACGTCTGTGACAAAGTTAATTTAAGAGATGATTAATAACAAAAATAACCCTATGAAAAATGTTCTTGTATCGCTTATAATCCTAAATGTTATTATTTTAAAGTTCAATGTTTGCTACTTTAGTAATAATTATATTGGAACGTTAATGTTAAGGATATTTATAATTATTTTTCTTTTTAGGTTCGGTCTAGAAAACAAAGTGATTATAGCGGACGCTTTGGTAACCCTTAATGTGAAAAACACGTACGATTTAAGTGGCAAAGTACACGTTATACCAGTACAATTCAAATGGAGATTCTAATATACATCTGAGTAAGTGTTAAGTATTACAATTCCTAAACACAAAAAATTTGTTTGTTGGTTTCGCAATTTCTGATTGTATTTTAATTCTATTAAAACATAAAAAGATTAAACAAACGTGGCAAAATAATTAATGATAAAACTGTATTGTTTATTTTATTACTTTTAAAAAGTATGTTTACACAAATAATTTTATGTAAATGGCACATTGTGGGCAATACCATTATGCTGATACATAATATTTATATCGGATTCCTAAGACAATAATTTAGTTAGCTATTATGTTCTACGTATGGGAATTAACAAATTATATTTAAAAAAATTATAAATTAACAATTGGCGCAACAAAATAAATTACAATTACCACGAATACCCAAATTTTTGTTGTCACTCTCATCTATATGTAAGTGCTGTTTTAAGCATAAAGGTAATAATCAACATTATTTTTTCAGAAAACACACTTTTACACAATTCGCTTCTGGTATGAGCACGTTGAAGGGCCTGATGGTAAAATATACTGGAAGATATATAAACATGATATCAAATATGAAGTGGAAAAGGCATCCTTCAGATTGGATAACCTCTTAAACGACAAAAATATTGGTAAGTAAATAAACATAACATAGACTACTTTTTAGTGAAAACTAGAATTAGTGAATCAATTTTGATAGAGCCATTTTCTATGGATACCCACCGTAAAGTACATTCAACGCAGGTATATCCACGGGTACCGTCCATTAATCACGTAAGGCTTGAAAGGAAAATCACAAGGGGAGAGGCGGGTGTAGTAAGATATCACGTGTGTTAAGTTTTTCGTCAAACGCGCGATTTCTAAACCGAAAAGCGGCGTGTAGTGTTATTGCGTGTGTAATATTATTTTTGAGCCGGTCAAAAAAAACCTGCAACCTGTCTGTCTAGACATTTTTGTCATGGTCCTTAATTTCAGAATAAAATTAGATTATACTTTATACCTGTATATAAATAAAATATTCTAAAAACTTTAAGATTCTTTGTGGTACTAAAAAATCCACGTGATTAATGGACGGCCCCATGGGCATAAGTGGTGCCTAAATAAATGACAAAACATAATAACATAATATTAAAACGTCTTTTAATCTATTTAATTGAATGTAATTGCTGTAATCTTTCATTTATTTTAGCTGCTTACAGATTTTTTGTTTTCTTTAAGGATGCAGAAGTCATAAGTTGAACGTTTGCAACGTTCAACTTATGACTCCAATGTATTCGCTTTGAGATAATAAGTTATAATAAATAATCATGACAAAAAATTTTTGCCTAACAAATTCAGACTAGGTAGCCAAAACAATATTCGTTTGAACCAACTCTACGTAGAGTTCTAACGTCTAAAGTCCAGATTTTATAATGCAGCGCCACTTACGTACTTTGTGGCAATATCCACCATTTATTTTTCTTGTATCAGAAGTGAACTTATAAATGGAATAGAAACAATTTTGCAAGAATAATTCTACTAATTTAAGATTTCTCTAATTGTACACAAATAAAACAGGAAAAATAAGCTTCCCATAAAACCAAATCCTATTATATTGTAAAATGCTGAAGTAAGTACACTGAATTTAAAATCGAAACACCAATCGAGTAATATCGTTTGTGGTTCAATTAAAATCGTGTTCGAAAACACGAAACATTAAGTTCATCCAAACAAGATAAAGCATAATAAATTCATCCATTCCGAATAGAATAAACGGATATAAAAAATAATGGAGCTTTGTTAGGCAACCTGAGTGTTACCCAAACAAAAACTGCCGCAATTTTATGATTGATCGTTGCGGATGCCTCTTGCGAACCGATAACAGTAAAACATAACAATTTATGACAAAAACGTTCTATAAATGGGCACGAATTGGATGTTTTGATGTTTGTGAATTTAGACGATTGGCAATACTTCAAATCAATGTGTAGGATGAAAAGGATAAACATGATATAACAAATGTTATTGTTGTGGATAAGGTCAGTTATTTTGACCGAGGGTGCTACTGTGTCATTCTGAATGAGTAATGGTGCATTTGATTGATGTTATTTGAAGCAAAAAACATCTTCCTAAGCGATCACAGTGCAATCTTTAACGTTAGTGAAGGATTATTTACAATCATAACTTTACTGCAAGATGTTGATAGTTGCGTCACAAAAGTTCATACTCTAAACATATCCTGCATAAAAGAGGGACATACCAAACCCATTCGCCTTTTTACCAAATTTTAATGCAGAGGAGTTTCTGGATTTCTTGGATCAAATGTTTCCTATTTACAGAGAAGAGGCACTGAGAGGTAGAAATTTGGACCAATTAAAACCAGCAGTGGAAAGTATTTGACTACTCGAAGCTCTTCTATTTCTGCTCCAAATCCGCCTGTACAAAGCTATTATAGGAATTCCAATAATGATAACATAGTCGTAAAAAACCAAACGATTCAGAGACAGATCCAACAAACTAATACGTCTGGACTTTCCAGGTGACCAAATCAACAGGCTTCTAAATGAAATGTGGCGTGAAATAGTTGTTGACGTGGGCCCATCCATCTGTCAAGCCCTCAGTGCGGCAGTCTTGGAGAATTTATCAGTATTGCTAGCACAAGTGCCCTATGAACTATTGCCAGAATAGACAAGAACCGTAAGGATGTGATTATGTTTGAAAGATTTGTCTGTGAAATAAATGTTGATTTTTTGCGATAGTATTTTATTTCATTAATAGTCTTAGTTTTGATGACATTTCTTGATTGTTTTTCTGATATTTCATATTATGTTTTAAGAAATTAATAAAAGGAGCTGTAGGCAAAGTAACTTACTATCGGCGGTTCGTGTAGCAATTGTCAGAATGCTAAAATGTTTGAGATTGATCATATGACATTTTGGTAATGCATATCATAACCACTATTTTTTTATAAAATACTAGAGGACGCCTCGCGGTTTCACCCGCGTAGTTCCCGTTCCCGTGGGAATACAGGGATAAAAAATAGCCTATGTCACCCGGGGATGAAAGAATTTTTGAAATCGGTCCAGTAGTTTTGGAGCCTATTCGGTACAATTAAACAAACAATCAAACAAACAAAAAAATATTTCCTCTTTATAATATTGGTATAGATTGTTACAACATTATGATGTAGAAACAATCAACAAAGCTAAAATACTTCTTCTTCTTATTCGTTGTCTTCATTTCTGAAGGTCGTGCCCGTCTTGAAAAGCTTTGACGGAGTCAACGATGAGCTGCTTCCAACCCACCCTGTCTTCGGCTCTTCTCATAGCAGTGGTCACAGTGAGTCCCGTAATGGCCCTGATCTGGACAGACCAGCGAATAGGTTAAATAGGTGAGTAGGCTAAAATACTAATAAAGCTAAAAACTGGAAATTACACAGATTTTAAATCACACTTTTTTATTTATCTTGAAAAACTTACTTACCTAAAATAAAAATCTGTAGGTATTCATTTGCGCAACTAAATCCCACCAAGGAGATAGAGCTTTGTCTCAAAACTCCTGTTCCACATTAATTTATCGTTGGCCCCGGCGCCGAGCTCTTAATTAAACCTCTGCGGACCAGAAATTAAAAGTCCAGAGAACCTCTGTTTATTCACTAATTGCTGACTTACTAAATATCGGGTTACCTATTACGGGTCCCCACATTTTCGCCTATTAATTATTTTGATAGTTTTTTGGATACCCTCGAAAGTATGAACTTTTAACAAGTAACCTAAGAGTATCAAGTTTCTTGTATAATGAAGTTTCTAATATAACTTTTATTTTTAAATATCAATTCCAGTAGGCAACATATAATTCAATTAAGTCCAGTGGTTTCATTATTGTGTATTTTAAAGAAGGCTCTAAACAGTTGTAGTAATGACATTACAATACTTAAATATTTTTGCCTTCCTACGGATAAAAAATTCAGTTGCTACATTATATCTTCACCACCCTTGGTGGACTGGTAGAGAATTCCTAAGTATTAAAACCACCTTTGTTCCTTAGAGCATGAAGTCTATAAAAATAAACAGCCTTGAGTGTTCTAAACAAAGTTCCAACCACCAGGACACGCAACCAAACCGTCACAAGCCCAAGCAATACTCATTATTCAGGAACCGTACTTACAAGCAAATAGTCTGTTCTGTACAAACCGCCTGTATTTGGGCAAGCCATACACATCATCACTGACGGGGGGGACGTACTTGCAGCTCGAGATTTAATTAATTTTATGTTCATCCATACAGAAACCGCAGCCGCCATCTTTTTAAATTACTGGATGCCGACGGGTTACAATGTTTCGCGATACAAAATCTTGAATTCGGCAAAGGTTTTGTTTATAGGTGTGATTTTATTGAAAATTGTTGGGTGTGGAAAACACTGGTGCGAATACCCATACTTAAATATTTTGATATTAAACTACTTTTAATTCTTTTATCATATGCATATTCTCTTATTCAGAATATACACAAGAAAACTATGAAGCAGTAAAGATGTGTAAGAAAATAAAATTTTACTAGCAACACTAACTCCTGAAAGCCTGTGTAGCACCTAGTAAATTTGGAGGAAAACCACATGTTCATGTAGATTCAAGTACTAAAACAGCACCAAAATAAAACAACGCACAAATTCAAACATAAACGATCATCGGCTATCTTTCCATAAAGATTTAAAACTAAAACTGTAATTTCAAGAAAGAAAGGCGAAACAAAAGACCAGCAACGAATATCTGGGCCCAAACGTAATTTACGTGAGATAAAGGTGGAACAATGTGCCCGCCTTACCGTCGGCGAAGAAGATGAGATTACCAGGAATAGGTACCATAATACTGTTTCTGTCGGCGGAGAAAACTTAAAATATAACGCTTGAAATTGCTGATGCCTTGCGTCACTGTGAAAGATGGGTTGCGGAATGGTATTGTATGATCTTGCTGAATTTTGTATGGTGGTTTATTGGTGATAACACATTTGGTGGAAAAGGTTGTCATGTTAGATTGTTGAGATTAGCAGGAATAGGTACCATAATACTGTTTGTGTCGGCGGAGAAAACCTAAAATATAACGCTTGAAATTGCTGATGCCTTGCGTCACTGTGAAAGATGGGTTGCGGAATGGTATTGTATGATCTTGCTGAATTTTGTATGGTGGTTTATTGGTGATAACACATTTGGTGGAAAAGGTAGTCATGTTAGGTTGTTGCGTTGCTTCTTTATAAAGAATCATACTGTGTAATGATTTGTGCCTTAGAAACGATAAGGAGTAGAACTCTTTAGATTCCCTTAAAATCAGTTTTATTTACTTAGCCAACTATAACGGGAAGCTTATAGCTGTGTCTATAAATTTACCTGGATTACAAATACTTCTTTTTCTAAAGGATTCATAAAGATATGTACAAAACTTTATTACTATAGAATAATGTCCAATAAACTAAAGCTAACATGCAATTCATTCTGCAGTTACAAACTTACAACAGAAACTTAATGTTCACAAAGCAGTTAAAAACTTTTAAGCTGAGTTGGCTCTGCACCAAGGCTTGAAATATATCATCATACATCTTACTGTACCCTATTATTTCTAAAATTTGCTACCGTCACGAACCTAGCTAACATGCAACAATTCCTATTCACTTCCTCTCTGGTTAAAAGCTTCTAGTTTCTTGAGTTTGTTAAAACCCGTTAAAGCCAGTATGAATTGAGCCTTCACGGCGCACACAATGGGCTGAAAAGAAAACGTTAAGACCAGATTTTAGTCGTAAGTAAGGCAATGACTTGAGATACCGTAATGCAGACACCGTAATGCGTGGTTTCATCAACAGATTTTAGTAGCAAATCCTTTCTTTTTTTACCACGTATTTTGTGTAACTCAGGACTCTTGTAACTTCGTATCTCAATAAATCCAATCTCAATTCCGCTTCCTTGAGTATTTTAAAGGAAAAATAAATATATCAGCGCCAACCAAACTAGCCAAGTGCTTTCTTGAATCCCCTTGTGCACCGGTCTGTTGTAATTGAGGGTCGCATACTAAAAATATCGCTCAGTATTCTGAGAGCCACCTGAAAGTTATTCTCTCCTGGTTTCTTCAACAACCTTTGCTTATATTCATTCGGTGACCTGGAACAAGCTGGTCCTAAAATTTTGTAAAATTTCGTAACACTTCTTATATATAATCCCCTAAAATATAGCCTTAAAACCTCAATGTTTGCATTTCAAATGATTTATCTCATATTTTTAGAAGTATTTGTCTTTTCTGAAGAATTGCTCCGACCAGTCGACTTAAATTATCCATTTATTTCTTTTCAGACTACGCTACTATTCCCTTTTGTGTTATTTTTACGATAAAAGAATTTCTGCAGCTGGTGCCAAAAGAAATAATTTCGTCGGCACCACTGAGACTACTGAGATTTAAGTTCAAGATTTTTCTAGATAATAGCCATTTTTATTACGTTTTCTTCAAACAGTTGTAAAGCGTCTACATCTTTGCAAACATAGGGGCAAGCTTGTGTTATATGGTCGCGAGGAACACTTAAAGGATAGCGACCGCTTAATATTTCCCAGCTCACTTGCTTCCAGACGATGCAAACCGCCCAGGGGCACAAAAACAATTTGCTCCTCTAAGACTGGTGTTATAACGGACGCAAAGGATTCTCTTGTACTTTTAAAAGTCTATTTCCATCACAAAGTCGTACCTGAGGCTAGAAACTTAAGAAGCACTAGCTCATTCCATCCATTGTAAATATTCTGATTGTCTTTGGGGAAGTATGAATGGGAATAATAAGTGGCCAGGAGATATTTGGATTCCAAATAATGGATAGTGTAGGTAGATATATTTGCTACTACGAGGATCGCATAGAGACATCAATTTCAGTAGACATTTTCTATAAATCAGCAAAAATATAAGTCAAAAGGGACGATACGTGTTTTGTAAAGGGCAACACTGGAAGAAGCTTCGAAAGCAATAAAGTAATATACAAAATATATCATTTTACAAAAACGAATATTACACTATCGAATAGTATGTATATTAAATTACCACAGACATAAAAAGTAATAGAGAAAAATAATCCACCTCGCAAGAGAATATTAAAAATCAGTTCATGTATAAATCGCTAGGAGATTTCAGCCGAGGTAAGCGGGTTCCGTACCTATTTGCGTTTAGCTGTCCAATATCTAGTCAGAAATAAAATGTCCATCGAGACCTACGGTTTAAATCCGACATGTGACAAAGTGTGGAGGCGCAAAATATAAATGGTGCGGCGAAAAATACGGAGCAAAAAGTATTTCTGCTATTGAAATATAGTTCGGGCAAATTCAAAGCCGATTTGCACATTTAATTTCAAATATTATTGAGCGCGTCAGCATAAAGTTTAAATGATGAAGTTGGCAATGGAGCGCACTATTAGCTTGAGTTATGGTCTGACCAAAATAATTTAGTAACAGTACTTACTATGTTTAAAATCATTGTCATTTTAGTTTGTTAATGAAAACGTACACAAAAGTTGCCTAAAATTTGATCCAAGAGGCATCGTTTTGTTGATAATGAAACACCGCTTAACAATACCCTGAATAGCTGGCAAATAGTATAAAACTAATAAACAAGGAGCGAGAATATGTCACCAATTAAACCGAGGTCACAAAATGAGTTTCCTTTTATTTCATCACCGTATAATATACGAACCCAGTTAGGATCCAACCTAGGTTATTGTGAACTTTATGAGACATTTTATAGTTATTAATCTAAAGGTACCGCGACTAAATAGTGGCACTTAGCCAACGTATTGGCAATTAACTGCGAGCGTCTTTACTAATGAAGATCGAACGCTCCTCCGGTATCACGGCTGGCTGTAAGGTATGAACCACTTAAGGCCTGCATTGGCACTAATAAAATTTATATGAGTAGTGCACAATGATCTTCTGAAGTGTGCTTTGTTTTCATTGATACCTCTAAAAGCTTGGTTTCGAAAAAGTCTGTGCAAGGTCTTGACCATAAACCAAAAAATATGGTGTCGTTGTTAGTTTAAGAATAAGAGAAAAACACGAATAATTGTCAATTAGTCCACATAAGCTGAAATGTAAGTAGCTCTTGTCACTTTTTCGCCCGCGTGAAAGCCGCGAATTATCCCTAAGGAAAGGATTTCAGGAAAAAAATACTTAATCCAGACCATGGTCTTCCTGTGTTCCAACTTTTATTAAAATCTGTTTAGCTCTTGATGACTGATTGACAAGCGTCAAGGTCAGTAACCTAAGTTCAAGCTAGGCTTAGGTTGAAAGTTTTAGAAATCATAAAGGAAAGTCTCTTTCCGACGGTAGGAGATACAAGATAGCAATAACAGTTCTAAGTGATAAATTAAAGCCAATTGTCTATGTCGTATTATTTTCTCGGTTGCAAAAATGTTTTCTATTTACATTTTGATAAGTAAATTTTTTATGGGCATATAAATATATTACGTACTGGATAAGAAAAGTAAATAATTAATGATGTAACTGTAACAGCTCGCATTTCATAAACTCACAAAATATTGTTTTCACATTTTACTCGAAAATTTTGCTTGTTCCACTTAAGTCCCCTAGACCAGTCCCCCAGGGGACTACACAGCACTCAATGTTCCACTACGATCCTCTAGGGCCCAGGGGATCATATAAATCTCTTATTTCCTTTTGAATTCCCTAATTCTTGAAAACCTTATTATTGAATTGAAACCTATTTATAATGTAGCACTGGCTAACAAATTGACAACAACGACATTTACCAATAGAAAATACGAGTAGAAAATTTCGAGTAAGAATGTAAAGGACTTAGTGACAAGTGTCTTACCCGAGGGGACTAAAACATAGTACCGACTCAAGAGGTGGGACATGATCATTAATTAAAAGACAGCAGATGTTCGGAAGAAACTTGCAATTAGAAGAGGACAGTAAGTTAGGGCGTGGAAAATGGCGGCCTGGAGGGAAATAATCCATTTTATCGCCTACTATTGCTTTTGGTGAAAGAATTATATTTATAGACAAGATTGCTTGTGCTTTGTCCCCGTAGTAGATACTGCCTGGCCTAGTAGATCTGATTTACAACTAAGGATATCAAGGTATTTTGCTATCTATTTTTCTTTCCTATGACGGTTATGGCAACAACTGGAAAAACACAACAAATAAATTCAAGATGAAGGTTATTTTTATCGTTAAATACTTTCACAATACTACGCTAATTGAGCTAAATTGAATAACAACTTTACCCTTGCTGTCAACGAGAAAAGTTTCGATAAAATTCTACTTTAAACTTTCTGCACAAGGCAGTGGGTAGTTCATTAAAATTTGACGTCATTAAAGCGAGACGGATTCTATCAGGTGTCGAATATCCATTCTACTTTTTCAAGCATATTTTCATGAAACTGTTTCGAAGACCAGAGATCCGGGTGGCGCATAAAATCGAAAGTCGTGGTGTCTTTTAGCTCTATAGAAAAATACAAAGGGAAAACACAAAATGGAAGATTAATTCGACATTTTAATACTTGGGACGGCTCCCTGATTTTTTGTTTACAAAGTAAGTTGGATGCAAATATTTTTAGACAAAATGTCTCCTACATTGAACTGCAAATCCTTGACATTGGCAATATATACCAATAAACGGCAAAATGTGGCGAATTTAGAGGCCAATTGCATTTGCTGAATCGTATGTTGATTTTATGAGTCTCGCATGTAATGATCCATAGCAGTCACTGCGATGTCCTTAGTTTGATTAAGCTTTTGAATTTAAATTCATTGAATTGCTGTAGTTGTTCTGTGGTTTGGTGACCAGCTTTGATTTTTTTTATTTTATTTAATTCATCGACACCGAGACTCAGTCGTGCCCTGGAAAGCAACTTAAGAGCCCCTACAAGTTTCACGAGTCAAAAACAGCTACCTTTTCAGCGAAAATTTCTCAATAACTGCAAGATTTATGATAAAAAACATAATGACAACAATAAAAACGACACAGGTCCGTCGTCTACAAGCCCTTGAGCGAGACTGAATTACTGAATGCCTCGCGCGAGCGCAACGGTTTATATGGCATTATTTGGACAATTTATATCAATAAAATAAGTACTCAAATATATAATATAAAAATTGGATTCAATTGATAAACACCTCAAATTTCAAATTATTTACCAGTTATTTTTATATTCAACATATTCTTACGCGTAGACGACGCTTTCGCACATGATAAAATTGCGTTCTTTCCGCGTGGACAACATTTTGTTTTAAGTACAAACACAATAGACTTTGAATAAAATAAAATTGATGATTACTAGTATACTATATGCCCAGTCCATACCATTTTTTGCAGATTATTATTCGCCACCAGTAAGCTGAAAAAGCAATTAAAAAACCTGGTGTTTCGGGATTTCGTAAAAACGTGTTTTACGAAATATTTTTTTCTAATTTAATTTGAGCAGTTATCATAAATATGTGATGTACATTTACTAGATAACTATGTGACGCAAAAATGAGCGCAAAAGATTTATCATATAAGTTGTAGTTATTGAGAAATTTGCACTGAAAAAATAGCTCGATTCTGTTTTTATACCAACTGTAATTTTGTAAATCTTTGAAAGTCATTACGGATATCAAAAGCCAGAAAACTTGAAACAAGTCTTGCTAAGGGGTACCGTGTTACTTAGTCACCTTATTTTTTTTTTAATATTGCAAGCTTGGAGTATACTATTGTAGGTAAGGCTGACCCCTAAAATTAATTTTAATAATTAGTGTAAATAAATGTTTTAGTAATAAATTTAAATCTCAGTATTAACACACATAAATAGTACACAAACTATTATTGTGTTAAATATGAAATCAACGATAACATAAATGCGCTCGATAAAATGAAGTCTGACATAATTGAGTATGAATTAAATTAGGGCCGTTAGTTTCTTAAGCCGTGAAATAGTTCCATATTCGAACTACTTCGATTAGCGAACATTGAGGATACGAGACTATTTTTATGTAACGATAAAGTGGCACCCCCCAAATGCCAGTTTAGTAAACGAAATAAAAAATCTGAGTTTTAAGCAGATTGTTAGATTTTTAACAGATTTTACATCAATTTATTGCTGGATTATAGATTAAGTATCTAAAGTTAGTATTATTATGATGTTGCCATTGAAATAAATTAAGAAGAAGAAGAAGAAGAATCACCAATACAATTTTCGCCACGGAGATTCTATTTTGCGGAGCTTGGTGAATTAGTCAAGCTTGTAAGTCATAAACATCTGCTAAAAATGAAATTATCATTTTGGGTGACAGACAAAGAAGATTTTCCGTTTTCACCTATCTTTGAAATCAAAAGTTACAGTTGTTGCTTTCGTATTGTTTTAATTTCAGATGAATGATACTATTCATTGCTCTGGTACGTTTGATAATAGAAACCAATTCAAAAATTTCCTATCCAATCTTGTTATAATCTTCTAGAAATGCTGTGTGTATTCTTTTAATAATTTGGTGTGATAAATAAATATACTCCAGTCTGTGAAAACAGATTTTTCACTGTTGTCGGGTTTCACTTTAACCTAACGTGGTCCGGTGAGGTTTCCTTATATAGATCAAGCTGGCTAGAGGCCAGAGGGCTCACCGGTACATGGTGAAGCATGCTTGCCTAGAAAAAACCCATTCACTCTTGACTTAAAGACCCCTAGATTGTAGCTATCGGGAAACACAGACTCCGGCAGGGAATTCCACTACTTAGCTGTACGCATAATAAAAATGTCCCCAAAACGTTTTGTGCGTGGGTCTGGTTGTCCGATGATGAAACGGGCTGGGCGTAATTAAATCATGCAATTTTATCGCATACTCCCCGAAATGTAACCGACAAAAAACCGACAAGCTGGCAACTCGGCGACGATGTTCAAGGCTCTGGAGCTTTGATGTGACCAGTGCCTCATTGCCGATGTGTCTCTTGGGCCGCTTTTCAATCGACTTTAGTGCATCTAGCTGGTATTTGGCAGATCCGTCCCAGAGATGAGAACAGTACTCCATGCAAAAAGAAAGAAAGAAAGAAATAAAATATATTTATTTGTGACCCGCACAGGAGACACGAGAAATATGCATAAATTTAAACAATAATAAAAAAATTAAATAAAAACCCCGTGCGAGACCAAAAAGGCTCCTATCTCAGCATGTGCAGCGATATCCAAAAAAGAAAATAACGCGGCGCTGATATTCTGATAGAACCCACTGTTGATGCCACGGACACACTTACGGAAACGGAAAATACTTAAATAATATATAAATAACAAACAAAATAGAATAAACACAGAAGGTGGGTCAAAGTATGTCTATTATAATTATGTGTAAGTTTCAAATCTATAAATAAAAAATCATGTTAAATGTAGGTAGAACTATGTACAAAGTCCGCGATGCTCAATGATCATTTGTCAAAACCATAGACAAATGACAGAGCGCGCGGACCAAAGGGTATTAAATTTCTTAGAAAGGACCTTAAATCATGGAAAAAAGAAAACTATGATCGGCTGTCAAAAGAAATATGTTTATGTTATGAAATAGTGTAAATAAATAAGAGTAAATAAACCAGGCGAAAAGAATACATAGAATAGTGTTTTGCTAGTATTGGATAAAACAGAGTGATGTGTATATTATATGTGGTGTTGTGTTCGCAAGTTCAAAATAATGAAAATGGATTAACGGCAGTAATACTAACTGCGTGCAAACCCCGGGTAAGCTTATCTTCCTGATTCCTTTTGTTTGAGTAATAAGTACTGCTTGAATTTAGTACTAAATGTTGCAATCGTTTTTATAGCGCGAAATGGTGGAGGAAGATCATTCCAGATACGAGAGGCAGCGAATATGAAACTGCCACGGAATGCAGCAGTTTTGTGTGACGTTAACAACAGGTACGCAGAAGCTATCGTTTTAACTTTATTTACATCACGCGACCATGTCAATTTACCAAACAGATAGTCTGGTTTTTTCGTGAAAATTGTGCCAAAGAGCAGGATAGCCAGATGCAGCTTTCTACAATCTGACATTCTCATCAAATTACCCCTATTTAAATAAGGAGTTACATGTGATCTGGGAGGGATGGTGAAACAAAATCTTGCACAAGCATTCTGTACTCTCTGGATCAATCTTTCGCTTCTACCTAGGATGCAAGCCCCATACACAGTGTCAGCGTAGTTCAACTTAGATAAAACTAGTGATTCACAAAGCAGAATTCGCATATCCACACTTATGTAGGGACGCATACGATACAGAAGCTTAAGCCTGTAGAAGCAGTTGCGCACAGCCTCTATTCAAAAAATCTCTTGATCCCATTAAAATAAATTTAGACTTAGCTGGGTTCAAAACCAAGGCGTTTCTCATAGACCATGCCGAGATACTATCAAGATCCTCATTTAAACTTTTTACTGTGTTAAAAGTTTAAATGATTTTCAGCCTGCTGGGGATGAAAAGATAAATACATCTGCAGATCATCAGCATATAAGTGGAACTTGGTGATGAGCAGGCAATTAATGATGTCAGCACTGTAAAGAACGAAGAGTAGCGGGCCCAGGATCGATCCCTGTGGTACACCCCTATTCACGCACTTAAGACCAGAGGATTTTACGGCTCCATTACTGTCGCTCGTCACCTGGAAAAACTGAGAACGGTTAGTCAAGTAACTTTCAAACCACTTTACTGTCTCAGGCTGACAGTAAAGACTGACTGACTGTGTTGGCTCAGTAACGATTTGCTTCAATTTGCAGCATGTTAAAAAGTTGCTCAGAAGTTTAACCTTATTTTCTGAGACGTTTAGCACGTTAATGTTGAAATCACCCAACAAAACAACTTTGTTAGCGCCAGCAAAGGAGAAGAGGGAGTCGGTAATAGCATCAAGGAAGATGTTCACATCAAGCCACGGCGGCCTGTAATCAGTGCCGACGATAACCGAATGCGAGTTGATGTTCAGCTCGACCTGCGGCGCGGGCGGATGCGGCATGGTGCGCGAATTAAGTAAGCGACAACGGAAGAGTTTAAAAATAAACTTTATTTGATCCCAGTTACAGCAAGACAGTAATTACTTAATTCTACAAAATGTTGATCTTATATACTAATCTTATTGCTAACCAATCATCTCTGCTAATGACGCATGTCCTAGATATTATATGCTGACATATAGCTGTTATTCTAATATAATATAATTATTGGCTGATGAAGCTAATATTGGGGGATTGGGGTTCCTTAACTCCTCCCTCCCTAAGAGAGAAATTATCCGAAGGCGTCGCAGATGACTTCGGAGAATTTCGGCAAAAACGAAAAACATTTAATTTGTATGAGATGACGACAATAATTATTATGATAATGATATACTCTAAAATGGTCCATACGCTAATTTCTATTGTCACTATTTGGGTTGTATCGTCACTTTCACTAAATTTGGCACTTTGTAACAATTCTTTCACGTCACTAAAGTCCACGTTTCTTAGGTCGACCTTCTCCGTCCTTGTCTGTATGTCTTGTTGAAGCTCTGGCATCTCGACCAATGGGAGCTTGAAACTGGAAATTGTAGTGTTTGTGGCGGCACCAACAATTACTCCTCCTATTTGCGCCTCGCATTGTTGACTCAGTGTCACGATATAGGTCCCAAAGATGTTGTATTTGCGGATTTCCTCATTGCAGTTTTCGGTAATGATCAGGTTGTCCTCTGTGTAGACCAACCATTGGCTATCCGTTATCTTCTGCACCTTAGGCTTTTCTATCTTGATACGATTCTTTACGCAGCTATTGTAGTTATTCTTCATCAACATAATTTGTTCTATACAGGTCTCGACTGGATTCTGAGCTAAATTACTTTCATCACAAAGAAATCTGTCATTTTCAATTTCAGT
The DNA here is from genome assembly GCA_964057195.1 of Orthosia cruda. Classification (NCBI taxonomy): domain Eukaryota; kingdom Metazoa; phylum Arthropoda; class Insecta; order Lepidoptera; family Noctuidae; genus Orthosia; species Orthosia cruda. The sequence continues at coordinate 30,386,484 of OZ059836.1, read as the reverse complement.
ACATGAGTTTACCACGGGCATGTATTTCAATCGATTCACCATTAGGTAAGGGTATTTGGGAATAATGGTAAAAGTGTCTGGAGAATGGAAAATAGGAATAGGAATAACCTTATAATAATTATATGTTTCGTTGTCTATTAGAGGGACTTCTAACACAAATACTAATCTATTGTTATTTAAATATGATTTGACTATGATATTACGTTCTAGTTTTATTAAATTACTTTTACTAACTGGATATATTGTCCTAGCATGTTTACTAATTGTTTCTAAACTGCTGTACAGTTCTGTGCTATTTATAATAGACTGGTGCAAAACATTTAGTTTGCTAAAGGCGATTGCGGACTCTATTTCTTGTATGTTCTCATAACAAGTTCGAAAGTTGCTTAAAATTTGGTACATAGTATCTATTATTCGTAGTAACTTGTTAAATTTGAATTCATTTTCAGCTAGTTTTTCTATGCCATTAGTGTGTGAGCCTAATCTTTTAATATTTGAATTTATGATTTCTGAGTTATTAACTAATTTATCGAAAGCTTTTTGCATTGATGACACTTTACGTTCGACTGCATGTTCTCTATTCTGGAGTAAAACGATTTCCTTATCATATTTAATTGCATCGTCTTCATCTAAATTACCAGATATAGCTTTTACAAATGAGCCCAGAGGGTTGAACAAAGCTCGTTTGTTTCTATGATTAAGGGGTAAAATTTGATATAATTTATCTTTAGTAAGTCTTATTAAATACTCGATTTGGTTTTCTATACCTAAAGTTTCATTACTTAATTTGCTTTCTATAATTTTCGATTTCATATTGCTAAAATCGCGAATATTATTATCTATTTGTAAGCTTAAGGATTCTAAATCTAAAATCTTAAATATAGTCCAATAATTATTCTTCTTCACCGCTACTCCCATCTTCAACGACGCTATCCCCGGATTCCGAGTGAAGTTCTGGAGTTCCAGCGTGAATCCTGACATCACTAGTACCAGAAGTACTAGGCATGACCTGTGGAGGACGTTTTACATTTTTTATCGCCACTCTAGTTGGTCTTTTATTTAATTCTACAGGCACTATATTACGTTCGGTTTTACCAGTGATTTCGGCTTTTTCATAGCGAGGTTTTTCCTTAGCTTTCCTAGTCCTAGTATTCTTCATGTAAATAGTATCTCCTGTCTTAAGGACTGGTGTTTCTTCACCTCCTTTCTTATCTCTTACCTTAAGTTTATCTGTGTTTAATTTATCTGTTACAAATTCGTATAGTACTTTGAGACGTTTCCTATGATCTAATAATAATTTCTGAGTTAAATTTTTCTCCCTATCGACATTAAATACATTTCCGGCATCGGTATGCCCAAAGACTAGTTCAAAAGGCGTAAAATCTGTCGCTGAGTGTATGGTGTTATTATATGCCATAATAGCATACGTCATAACGGAAGCTGCATCTAAATCGTTTTTTTCATATTTTGCTAATCGGTAAATTTCGATGATAGTAGAATGGAATCTCTCGACTATTGCCATAGAACTGAGATTGTTTGGAGTCCCTATGTGCAATTCTATTTTGTATAGACTTAACATTTCCTTAATTAACATGTTATTAAATTCTGTCCCTGAATCACAACTTATTCTACTGGGCAATCCATAAATACTAAAATATTTAATTAATGCTCTAACTATCTCTGGTGTACTCCTATTAGGTACCTCTATTGCCTGTGCTAATTTACTAAAAGCATCTACAATAGTTAAATAATATTTTCCTTCAATGTATAATAGATCCATAAAAGCTTCTTGGAATGAACTATTCTGAGTTTGGGTTAACTGAATTTGAGGTTTAATGGGCTTTCTATCGTACTTCATTTTTCTACACATTTCGCAGCTGTTAATAACTGTTGTAACTATTTCTTTCATGTTTGGCCACCAATAATATCTCTTAAGTTTAGCTAAAGTTTCCCTAATGCCTCTATGACAGGTTTTCCCGTCGTGGTATTTCATAATAACTTCTTTCTGATCCTCTTCTGACTCTGTCAAATTGATCACTCTTTCTGTACATTCTGTTAACTTAACTGAACCCTTTTTAAACAAGTTAATAACCATGTTTGAAAAAGATTTTCTAAACGATGGATGTTCAAAATAAATATGATATTTATGTTTAGGATCTATATATTCTTTTAGAAAGTCTTTAACTAATTTGTCATTATTTGTTGGTAAGTGAACTTCAAAAATTTTCTGTTTATTATTAGAAATATCCTTTACTGTCAATTTATCTTTAAACCATGAGTGAACTAAAATTTGTCTAGCTTTAGTATCTACAGCTTCATTTAAAATAGGAATACCTTCATGTTCCCTATTTGAAACCGAATTAGCTGTGACGCCATCATCAGAATCCGAAAGTTCTATCGTTTCTATGGGCGTTTCGTCAAATTGCAGCTCTTCATCTATAATTTTTTGTATTCGCTCTTTCCTATCACCTACGTTAACAAATATCGAATCTAAATCGTCGTTAATTGCATTAATTTTAATCCTAGATAAGGCATCTGCATTTGTATTTTGAGGCCCTTTCTTGTACTTAACCTCGTAGTCATATTCCTCTAAGCGTAAACGCCAACGCGTGAGCTTACTGTTGGGTTCTTTTAATGAATACAGCCATGCTAATGGTCTATGGTCTGTAAAGATAATAAATTTATTGCCATATAGATAAGGCCTAAAATGCTTAACTGCCCATATTATGGCTAAAAGCTCCTTCTCAATAGTGCTGTATTTTACTTCTGTGTCACTCAGAGTCCTGCTAGCATATGCTACTGGCTTGTCTGAGCCTATTGATCCTTGTGACAATACAGCCCCAATTGCAAAATTCGATGCGTCGGTAGTTAAAATAAAACTTTTACTAAAATCGGGATACTGTAATAAAGGTGCGTTTGTTAAAAGTTTTTTACATGTTTCAAAACATTCCCTATACTCATCATTAATAATTATTTTACGACCTTTCTTTAAACAAGCTGTTAAAGGTCTAGTTATTTTTGCAAAATCTTTGATGAATTTCCTATAATAACCAATGAGTCCTAAAAAGCTTTTTATTTGTGTAACTGTTTCTGGAATAGGATATCTTAAGATTGCATCAATTTTATCATTATTTGGCTTCAATCCTTCACTTGTAATAGTGTGCCCTAAGTAAAGAACTTCCTTTCTAAGAAAATGTGATTTGTCGAGTTGTATTTTTAAATTTGTCGCCCGAAAACGATCAAAAACTGCTCTAAGTTTTTCTACATGCTGAGTCAGCGATTTAGAAAAAATTATGACGTCATCAAGGTATACCAGGCAATGTAAGCCCTGGAGACCTCTTAGAACGTTATCCATAGCCCTCTGAAATGTTGCAGGTGCTGTTTTTAACCCAAACGGCATCCTGTTAAATTCATAATGTCCTGAAGGTGTACTGAAAGCTGTTTTCGCCCTATCTTCTTTCTGGACCTCGATTTGATGGTATCCACTAGCTAAATCTAAGGTAGTAAAATAGGTACTATTGCCTAGCATATCAAATAAATCATTTATGTTGGGCAAAGGGTATTTGTCATCGGTAGTAATTTCATTGAGACGTCTATAATCAACTACCATCCTCCATTTTTGCTGTCCTGATGAATCTAATTTTTTTGGCACTAAATGTACGGGAGCACTCCAGGGGGAGTGTGATTCCTGGATGATATTGTCCCTTAACATTTTATCTACCTGATTCCTAATTTCTTTCGATTGAATGGGAGGTAACCTATGTGCTTTAATATTTATAGGATCTTCATTCCTTGTTCTAATTCTATGTTTTACTTGATTTGTAAACGTTAATGGAATATTCTCACAATAAAATATGTCCTTATACTCATTACATAGCCCTTCGATGGTTTTACGTTCCTCAGAATTCATGTGGTCTAACTGTAATTTTTTTAAATTATCTGTTAGCATCCTATCTATTTCTATGTTATTTTCTGTAAAATTAATGTGAACAGATGGGTTCTGCCTGTAAGGTTCGACCGTAAAAGGTCCTGTTACCACTAAGGTTCTGGTTTCATCCGTATAATTCTGAATAACGGTTGATGCGTAACCTTTAATACACTTAACTAATGCGGTGGGCATTCGAATCCCTTCCGAAAATTGTTTAAATTGTAGTATAGCTTCCCCGTCTAGTAAGTTGACTGGCAATCTAACTCTTAATTCACTACGAGATGGCAATTGATATACCTCTCTCATAGGTGGTGCGTATATTATTGGAATATTCGCATTTTTTAAATGCAAAACTTGACTTTCCATGTTTATTTTTGCCTGTAACTGTTTAAGTAGGTTACTACCTATTAACCCATCATACCTATCATCAACACTGTAAACATAAAATTTATGAAATTCCTTACTGCAAAACGTAGCTGGTAAAGGAATAAATGCCGTTTCGCTATGAACACTCGATGCGTGAGTACTAACAACTTCGAAGGGTTCATATTGCAACCGATCCCTAAAGTACTTGTTTGCAATGTGTGGGCTTATGAAAGACCTAACACTGCCTGTATCTATCATAAACACTGCATTTAATTCTGGTACAACTATGTGTGGTAAGTTAAGACGTTTATTGCAATTAATTTTTATTCGCTCTCTAGGGTAGAGGCGGTTATACAAAAATTTCCCTGTCTGGGATCTTCAGGAATTTCCTGGAACTCATTATTTGAGTTGTCAAAACTTGGTTCGTTATAGCTATGATTATTAGTGTAATTAACACGGCGTGAACTTGCAGTGCGCATAGTAACGTCAGTGTTCGACTTTGAACCCGGCGGAGATGCTTGCGCTGCAAAAGGTGACGTTCGCGGTGCATATGCCGTGGACTGTTGGCTTTGTTGCGCCATCGGAAACTGTGACCTACTTGTCCTATTGTTATGATCATTATTATTTGTCCGATTGAAATTATTTTGATTATAATGTTGCCTATAATTCCTAAACTGCTGCGAATTGTTCATCGTAATTGAACTACTCGTGGCGTTTTTCGGTGCAACTGCACTGGATAGGCTCTGCGAATTATACTTCGCACTATTGAAATCGGAAAAAATATTTTTATTAGATCTATTATAATTGCGGTGATCGTTTGTTTTAGAATTATAGACTGATTGAAAGTTCTGTTCTTCTAAAACAATTTTCAACGCGTCTTCCAATGTCGAAACGTCGCGTAAACGAACTAACCTAACTAGGAATGGCGGTAAATTGAATAGAAAAACATTCATCGCCCTATTACTGTAGATTATCTGCTTAGCCTTCCGTAAAGAGTCATCAGCAATAGTCTCTGATATTTTGGAAAATAAAATGCTTCTCATATGCTGTATCCTATGACACAAATCTAAGTAACTTTCACCTTTGTTAATTTTACAGGATTCTAACTCCATTGCTAGACAATCTTCAGTACGTGGGTCGCCAAAGTGTTGATTTAACAGCATTTTTAGCTCATCCCACGTATTTATAGAGTCCCTTTCGCCTACCAAACTAGCTGCTTCGCCTGTTAATCTACTTGTTACTACATGAAATAAATAATTGTTTTGTACAACGCTCCCTTGGAATGTTGTTAAAATGTATTCACATTTTTTAATAAATAAGGGTAACGCTCTAACATCGCCATTAAATACTGGAATTATGTTTACCATCTCTTGCGGAACACGGTTTATACCTTCCATTATGAAGTGAAATAACGAAGCTTCACAAAAAGTAAGCACAAAAATTAATAAATTATCCCTAACTATTTACTACAACTAACAATCTATAAAATATTATTACGGCGTTGTCCAATCCCTAATAATACACACAACATAGATTAATACAAGGTTGGGATGCAAATGGAAGAGCTGAGAGGAAGGTGAAAAGATTTACTCACAATTCCGCAGCTATCTTCATGATCCCTGAATTACTGCTTGGCTCCTGGTCCTCTCCTGGCTTGATGTGGCTTCTTAATGTATTTGTTTGTTCGGTGATCTCTGCTGAACAGTTGAAACGGACGTCGGCTGCTTCCCGTAGATGTGGATACGTGACAGACTGACTACAGAGATCCTACCGGCTGCGCCAATTAAGTAAGCGACAACGGAAGAGTTTAAAAATAAACTTTATTTGATCCCAGTTACAGCAAGACAGTAATTACTTAATTCTACAAAATGTTGATCTTATATACTAATCTTATTGCTAACCAATCATCTCTGCTAATGACGCATGTCCTAGATATTATATGCTGACATATAGCTGTTATTCTAATATAATATAATTATTGGCTGATGAAGCTAATATTGGGGGATTGGGGTTCCTTAACTCGCGCGCGCACTCCGCGCCGCACATAGAAGCCCACGCCGCCCCCGCGCCCGCCGCGGCGCGGCACGTGTCGCAGCCGGTAGCCCGGGACCGTGGGCTCTCGACCATCTTCTCCCCGCCTTAGCCAAGTGTCATTAATTGCCATGATGTCCACCGCAATGTTTTCCATAGCCACAAGAAACTCGTCATGGCGTGAACCCAGCGAACCCACATTAAACAATCCACCTTTGAAGTATTTGGACTTAATCATTTTAAGAATTCATGAAAATAGGTGTGCATATTAAGTGTATAGGTGTAAAATGAAGTCCGTTGTGTAGTTGGCATAGTAGAGTGTAGTGTAATTATACTATTATATAGTATAACTAGCTGACCCGGCAAACTTTGTTTTGCCATAAAAACACCAAACATTCATCTACCCTACCTAACACTATCTACCCAACTCTACCTACCCTACCCTACCTACCCTACTCTACCTACCCTACCCTACCTACCCTACCCTACCTACCCTACCCTACCTACCCTACCCTACGTACCCTACCCTACCTACCCTACCCTACCTACCCTACCCTACCTACCCTACCCTACCTACCCTACCCTACCTACCCTACCCACAGCCGAAGCCTGGCCGAAAACAGTCTACGGATGGACAGGCTGAAAGAGGCGCTACAAGCTAGCCAAGACCAAATGGTTTCTTATGCTAGCGTAGCGGCCAGTCGGCCTTCCATCCGGGCTCAGAACCCAACCACATTGCACTCCATAGTAGTGACGGCCAGGGATGGAAAGGAGACGGGAGACAAAGTCCTGGACCGGCTAAGGAAAGTAGTCAACGCCAGGGAAGGGGGGATTGCCGTAGAAAAAGTGAGAAAGGCAAAGGATAGGCAGATTATCCTGGGTTGTCGTACTGAGGAAGACAGGAATAAGCTTAGGGAAAGACTTAGGCAGGCGCCCGAGCTGGAAGCGCAAGACGTCAAAAATAAAAACCCGCTGATTTGAATACGGGATATAATGCAGTACAACACGAACGAGGAGATTCTAAAAGCCCTCCGAAAACAGAATGCCCACATCTACAGAGGCCTGGAAGATGAGCAGGGCAAAACGGAAGGTCTATATCGGAAGCGTGCCAGAAACCCGCACAGGTGCCACCTTGTGATGAGGGTCGCCACAAAGGTCTGGCGGCGCATGATCGATGCAGGGTCGGTGCATGTGGACCTTGAGTGGGTAAGGGTCGAAGACCTGTCCCCGCTCGTCCAGTGCTCGCTCTGCCTCGGTTATGGGCACAGCCGACGACTTTGCACAGACACTGTGCCAAAGTACGGCCACTGTGGTGGTCCTCACATGAGGACGGAGTGCGCGGACTGGAGCGCTGGCCTACCCCCGACGTGTTGTAACTGCACACGAGCAAACTTTGAGGGAGCAGGTCATCACGCTTTCAGCTCGGAGTGCATGGTTAGGAGGAGGTGGGACGCAATAGCGCGGTCCACCATAGCATATTGCTAAGGGCGCCCCGGAGACTCCTGTCCAACAAAAAGCAAGAACATACCGAGTGGTCCAAGCGAACCTTCAACGCAAGGAACTGGCAACCACCGAACTCTTTCTAGAGGCCAGTGAAAGAAAGATCTCGTGGGCACTGATTCAGGAGCCGTATGTGGGAGGAGCACGAAGTATGAAGAGCTACCGTGGAGCGAGAATCTACCAGTGCGAGGTCGATGGAAGTGGGAGGGTAAAGGCGGCTATCGCCGTCTTTGATCATGACTTGGATGTCATACCCTACCCGAAACTCACCACAAACAATATCGTTGTGGTGGGGATCCGAACCAAAGCCTGGGAAATCGCAGTAGTCTCCTATTACTTCGAGCCAGACCAACCCATAGGGCCATACTTGGACCAGGTGACCCGGGTCAAATCGGAAGTGGCCACCGGTAGATTGTTGATAGGTGGCGACGCGAACGCGAAAAGTGCCTGGTGGGGCAGCATCAAGGAAGACCCCAGGGGAGAGGAAATGTCCGCTACCCTGGAAGAGTTGGAGCTTCAGGTACTAAACACTGGTGACGCTCCCACATTTGATACTGTCAGAGGTGGTCGAGCGTACAAAAGCCAAGTGGACGTCACGGCATGCTCGCTGGACCTTTTTGACCTGGTGGACGGCTGGCGGGTAGACACAGGAGCAACGTCTTCGGACCACAACGCGATAGTTTTTAACATTAATTTAAAAAAGGAAAAAGGGATACATATCCAAAGAACAACAAGAAGGTATAACACAAGGAAAGCTGACTGGGATAAATTTAAATTTAAATTAGGGGCACTCAAAATTGAGAGAAATATTAATTTGGAAAGAATAAGGGAAACAAACAGTAAACAAGGGTTAGAAGATTTAATAATAGAATATAGTTGAGTAATCTCAGAATCATGTGAAGAAGCTATTCCTAAGGTCAATAATAAAATTAAACTTACTTGTCCCTGGTGGTCCGAGGAGCTCGCTGTAAAGAAGAAGGAGGTTAACAGGAAGAAACACCGTATCCGCAATGCCGCGCCGGTCCGGCGAGCGATGGTCGTCGACGAGTACCTGAAAGCCAAAGAAGAGTATGAGATGCAGGCAAAGAATGCCCAAGTCGCCAGTTGGAAGGAGTTCTGCTGGAAACAGGACCGGGAGGGGGTCTGGGAGGGTATTTACAGGATCATAAGTAGGACCGCCAAAAGGAAGGAGGAACTGACCCTATGCTGCGACCCATTCCTTAATCCGAGTGAATCAGCCGCCCTACTTGCAGATACGTTCTACCCCAAAGACATAGTAGACCAGGATAACGCTGACCACAGGCGAATTAGAGAAGCGGCCAGCCAAGTAAATGAATGGGTCTATGATGAATATCATGACTCACCATTTACGACGCTGGAGCTGAAGACCGCCGTGGCAGGTTTCAATCCCAAAAAGGCACCAGGAGGGGACGGACTGACGTCTGACATCTGCAGTCAAGCGATCCACCAGGATCCGGAATTGTTCCTTGCCCTTTACAACAAGTGCCTCGGACTGGCACACTTTCCAGAGATCTGGAAAGAGGCTACGGTCGTGGTCCTTAGGAAGCCGGGCAAGGACAACTATCTGACCCCCAAGGCATACCGACCAATCGGTCTACTGCCTGTTCTGGGGAAGGTCCTGGAGAGGATGGTCGTAGCACGTCTAAAGTGGCAGCTTGTACCGCGGTTTAGTACCCGCCAGTTTGGCTTTATGCCCCAAAGGAGCACCGAGAACGCCCTCTATACGCTAGTGCAGCACGTACAGGACAAGTTGAGGCTGAAGAAGCTAATTGTCCTGGTGTCATTGGATATAGAGGGGGCCTTCGACAGCGCTTGGTGGCCAGCTATAAAAGTCAGGCTGGCTGAGGAAAAGTGCCCGGTCAACATCAGGCGGCTGATAGACAGCTATCTTGACAGTAGGAAGGTTAGGGTTCGTTATGCCGGGGAGGAATGCACGAGAGAGACTGGCAAGGGCTGCGTTCAGGGGTCAATCGGCGGTCCAATCCTGTGGAATCTCCTCCTAGACCCACTACTGCAGGAGTTGGAGCGGCGCGGGATCTTCGTGCAGGCGTTCGCGGATGACATCGTCTTGGTCGTGGATGGGGACACGGCGACTGAAGTCTCTAGAACCGCCAATGCAGCCCTCGCCCATGTTCAGGATTGGGGTGTCCGAAATAAGCTGAGGTTTGCACCGCACAAAACCTGTGCGATGACCATAACCAATAAGCTTAAGTACGACACTCCAATACTGAGAATGGCCGGGGTCGACATCGGTATGGTCAGAAAAATGAAGTTGCTTGGTCTAACCATAGACGATAAGCTCACTTTCAGTGAGCATACCGCGAACGTCTACAAGAAGGCAGCTAATATTTACAAACAGCTATCCCGCGTTGCTAAAGTTAGTTGGGGTTTGATTGCAGAAATCATACACATCATCTACACAGCCACAATTGAACCCATAGTTACGTACGCGGCCGATGCCTGGGCTCCCGCCACGAAAAAGGTTGGGATACGGAAGAAGCTAGGCTCTGTCCAACGAGGATTCGCTCAGAAGCTCTGCAAATCGTACCGCACAGTCTCTCTGAACTCGGCACTGGCACTGTCCGGGATTCTACCTCTAGACCTGCGCATACAAGAGGCAGCCGCCCTGTATGAAGCGAGGGGAGGGTCATCCCGGTTTGTGCCAGGAGATAGGGAGATCGAGAGTGCGGTGAGGTTTGCAGAAGCTCCTCATCCAGCTACACAAATGCCCCTGGAGTTCATGTGCCTGGCAGATCAAACGTTACTAGATAGTAACAATGTGCAGACGGTGCGAATCTTCACCGACGGCAGCAAGATTGAGGGGAAGGTCGGAGCCGCATTATCCATTTGGGATAATGATGGCGAAGTCCGGAGCCTCAAGCTGTGCCTTGCCGCGTACTGCACAGTCTACCAGGAGGAACTCCTGGCCATTTTTAAAGCGACCGAAGTGATCCTCGCGCGGCAAGAGGCGAGCTATGGTTTGTATAGCGACTCAATGTCAGCATTGGAGACGCTTGCAAACCATGGCTCTCTCCATCCCCTAGCGGTTCACGCGCGCGCCAATTTGGCTAAAGCCCTGGGCCAGAGCAAAGCTGTGTCTTTGTTCTGGATCAAGGCCCACGCGGGCCTGCCGGGGAATGAGTGAGCGGACGAGTTAGCAAAGGAAGCAGCATTGTCGTTACGGAGGAAGCCGGACTACGACCAATGTCCGATTTCATTTATCAAGCGACAGATCCGTTTGGAATCGCTTGCTGAATGGAATCGGAGATACGTGACGGGTGAGACTGCTTCCGTGACGAAAATGTTTCTTCCGGACGCAATAGTGGCTTTCCGCATTGTGAAACAGGTACGGCCCTCAGGTGTTCTCACGCAGGTTTTGACGGGGCACGGTGGGTTCTCTGAATACTTGAATCGCTTCAAGTGTAAGGAGAGCCCATCATGCGTTTGCGATCCAGGCGTGGCAGAAAGTGTCCAGCACATAATCGTAGAATGCCCGTTATTTACCAGGGATCGCTACCAACTTGAATGTGAGCTGGACATGAAACTGACGAACGAAAGTATCTATGGGTTCATGACAAACCAAAAAAGGGAAAGGTTCCTAGCATACTGCCATAAAGTAGCCACTGTGGTTATACACAGAAATAAAACTGATGCGCACTGCGCTTCGTAAATATGTCACTATATTTAAACGCAAGCGCAGAATGCAGCTCAGAAATGTATAGCCAGTAGTATGTTAAGTTAGTACCTAGTTAGTTGTGTAAGAAAATCTGTGATAAATTATTTTATTGTGATAACTGCACCTTTTTATGTTTTTATTGTCCCTAATGTTTATATTTCACTGCACCTATTTTATGTTGCTATGTTTTTACCCTAATGTAATAAAAATCTGTGATAATTAACACCGACTGTATAAACTCTGTGATAAAAAGCACCTGTATATTGTAAGATAATCAGCTTTTTTACCATATTTATTTCGTAAACCTGTGATAAATAAATAAATAATGCCCGTAGACAAGACTAAATAAAGTGGGATTCCCACCCACAGTATGAAAGATGAAGAATGCAAGAAAGATATAGGATGAGGAATGAAAGTACGAGAGGCATAAAAGATTGAACGGAAAGATAGAGGTTGAGCACAGAATAGGCGCCAAACTCTATGGCGGGGATTAGAGTTAATAAAAAAAAAAAAAAAAAAAAACCCTACCCTACCTACCCTACCCTACCCTACCCTACCTACCCTACCTACCCTACCTACCCTACCTACCCTACCTACCCTACCTACCCTACCTACCCTACCTACCCTACCTACCCTACCTACCCTACCTACCCTACCTACCCTACCTACCCTACCTACCCTACCTACCCTACCTACCCTACCCTACCCTACCTACCCTACCCTACCTACCCTACCCTACCTACCCTACCCTACCTACCCTACCCTACCTACCCTACCTACCCTACCTACCCTACCCTACCTACCCTACCCTACCTACCCTACCCTACCTACCCTACCTACCCTACCCTACCCTACCTACCCTACCCTACCTACCCTACCCTACTTACCCTATAAACCTCACGGAGCCCGAGACCTTTCCAACGAATGCAAAACCGTGGAAATCGGTTCGTGCGTTCTGGAGTTATAGCGTCAGGTTATTGTGACTGTCAAATAATAACAGACAAATAATTAGTAATAAATTAAAATTGCGACTATAATTTGAGATTTAAACTATCCTATCTCTCAAGTTGGATCGAACTGCACATGGTGTGCGAATTTTATTATAATCGGTTAAGTGGTTTAGGAGTCCATTGAGGACAAACATTGTGACACGAGATTTATATATATTAAGATTACACTACACTGCGTATGGAAGTTGATACAATGAGTAACAATTTTTACAGATATTATATGTAGAAAAATATTATGTTTTGTGACCACTATTGAGGTATACGCGACAAGCCCTGACCGTGTTCGCATAGAATTTACCGAAACCGCAAAGGATCTAGGGGTTATCATTGACTCAAATCTTTTGTGGCATGCGCAGGTCAACGAAGTCAGCCGTGAGGTTCATTTTTCATTCCATTCGCTGAAGTGCCGTCAGAGTCTATTGCCCTTAAAGACGAAAATTTCCTTGGCGCAAACACTTATTCAGCCGATTATAGATTATGCCGACGCCTGCTACCTGGATGCCACAGAGGAGCTATTAAAAAAGCTTGCGCGCCTGCAAAACTTATGCATTCGCTTTGTTTATGGTCTACGTAAGTATGGTCATGTTTCTCACCTTCGCAAAGAACTCAAGTGGCTCACAATCCGTCTTCGCAGGAACACTCGGATTTTATGTCTCCTCTTCAACATCTTACACAACCCGTCTTATCCTTCCTACCTGCGTGAGCGATTTTCTTACGCTTGCTCTAGAGACGCACTATGTAGTATGAAGAAATTAATAAATAAAACTTACTCTTTAAAAAAATAGGTGTCTTACAATATTTACATAAGTAAATACATTAATAAATTCATATATGTGAGGACTATGCTATATGACTCCCAGAATAGCACTAAACACTATACTACGTACAGGTATAATGTATTAAAAGCATTAACAGGTAAATTCATTAATTTTATAAATAGGTTAATGGTTCTCACATACTTACAAATATTGCAGACATAGCTAAAATACCTACTTAAACAACAACGGAACAGTGTGTGAGTCAATTTCTTAAAAAAAATGAATATAATATCTATGAATATCAACTAACAAATTTGATTTTGTCTACACTAAAGATTATCCTATGGAACAGGACCAGCATGTTTCCAAGCATTCTTATCTTGGATATAATCATCCAATCTGTAATATGCTTGTTTACAAAGTGTGCTTTTAACTAAAGTTTTAAATTTTCTTTCATTTAGTTTTAATATATCACATGGTATTTTGTTATAGAATTTAATACAGTACCCCATGAAAGATGAGTGTACTTTAGCTAGTCTAGCTAGTCTAGCTAGTCTATAAGATGTTTGGTCTAACTTATCTTTATTTCTCGTATAACAATACACGTACACTTACACACACTAGTACACTTATCTTTATAAATGTTTTGTCCTGTAATTATTTCAGTGGTGTACAATAAAGTATATGATAAATAAATAAATAAATAAACAATTGTGTCTATCACTGACTTTACTCAAGATATGTATATTTTTCCTCACATACATAATATTTTCATAAATTAATTGACAAGAAACTGTCATAATATATTTTTTTTAAATAGTTCTCTAAGAGATTCTCGGTGACTTAACTTATATAATATATATGGCTCTGACAGCTCTCTTTTGCAATATAAATATAGATTCAATGTCAGCCGCTCGATCCCACAGTAAAATACCGTATGACATAATGCTGTGAAAGCAACTAAAATAGACCAAACGTGCGGTTTCTACATCCGTTAACTGTCTTATCATTCTAACAGCATAAGCACTCTAATATTATAAAGGCGAAAGTTTGTGAGTGTGTGTGTTTGTATGTTCGTTACTTCTTCACGCTCAAACGGCTAGACGGATCTGGATGAAATTTGGCACAGAGTTAGATTATAGACTGGAATAGCACGTAGGATACTTTTTATGTTCCTTCGGGATAATTTTTGACATACATTAATGTAGCAATCTTTGTATTTAGAAAATGATAGAAAACATTTTGGCATCATTATTTTCACATTAACCAAAATGGTTGTTATTTCCAATAACGAAAACATTCCAAAATAATAATTACTGCAAGAATTTTTAGGTAAAAGTCGACGACATTAACAAATTCAATTACATCAGCTTAATTTTTTAATTCCTTAATTATTTTACCTTCCTCGTGGTCTACAATTAAAAAACCTTTAGAGAGATATTTTCCTGCCTTCTATAAGATTTCAAGGAAGCTAAAAATAAAAGAGGATCCTTTGCCACTGGGTAGAGGGCAAATCTACTGCCATTTATCGGGAAATTGCTCCTTGAGATACAATGGTTTGATCATTGAACCTAATTACAATATTCTGTTCAGATTCTGCGTAAATCCGTAGTCATGCTTGCTGCCACTAATTTGTAGAACCAATAGAATAATTTATGTAGGTTAATTCGAAACTGATTTAAAATAATATTGATGAATCGTGTCGCTCATTTCTTACAGTAACTAGAGGCAAGTGAAACTCTGTCAAAATATGGAAATTTGGAAGCTAATGTAAAAAATCCAGGTCCTACCAGAGGTTTCTGTGACTGTAGGAACATAACTAGTAAGTCCATAATGAACTATGCGCCCGAATAACGACGACGTCATGACTCACGGACAATTAGCATTGGGCCTTTTAATTACGAATAATATTATGAAGGCGCCTTAACTTAAAGGGTCCGTTGAAATGATTAGGCTCAGACGATGATTCATTGGGAACAAAAGGAGTAATGGCGTGAAAAACCGCGCAATGATCACGCAGAATTTGATTCAAACTAGCCAGCCGGGATCGTTAAATGAATGCAAATAATTTTTTGCATATTCATTAGTTCCGAGCTTTGTTCTGCAAGTTTTCTTGTTCAGACTTAAGAACTTGGATTAAAAATGCGTGACCGTTTAAATAGTGATTTTAATTTGCAATTTTGATAAATACTTGTAAATTTCAGAATCAACATGCATATCTTTGTAGAAGAACGTCTGTGACGAAGTTTATTTAAGAGACGATTAATAACAAAAATAAACATATGGAAAATGTTCTCGTATTGCTTATTATAATCTAAAATGTTATTATTTTCAAATTCAATGTTTGCTACTAAAGTATTAATTATATCGGTATATTAATGTTAAGAATATTTAATTATTTTTCTTTTTAGGTCGATCTAGCAAAAAAACTGATTATAGCGGACGCTTTAGTAACCCTAAATGTGAAAAACACGTACGATTTAAGTGGAAAGCCACTCCTTATACCAGTCAATTCAAATGGAGATTATAATATACATCTGAGTAAGTGATCTAAAAATTTATATTTTTGATATTTTGTCATCGACATTTCTGGTTGTTATTTTAATTTTAATCCAACTTATAAATATTAAATAAACGTGGCAAAATAATCAATGATAAAATTGTATTGTTTTTTTTTATTACTTTTTAAAGTATGTTTACACAAATAATTATATGTTAATTATACATTGTGGGAAATACCATTATGCTGATACAAATTATTTATATCGGATTCCTAAGACAATAATTTAATAAGATATTATATTATACGTATGAGAATAAACAAATTTTTGCTGTCACTCTCATCTATATGTAAGTGCTTTTTTAAGCATAAAGGTTTATTAACATTCTTTTTTCATAAAACACACTTTTACATATTCGCTTCTGGTATGAGCATGTTGAAGGGCCTGATGGTAAAATATACTGGAAGATATATAAACATGATATCAAATATGAAGTGGAAAAGGCATCCTTCAGATTGGATAACCTCTTAAATGACAAAAATATTGGTAAGTAAATAAACATACATTACATATGATAGTTTTTACTAAAAACTTGACTTAGTGAATCAATTTTCATAGAGCCATTTTCTGTGGATACCCGCCGTAAAGTATATTCGACGCAGGAATATCGGTGGACATAAGTGGAGCCTAAATAAATCAGTATAAACATAATAATAGTAAATTGTCTTTTAATCTATTTAATTAAACCTAATTGTTGTAATATTTTATTTACTTAAGCTGCTCACAGTTTATTTTTTCATTAAGGATGCAAATCTTACAGTCATAAGTTGAACGTTGCAAATGTTTTCGCTTTGAGACAATTAGATATAAATAAGTATGACTAACATTTTTCGCCTAACAAATTCGAACTAGGTAACCAAAACATTGTTCGTTTGAACAAATCTACCTAGAGTTCTAACGTCGTAAGTCCAGATTTTAAATGTAAGGCTATAATAGCACTAAATGCGCCGCTTACGTACTTTGTGGCAATACCCACCATTTATTTTTTCTTGTGTCAGAAGAGAACTTGAAAAAAAACTTTTTGCATAAATATACTACCGACTTCCAAATACAAAACTACAAAGTGAAAAATAACTTTATTTTTTGAAGTCGGTGTCTTTCTTAGGTACCAATTTTTTTGCGTTATGGACACCGACTTCAAAAAATAAAGTTATTATTCACTTTGTAGTTTTGTATTTGGAAGTCGGTAGTATTTTTTTGCAAAAAGCTTTTTTATTTTTCACTTTTTAGTTGTACCTACCTAATAGGCAAGTTAGTAAAGTAACTATAACTCCTGAATAGATTTCATAAAACTTGATCATAACCGGTGAAATGAGAGATCTGCGTACTCCTTAAGAGCGTGCTGGCGTGATGTTATGTTCTGAAATGGTATAAACAATAAACAGACATGCGATTGCAGCAATCCCGAGAGATTTGCCGTTATTTATTGAACAGTTCTGTTGTATATCTCCGAAGTTCTTCATCAGATCTTCACCAAATTAAAATAGGACCAATTTCAAAACATACTTTTTCAAACAAAAAAAAAAATTCAAAATCGGTCCACAATTGACGGAGATATCGGTGAACATATACAAAAAAAAAAAAACAAACATAATGTCGAACATAGAACCTCCTCCTTTTTGGGAAGTCGGTTAAAAATGGAAACAATATTGCAAGAATAATTCTACTAATTTAAGATTTATTTAATTGTTCACAAATAAAACAGAAAAAATAAGCTTGCCGATAAAATCAAATCCTATTTTATTGTAAAATGCTGAAGTACATTCGAAAACACGAAACTGAAATACACGAAACAACATTCGAGAAATATTGTTTGTGGTTCAATTAAAATTGTGTTCGAAAACACGAAACATTTAGTTCAACAAAACACGATAAAACTTAATAAATTCATCTATTAATTCGTTCCCAATAGAATAAACGGATATTAAAAATAATGGAGCTTTGCTAGGCAACCTGGGTGTTACCCAAACAAAAACCGTTAACAGTAAAACATAACAGTTTATGACGATAACGTTCTACAAATGGGATGTTTTGATGTTTGTGAATTTAGGTAATTGGCAATACTTCAAATCAATGTGTAGGGTGAAAGGGATAAACATGATATATCAAACGTTATTGTTGTGGATAAGGTCAGTTATTTTGGCCAAGGGTGCTACTGTGTCATTCTGAATGAGTAATGGTGCATTTGATTGATGCAACTTGGAGAAAAAAATCTTCTTCTTAAGCGATCACAGTGCAATCTTTAACGTTAGTGAAGAATTATTTACAAGCATAACAATACATTGAGTTGCTCCTCACTGCAAGATGTTGATAATTGAGTCACAAAAGTTCATACTCAAAACAAATCTTGCGTAATGGATGGACATACCCGGCCCATTCATTTTTTTACCAAATTCAAATGCCGAGGAGTTTCTGGATTTCTTGGATTAAATATTTCCTATTAACAGAGAAGAGGCACTGAGAGGTAGAAATTTGGACCAGTAAAAACCAGCAGCGGAACGTTACAGACTGATAATGCTCTAGTTCCAATGTCACATCTATTTTACTGCTCGAAGCTATTCTAACTCTGCTCCAAATCCACCTGTACAAAGCTATAATAGGAATTCCAATAATGATAACATAGTAGTAGAAATCCAAACGATTCAGAGTTTGAACTGAACTTTCCAGGTGACCAAATCAACAGGCTTCTAAACGAAATGTGGCGTGAAATAGTTGCTGATGTGGGCCCATCCATCTGTCAATCCCTCAGTGCGGCAGTCGTGGAGAATTTATCAGTATTGCTGGCACAGGTGCCCTATGATGAACTGTTGCCGGAATAGTACGTAAGGATTTGGTTATGTTTGAAAGATTCGTCTGTGAAATAAATGTTGAATTTGTGCGATATTGTTTTGTTTCATTAATATTCTTAGTTTTGACGTCATTTCTTGATAGTTGTTCTGATATTTCATTTTATGTTTTAAGAATGTAATAAAAGGAGCTGTAGGCAAAGTAATTGTCTATCGGCGGTTCGTATAGCACTTGTCAGAATGCCAAAATGTTTGAAATTGATCATATGAGATTTTGGTAACGCATATCATAACCACATTTTTTTTATAAAATATTGTTTCAACATTATGATTTGTTATAGCTTGCAAAAACTGGAAAGTACCCACAGATTTTTAAATCACACCTTTTTATTTATCTGAAAAACTTACTTACCTATAATACAAATCTGTAGGTATTCTTTGCGCATGCCACTAAATCTCCCACCAAGGAGACAGAGCTTTGTCTCAAAACTCCTGTTCCACATTAATTTATCGTGGTCATGGCGCTGAGCTCTTAAGGGGCTGAGGACAAACAGTTGACAATCGACATCTGAGGTTCTAAGCCACGCCCACTGTCATCGGTAGTTTAGGGGAAACTTAAATTGGAGCGAAAAGTATTTGAAAATTAAATACACAAGGCCGACCACAGAGGCCCATATCATAAACGGACTCTTCCGATCGTTTTTTTTACAAAAATATAACCGCGCAAGTTCTTATTTCAAACTGGCTAGCATCTGACATCAGATCGTTCACTGTTATTTTGCCTATGAATGCAACCTTATTGCTACGAAAATAAAGATCACTAAAATAGGTAATCTGGCTAGTGTCATACGAGTCTTTGCCGTGCAAATTGAATAAATATTATAATTATGTCTGCTTCTATGCGACTGCCACATATAAGAACACAGTACGTTACATTTTTTTATATTGGTTTAATAGCTAGATAATTTTATTTATATTATTTTAATGAGTTTTACTATACTGAAATGGACTGTGCAATATTAAACTGGAAACTTTAAATTTGAATTGAGATTTGGTGCTTTCAGTAATCAATTTTATCATTATTTACAATAGGAAAGTCACATCAAATTGTAAAGACACCTTAAATTAGCAAATATCCAAAATTTACTAGGTTTGGAATTGTCTTTTTTAGGCATGTTTAAAATATGCAATAGAATGTATGACGCTATTAATATCATTTGTACAATTAGTAGGTTCATATTCCTTGTTTAGTATTCTCTTGAAATCTTAATATATCATTTAGTTACTAATACAAGATGACTTTCCGCTCTCCTGGAATATAATAATTACAAAGCACGTACTGGGTTTTTATATACATCAGCCCTCTGTGGTGAGGTCACGTGGTGCCGCTTTTCTGTATATTAGAGTTAAAAAACAAATAGACAGGGCGCAAAAAACACGGTCATGTAAACTTTATCTATCTATATAAATACAAAAAACCGGCCAAATGCGAGTTGCACTCGCGCACAAAGGTTCCGTACCATTATCGCAAAAAAACGGAATAGAACACGTATGTTGTATGGGAGCCCCACTTAAATATTGATTTTGTTCTGTTTTTAGTATTTGTTGTTATAGCGGCAACAGAAATACACCATCTGTAAAAAAAAAAATTGCCTTGCTATCACGGTTCATGAGATACAGCCTCGTGACAGACGGACAGACAGACAGGGAGATAGACGGAACCCTAAAAATGCTGTATGTGATTGTAAGCGTCTCACTAGAGAACGGCTGAAACTATTTGTTGCTATTGTTTGTTATATATCAATCAATCAATCAATCATTTATTTGCTATAAGTATTGGTACAGTGTAGGTGTTTAAAGATAATATAGAAAGAAAGAAAATGTTTATATGCGCCAGGCACAACGAATGCCATAAAAAAACCGGCTAAGTGCGAGTCGGACTCGCGCACGAAGGGTTCCGTACTTGTTAAATTGTGGTTTACGATTTATGACGTATTTAAAAAAAACTACTTACTTAATCTCGTTCAAACCAATTTTCGGTGGCAGTTTACATGGTAATGTACATCATATATTTTTTTTTAGTTTTATCATTATCTTATTTTAGAAGTTTCAGGGGGGGGGGGGACACATTTTACCACTTTGGAAGTGTCTCTCACGCAAACTATTCAGTTTAGAAAAAAATATATTAGAAACCTTAATATCTTTTTTGAAGACCTATCCATAGATACCCCACATGTACAGGCAGGATGAAAAAAAATTGAGTTTGTTTTTTTCTATTTTTGTTTGAAAATCTTAATGCGTTCAGAGCTACACCTACTTACCAAGTTTCAACAGCATAGTTCTTATAGTTTCGGAAAAAAGTGGCTGTGAAATATGGACGGACAGACAGACAGACAGGCATGACGAATCCATAAGGGTTCCGTTTTTTGCCTTTTGGCTAGGCAACCCTAAAAAGGAAAACATAAATACTAAAAACAGTGTATGCCTCACAACCACGTATATGTTACTGTAAAATCGGAACTGTTGTTTCAGTTTAAAAAAAAAAACTATGATCAAACTCATTATTTATCGGTAAAACAGATTTACCAAGTCTTACCGGTAAAAGTCTGAAATCATCATCATCATCTACCTGCCCTTGTCCCATGTTACTTGGGGTCGGCGCAACACGTTTTCTTCTTCCATATTGTTCTGTCGCACCACGCTATAATTGACTCCCTTTTCTTTAATATCACTCCTCACACAGTCCATCTATCTTTTCTTTGGCCGTCCCCTCCCTCTTCATCCATCCCCAATTAAATTCATAAGAGTACACCTAAGTCATTCCAGACATTCTTTTCCCGCACCGTCTAGAACCAGCCCTCACGGTACGCGTCCAAATCATCTCGGCACCTATTTCTGGACCGGCCTCAACGGTGCGTTCCACCTTCAAGATTGTGGAGGCTTGCCCAGCGCTCAATTTGCATGCTACTAACGTGAGCCGTAATGGCATTGGCCCATTTGAGCCGAACAGCCTTTTTACCCACGTCTATTATGCCCGTTTGGGAACACAGCGTGTTCCGTATTCGGTCTGTTCTTTTTACATCCAGAATGCTGCGTAAATCTCTGGCAATCCCCAAGTGTAAGTCTTTGAGTTTACTCTCCAGGGTGATCGGCGGATTTTTTGTTAATAAATAAGAATTGTCAGTGCCGATTTGGCAAAATGATAAGATCAATTAATAATTAGCTTAACAATATTAATAGACTAACTAACTATTATTGTAGCCCGTTATTGCAATTGGGATAGTTAATTGCGAGAAATACAGGACTGATCAATGTGATGATTCTTGGTGTGCTTTATGTCCACATGTGGACGATTTTTGGTTGAAACGACGAAAAATGTCAAATTCGTGAGAAACTATATTATCATTTCTCACGAATTTGAAATTTTTTGGTCAGTTCTAGGTGCCGTATGTTAGAAAGAAACAAAGATTGAAACAAATGGATACGAAGAATTTTATTAGTTCTGTCATTTCGAGACACTGCCAGCGTGGTTGGTACGACCATTCCATGTTCTGTGTTTTTTGCTTCTATTGTTTTCACATGAACGAAGAAGGTTAAAATAGTATTCGACCTTACCTATATTTTAAATATTGTTTAATTCAAATTGAGATAACATTTGTTGTATTTTCAAAGAGGTTCAAATACTTTTTAGTTATGGACTTAGTAAGTAAACTAAACGACGTGAGTCGTTTATAATACAACAAAAATATAGATGCCAGTGACAGCGGTAGTGCCAAAAAATAAAAATAATACAGACTTTGACAATATTACTTGTGATTTCGTTAGTTCCAATTAAAGCCACCAGGCTACATGATCTGGCTGCATTTTACCTGATATTTTTTTGACAGATTGAATTGACGAGAAATAAATTGAATATTATTTTTGCTTTTTGCGGAAAAAAGCGACATACGTCCACCTAGCAACGCCGCAAAGCGGTCACTGTCGAATTGCACTGGATGGAAAGAGAAGCACGATGGAATTTGTATAGACTTTTTTACAAAACATAATAATATGAATTACTTAAAAATAATGAATGAAACTTCAATATATAAGACAATGAAGTTTTGCGTCCTTTTATGCTACGTTATTGGTGTAAATTGTACAAATGTACGCTGGTCAGTATTACCGGAAAAATCTTTTGAAGATCACGGTAAGAGGTTACTTTGCCATTCAATTGTATCGAGGTTTTTGTGCGTAAACGTGTTTCGGCCACAACAAAGTTTTTGGAAATATGATCAAGATTAACATATCTTTTTTCTGCTGCCACATCTTCAATAGATTTGGCTAAAAAATGTTTAAAAGAAAGCCCATTTTGAGTATTCAGCCCCTTAAGGACGCCGCGCTGTTACATTTTCGACGAACTCAAATTTAGGTATCTAGTCGCACACAGCAACATTACGCGCTCGATTTCATACATCACTCAAATAATATTGATCCTTGATATTATTTTTAAATTTTATTGAAGTTGATTCAGGAAGGTTAGTTGGCACTTTGAAAATTCATTTGGTAACTTTTACAAACCGTCGTCGTAAAAAGTAGGTTATTATTTACAACCGACTTAAAAAAAAGGAGGTGCTCTATCTATTCGACACGTATGTATCCGCGATTTTCTTAAAAACTACTTATCCGATACTGACCGGTTTTTCGTCGATAAATGTGTGTGTTTTCAGGGAAGGTTTTATTGTATAATATATTAGAATCTGATAAAGATCTTCGGAGATAGACAATGGAACTCTTCAATAACAAATAGCAAATGACCTGCGATTAGTGTGATCGTATGTTTATGTTTTGTTTTACCATACGATAATATAAAATCACGCTTATGTGGTTTAGGGGGTAAACAGATGGATCTAGTATACCCACTATAGCGTACCAACAAAAATTAAAAAGAGAAAAATTATAACTTTCCTGTGTCAAACAACCAAAAAACAATAAGTACCGACACCGAATTCCGAAAAGAAAATTAGTTTTGACCTTGTTGTAGTAAATAGGTATTTAAAAAAAAACGTAAGGTACGTGAAATAAGTAGATACCTAAAACGAAATAATGTTAGGTCACAAGGATTAAAAAATGACTTGAACATTTTGCATTACATGGAACATATAAAATATTATTATCTAATTTTTTTACATAATGAACAGCAGCTTATGCGAACACATACTACCCAAAATCCATGAAAATGACACCCATGACGAAAAGATGTAAAATTTTCGTCAGCGCCATCTTGTATTTTGGTTTTGACCCCATATTAGATATAAGCGACTCCAAAAACCATGAAAATGACACCCATGTCGAAAAGCTGCCAAATTTTTGTCGGCGCCATCTTGTATTTTGGTTTTGACCCCATATTCGTTTAAGCGACCCCAAAAACCATGAAAATTACACCCATGTCGAAAAGATGTCAAATTTCCGTCGAAGCCATCTTGTATTTTGGTTTTAACCAAATATTAGATATAAGCGACCCCAAAAACCATGAAAATTACACCCATGACGAAAAGATGTCAAATTTTTGTCGGCGCCATCCTGAGTTTTGGTTTTGGCCCCGTATTCGTCATACATAAAAACATACAAACCGGTTAAAATCATATATCTCCTCCCACCCATCCACTTCTAACCTTCACCGCCGACAGCTTAACCTTACCCATCCAAATCCTAACCTTACTAAAAGCTGCTTAAACCCACCCATCCATTTCTGAACCTTGTCAACAACTGCTTAACACCACCACGATCCACATCCCGATCTTACCCAACATAATTTCTAAATCACATTCAATTCAATAGGAATCTCAAACATACTTTTATTTCGGCCCGATAAAATATCAACTCCTTTCGATCAAGACAAACGATGACGACGGTATTCACACGCATGCACACTACAATCTTTTCTATTACTTTTATCGTAATTATTTTTTGCTAGAAAGCGATTCGCCCGTCCTTCCACGAGCGCTTCTGAGCGCGGAATGATGGGCCTCGACTGGCCTCGAGTGCAAAATGTATGAAGAAGTCGGCAAGTGTTTTTTTTTTTATCTAATAATTAAAAAATATTACGATTTAGGTACAAAATAATGAGCTGAACCTGTAAAAGACTATATATACCGCAATTTCTTCTAATTTTGAAGATAAAATATGCTGTAAATTTACCTAAACTGGGACCTATTCGGACCCTACTTTTTTAATATTTTTCGGATTATTGTGATGTTCAAAACGTGTTTGTGCGAAAATTTTGTATGATGTCATACAATTTTTCTGATGCCAATCTAGAGCTGAACATCTGTGATTGCATATACATTAAAAATGTACCTGAAAAGCACTGTTATTTGTAGAAAAATGTAATAGCGTCCTTAATTAAACCTCTGCGGACCAGAAATGAAAAGCCCAGAGAACCTCTCTTTATTCACTAATTGCTGACTTACTAAATATCGGGTTAACTATTACAGGTCCCCACATTTTCGCCTATTAATTATTTTGATAGTTTTTTGGAGACCCTCGAAGGTATGAACTTTTAACAAGTAACCTAAGAGTATCAAGTTTCTTGTGTAATGAAGTTTCTAATATCACTTTTATTTTTTTTAATATCAATTCCAGTAGGTAACATTTAATTCAATGAAGTCCAGTGGTTTTATTATTGTGTATTTTAAAGAAGGCTCTAAACAGTTGAAATAATGAGATATTTTAAATATATTTGCCTTCCTACGGATAAAAAATGCAGTTGCTACATTATATCTTCACCACCCTTGGTGGACTGGTAGAGAATTCCTAAGTATTAAAACCGCCTTTGTTCCTTAGAGCATGAAGTCTATAAAAATAAACAGCCTTGAGTGTTCCAAACAAAGTTCCAACCAACATGACACGAAACCAAACCGTCACATGCCCCAGCAATACCCATTATTCAATAACCATACTTACAAGGAAATAGTCTGTTCTGTACAAACCGCCTGTATTTGTGCAGGCCATACACATCATCACTGACGGGGGGGAACTAATTTGCAGCTCGAGATTTAATTAATTTTATGTTAATCCATATAGAAACCGCAGCCGCCATCTTTTTAAATTACTGGATGCCGACGGGTTACAATGTTAAGAGATACAAAATCTTGAATTCGGCAAAGGTTTTGTTAATACAGATGTGATTTTATTGAAAATTCTTGGGTGTGGAAAACACTGGTGCGAATACCCATACTTAAATATTTTGATATTAAACTACTTTTACTTATTTTATCATGTGCATATACTCGTATTCAGAATACACACAAGAACACTGTGAAGCAATAAAGATGTGTAAGAAAATAAAATTTTACTAGCAACACTAACTCTTGATAGCCTGTGTAGCACCTAGTAAACTTGGAGGAAAACCACATGTTCATGTAGATTCAAGTACTAAAACAGCACCAAAATAAAACAACGCACAAACTAAAATATAAACGATCATCGGCTATCTTTCCATAAAGATTTAAAACTAAAACTGTAATTACAAGAAAGAAAGGCGAAACAAAAGACCAGCAACGAATATCTGGGCCCAAACGTAATTTACGTGAGATAAAGGTGGAACAATGTGCCCGCTTTACCGTCGGCGAAGAAGATGAGATAACCAGGAATAGGTACCATAATACTGTTTGTGTCGGCGGAGAAAACTTAAAATATAACGCTTGAAATGCTGATGCCTTGCGTCACTGTGAAAGATGGGTTGCGGAATGGTATTGTATGATCTTGCTGAATTTTGTTTGGTGGTTTATTGGTGATAACACATTTGGTGGAAAAGGTTGTCATGTTAGGTTGTTGCGTTGCTTCTTTATAAAGAATCATACTGTGTAATGATTTGTGCCTTAGAAACGATTACGAGAACAACTCTTTAGATTCCCTTAAATCAGTTTTATTTAATAAGACAACTATAACGGGAAGCTTATAGCTGTGTCTATAAATTTACCTGGATTACAAACGCTGCTTTTTCTAAAGGATTTATAAAGATATGTACAAAACTTTATTACTATGGAATAATGTCCAATAAACTAAAGCAAATATGCAATTCATTCTGCAGTTACAAACTTACAATAGAAATTTAATGTTCACAAAGCAGTTAAAACTGCTAAGCTGAGTTGGTTCTGCACCAAGGCTTGAAATATATCATCATACATCTTGCTGTACCCTATTATTTGTAAGATTTGCTACCGTCACAAACCTAGCTAACATGCAACAATTCCGATTCACTTCCTCTCTGGTTAAAAGCTTCTAGTTTCTTGAGTTTGTTAAAAGCCGTTAAAGCCAGTATGAATTGAGCCTTCACGGCGCACACAATGGGCTTAAAAGGCAACGTTAAGACCAGATTTTAGTCGTAAGTAAGGCAATGACTTGAGATACCGTAATGCAGACACCGTAATCTGTGGTTTCTTCAACAGATCTTAGCAACAAATCCTTTTTTTTACCACGTATTTTGTGTAACTCAGGACTCTTGTAACTTCGTATCTCAATAAATCCAAACTCAATTCCGCTTCCTTGAGTATTTTTAAAGAAAAAATAAATATATCAGCGCCAACCAAACCAGCCAAGTACTTTCTTGAATCCCCTTGTGCACCGGTCTGTTGTAATTGAGGGTCGTATACTAAAAATATCGCTCAGTATTCTGAGAGCCACCTGAAAGTTATTTTCTCCTGGTTTCTTCAACAAACTTTGCTTATATTCATTCGGTGACCTGGAACAAGCTGGTCCTTTAATTTTGTAAAATTTCATAACACTTCTTATATATAATCCCCTAAAATATAGCCTTAAAACCTCAATGTTTGCATTTCAAATGATTTACTAGCTCATTCCATCCATTGTAAAGATTCTGATTGTCTTTGGGGAAGTATGAATGGGAATAATAAGTGGCCAGGAGATATTTGGACTCCGAATAATAGATAGTGTAGGTAGATATATTTGCTATTACGAGGATCGCATAAAGTCATA
The DNA here is from genome assembly GCA_964057195.1 of Orthosia cruda. Classification (NCBI taxonomy): domain Eukaryota; kingdom Metazoa; phylum Arthropoda; class Insecta; order Lepidoptera; family Noctuidae; genus Orthosia; species Orthosia cruda. The sequence goes on along the minus strand of OZ059836.1, from coordinate 30,358,868 downwards.
TCAAATTCAGTAGACATTTTCGATAAATAAATCAGCAAAAATATAAGTCAAAAGGGACGATACGTGTTTTGTAAAGGGCAACACTGGAAGAAGCTTCGAAAGCAATAAAGTAATATACAAAATATATCATTTTACAAAAACGAATATTACACAATCGAATAGTATGTATATTAAAGTACCACAGACATAAAAAAGTAATAGAGAAAAATAATCCACCTCGCAAGAGAATATTAAAAATCAGTTCATGTATAAATCGCTAGGAGATTTCAGCCGTGGTAAGCGGGTTCCGTACCTATTTGCGTTTAGCTGTCCAATATCTAGTCGGAAATAAAATGTCCATCGAGACCTACGGTTTAAATCCGACATGTGCATTTTGACTGCAATCCTGGGATCAAAGTGTGGTGGCGCAAAATATAAATGGTGCTGCGAAAAATACGGAGCAAAAAGTATTTCTGCTATTGAAATATAGTTCGGGCAAATTCAAAGCCGATTTGCACATTTAATTTCAAATATTATTGAGCGCGTCAGCATAAAGTTTAAATGATGAAGTTGACAATGGAGCGCACTATTAGCTTGAGTTATGATCTGACCTAAATAATTTAGTTACAGTACTTACTATGTTTAAAATAATTGTCATTTTAGTTTGTTAATGAAAACGTACACAAAAGTTGCATAAAAGTTGATCCAAGAGGGGTTGTTTTGTTGATAATGAAACACCTCTTAACCATACCCTGAATAGCTGGCAAAGAGTATTACACTAATAAACAAGAAACGAGAATATGTCACCATTTAAACTGAGGTCACAAAGTGAGTTTCCTTTTATTTCATCACCGTATAATATACGAACCCAGTTAGGATCCAACCTAGGTTATTGTGACCATTATGAGACATTTTATAGTTATTAATCTTAAGGTACCGCGACTAAATAGGGGAACTTAGCCAACGTATCGGCAATTAACTGCGAGCGCCTTTACTAATGAAGATCGAACGCTCCTCCGGTATCAAGGCTGGCTGTAAGGGATGTAACACTTAAGGCCTGCATTGCCACTAATAAAATTTAAATGAGGAATGCACAATGCTTTTATTTAGTGTGCGGTTTGTATTCATTGTTACCTCTAAAAGCTTGGTTTCAAAAAAGTCTGTCCTAGGTCTTGACCATAAACCACAAAATATGGTATGTATGTTCGCAAAAATATGGAATCATTGTATGTTTAGTGCAGTTATAGGAGAAAAACACGAATAATTGTCAATTAGTCCACACGAGCTGAAATGTAAGTAGCTCTTGTCACTTCTTCGCCCGCGTACAAGCTGCAAATTATCCCTCAGGCAGGGACTTCAGGAAAAAAATACTTAACCCAGGCCTTGGTCTTCCTGTGTTCCAACCTTCAGTAAAATCTGTTCATTTTTTAATGACTGATTAAAAAGAAAGATCAAGGTTAGTAGCCTAAGTTCAAGCTAGCCCCAGGTTGAAAGTTTTAGAAATCATAAAGGAAAGTCTCTTTTCGACAGTAGGAGTCACAAGATGGCAATAACAGTTCTAAGTGATAAATTAAAGCCAATTTTCTAAGTCCTATTATTTTCTCGGTTTCAAAAATATTTTCTTTTTACATTTTGATAAGTATATTTATTTTTGTGGGGATGTAAAAATATTAAATACTGGATAAGAAAAATAAAGAATTAATGATGTAACTGTAACTGCTCACATTTCACAAAATCACAAAATATTGTTTTCACACCCCACTTGAAAATTTTGCTTGTTTCACTTAAGACCCCTAGACCAGTCCCTCAGGGAACAACACAGCACTCAATGTTCCACTACGATCCCCTAGGGCCTAGGAGATTTTTTTTATTATTGGTAGGCTCGCGTTTGACCACTATCTAACCTGATGATAAGCGATGATGTGGTCGACGATGATGCACGCTTACCTAGAAGAAACCTATTCACTCTTGACTTAAAGACTGCCAGGTTGTAGCTATCAAGAAATACAGCCTTTCGGCAGGGAATTCCACTCCTTAGCTATACGCATAATGAAAGTATTCCCAAATCGTTTCATCATATAAAACTCTTATTTCCTTTTGAATTCCCTAATGAATATTGAAAACCTTACTATTGAATTGAAACCTCTTTATAATGTAGCACTGGCTAATCTAATCAAGGATATCACTGAAATTTACCAAAATTAAATACGAGTAGAAAATTTCGAATAAGAATGTAAAGGACTTAGTGACAAGTGACTTACCGGAGGGGACTATAAACACAGTACCGATTCAAGAGGTGGGACATGATCATTAATTAAAAGACAGCAGATGCTCGGAAGAAACTTGCAATTAGACGAGGACAGTAAGTAAGGGCGTGGAAAATGGCGGCCTAGAGGGCAATAATCCATTTTATCGCCTACTATTGCTTTTGGTGAAAGAATTCTATTTATAGACAAGATTGCTTGTGCTTTGTCCCCGTAGTAGATACTTCCCGGCCTACTGGCAGTAGAAAAGCGAACTAGGTTTCGCAATGTATTTAGGGAACTTCAAATAAGAGATTTTTCAGATTTGAGAGGTCTTTTTCTATAAATTTCTTGCTTTGGGACTAGTAAGACCTACAAATAAGGATGTTAAGGTTTTTTTCTATATGACAGGAAAGAGGGCCTACAAAAAGGGACATTCTATGTAGTAGTAACATGCATTGTCAAAGAATCCAAAATAAAGGGGATTATTATATTATAAATGCTACCGTAAATTTTCTGGTAAGTATATTGACAATTGTCACGCATGTCACTTTGATAGAGCCCATGGTTTAACAAGCTTTTATTTAACTTGCAGTGTATGTATGTATGTATTGTAAGTGTGTTCGGGTCAAATATTGCAACTGAATTTTAAAACAGTTATCCTCCACCGATTAAGATGACATTTTGCATACACGTTTAGTTTGGATGACAATACATTTTTACCTAAGTAACGTCATTCTAAATCCTATATGGCGGACGGCCCAAGATGGCGGACTAGTTATTTTATGCGCACTGCCGTGTTATGGGTATAAAATAAAAGGGTTTGTTGAGAAGAATATGAAAAAAGCTTGTTTTAAGAAAAGATTTTTTAATAAATAATTTTATTTCTTTCTTATGATGGATAAAGGCAACAACTGAAAAAGCACAAAAAAAATCAAGATAAAGGTTATTTAATCATTAAATAGTTTTCCAATACTACGGTTATAGAACCAAATTGAATAACAACGTTACCCTTGCTGTCAAAATGAAAAGTTTCGATAAAATTCTACTATAAACTGTCTGCACAAGGAAGTGGGTAGTTCGTTAAAATTTGACGTCATTAATGCGAGACGTATTCTATCAGGTATCTCATATCCGTTCTACTTTTTCAAGCATATTTTCATGAAACTGTTTCGAAGGCCAAAGTAATTTTGTATGGCAGATCTGGGTGACGCATAAAATCGAAAGTCATGGTGTCTTTTAGCTCTATAGAAAAAATGCAAAGGGAAAACACAAAATGGAGGATTAATTCGACATTTAAAAATTTGGGTCTGCTCCCTGATTATTTGTTTACAAAGAAAATTCGATGCAAATATTTTTAGACAAAATGTCTTCTGTATTGACATAATGTCTCCTACATTGAACTGCAAATTCTTGACATTGGCAATAAATACCAATAAATGGCGAAACTTCGTGAATTTAGAGGCAAATTGCATTTGCTGAATCGTATGTTGATTTTATGAGTCTCGCATCTAATGGGCCATAGCAGTCACTGCGATTTCCTTCGTATGATTTAGATTTTGAATTTTGTTTCATTGTTAGATTTTAAGCGGAGTAAGTGAGTAAATAAAGTGTCGACCAGGGTGGCGTACCTTATACTCAGAATATCCTCAAGGTATTCGCTGAAGGTCATACAGTTCTACGCCCCGACCGACCTCGGCACACCCCGACTACGAAATAGAGACTATGTATGAGGACATTTCCAGAGCCATGCATAGTCATAAATCTCACTTCACCGTGGTCATGGGGGATTTCAACGCGAAACTGGGTAAACGAGACGATAATGAGCTGCGAGTGGGGCAATTTGGATTTGGACGACGGAACCACCGGAGACACCTACTGGCCAGTTTTATGGAGAAGGAGGGCCTCTATATGATGAACTCCTTCTTCAGAAAGCATGAGCACAGGAAATGGACCTGGCAGAGCCCCGATGGTGCAACGAAAAATGAGATACACTTCATTATGTCGACGAAGAAGCAAGTGTTCAATGATGTCTCTGTTTGATCACAGAGACATCATTGAACACTTGCTTCTTCTTGCCTCTCTTCGCGGTTAAAACCGGAAGTGTATCACCGTATGGTAAGAGGCACATTGAACTTAAATATTAAGCTGGAAAGATCTCGACTGATGAAGTCTACGCTCCGTCCAGCACAGATTCAGATTCAAAACCCCGAAAGCTTTCAGATCGAACTCCAGAATCGTTTCGAGTGCCTAGGTAGCTCCATGGACGTTTACAACGATGGGTTGGTGGAAACTGTCCATACGGTCGGGTCTAAGTTTTTCAAGAGTTTTTCAAGTCGTGCAAATAAGATTAAGAAACTATACGATCCAACTCTCAAGCTCATGAAGGAGAGGCGTGAAATGATCCTGCAGTCTTCAAATAATTTGTGGAACTATCGGCGGCTCAATAGACAGATCCCGAAGTCCTTGAAAAGCGATCTCCGCCGCTTTAATACTGAGCGTATTAAAGACGCGATTGAGCGGAATAAGGGCTCCAAGGTGTTCGCAAGAGATCTGGCTATTGGGCAGAGCCGGCTCTCAAAACTGAAGACCGAAGATGGTAGGATCGTATCCGCCAAACCGGAGCTTCTGAGGGATATCGAGGGGTTCTATGAGCAGCTGTACACGTCAGTCAGCAAACCTGTTGCGAATCTAGCAATCAACCCAAGAGCTAGATTGACCCGGCATTATACCGAAGACATCTCGGATGTCAGCCTCTACGAGATTAGGATGGCTCTGGAACAACTTAAGAACAACAAGGCGCCGGGTGATGACGGAATTACGGCTGAACTCCTGAAGGCGAGTGGAAAACCGGTACTTAAAGCCCTTCAGAAGCTATTTGATTCCGTCATACTCGAAGGGAAAACGCCACAGGCATGGTGCAGGGGTGTGGTGGTACTCTTCTTCAAGAAGGGCGGCAATGCCCGATTGAAGAATTATAGGCCCATCTCACTTCTTAGCCATGTCTACAAGTTGTTTTCAAGAGTCATCCCGAATCGTCTCGCGCGCAGCCACCCGAACAAGCCGGTTTCCGAAAAGGCTTTAGCACCGTAGACCACATACATACGCTACGGCAAGTTATATAGAAGACCGAAGAGTATAACCTACCTCTTTGTTTAGCGTTTGTGGACTACGAGAAAGCCTTCTATTCGATCGAGACTTGGGTTGTACTGCAGTCTCTCCAACGGTGCGAAATCGACTACCGGTACATCGAGGTGCTGAAGTGTTTGTACAAAACTGGCACCATGTCAGTCCGACTTCAGAATCAGACGTCGGAACTTATCCTTCTGCAGCGAGGTGTAAGACAGGGAGACGTGATGTCTCCGAAACTGTTCTCTGCTGCACTGGAGGATGTTTTCAAGGTTCTGGACAGGAGAGGGCTAGGCATCAACGTCAATGGCGAGTACATCACTCACCTTTGGTTTGCCGACGATATAGTGGTCATGGCTGAGACTATGGAGGACCTCAGTACAATCCTCGATGACCTCAGTAGAGCTTCCGAAAGAGTGGGTCTAAAGATGAACATGGACAAAACCAAGGTGATGTTTAATGCCCATATTGCACCCACTCCTATCAAAGTCGGAGACTCTACAATAGAAGTTGTGGATGAGTATGCCTACCTGAGACAAACGGTCCAGTTAGGTAGGTCAAACTTCGAGAAAGAGGTCAACCGTCGAATTCCACTCGGCTGGGCAGCGTTCAGGGTTCGGGCCTCATCAGAAAGCTTAAAGTCACCCAAAAGGCAATGGAGAGGGCTATGCTCGGAGTTTCCTTGCGTGATCAAATCAGAAATGAAGACATCCGCAAGAGAATCAAGGTTACCGACATAGCCCGAAGAATTTCCAAACTTAAGTGGCAGTGGGCAGGGCACATTGCTCGCAGAACAGATGGCCGTTGGGGCCGAAAAGTTCTAGAATGGCGACCGCGTTCCGGAAGACGCAGCGTTGGAAGGCCTCCCTCTAGGTGGAGCGACGACCTAGACAAGGCTGCGGGCGTCCGGTGGATGCAAAACGCACAGGACCGATCAGTGTGGCGACGCTTGGGGGAGGCCTATGTCTAGCAGTGGACGTCGTTCGGTTTAAATGATGATGATGATGATGATGAAACTGACAGCTGCCAATGACTTTATTTTTTTTAAATGTTGCATAAGTGGAGCATAGTGTTGTAGATAAGGTCCAATCAAAAGTTATTCAGCGAATCGATGTGATATATAACTCCTCAGTTTAATTTTAATAATTGGTGTAAATCAATGTTTTATGAATATAAACGTCATATATTTAAATCTAAGTATTAACACACATAGTACACAAACTTTCTCTGTGTTTAATATGAAATAAACGATAAAATAAATGCAGTCGATAAAATGAAGATGAATATGAATTAAATAAGGACCGCTAGTTTCTTAGGCCGTGAAATAGATCCATTTTCGAACTACTTCGATTTTCAATCAACTTTCGATCACTCAGGATGCGATACTATTTTTATGTAACGATAAAGTGGCCACCCCCAAAATGCCAGTTTAGTCTACGAAATTAAAATCAGAGTATTGTGCAGATCGTTAGATTTTTAACAGATTTAACACCAATTCATTCCTGTATTATTGATTAAGTATCAATTTTTAGTATTATTACGATGTTGCCATTGAAATAAAATAAATCGATTTAAAAGATTAATAATCACCAAATAATTTTTTGCCTCGCAGATTCTATTTTGCGGAGCTTGGTGAATTACTCAAGCTTGTAAGTCATAAACGTCTGCTAAAAATGAAATTATCATTCTGGGTGACAGACAAAGAAGATTTTCCGTTTTCAGCTATAATTGAAATCAAAAACCACAATTGTTGCTTTCATATTGTTTTAATTTCAGATGAATAATACTGTTCATTGCTCTGGTACTTTTGATAATATACAACAATTCAAAACTTTTGTAAAGGTTACTACTAATTGGGTGAAGAACACATCATTACATAATACTTAGCTTTGATTATTTAAACCTGGGGATGTGTTGCAACAGAAGATTAGGGCTTAATTTTCTACTAAGCTAGACAGAAGAACACTGACGAATTATTATGATATCAAATTATTTATTTACTTACTTAACAGCTTTGGTAAGCATTACAATAAAGCGTCTGTTTTAAAGAATAATTTTTCAAACAAAGAAACAAACAAATAAATTTATTTCCACTAGGCCGCTAAACGGTTTTTGAACGTGAATGATTTAAATTTAAAAGTACATAAAATTGATTTTACCGTCCATTCGGAAAAGTAGCCTGTTATAGAGAAGAACGGACAAGAAACTACATACTTATTCTTATAAAAAAAGTGTTTTACAACATTTACACAACTTTTGTCTAGTAGAAGACTATTACCCGTTAAATTATGTTCTACCACCTTCCTAAACCAAATGAAAGCCATTCATAACAGTAGGTCCTATCAGGAAATCCATTCGAAAAGGCAAACCAAGACGCGAAATAAATTGCAACCAAACGCGGTCACGCACGAAAATTCCTCTTCCATATTATATGGAAAGTACCAATGATCAAAGTAATAAATATCAAACAGGGTAATAAATCTGTGCGTCCACATCCTTTGGTCTATTATTACGGAGAGAAAGACCCAGAGCGCATTAACTTTGGAGTGTATCACATTCGCATACGAATTATATTACCGAATTCCTGTCTACAAGAAGATTGTGTGTGCTTTGCTGTAGAATCCGAGATTTAGTTCTAAACTGAAAGGATTCCTTTCGCTAGTTTGTCCACCGGTGATACTAACTTCTTTTGCTGAGTTGTTTCAGCATGTTTTCTTATTCTGCTATCCTATTCTATGAACTAGAAATAACGAGATACACAAACCCCGGTCTCCCGGCACCGTTCAATGCCACCGCACGCAATTATTCTAAAAGTTAATAAAGTAGTCGTCGCAACGACAAATATGTTACTTTTACAACTTCCTGGCTGAGTTTAACAAACAAGTTGTTTATAAAATATCAAAACAACACGTTCGCAAGTCTATCGGACTATAGGAAACAGACAAACAAAGCGACTTTTTCAAGAACAAAGACTCGACCCGCGGTTCTATGACGAATACAAACCAGCAAACATTGGAATGCCGTCCTGAAAAATCTTAACTTGGTGTGATAAAGATGGTTTTTGAGGACCATAATAAGGGCGTTATTTTTGTTTGTCGCGGGATGAACTAGTGACGTTGCAGAATGTGTGTTTTCCGTGAGAGCGCTATACCATTGTGGCTTTACAGGGAATTGAATTTTGTAGTTCATAGTGGCGGTATGCGGCGGTATACATAAACCTATCTACGCCACCAGCAGAGTATATTAGATATATACTAAATTGAATGAACATATCATACGATAAATAATAGTATACGACAGTATATAACCAATAATTTTAGATGAATACAGAACAATTATATTTTCTGATAATTTTTCAATTGCACTGAAATAAAAAACAGTTGGCAATTTTTTGAAATAGTTTTCAGTTCCTGTTATTTTCTTGAGTGCGCTATTAGTGCCGACACAAACATCGTTTAAAAGCTAGTTTTTGCAAAGAAATATTTAATTGAAGGAGTTATGCAGGTAGAAAAATAGAAGCAGATGTATTTCACAAAATCCCTTTATTATGAACCTTACTAGCTACTGCCTGCGGCTCCACTCGCATGGATTTAGTATTTACTCTAATATAATTATAAACATAAAGGTGTTATTTTGATTTACCTTTAAGCTACGAGTATATTACTGTAAACTTCATCAAAATCCGTTCGGTCTTTTTTGCGTAAGTTAGTTAAGATATTCATTTTCTCAAACTTTCGCATTTATAATTAGAAGTTAGAAATAGGTTTATCCATTCAAGAATTCTATAATACTATTCTTTATTTAAATCTATTTTTTTAAAAAGAATGGTGGTCCCAATATTCCGCATACTTTCCAAATTTCTTCCTCTATGAATATTATAATGTGCGGAAAATTCGACATGGTTTTATTCAAGATTGTTCGAAACGAATATGGTGGAGGCTGGAAGATAAAATCTAGGGTAGGATTTGCAATATTCAAGTCAAGTGGCAAGGAGATTGCCATTCTCGCAAGTGTAAGGATTCGCTAAAACTATTCCAGAGTTACGATAATTTTAGACTATTTACTGAATATTTTACGCATTATTTTTATCTTAGAATCCTGTTTCTCACATCATTGTTTTACTCTTGACTATTATCTATCGGTTGTGATTCCGTATCGGTGTGAATGGGATGGTCTCTATAATTATATAATTTTAGAAATGACATGACATGGTCATACGTGAGGAAACAGGCAACGTAAATTCGTAAATATATTTAAAAAATTATTGTTTTTTATCAAATTGTATAAATGGAGTGAAATCTTTGATACTATATAATGTCAAGTAGAAAACATGTAATGTGTAGCTATTTTCATTATTGTATGAATAGTAAATAGTAAAAAATATTTAAACGATAATAACGAAATATTAAAAAAAAAAATGTTTGAACGTCAACAATTAAACGTTTTCAACTGATAAAAATTGATTCCACCGTCCATACGGAAAATTAGCTTGTTATGGAGAAGAATGGATGAGAAACTCCATAATTACTCTTTAAAAACTAAGTGATTTACATTATATACATACTCGTAACTACGAAAAAAATACCTTTTGGAAATACTTTGACTATGCGTACAGCTAAGGAGTGGCTTCCCTGCCGGAGTCTGTGTTTACAGATAGCTACAACCTCGGGATCTTTAAGTCAAGAGTGAATAGATTACTTCAAGGCAAGCGTGTTACACCGTCGACCACATCATCGCTTACCATCAGGTGAGATAGTGGTCAAACGCGAGCCTATCTAAAATAAAAAAATAAAGGCATACATTCATAAATTCATGAGGACGATGCACCCGGAATAGTACTACATACTAAAATATGTATAAGTTTTTTATTATTTTTTATTTTATTATTCATAGGCTCGCGCTTGACCGTTATCTCACCTGATGGAAATCGATGATGTGGTCAACGGTTGTGGCGAGGTCCTTTCTTCCATAGTTTTCTGATCACTTATTACTGGCAACCTTTTTATAGCAGGCCCAATCATCATTTACTTATCATTCGAATTCAGGGGGGTTACCACAAGCTCTTAGAGCGGTATCAATTTGACCTTGTTTCACGTTTTCGTACCATGACGTCGTTTAAGAAAGCTCAATTTGATAACGCTACGAAGTTGGTTTTGTTTAGGCTTTGATAATTTTTTGATGACTTATTGACTTACAGTTCATTCAATTTCGAACGATTTCGAACCACAGCGTGCTTTTTGACAACTAGCGATATCGTTTTTACTACAATTTTTGGTTTTGTTTGACAGTTAAAAAAAGTTGCTTTGGCGGGCTCGATTTAAACATTTTCCAAGTTAAACACAAAAATTATCACTTTCGTGATTTATCCGGTAAGTAATACGTATTTATTTATATAAGTGAGTGGATTCAATAACTTTTCTCAAACCTTTGGGTACCTACGGGCGTGATTATATATTGTTGTAAAATTATCGATTGAATTGCATTACAAGCGATTTTAATGCATAATCATCATTATAATTTCAGCGGTTCAGCCGAAAGACGTCTACTGCTGGATATAGGTTTCTGCCAAACGTTGCCACATTGTCCGGTTCATCCAGTGGGTTTCCCCAAGACCCCAACGTTCACGTTCGATTTACATAGGTAATTATTTCTTGTTGATTCTAGATGATCAATGCAACGTATATTTTAGAACTTAACTAAGTAAGTTTTAATTTATTTACTTGTTTGTTTCTAGTCTATCAGTTTTGTTCAATTCGTTTTTGAAAATGGCGAGTGTATACCAATTATACTTCGAATTCTTGGAAGCCGACAACTCGGAAAACCAATCTTCAAGAAAGCGGCGACGTATGCAGTTGCGTGAGGACACTAACCCCTTCGATCTTAACGAAGGGGAGTTTATAAAAAGGTACCGACTGTCGAAGGAGTTAGCACGTAACCTGTGTGATGAGCTGAGGCCATTTATGAAGAGCCCGAAAAGATCGACTGACTTGTCTGTGGAGACGAAGGTAGGCTTTCTTGTAAATTATAGGTACCTAAATAATGCAAATAATACACTGAAACAGTATACCTACCTACTGTAGGTATCTGTTATACCACTTTATGTCATTATACATACTAACTTATTTCTTCATTCTAGGTGTTGATAGCATTGTCATTTTATGCAACTGGATCCTACCAACGTCCCACAGGCAACAATGAGGGTCATTTTGTGGCCCAACAGACCGTGTCCTCAGCCATCTCGCAGGTCACTAAGTGTCTCAACTCGCTGCAGATGCGCCAAAAATATATACGATTCCCGGTTACTGACCAAGAAAGAAATATAATCAAAACAAAGTATGTTCCTAATTACAATACCTATTATTAGTTGCAGAGTGATACTTTGCTGAAACTGAAATTAGATAAATAAAATTTTGATCTTAATTTCATTTATTACAGATTTTACAATAAATTCAGAATTCCTGGGGTTCTTGGCTGTATTGATTGCAGCCAAGTAGCTATTATACGCCCAATAGTGCATGAGGAGCGTTATTACTGCCGAAAGAACTACCATTCCTTAAACGTGCAATTAGTAAGTAAAGTTAAACTGTTTATACATGAGTTTATAAATCTTGCTCCTAGCGGTAAAAACCTCATTAAATCAATGTAGTTAGGTACTTACTTTAGATAACCTTATAGGGCAAAAGGTGACCCGAAACCCAAAAAGCGACATGTTTTACACTCTATATTAGGAATGCCATTTAACATCCTTTTACTAGCCTTTTACATATATGTAGGTACCTACTAATTAAGAACATTTCTTTCAGATTTGTGATGCAGACATGCAAATAATGAATGTAGACGCAAGTCATGGTGGTGCAAATCATGACTCTTTCATATGGGGTACTCATCCGCTTAGAACACATTTAGAAAATCTAGGCAACACCAATGATACTTGGTTTCTTGGTAAGTACCTACGAGTTAAAAACTTATTATGCAAACTTGATTGACTTAACATTTACGTTAACTTTTTATCAATAGGGGATTCTGGATACCCACTGAGAAAGAGCATGATGACGCCGATACTGGATGCAGCACCTGACTCGCCAGAAGCACACTACACCACTATGCATGTCCGTGCAAGGAATATCGTGGAGCGCACTATTGGGCTTCTAAAATCGCGTTTTCGTTGCTTATTGATTCACAGAGTATTGCATTATTCTCCTGAAGTAGCTGGCCTGATTGTAAATGCTTGTGTTATATTACACAACATTTGTAATCGGGCTAATATACCTGTAGAACCATTAAGCAATGAAGATGTGAATTTAGAAGCCCAACTGCAGTCGCAAGGTATTGCAGGTGAACAGCCACGCATAAATAATATCGCTCTGCAGCAGGGTGTCGCGACACGGAATGCCCTTGTTCAGCGACTATGGGAAAGGCGGCATTTAAGATTTTAATGTGCTGCCCATTTAAATGAACAATTTTCTCCAAGGAAGTCATAGGCAATTCCCAAATAAAGTTGTCAGCTGACCAAAACTTGTATGAGACAATATAATTTTGGACTGAAATACATGGACAGTTTATTTTTTGTAATTATTATTACTAGATTGTATGAACGTTATTTTACTAGTCCCTATTGTAGTTTCATTGTTATGTTACTTTATAGTAATTTTTCAATGTATTCGAGCTCCTAAGTAGTTCTGAATTGAGCTACACAATTACCAACTGACTAATGGTTAAGTAATAATTGTATAGTATCTAGGAAGCTTAGGCCCACACCTAGCCCAAGAACTACTTATCATATAATTTGTGTAGAAGTTTGAATGGAAGCAAGAAATAAAAAAAGCGCAATGTGCTAGGATAAAATTTTATTTAAATAAATAATAAACTGTAGCTAGCTCTGAATGTAGCAGTGTTTCTTTTTGTGTTCATTATTGTAGAAATAATCAATAAAACTCAGATGTCACTTCTTGGGCTAAAAAAAAACACTTGTGCAGCTACTGTTGGTAGGCGGCTCTGAAGATGCTGAAACAAATAAAAACAAGGGTTATTTTTCTGTAACATTAGTTGCAGTATTTCTAAATATAGAGGTACTAAATAATTGTTTTTTTTTTTTCATAAAATGTTTGTAAACTGTAGCTATAGTTAACATGGTAAGAAATAAAATTTATTTTCTACTATTATCTAAACAATGTTTTTTTTAATTCTAAACAATGACTCATTGTTTTATCCTCGCACTGATACTCCTTGCAGCACCAATGGAGTACTCAAAAAATTATACTAATAATAAGACCAGCAGCCTAATTGCATAAGTGAATTCGCCAAGGCAAAGAGTATGAATAATCGACGAATCACATGCGAGATGATAGACGCGATGTGGATTTCTGTCTATGTGATTGGTCGATTGTACATACCCGTTGCCCTTTTCCTTGCCGAATTCACTTACGCAATAAGGCTACAGGTTTCCTCACGATGTTTTCCTTCACCGTTGTCAGCCATGTCCAAAATAAAGTTATAAAGTACATATATATATATGAACATAAAAAGTCACAATGGTACTTGCCCGGAATTGAATTAATAATAAATTTATAATATTAGTATGGATATATAATAGAGACGAGTAACAGATACAATAATACATAACATACATTAAAAGAAAACCTATACTCATGTTACCAAATTATTTATATAAAGGTCAATATAATATGAATATTATTATCGTTGTGTAGTGGTGGCCGGTGCGCAGTGGTCCAGAGGTAAAGACCTCGCTTCATAAGTAAAGCTTAAGATCATGGGTTCAAATCTGGGCCACTACCATTGTATATAATATATTTTCTAAGTTTATCTTGGACTTAGCTAAAATTAGTCAAAGAAAATATCGTGAGAAAAGAGCAAGCGTGGAGATTAATGCTTGTGCATTCTCTGTATGAAAAGAGGTCTTCCCTGCAGTGGGACAGTACAGGCTGGCATATTATTTGCATATTTCAATTAATTTTTTTTACCTTTCAATGCGCATCAGTACGTCCACTGATTTCTCAACCGCAGCGCTCATCTTCATAACAGCCTCGGTCAACCCCACAGCAGCCTCCGCATGCATTAGTGCGGCATGTGCAAGGGTACGTCTTGATGCCTCTTGAGTCACAGGCGGCTCTCGCCTACGACGTCTTCGGCGTGGGGAGCTGGTTGTAGGACGTGGGGAGATTATCGCAGGACGTGGGGAGATTCTTACAGGATGTGGGGAGCTGGTTGTAGGACGTGGGGAGATTGTCGCAGGACGTGGGGAGATTCTTGCAGGATGTGGGGTGCTGGTTGTAGGACGTGGGGAGATTGTCGCAGGACGTAGGGAGATTCTTGCAGGATGTTGGGAGCTTGTTGCAGGACGCGGGGAGGGTGATGCAGGAGGTGCTAGGTGTATCTCAGCAAATGTGCGTGTGGGAAGTGGGGAGTGTGATGCAGGTGGTTGGGATAGTGGGGATGGAGTCCTGGTCAGGGAGTTGGTCACTGGCTGTTGAACGAATGGTATAAATTCTTGGAGAGAATTTATTCCATTCGTCTCAACAACCAGATTCTGCAAAATGGAGGGTGATGGGTCAAAAGAATTCACCGGACAGATAAATACGGGGTCATTAATTTCTGGAGGCTGCAAAAAAGATAACATAAGAACTCGGTTAAAATTGTAAACAACAATAAATAATGTGTAATAAGTACTATATTTTCTTACCAGTTCCACCCGTACGCCTGGCAGGCCCAAGCCAAAATCGTCCCCAAGTATCTGAAGGAACTTTAGTTCTATTTCAGTTAGGGGCTTCTCAGTGGAAGGTCCTCCTCCCGTCCGCCCATGAGAAGCCCGCACCGCAGAAACCCTCTTCTTTATCTTTGACTTGAAGTCCACCCAATACTGAAAAAAAAAATATTTAATATTGATCAATCAATCTGCCTAGCCTTTTCTCAACTATGTTGGGGTCAGATTCCAGTGTAACGTTATAGTGAGTGAAATAGATAGCTGGCGCCGGCGCCGGTACATTCACCGTGCTACGTTCCACCGAGATCTGCTTCGTAATGATCTTGAGCATCATTTTGTTCCAGCTCACCTGCATCTTAAACATCCTCCCCCCTTGGAAACATTCTTTGAATCTAGTAGGAATGGTATAGAGACGGGCATATGAATGACGCCTTGTCTGTTCTAACGTCGATATAGAGTTAACGGCGTATGCAGGAGCGTACTCCGCGCCTGGGTACAGCCACTTCATAAGTGGCAGCTCATAGGGTAGGCCATACAGTATGAAGACCAGCTGGGTCGCCGACACGAACTTGGGTGTTGTGCTGCCGCCATTTGAGGCGTTGCACAGAGTGACTAGATAGTCCTTTGTCCATCGGGACCAGAATTGCTCTCAGGACTCAATGTGCTGTTATCTGTTTATGATAAATTTTTTGATAACGGTTGAACGCAGTGAGCCGACCAACAACGAAGTGCCCAGGTGTAACTTCTGACAGTTCAGATGGATCAGCAGACATTGAAGTAATCGGAAGTGACTTCATAATAGCTCCAATCTGCGCAAAAAGTGTGTCTAACTCTTCGAAAGTTAAACTAGTGTAACACGCTATGCCCTTTAAATTATATTTGGCTGTTTTTTGACACCCGCTTCCTAGATAACGCCGAAATGCGTTGCATACGCGTGAGAATTTGAACGCTATACCCTCCTTGCTCGTGTAGTCACTAACTAAACGTAAACTTTCCTTGAGCAGTCTGTTCAGTTTGTTATTAGCTCCTACATTTTTTTGCATTATTACAGTTCTAGCTTCTGCCAGCGGCTTCGCACGCGTGAATGTCGAAAATTATCCCGAGGGAACTTATTCCCGGGATGAAAAGTATCCTATGTGTTATTCCTGACTATAATCTATGTCTATGCCAAATTTCATCAATATCCATTCAGCCGTTCTGGCGTGAAGAAGTAAGAAACATAAAAACACACACACATATATACTCACAAACTTTCGCTTTTATAATATTGAAATAAATTAAAGGTATTCCTACAAACTTAACTGCTGCACTCAGAAACATTTACAATTTAACGGTTACTTCAACTGCTCCTTTGTACTAAAAATCAATACTAAGGATCGCCTTATGTAACTGTTAACGGCCCTGAGTCCGGCAGTAAGTCTCTGCAGGCAAGAAGGAAATTAGGGCACTATGTATAATAATAGGGCAATATTGAATTGATTGAAAATCTGGGCATTTTTCAAACTGTCTGGGAATAATGAATAATGCCCTCTAAAAGGTTACTAAAACGTCAGCATGATTTGGCAAGAAATTATAGAACTCAATTCTTGAAGAAGCAGCAATAGTAGGCAGGTGGTGTTTCTTCCTTATGAGACCTGTGGCACTATCTAGTTTTAACTCCATAATATATACAAACTAGCTTTTCCCCGCGGCATCATTCCTATGGCCCGCTCCACAGGATCCTTTTTGGGGATAAAATAATAGCAAAAAAAAACCGGCCAAGTGCGAGTCGGACTCGCGCACGAAGGGTTCCGTACCATTATCGCATAAAATGGAAAAATATCACGTTTGTTGTGCCCTACTTAAATATTTATTTTATTCTGTTTTTAGTATTTGTTGTTATAGCGGCAAAAGAAATACATCATCTGCGAAAATTTCAACTGCCTTGCTATCACGGTTCCAAGGCTCTAGCCTGGTGAAAGATGGACAGACAGATGCACCGCGGAGTCTTAGTAACAGGGTCCCATTTTTACCCTTTGGGTACGGATCCTAAAAAGATAGGGCTCGAATATTTATTTAGAAAAATAATATATTATAGCATGAAGAGACTTGTAATTATCCTTACTTATTCTTTCAAAATTCAAGATAGCCTTTAGATGATTATTCATAGATTGTTATTATGCATTCAAGTAAGTAAATTTCAAATTAATTTATGATTGGCAGCAGTTTACTATATTGATTTGATTGTTAGATGCTCCTACCTCTAACGAAGAATGGAGCTAAAGGAACTTAATAAAATGTGGAAAAGTAGTATTGTTGATAATCAAAGAATCAAAAGTGTATCAAAATTCCATGCACTTTATAATAGTATCTATCAAAGGAAGGCAGCTGAACGGTAGGCAACTTAATTATATAGCTATGGCAATCTTGTTTAATATTCTGGCAGCTAGAAATTGAAGTACAGTTAGCATTTCCAGATAGAACATAACTAGGAGCAATTGCTTCCAATAATTAATTGAGCTTAAGCAATGTTTGAACTAAAGTCCCTTTAAATTGTCATTTTTATTTAGCTGGTTAGAATCCAAAGTTTCTATTTTAAATTATGAATCATCAAACTGTATCAAAAACCCTTTCAATCTTGATAGTTTTATCTCAATTTCAATAAGTATTTGTTTAAGAATGCTGTCAGCTGTGCTATCAGGGTTACAGTATGTAAGTATTTTGAAAATATATTTATTCTAGCCTTTATTTTATCACATTGCTGAATAAGAGGTTTCAAATCAGCAGATATAGTGAAAGCTTATAAAAAACTGAACATACTGTCAAGAATCAAATATTGTATTGTCTTGAACAAATAAATATTGTTTATTGTTTGTTTGTTTATGGTGGTATTGTTTAACGCATGTAAGTTAAGATAACAAAAGCCAAACCATGCAAGTTGTGCGATAACTATGACAACAGCTTGTCAGCCAGCAACTCAGACACAAGCAAGCAGGTCACACAGCACAGGATGCAAGCACTAGCTGGGACAGAGGTAGATTTATAGCAGCATATTCCAGCGGGATCCAAGAAGCATGTCCGCACGGCGAGTCTGGAAAATGCCAGGGTGGTCCCGTAAGCGAAGTGCAAGTAATATACCTAGGTAGTTAGGTTAGGTACCTATCCTACCTAAGAAATTTAATCTCACTCGGCTAGTAAAGTAGAAAGTAAATTAGTTAAGTAGGCATACTTCGTCGTTATTTAGTACTTGTAAATTATCGTAATTAATCTGACTCCAGATAAAGTATTAAGTGTGACACTGGTGCACAGAACTCAGCTAAAAGCAATATCAATTATAGGTTAAGTAGGTATACTAAAATTGGGCGTACTTCCCTGTAAGCAAACTAAATCATTACCCACTACACAGGTCCTTATGGTAGGTGGGTCAACTTAGGAGCGGAGTTTCATTTCAGTATCAGCTCGCCTCATCTACCGCAGTTGTAGGCACAGCACCGAGGTTATACTAATAGGTAGGGTGCTTTGTTTGGCGGCACCGTTCGATCTTCATTCTGCATGCTTTATGATCAAGTCGTGGTCTCCAAATGTTAGGGGTGTTGAAAGCAAACTAGCTTAGTAATCTTTGCGGAGTAGTGAAGATATATAAGTATATAGGACTTTAGTGTGCGCGCGCGACCGGCCAGCGACACCCTATATAAAATGTACTCTGTGAGCGACACTGCGCGGTCCGCGACTCCGCGGTGTGCAAACGTTATTGACACTGACAGACAGACAGTGAGACAAGTGAGTGAAAGAGATAGCCTTGGCCGCGGTGGTCAGCGCCGTAACAATTGCCGCGCTGCGTTCCATAGAAGTCTGCTTCGCTAGGTTCTTGAGCAACAGAATGTTCCGGCTCAGTTGCAAACGTAGCTAAAAATATTTATTGCCGTTTGTCAATAGTCTGCTTGAGTTTTTGCGATGGTCACGCAAAAACTCAAAACAGGCTCGCCCAATTTGGTAATTGTATTTATAAGTACATAAAAACCCTTGATAAAAGAAATAATCGTACTTTACACCAGGCCGCCCAATCCTTATGGGCGCCGTCACCCTGTGCGTTCAAAATTTGGGAAATTTCCCGCCACTTTTCTTTGGCGTACGCCTTCGCCTGCGTTGTACGATTGTACGATGTTGCGACATCCCGGTTGGCATTTAGGAACTCCCACAGTAGGTCGAGCTGGTGGCATGTAACACGCTGATGGATTCGTCTGCAAAATATTTACTTGAAAGATTTACTATGTACTGACTGTGTATGTAATAGTTATTTAATCTACTGATACTTATGTATTCAATTGGAATAAGTAATATTGTGATAGGATTCTTTACTTACGCATTATTGTTCATTTTTATAAAGTTTTACAAAAATAAAGGAATCTTAAAAACGGGCGCGCTACTTTGACACCTATTTTGTTCAAGCCTTGTGCTGCGCTTCACAGATAAAACACACACTTTTTGTTCCGAATCATATTATGAATTATAAACTTTATAGACTCATCTTATTTTATTATTTTGAAAATTGCTTTCCTTCAATCCCAACCAAAAAATGTTTAAAGAATTTTCGTTTATGGGGCAATTTCGCAAATTAATGATATTTTGATGAGAACTAACATTGTTAATGTTAACTAAAGTTGTATATTTCTATATGCCAACTCTTGTAAATGCGTTTCGGACCTTGCGCGGATTTAACAGTCAAAGTTGATGGAAAACGATATTATATTGGGTCCATAGACAAATATTTCAAATCATTCGTTCATTCCCAACACTACCCGGCATTAAATTGATATCGCTTAACTAAGATGAGGGTACGATAATGAAAAGTCTCAATAAGAGCTAGAATCAAAGCGTACTCAAATTGGTATTGTTTTGTAAAAGGTGGGGGTAGGTACCCTGAACGCCACATTCTCCTATCCACGCACTCTCATTCCTGCAGTCGGCATTTCATCTTGAGAGCCCGCCGAGGCAAGTTACCCTCTGTGATTATAACCATCGTCTTATAATCTTCTAGAAATACTGTGTGTCTTCTTTTAATAATTTGGTGTGATAAATAAATATACTCGTCTGTGAAAACAGATTTTCACTGTTGTCGGGTTTCACTAAAACCTAACGTGGTCCGGTGAGGTTCCCTTAAAGAGATCAAGCTGGCTAGAGGGCAGAGGGCTCACGCGTAGATGGTGAAGCATGCTTGCCTAGAAAAAACCCATTCACTCTTGACTTAAAGACCCCTAGATTGTAGCTATCGGGAAACACAGACTCCGGCAGTGAATTCCACTCCTTAGCTGTACGCATAATAAAAGTGTCCCCAAACCAATTTGTGCATATGGGTGGGATGTCCATCATGTACCGATGACGCATCGCCCTGCGTCTGGTTGTCTGATGATGGAACGGGCTGGGCGGAATTAAATCATGCAATTCCATCGCACACTCCCCGAAATGTAACCGATAAAAAACCGACAAGCTGGCAACTCGGCGACGATGTTCAAGGCTCTGGAGCTTTGATTTGACCAGTGCCTCATTGCCGATGTGTCTCTTGGCCCGCTTTTCGACCGACTCTAGTGCATATAGCTGGTATTTGGCAGATCCCTCCCAGAGATGAGAACAGTACCCCATGTATGATCGAACTTGCGCTTGATACAAGTTGAGCAGCTGTTCCGGCGTGAAGTACTTTCTCACCTTCACAAGGATCCCCAATTTTTTGCCAGCCAGCTGAGCCTTTGCCTCAATGTATGGCCCAAAATTGAGAGTCGATGTCAACGTTACGCCAAGAAGCTCAAGATGGTCCGTTATTGGCAAGGTTACATCATGGAAAGTTGGAGCCTAGAGTTGGTTGTATAAAGTATTTTAACAGGTATATTCATTCATTTAATAAACAGAAACATGGTTCTCACATACTTAAAAATATTGCGAACCTAAGTAAAATACCTAATTCAACAATAACGGAACAATGTGTGAGTCAATTAGTTGAACAAAAAAAAAACAAAAAAGGGATACAATAATTATAAATAGATATAAAAATTTGCAAATTTGATTTCGTCTACACTAAAGATTTCCCTATGGAGCAGGAACAGCATATAGATTTTATAATTTACTACAAAGGACAATTTAGAAAATAAAATGGAGATCTTAAACCTTCAGATTTGTTTTCCCTTTAATGAAATAAGCACGTCTGAAATGTAATTGAGGGTCGTAAAAAGAAAGCTATGGTGCCTATTACTTTGGGATTCTAAACCATGATAGACGCATTATAGATGTCAAGCACGACTTTCGTTGACGTTTGGAAATCCGCCATCTTTATACTAGTGTACGTTGTTTGTTGACCACCATTTGTACAATTGTTTAGTGTATAATTAACCTTGTGTTACTGTTTTGTACAATCAATTTATTTTTGTTTGTTTGTTTACCAATCAGACACCTGCATTTCGGCCTGGATTTCAAATTGACAGAACGGTACTTAAAGGACTGTTTCGTTCTGATTAAATACATTTAAGAGTCCCTGTTTTAATCCTCGCTGGATAGGACTGGAATAAAAGCATTGTTTTAATCCAATCGGATTTTTGGAAAAGAAGATTTCATATTTAAACATTTTGATTTTATTTTCCGAATTTTTGTTTGTTTCAGTTCATTTTTGCTTTTATTTATGACATTCGAGTTGTTATTTCGAAACAAACAATCACTATAACGAGTGTATTTTATATTGTAAAATCGAGGCTGCTTTTATTGGTAACCAACTGAATTGGGGAGAAAAATTCCGAGTCAATAAACTGAAAAATTATACAATCACAAATATGACATTAATAGCCAATGACACAATTTCAGTTAATGTGGAACTACTCTCTTAGTGTGAACTTAGATTGCACTGAAATCAATGAAGGAAACATATGGGGCAACTGGACTTAAAATAAATGTGAGTCTGAAATCGCCGACCCACCTTGAGTAAGGCTTGGTGATTAATGCTCGTTCCTTCTCCTTTCGAGAAAGTGTCTTTGTCCAGCAGTCACCTATATACTAATGACTGCGTCAGGAAAAGTTGTGCTACCATAGTTAGTGGACCATCAGAAAGTTTGACTTTAGTATAGACTAGCTGTGCTCGCGGTTTCGCTCGCGTCAACTGCCTACCCTACCTATCCTATCCTAGTTTTACGCGGAGAATCTTAACACCGCCATTCCGAAAATGACGTCAAATCAACGCCATCTATCAACTGCCCGAGTATCTGAATTGCGTGTGTTGTGGTAATTTGCTTCTTGAACACTTTAAATTCATTTAACTTTTAATACAGTAAACCGGTTGCGATGAAACAAAAACTAAGTATAAATTATCGACATAGATTTCTAACATTTTACGTGATGCGTGCACAACAAAAAATACAAACAGACACAAAAGCTTGAAATGGGTGCTGTTGGTTATCTTTTAACACACTGGTTATTTTTTTATGGAAATATTTTCGAAGTACAAAAACGTTGTTCATCGAATGATTACTACAGATTAATTATAAATTTATGTATTTTTAAGTCAAAGACAAATATATTTATTCAACTAGGCCAATAAGCGGCACGTTTGAACGTCAAACATAAATAAAAAATTAAAATTGGCAAGTAATAAAATTTGATTCTACCGTGCATTGGGAAAAGTAGCTTGTTATGGAGAAGTTAATGCACAAGAAACATACTCTTTTTAAAAAAAATAGGTGTCATACAATATTGACATAAGTATATACATTAATAAATTCATATATGTGAGGACGATGCTCCCAGAATTGGACTACACACTATACTACGTACAGGTATAATGTATTAAAAGCATTAACAGGTAAATTCATTAATTTTATAAATAGGATCATGGTTCTCACATACTTACAAATATTGCAAACATAAGTAAAATACCTAATTCGACAACAACGGAACAGTGTGTGAGTCAATTTCTTAAAAATAATGAATATAATAACTATGAATATAAATTAACAAATTTGATTTTGTCTACACTAAAGATAACACTATGGAACAGGACCATCATGTTTCCAAGCATTCTTATCTTGGATATAATCATCCAATTTGTAACATGCTTGTTTAAAAAGTGTGCTTTTAACTAAAGTTTTAAATTTACTTTCATTTAATTTTAATATATCACATGGTATTTTGTTATAGAATTTAAAACAGTACCCCATGACAGATGAGTGTACTTTAGCTAGTCTATAAGATGGTTGGTCTAACTTATCTTTATTTCTCGTATTACAATTGTGTTTATCACTATGCATGCATAATATTTTCATAAATTAATTGGCAAGAAACATACATAATTTTTTTTTAAATAGTGCCCTAAGAGATTCTCGGTGACTTAACTTATATAATAATAATGGCTCTGACAGCTCTCTTTTGCAATATAAATATAAATTCAATGTCAGCCGCTGGACCCCAAAGTAAAATACCGTATGACAAAATGCTGAGAAAGTAACTAAAATAGACCAAACGCGCGGTTTCTACATCCGTTAACTGTCTTATCTTTCTAACAGCATAAGCACTCTAATATTATAAAGGCGAAAGTTTGAGTGTGTGTGTTTGTATGTTCATTAATTCTTCACGCTCAAACGGCTAGACAGATCTGGATGAAATATGGCACAGAGTTAGATTATTGTCTGGAAAAGCACATAGGATACTTTTTATGTTCCTTCGGAATCATTTTTGACATTCACGATGGCGAAGCCACTGGCAGAAGCTAGTCTTAAATCAAGTTGGGACAAGTGTCTCTAGTGTCATTACTAGAGACATTTGACACTGCCTTGTTGATCGAGTGGTCGCAAGTTTGTTGCTGGGCAAGGACCTGAGTTCGATTCCCGGTCACCTAAAGTTTTATAGGGATTTTCCATCTGAAATTTCTAAGTCTAAACACATACACTTGGTTGACTGGTAGAAAATGCCTAATGCATTAGGTCCGCCTTTGTACCTTCGTGCATGAAATCTTAATAAATAAATAAATGGGTAAATGTGGGAATACTAATACGTGCGCCTCAGCCATCACCTTTGGGGCATACAGTGATGTGTACGCTAGTAATTATATGCCTATGGGTCACAGACCAAGCTGGCCACAGATATAAATCTAACTAGGTAGTCTCTTCATCTGTATGTGTATTCCAAGCGTGCCTTGCTTTTCCACACACAATTTAAAAATTAATTTACTTACTAATGAAAGAAAACATTTCCAATGCCGCGATCAACTGTTTCTATACAGTCTATACAGCTCAATAAAGCATTTTTTTTTTTTTTTTTTCTAGGTTTCGGTGGATTTACGGTGGCGATAATGCTAAATGAAAAGTTCAAATTACGATCATTGATCGTAATTTTACTTCGTTTTTTGACACGCGAAGTACATACAATCGCGACATCTTAGTTAGATTTATATATGCGAAGCTGGTACTAAAACGGATTAATATTGGGTATCTAAGTGATTTAGGAAGAACATACCTACTATTTAGGTGACATGGTAATAGTACCACAAGTCGTGTACTAAGTAGATATCTGGTTCCATTATCATTTTAAGAGTCACTTCCGAGCAACCCGGCTCCGGCGTCACCGCCGCAGTGACACTGACGCGGCGACAGAGCGATAGTATTTCGTGAATACCACCCTGTTACTGTCCCACTACAAAGCAAAGGCCTCATCTCATACAGAGAAGGCACGAACATTATTCATCACGCTTGCTCAATGCGGGTTGGTCGCAATTTTTAACGTATGTATACTAGCTAAATAAATCCGGAGGCCCTGGAGAAGTCACAATTATTTACCGAAAGCGTGGTGATAAAATAAAATAAAAATAGCTTTATTTTTCATTTATTTAAAATACGCAGTACGTTTAATAAGAAAATAAAATAAATAATTTAAACATTCAAATATTGGTTTGAAATCAAGAAATATTGAATCAAATTTGGAAATTAAATCTAGAAGTAACAAATCAAAAATGAACACTAAATCCTGAATCTTAAGATTAAATTGATCATGGAACTGCAATTAGAATTGATTGTTAATCTGCTCCATTGCTCTCTGTGTGGTTTGAATTTTGCGATAGAGATTGTCAAAAAGGCAAAATTGTATGGGATTGACAAGCGATATCGAAATTTAAGGATGTTTTCCTTCAACGTTGTAAGCAATGCCCAAGATAAACATAGAAAGTGCTAATGAATTGGAAAAGTCACATTGATATTTTTTTTCAGGATTTGAATCCATGATCTCAAGCGGAGGAGGATCAGAATAGGAGCAAGGTTTGAGCCACGGGCTCACCAGGACATTCGATATTATTATGCACTATGGAAATGTATAGGCTTCTTAGCAAAGTGGCCTTGTGTCTCTAAGGCCACACAGGTCCACAGCGCATAATACCATCGCTCTGTCGCTACGTCAGCTACGGTCACGCCGGCGCCGATGTGCTCGGTAGTGAGCCATTACTGTCAGAGTGTTATGATAAGTAGCGTTGAGAAAAGCGGTATTAGACAGAAAAGTTATTATTCAGATATAAAAATGATAGCATAAATGAATGATTGTAATATAATATGTATTTTGGTTATGCTTGCAGAAACTGAACTAAAACGTAGTAAGTAGATACAATATTTAGTTGAAAAAACTTGTTTATAAACAATTTTGAATTAAATTACCTCAACGGTGTTATAAACTTACGCTGCGTTGATTTTATCACAAAATATTCTGACATTAAAGTTTTTATTAAATAACGAAAACTAATTGAAGAATCCTTTTATAAAAATATTTCAATAATTTTATGCTTGTAAAAGATACTGTAGTTTTCTTTATTGCGTTTTAATTCAACATTTCAAGTTCCGAAATAGGACATACTTTAATGTAGCAATCTTTGTTTCTAGAAAATGAGAGCAAACGTTTTGGCATCACTATTTTCAAACTTACAAAAATGGTTGTTGTTTCCTATAACGAAGACATTCCGAAATAATAATAACTGCAAGGTTATTAAGGTAAAAGTCGACGACATCAACAAATTCAATTATATCAGCTTAATTTTTTTATTCCTTAATTATTTTACCTTCCTCGTGTTCTACTATTAAAAAACCTTTAGAGAGACATTTTCCTGCCCTCTAACAGATTTCAAGGAAGCTAAATATAAAGGAGCATTCTTTTCCGCTGGGTAGAGGGTAAATCTACTGCCATTTATCGGGAAATTACTCCCTGAGATATAATGGTTTGATCATTGAACCCAATTACAATATTCTGTTCAGATTCTGCGTAAATCCGTAGTCATGCTTGCTGCCACTAATTTGTAAAACCAATAGAATAATTTATGTAGATTAATTCATATCTGATTTAAAATAATATTAATGAATCGTGTTGCTAATTTCTTACTGTGACTAGAGGCTCTAGAGGCAACTTAAACTCTATCAAAGTAGCAAGAGGCAAGTAAAAAAAATATGGAAATTTCAAAGCTATCTAGTGATTTTTAATTTGGCATTTCTACCATCGCTTTTACTGATAATTATAATGATGCTATGTCCAAAACCTCTGGTAGAGTCTGGATTTTTACATAACTATTCTGCCGACTGTAGGAACATAACTACAAAAGTCCATAATAAACTATGCGCCCGACTAACGACGACGTCATGACTCACGGACAATTAGCTTTGAGCCTTTTAATTACGAATAATATTATGAAGGCGCCTTAACTTAAAGGGTCTGTTGTAATAATTAGGCTCAGACGATGATTCATTGGGAACAAAAAGAGTAATGGCGTGAAAACCGCGCAATGATCGCGCAGAATTTGATTCAAACTAGCCAACCGGGATCGTTAAATGATTGCGTATACATTTTTGCATATTCATTACTTCCGAGCTTTGTTCTGCAATGTTTCTTGTTCAGACTTAAGAACTTGGATTAAAAATGCGTGAGCGTTTAAATAGTGATTTTAACTTGCAATTTTGATTAATTCTAGTAAATTTCAGAATCAACATGTATATCTTTGTAGAAGAACGTCTGTGACAAAGTTAATTTAAGAGATGATTAATAACAAAAATAACCCTATGGAAAATTTTCTGGTATCGCTTATAATCCTAAATGTTATTATTTTAAAGTTCAATGTTTGCTACTTTAGTTTTAACTATATTTGAACGTTAATGTTAAGGATATTTATAATTATTTTTCTTTTTAGTTCCGGTCTAGAAAACAAAGTGATTATAGCGGACGCTTTGGTAACCCTACATGTGAAAAACTCGTACGATTTAAGTGGCAAACTGCACGTTATACCAGTCAATTCAAATGGAGATTCTAATATACATCTGAGTAAGTGTTAAGTATTACAATGCCTAAAAAAAAAAATTTGTTTGTTGGTTTCGCCATTTCTGGTTATTATTTTATTGTAATAAAACATAAAAAGATTAAACAAACGAAGCAAAATAATTAATGATAAAACTGTTTTTTTTTATTTGTTTTAAAAAGTATGTTTACACAAATAATTTTATGTTAATTGCACATTGTGGGAAATACCATTATGCTGATATATAATATTTATATCGGATTACTAAGAGAATAATTTAATTAGCTATTATCTTCTACGTATGAGAATTAACAAATTATATTTAAAAAAATAATAAATTAACAATTGGCGCAACAAAAAAAATTACAATTACCACGAATACCCAATTTTTTGTTGTCACTCTCATCTAGTAAGGTGCTTTTTTAAGCATAAAGGTAATAATTAACAATTTTTTTTTCAGAATTGTCACTTTTACATATTTTCTTCTGGTATGAGCACGTTGAAGGGCCTGATGGTAAACTATACTGGAAGATATATAAACATGATATCAAATATGAAGCGGAAAAGGCATCAGATTCGATAACATCTTAAATGACAAAAATATTGGTGCGTAAATAAACATAACATAGACTACTTTTTAGTGAAAACTAGAATTAGTGAATCAATTTTCATAGAGCCATTTTCTATGGATACCCACCGTAAAGTACATTCAACGCAGGTATATCCACGGGTACCATCCATTAATCACATGAGGCTTGAAAGGAAAATCACAGAAAATCACAAAGGGAGAGGCGGGTGTAGTAAGATATCACGTGTGTAAATTTTTTCGTCAAATGCGCGATTTCTAAACCGAAAAGCGGCGTGTAGTGTTATTGCGTGTGTAATATTATTTTTATGCCGGTCAAAAGAAACCTGCAACCTGTCTGTCTAGACATTTTTGCCATGGTCCTTAATTTCAGAATAAAATTAGATTCAAAATCAAAATCAATTTTTTTTTATTTCACATAGGCCTACATGGGCACTTATGGGGGCCGTTTCTTGCTACCGTCACGAACCTAGCTAACATGCAACAATTCCGATTCACTTCCTCTCTGGTTAAAAGCTTCTAGTTTCTTGAGTTTGTTAAAAGCCGTTAAAGCCAGTATGAATTAAGCCTTCACGGCGCACACAATGGGCTGAAAAGGCAACGTTAAGACCAGATTTTAGTCGTAAGTAAGGCAATGACTTGAGATACCGTAATGCAGACACCGTAATCTGTGTTTTCATCAACAGATCTTAGCAACAAATCCTTATTATTTTTACCACGTATTTTATGTAACTCAGGACTCTTGTAACTTCGTATCTCAATAAATCCAATCTCAATTCCGCTTCCTTGGGTATTTTTAAAGGAAAAATATATATATCAGCGCCAACCAAATCAGCCAAGTACTTTCTTGATTCCCCTTGTGCGCCGGTCTGTTTTAATTGAGGGTCGCATACTAAAAATATCGCTCAGTAGTCTGTAGTCTGAGAGCCACCTGAAAGTTATTCTCTCCTGGTTTCTTCAACAACCTTTGCTTATATTCATTCGGTGACCTGGAACAAGCTGGTCCTTTGTTTTGTAAAATTACGTAACACTTCTTATATATTATAATCCCCTAAAATATAGTCTTAAAACCTCAATGTTTGCATTTCAAATGATTTATCTCATATTTGTACAAGTATTTGTCTTTACTGAAGAATTGCTTTGACCAGTCAACTTAAATTATCCATTTATTTATTTTCAGACTACGTTACTATCCCCTTTTGTGCCATTTTTACGATAAAATAATTTCTGCAGCTGGGCCTGCAGTCTCGACATAGTTTGCGATCGCTACGTTAGGTAACGATCGTTATCTCTTACCGACAAAATACGCTTGCCGTAACGACGCTAACGATAAACGCAAGTCTCGACAGCCGAGTTAGCGTGCAAAATCTGTCACTATATTGACTTAACGTTGTCGGTAGGCTAGCGATGTTCGTATTCATAGTGCGGTGATTTTTTTGAAAAATTATGGCAGTTGAAAAAAATCCTTGTATCATAGGGAAAATTGGTAGACAAGATATTCAAAAAAAACTATTTTTCTTTGAAAATTGTGCAGAAGATAGGTAAACCTTATCATGTTAACAATTGTTTGCATCGAAACTTGTAAATAGCGTATGCCGTTTTTAAAAATACGCATAACAAAGAAGAAAAGTTCGCTTCCTTGAAACACAGACGTTGAACATGGGAAACAAACTGTCAATGTCAATTGTCAAGTTTGTTTGTACACAAAATACGACAATGAGATAGAATTGGATTATTGGAATTGATTAACTGGAAAAGAACCGTATTTCTATAGTGGAGGACAGTGACACAGGCGCAGGCCCTAGCCCGAGTGCTAGCAAGCAGCGTGAGCGTCAGGTAATAACAATCTACAACAATTTTCGATTCCTATTTTTGGTACTAAATTGAATACTTTGAACATGTCCGAAGTAGTTTGTGTTTACTTAATGAATATCTTAAATGTTTCAGGCGTACTTCGAGGCATATTGATGCGCATTTGGCAACTTTAGAAGCCCGTCCATATCTCCACACGGGCAAATTTTGAAACATGCTGGAAGGAGGTTCCCGAGGAACTCAACAAACTCCCAAACATCCGTTCAGGAGTTTGTTGTCCATTAAGTCACTCGAGCAGTGCATGACGTTACATATCAAGTTGGTTTTTAAATGTAAGTACAAGCCACGTCAGTTTTATTTATATTTAGTAGAATACAATAGGTATCCTAATTACAGGTTTGGATAGACTTAAAAAGCTGCACCTGCACTAAGGCAGCAAAATTATAAAAACAAATCATTCAAACTGGCAACCGAGGCGTCATCACTGCTTCTTTGACTGAAGTGGAGAGACGCATAACATCCTTAATTAGTGTAGAGTACACATTTGGCACAGACTGCCCGGATGCTATGCCATTTCCTTTTTTATTATTAGAATCACTAGCACACTAGAGCATTAAAAGACATTTTTAGTACATCTAATTTTTTTACAGATGGTGGCAGCTGCAACTCAAGTGCAATCAGACGCTGCCAGAGGCAGGCAAGGTACAAGCTGAGATAGGCTGCAAATTCAATAGCGGACAGTTTTACAACTTTTGTAAATAAAAATAATAAATGATTTTATATGTTTTTTATTTAAATCACAGAGGGTAAATAAAATAAATTTATGTAAAACTAGTATTATTGAGTCTTCTTATGCACTCCGCAACAGCTCACCCAGTGCACCACACAAGTCCTGTATAACAAAAACAAGATTTTAGGAGTATTCATACAATGATACACAACGGCATAAGTCGGACTTGATGCTATAAGCCATTATATATTACCTTTGGGTCAAATAAATGGAGATGTTAATGAAATAGGTATAAAGATCTAGGGAAAATTATATGTTATGCAAATATAGGTATACCTATTTAGTAAATATAACATAACATAAAACCTTAAAATAAATCATTTGATTAGGTACCTGTTACTTCAAGGCCATCTTCATGAGAGTGGGTGTGGTGGCTTCTGGTTCATGTAATTTATATTTTATATATGTGTATTTATGCTTAGGTGAGACAGACACCCAAAAACAGACTTCAGCACACCAAAGCATCTTTCAACGACATTCCTGGCTGAACAATGAGTATTTGTTTATTGATACTCCAGTGTCCCTGGGTGTTGATTTTTTAAAGGAGTCATCAACCATGGTTTCAGAGGATATCCATCATCACCTAAAAGATAAAACATAGAATGTACTTTCAGTAGATTATAGATTATGAACATTTATTATTAGTTACCAAGCAGTAGTGTACGGTGGTCCCCATTGATATTTTTTTATGCGTGCAGTCTATGGGTGGTGGGTAGTGGGTGGTGTGCAGTCCATGGCTGTGGAGCATTTCTAAACTTCTCTTTAACTGCACACCATTCTTCTTGGATCATAGGAAATTTAACGTATCATCTTAAAAGGTTTTCATTGATAGCCAAAGTTACAACATGTTTTACTCGACTTACTGACTTTTGGCTTATGCTGCAGCCCCACTGCAAGCCAAAAGGTAATTTGTAGCACCCACTTAACTATTAATAATAAAATTATAAGTACATCTTGGACATTAGAAATCATACATAGAAATATTATTTAGGCACGGTAGGTACCCAACGCAAAGACACTCACTTGAGTCTCCACAGAAAGTCCGTAAGACCCTCGTCTTTGAATAGTTGGCGAAGTTCACCAACGAGCTCATGAAACATGTCCTTGTTTATTCGGTAAAGATAGAGAAATTGGCCATCCTCTAAATCCAAAGGATTTTCACCTTCACGCCGGTTTCGTGCATTTTTCTGCCTCATTATTATATCGAGTCTGTTTTCTAGCACAACCAAAGCCCACGCTTAATACTATACAGCCATATGACTCTAATTATTATTTATTTATTGTTTTTGTAACCTCTAAAACCAATGATAACGATCGTTACAACACTTATCGAGCTGTCAAAAATGCTCGCTAGGAAATTCGATATCATACCGATAAATCGTTAACTTAGCGACAATATACGTTAAGTTTGCGATGACAAACGTCAAAAATCGATAGCTTTGACTGTCGAGACTACCAAAAATCGTTATCTTCCGATCGTTAGGACTTAGCGACCGATCGTTACGAGATAACGATCGCTATCCATGTCGAGACTGCAGGCCCTGGTGTCAAAAGAAATAATTTCGTCGGCACCACTGAGACTACTGAGATTTAAGTTCAAGATTTTTCAAGATAATAGCTATTTTTATTAAGTTTTCTTCAAACAGTTGTATAACGTCTACATCTTTGCAAACTTAGGGGCAAGCTTGTGTTATATGGTCGGGAGGAACACTTAAAGGAGATAGCGACCGCTTAATATTTCCCAGCTCAATTGCTTCCAGACGATGCAAACCGCCCAGAGGCACAAAAACAATTTGCTCCTCTAAGACTGGTTTTTATAACGGTTGCAAAGGATTCTCTTGTACTTTTAAAAGTCTATTTCCATCACAAAGTTTTACCTGAGGCTAGAAACTTAAGAAGCACTAGCTCATTTCATCCATTGTAAAGATTCTGATTGGCTTTGGGGTTGTATGAATGGGAATAGTAAGTGGCCAGGAGATATTTGGATTCCGAATAATAGATAGTGTAGGTAGATATTTGCTACTACGAGCATCGCATAGAGACATATCAATTTCAGTAGACATTTTCGAAAAATCAGCAAAAATTAAGTCAAAAGGGACGATACGCGTTTTGTAAAGGACAACACTGGAAGAAGCTTCGAAAGCAATAAAGTAATATAAAAAATATATCATTCTACAAAAACGAATATTACACAATCGAATAGTACGTATATTAAAGTACCACAGACATAAAAAGTAATAGAGAAAAATAATCCACCACGCAAGAGAATATTAAAAATCAGTTCATGTATCGCTAGGAGATTTCAGCCGGCAGCAGGTTCCGTACCTATTTGCGTTTAGCTGTCCAATATCTAGTCGGAAATAAAATGTCCATCGAGACCTTCGGTTTAAATCCGACATGTGCATTTTGACTGCAATCCTGGGATCAAAGTGTGGTGGCGGAAAATATAAATGGCGCTGCGAAAAATACGGAGCAAAAAGTATTTCTGCTATTGAAATATAGTTCGGGCAAATTCAAAGCCGATTTGCACATTTAATTTCACATATTATTGAGCGCGTCAGCATAAAGTTTAAATGATGAAGTTGGCAATGAAGCGCACTATTAGCTTGAGTTATGGTCTGACCAAAATAATTTAGTTACAGTACTTACTATGTTTTAAATAATTGTCATTTTAGTTTGTTAATGAAAACGTACACAAAAGTTGCCTAAAAGTTGATCCAAGAGGCATTGTTTTTTTGATAATGAAACACCTATTAACCGTACCCTGAATAGCTGGCAAAGTGTATAAAACTAATAAACAAGGAGCGAGAATATGTCACCATTTAAACTGAGGTCACAAAGAGAGTTTCCTTTTATTTCATCACCGTACAATATACGAACCCAGTTAGGATCCAACCTAGGTTATTGTGAACATTATGAGACATTTAATAGTTATTAATCTAAAGGTACCGCGACTAAATAGGGGCACTAACCCGACGTATTGGCAATTAACTGCGAGCGTCTTTACTAATGAAGATCGAACGCTCCTCCGGTATCAAGGCTGTAAGGTATGAACCACTTAAGGCCTGCATTGCCACTAATAAAATTTAAATGAGGAGTGCACAATGCTTTTTTGGAGTGTGCGGTTTGTATTCATTGATACCTCTAAAATATTGGTTTCAAAAAAGTCTGTCCTAGGTCTTGACCCTAACCCCCAAAGTATGGTGTTTATGTTCGTAAAAATATGGAATCGTTGTAAGTTTAGTACAGTTATAGGAGAAAAACACGAATAATTGTCAATTAGTCCACACGAGCTGAAATGTAAGTGGCTCTTGTCACTTCTTCGCCCACGTAAAAGCCGCAAATTATCCCTCAGGAAGGAGTATCAGGGAAAAATTACTTAACCCAGGCCATGGTTTTCCTGTGTTCCAACTTTTATTAAAATCTGTTCATTTTTTGATGAATGATTAAAACAATCAAGGTTAGTAGCCTAAGTTCAAGCTAGAATCAGGTTGAAAGTTTTACAAATCATAAAGCAAAGTCTGTTTTCGACGGTAGGAGACACAAGATGGCAATAACAGTTCTTAGTGATAAATTAAAGCCAATTGTCTGTGTCCTATTATTTTCTCGGTTGCAAAAATGTTTTCTTTTTACATTTTGATAAG
The DNA here is from genome assembly GCA_964057195.1 of Orthosia cruda. Taxonomy (NCBI): domain Eukaryota; kingdom Metazoa; phylum Arthropoda; class Insecta; order Lepidoptera; family Noctuidae; genus Orthosia; species Orthosia cruda. The sequence continues at coordinate 30,324,696 of OZ059836.1, read as the reverse complement.
TAGTTTTATTTTTGTGGGGATGTAAAAATATTAGGTACTGGATAAGAAAAATAAAGAATTATTGATGTAACTGTAACAGCCCACATTTCACAAACTTACAAAATATTGTTGTCACACCTTACTCGAAAATTTTGCTTGTTTTACTTAAGACCCCTAGACCAGTCCCTAAGAGAACAACACAGCACTCAATGTCCCACTACGATCCCCTAGGGCTTAGGGGTTTTTTATTATTATTGGTAAGCTTGCGCTTGACCACTAACCTGATGATAAGCGATGATGTGGTCGATGATGTAGTGTGATGTAGTACGTATGCAACCTCTATTTCAATGTGTGTTACCAATATATAAGTCATAGTATCAACATAATAAAGGCAGTCTTACACCACATTTTGGGATGTTTTATTATATCTGACACCCGACCATACATGGCGACCCTGCCACTAAACAGGGCTTGAATCATGTACGCGATTAGTATCGGTTTTGCTCAGTGTGGCAACTGTTTAAGTGAAAAATATATTAAAAGTGACTTTGAAAAATGTGCAACTCAAAAGTAACTAATGAGGAGGTTTTTCTCAATCAAAATAGCGCCGCTAAAAACACAGCGACGGTAGAGGAATTTAAATTTCATTTATCGGCCATAAGTATCGTGTTAACAATAATTTGCACGATATTATTCATCGGTGCACTATACTCCATCTTTAAAATTTACAAAAGATGTCATGAGTCCTGGGCGCGAGAGCAGATAACGAGACACATCTTAAGGCGTTCTGTGGATCGATCCAGAAGGTGTCGCGACGGTGCTTGTAACGTGTCTGCAGGCGAGGAACGTCGGGTCCACGCTTCCAACAAGAATCCCTGACAACACAGAGGCGTGTAACAAATCATACAATTCGGCTAGTGTTCTTGTGAGTTCCGTGTTCTAATGAATGTGAAAGTGTGGTAATTCTAACATGGGCAGTGTATGCGTGCAACAGTGGAATCATAGTCGCGATATGAACTTGCATTTGGTGTATGAACTATAAAATTATGGACAGTTATGTATGACGAATTGTTACAGATATACAATGACCTTGGTAAGATAAGAATATATTTAATAAAAATAGGACCAAGTAGACGAAAGGGTGAAATTGTTTTGAAAAAACTAAAAGAGGCCGATAAATTGCTGAGTAATTTCAATGAGAGCTTAGACCATTTAAGGCTACTTAAAACCGGATTAAAAGACGAGGAATTATGTAAATTTAATAAATTAAACAAAGATTTTGTTAACCTGTATGACAATATTTTAGATTTGTGTAATAATTCATCGACTGAAGAGTCAATTATTGAACAAAATATGGCGAAATTCGATTTAAAAATCGCCTTGAGCTTATTACCAGTTCTAAATGACGACGGCACAAATACGAAACAGCTCATTGATGGCGTAGAATACTATGAAACGGAACTTGACGTAGACGGACAAATTAAATTGATAAATTTTGTTTTAAAAAGTCGACTTTCGCAGTCTGCTAAACTTAAACTTAACGCAAAGTATGACAGTGTTAATGAGTTAGTAAAGGCTATGAAAACATGTCTGTTACCAAAAAAATCAGCAACAGCTCTACAACACAAATTGTACAATTTGAAACAAAATGATCTTACTATATATAGATGACTACGGTAAGAAAATAACTGATTTGTTTGTTGACTTGACGATTTCCCAATCTGAAGGCAATGAGTCTAGCTTCGATATATTGAAGCCTATTAACGAAAAATCAGCCATTAAAAATTTTGCCGACGGATTAAGAAATCGTCGACTAAGCACAATAATAGCAGCACGACAGTTTACATCTTTAAGTGATGCCATACAAGCAGCCATCGATGAGGAAGTTTCAACACCGTCCACGTCAGGTGACATTTTATTTATGCGTCGTAATAACAATTACTACCAATATAGGAATTCCAGAGGCCAGGGGATGTCACGAGGACGAGGACAATCAACGCCACCGGCGGAACGGAGGGATGATCGAATATCGCAAACAGGTCGCGGTGGATGGAGATCTCGTGGCCGCGGCACATTTAACCGTGGAGCTAAAGCTAGGATTTTTTTTAACCAAGCTACTATTCACCAGGAACAGCAACAAAATACGCATATTTTGACAGATTCAAATCCGCGAGAAAATCAATCTGAAAATAACAATGATAATAATAATTCAGAAGAGTTTTTTCGTGAATAAAAGCGTTATGATGTCATGTAGTAGCATATATCATATTTCATTACACTCTAAACATAACAATCTTACATATACGTGGCTAATCGACACCGGTGCATCCATATCGGCCATAAAATATAAACACATTGCTGAGTTGAATGAACCCATCCAAAAAGGAAAACTTGTTGTAAATGGTATTGGTGGAAAAATTGAAGCGATCGGTTTTGTTTATCTTGAATTAAGAGCAGGTGAACAAATTCTAAGCCATAAATTCTACGTATTTGAATCCTTACCCTGTAAGGCAAGTGGCATTTTAGGCCAAGACTTTTTGAGCAAATATCATTCGATTATTAACTTCAAAAATTACTCCTTAGTTATGTATAATAACAATAAAGAAATTTGTGTGCCTATTACCAAACATAACGAGACGCTAACTATACCCGCTAGTTCCGAAAGCACACATTACATTACGACCGATATAACAGAAGATTGTGTAGTTTGCGCAGAGCAGATAGGAAACGGAATATTTTTAGCAAGTACAATAGCAAGCCCCGCGGACGGAAAGCTACCAATAAGAATTTTGAACACAACAGAAAACGATTTTTATGTACATAGCATTAATCCTAAAATACATAAAGCAAGAGATTATAATATCTGTATATTTGACAAGCCAAAGAAACATGCAGAACGAGTCAAAAAACTGCTTCCCTTATTAAAATTAGATCATCTAAATAAGGAGGAAAAAATCAGCATTAGGAACATATGCGCAAAGTATAACGATATCTTTTATCTCGAAGGAGACCAACTCACTACGACAACTATATATAAACATTCAATAACAATACAACCCGGTACTAGACCAAGTTACAGCAAACCTTACAGGCTCCCACATTCACAAAAAGGGGAAATACAGAATCAAATTAACCGCATGCTCGAACAAGGTATAATAGAACCCTGTAATAGCGAATGGTCTAGTCCCGTTCTATTAGTACCAAAGAAATCAAATGGAGAGAAGAAATGGCGTCTAGTCATTGATTACCGAAAGTTAAATAACTGTGTTCAAAATGATAAATTCCCACTGCCAAATATTCATGAGATATTAGACTCGCTATCTGGTTGCATTTATTTTACGCACTTAGACTTAAGCCAAGGGTTTTATAACGTGGAACTTGAACCAGATAGTAGGAAATTTACAGCTTTTCATTCAGGTCAATATCAAATGACTAGAATGCCAATGGGTCTTAAGACAAGCCCGAACTCATTTGCCCGAATGATGACAATGGCAATGGCGGGCCTTAATTATGAAAAATGTTTATGTTATCAGGACGATTTAATTATAATGGGACGGGACTTATCAAATCATAACAAAAATTTAATCGAAGTACTAGAAAGATTACGCAGTGTCAATTTAAAATTAAATCCGATGAAATGCGACTTTCTTAAAAAGGAAATGCTCTATTTAGGCCACGTCGTAACAGATAACGGTGTACTACCCGATCCAGAAAAGATTAGTGCTATACAAAACTATCCAATTCCCCAAAACACAAATGAAGTAAAGCGTTTTGTAGCCTTAGCGAATTATTATCGCAAATTTATTCCAAATTTTGCTGAAATTGCAAACAGTTTAAATATTTTGTGTAGAAAAAAAATAGAATTCATTTGGAATAGCGACGCACAAAAGGCATTTCAGACACTTAAAGAATGTATGTCTACACCACCAGTTCTCCAATATCCGGATTTATCAGATAAAAATCAGTTTATTGTACAAACTGATGCGTCAGGGTACGCGATAGGAGCGGTTTTATCCAACGGCAATGGTCGGCCAGTCGCTTACGCCAGTAGGAGTTTAAACAAAGCTGAACGTAATTACCCGACTATTGAAAAAGAACTCCTGGCTATAGTATGGGCCGTAAAACATTATAGACCCTATTTGTATGGCCGTCCATTCAAAATAGTAACTGACCACAAACCACTGGTATATTTATTTAGTTTAAAGGAGCCATAAAGTAGACTGCTCAAATTTAGATTATGTTTAGAAGAATATGACTATTTAATAGAATATGTCAAAGGTCAACAAAATGCAGCCGCCGATGCTTTATCTCGAATTCCAATATCATCGAAAGATTTAAAGAACATGCACGAAAGTTTATTTGTAATGACACGAGCACAGATAAAACGATTAGAACAAACTTCTCATATTCCGGAAGATACCGCAGACAACTGTGTCCCGGATCAAGAAGATCAAGCAAGGATTGTGGGAACAATTAACAAGCCTAGTAATGCAGTAGAGCTGCAATTCATTGATAAAACAAGTCTAAACAGGCTACAAAAAACGAATAGAATATATAAGGGAAATAATATATTTTCATATGATCAAGCAAAAATGATGTTGTATATAAATCCATCTGCTCGATCACAACTGACGCCAGCCGCATTTGTGAGAGCGATGTGCGATTTCTGTAAAGTTAATGATATACATGAAATATGTTTCGTGAAAAATAAATCCCATAACTTATTCTTAGGAAAAATAACTAATGAGGTTAAAAGATATACTAAATGGGAAGGACCGCGATTGTGTATTTTAAATAATATAGAAAAAGTAGATAATTTAGAAGATCGGAGAGTCATTTTAAATGACTTTCACTTATTACCCACAAGTGGCCACGCAGGCACAAAAAGAATGTTTAACAACATTAAAAAATATTATTTCTGGCCGGGTCTCGAAAAGGATATAAATAACTATGTTAAAAAATGCCCTATATGTCAAAAACAAAAGTATACGGTTATGGTAAAAGAACCCATGGTAATAACCACAACGGCACAATCATCATTTGAGAAGATATTTTTAGACATAGTAGGGCCTCTTGATAGAGATTACTATAACTACACGTATATTTTAACACTTCAATGTGAACTATCAAAATATGTATGCGCTTTTCCACTAGTGAATAGAACAGCAGCTGAAGTCGCTCGTGTGTTCGTCAACAACTTCATCCTCGTGCACGGTGTGCCTCGGGAAATCGCTACTGACAGAGGAACGGAGTTTATGTCAGAGACATTCAAAGCGGTATGTACAATTCTTAATATTTCCAAACTGAACTCAACAGCCTATCATCACCAGAGCATTGGTGCACTGGAGAATTCTCACAAAACCCTAGGGGCCTTTTTAAGAATGCACATCAATCAAAGACCAGACTCATGGAGTTCATGGTTACCTTTTTGGGCCTTTGCATACAACACCACAGTACATTCATCGACAAAATTTACTCCCTTCGAACTTGTGTATGGAAAGAAATGTAACTTACCAAGTAACCTTTTAAGAACAGTAGAACCACTATACAATTATGACAGTTATCCCCTTGAGCTTAAATATAGATTACAGATTTCACAAACAGAAGCACGGGAAAACTTGATTAACTCGAAATTAGAAAGGAAAAACAGATATGATAAATATGTAAGACCTGTAGAATATAAACCAAATGATAAAATATTGATTAAAAATGAAACTGGTAATAAGCTCTCAAACCTTTATACTGGTCCCTACACTGTTATTAGAGATTTGTCGCCAAATGTAGAGGTAAACATTAATGGAAAAATTGATGTTATTCATAAAAACAGAACGAAGTTGTATTACTCATAAAGTCATAATATATTGTATACTTAGCAACAATACCTAGGTTACTGACCTTCGTTGCGATCGTGGCTGTAAAATGATATGCACTCGTGATGCCCTGAATGAATGGTGCCAACAAAAAGTACTTACATGTTTTATTTGTAAACACAGAACTCAACTGTAATCTTAGGTATAAGTTTGGAAAAAAAAAAAAAAAAAAAAGCAATTCGCTTGTTTGTAAACACAAGCGATACAACAACTGTAATCTTAGTTATAAGTTGTTTATTAATAAACTTATATAAAAAAAAAAAATATATAAAAAAAAAAAAACCTGCGAGTAACTCAAACGCATAACCATTACTCATAGATAATAAACAGTAATTTTACATTAAATTTGTAACCACATTACGTAGTTTTATATATAAAAAAAAAAAAAAAAGTATCCATGCAAAGGAATATTTTTTTTTTTATTGCCTTGGGAGGTGTGATGTAGTACGTATGCAACCTCTATTTCAATGTGTGTTACCAATATATAAGTCATAGTATCAACATAATAAAGGCAGTCTTACACCACATTTTGGGATGTTTTATTATATCTGACACCCGACCATACAGTAGCACGCTTACCTAGAAGAAACCTATTCACTCTTGACTTAAAAACTCCCAGGTTGTAGTTATCAGGAAATACAGCCTCCGGCAGGGAATTCCACTCCTTAGCTATAAGCATAATGAACGTATTCCCAAAACGTTTCATTATATAAAACTCTTATTTCCTTTTGAATTCCCTAATTATTGAAAACCTTATTATTGAATTGAAACCTATTTATAATGTAGCACTAGCGAATCTAATCAAGGATAACACTGAAATTTACCAAAATAAAATACGAGTAGAAAATTTCGAGTAAGAATGTAAAGGACTTAGTGACAAGTGACTTACCGGAGGGGACTATAAACACAGTACCGATTCAAGAGGTGGGACATGATCATTAATTAAAAGACAGCAGATGCTCGGAAGAAACTTGCAATTAGATGAGGACAGTAAGTTAGGGCGGGGAAAATGGCGGCCTAGAGGGAAATAATCCATTTTATCGCCTACTATTGCTTTTGGTGAAAGAATTCTATTTATAGACAAGATTGCTTGTGCTTTGTCCCCGTAGTAGATACTTCCCGGCCTACTGGCAGTAGAAAAGCGAACTGAGTTTCGCAATGTATTTAGGGAACTTAAAATAAGAGATTTTTCAGATTTGAGAGGTCTTTTTCTATAGATTTCTTGCTTTGGGACTAGTAAGATCTACAATATAGGATGTCAAGGTTTTTTTTCTATATGAAAGAGGGCCTACAAAAAGGGACATTCTATGTAGTAGTAACATACATTGTCAAAGAATCCAAAATAAAGGGGATTATTATATAATAAAACCTACCGTAAATTTTTTGGTAAGTATATTGACAATTGTTACGCATGTCACTTTGATAGAGCCCATGGTTTATACAAGCTTTTATTTAACTTGCAATGTATGTATGTGTTCGGGTCATAAGATGACATTTTGCATACACGTTTAGTTTGCATGACTATACATTTTTATCTAAGTAACGTCTTTCTAAATCCTATATGGCGGAAGGCCCAAGATGGCGGACTAGTTATTTTATGCGCACTGTCGTGTTATGGGTATAAAATAAAAGGGTTTGTTGAGAAGAATATGAAAAAAGCTTGTTTTAAGAAAAGATTTTTTAATAAATAATTTTATTTCTTTCCTATTATGAATAAAGGCAACAACTGGAAAAACAACAAAAAATCAAGATAAAGGTTATTTAATCATTAAATAGTTTCCCAATACTACGGTCATGGAGCCAAATTGAATAACAACGTTACCCTTGCTGTCAAAAAGAAAAGTTTCGATGAAATTCTACTATAAACTGTCTGCTCAAGGAAGTGGGTAGTTCGTTAAATTTTGACGTCATTAAGACGGATTCTATCAGGTGTCGAATATCTGTTCTACTTTTTCAAACATATTTTCATGAAACTGTTTCGAAGGCCAAAGTAATTTTGTATGGCAGAGATCCGGGTGACGTATAAAATCGAAAGTCATGGTGTATTTTGGCTCTATAGAAAAAATGCAAAGGGAAAACACAAAATGGAGGATTAATTCGACATTTTAAAACTTGGGTCTGCTTGCTCCCTGATTATTTGTTTAAAGAAAATTCGATGCAAAAATTTTTTGGACAAAATGTCTTCTGTATTGACAAAATATCTCCTACATTGAACTGCAAATCCTTGACATTGGCAATAAATACCAATAAGCGGCGAAACTTCGTGAATTTGGAGGAAAATTTCATTTGCTGAATCGTATGTTGATTTTATGAGTCTCGCATCTAATGGGCCATAGCAGTCACTGCGATTTCCTTCGTATGATTTAGCTGTTGCTGATTTAGCTTTGAATTTTGTTTCATTGTTAGATTTTAAGCGGAGTAAGTGAGTAAATAAATTACACTAATATTATAAACAGTAATCAATAAAAGCCACAAGATTTGATCTTCGAGGTTGAGCAACTTGCTGTAGTTGGTCTGTGGATTGGAGACCATTTTTGATTTATTTTATTTTATTTATTTGATTATGTCGTGGTGGCCCAGTGGCTAAGACCTCGCCTCTCATGCTTGAGGTCGTGGGTTCGAATCCGGGCAAGTACCAATGTGTTTTTCAATTCATAAGTACTTTCTAAGTTAATCTTGGACATCATTGACAACGGTGAAGGAAAACATCGTGAGGAAACCTGGACTTATAGTGAGTTTATTATAAGATTGTGCTCCATTGGTGTAATTGCTGTAAGGCGTTCCAGTGCGAGGATAAACTAATAAATAATTAAATAAATCGACACTGAGACTCGGTCGTGCCCTGGCAAGCAACTTAAGTACCAACTGTCATTTTGTAAATCTTTGACAGTCGTTAAGGATATCAAAAGTCAGAAAACTTTAAACCAGTCTTGCTAAGTGGTACCGTGTTACTAAGGCCGTTTCCTGACTTGTCGGTGCGGTAGCGGCGCGGCTTCGGTATGCTCTGTACCGAAACGATACTGCATCGCTTTCATCTACGAACCTATCGGTATATTCTCGGTATAAAATCCTGCAGTACCGCTTGTATCGTCGTGAGATAATGTCGTCTTCGAGTGATGATGATTTTTTAGCATGTTATGTTTATCACCGTTTACGTAATAAAAGAAAGCGCTACTGGCGTCATCCTTAAATTGAAAATAATATTAACTGACGACTATTTGTTGCGGCTAAAGAACTTTCGCATGATGATACAAAAGTTTTATCTATGTATAAAATGTCAAAAGAAACATATCAGCAGCTTTTGAATCATATTGCTCCTGCAATAACAAAACAAATTATTTATATTTTGACGTGCGCTGTTGTAAATCCCGAGCGGCGACTGGATTAGCGTAAAACGCTCCCTAATATACCGCGCCAATCAGGAAACGCTCATTGAAATATAGACGTTGCGTAAGATTTCTGTACCGCGTATACAGAGCATACCGATGCCGCACCGCTACCGTACCGGCAAGTCAGGAAACGGCCTTAGTCAATGGATTGTGGAGGTCAGACAGGTACTCAGCAGCACTGCATCCGTTTAGACTGAAAGCCGACACCAAAAGAGTTGAGTAAAGCCTATGTTGTGATTTTTTATTTCGTTGAATAAACTGACAGCTGCTAATGGCTTTATTTTTTTTTAATGTTGCAGTCGCGGAGCATAGTGTTGTAGGTAAGGTCCAATCATAAGTTAATCAGCGAATCGATGTGATATATGACTCCTCAGTTTTATTTTAATAATTGGTGTAAATCTATGTTTTATGAATATAAACGTAATATATTAAAATCTAAGTATTAATACACATAGTACACAACAACTTTATTGTATTTAATAAGAAATCAGCGATAAAATAAATGCGATCGATAAAATGAAGATGAGTATGAATTAAATAAGGACCGCTAGTTTCTTAGGCCGTGAAATAGTTCCATTTTCGAACTACTTCGATTTTCGATCAACTTTCGATCACTCAGGATACGACACTATTTTTATGTAACGATAAAGTGGCAACCCCCAAAATGCCAGTTTAGTCTACGAATTTAAAAATCAGAGTATTAAGCAGATTGTTAGATTTTTAACAGATTTAACACCAATTCATTCTTGGATTATTGATTAAGTATCTATAGTTAGTATTATTATGATGTTGCCATTGAAATAAAATAAAACGATTTAAAAGATTAATAATCACCAATTCAATTTTTGCCTCGCAGATTCTATTTTGCGGAGCTTGGTGAATTAGTCAAGCTTGTAAGTCATAAACGTCTGCTAAAAATGAAATTATCATTTTGGGTGACAGACAAAAAAGATTTTCCGTTTTCAGCTATCAAACTAAATCAACGATAAAATAAATGCGATCGATAAAATGAAGATGAGTATGAATTAAATAAGGACCGCTAGTTTCTTAGGCCGTGAAATACTTCCATTTTCGAACTACTTCGATTTTCGATCAACTTTAGATCACTCAGGATACGACACTATTTTTATGTAACAATAAAGTGGCAACCCCCAAAATGCCAGTTTAGTCTACGAATTTTAAAAATCAGAGTATTAAGCAGATTGTTAGATTTTTAACAGATTTAACACCAATTCATTCTTGGATTATAGATTAAGTATCTATAGTTAGTATTATTCTGATGTTGCCATTGAAATAAAATAAAACGATTTAAAAGATTAATAATCACCAATTCAATTTTTGCCTCGCAGATTCTATTTTGCGGAGCTTGGTGAATTAGTCAAGCTTGTAAGTCATAAACGTCTGCTAAAAATGAAATTATCATTTTGGGTGACAGACAAAGAAGATTTTCCGTTTTCAGCTATCTTTGAAATCAAAAGCCACAATTGTTGCTTTCATCTTGTTTTAATTTCAGATGAATAATACTGTTCATGGTACTTTTGATAATATAAAAAAATTCAAAATTTTTATAAAGGTTACTACTATAATTTGGTAAAGAACACATCATTACGTATTACTTAGCTTTGATTATTTAAACCTGGGGATGTGTTGCAACAGAAGATTAGGACTCAATTTCCTACTAAGCTAGACAGAAGAACACTGACGAATTATTATGATATCAAATTATTTATTTACTTACTTAATGAGTTTGATAAGCATTACAATAAAACGTCTGTTTGAAAGAATAATTTTTCAAACAAAGAAACAAACAAACAAATTTATTTCAATTAGGGCGCTAAACGGTTTTTGAACGTGAAAGATTTAAATTTGAAAGTAATAATAATTGATTCTACCATCCATTCGGAAAAGTAGCTTGTTATAGAGAAGAACGGACAAGAAACTACATACTTATTCTTTAAAAAAAGTGTTTTACAATATTTACACAACTTTTGTCTAGAAGAAGACTATTACCCGTTAAATTATGTTCTACCAGCTTCCTAAATCAAATGAAAGCCATTCATAACAGTAGGTCCTATCAGGAAATCCATTCGAAAAGGCAAACCAAAACGCGAAATAAATTGCAACCAAACGCGGTCACGCATGAAAATTCCCTTTCCATATTAAATGGAAAGTACCTATGATCAAAGTAATAAATATAAAACAGGATAATAAATCTGTGCGTCCACATCCTTTGGTATATTATTACGGAGAGAAAGACCCAGAGCGCATTAACTTTGGAGTGTATCACATTCGCATACGAATTATATTACCGAGTTCCTGTCTACAAGAAGATTGTGTGTGCTTTGCTGTAGAATCCGAGATTAAGTTCTTAGTTGAAAGGATTCCTTTCGCTAGTTTGTCCACCGGTGATACTAACTTCTTTGCTGAGTTCTTTCAGCATGTTTTCTTATTCTATGAACTAGAAATAACGAGATACACAAACCCCGGTCTTCCGGCACCGTTCAATGCCACCGCACGCAATTATTCTAAAAGTTAATAAAGTAGTCGTCGCAACGACAAATATGTTACTTTTACAACTTCCTGGCTGAGTGTAACAAACAAGTTGTTTGTTTATAAAATATCAAAACAACACATCCGCAAGTATGTCGGGCTATAGGAAACAGACAAACAAAGCGACTTTTTTAAGAACAAAGACTCGACCCGCGGTCTTATGATGAATACAAACTAGCAAACATTGGAATGCCGTCCTGAAAAATCTTAAGTTGGTGTGATAAAGATGGTTTTTGAGGACCATAATAAGGGCGTTATTTTGTTTGTCGCGGGATGAACTAGTGACGTTGCAGAATGTGTGTTTTCCGTGAGAGCGCTATACCATTGTGGATTTACAGGGAATTGAATTTTGTAGTTCATAGTGGCGGTATGCGGCAGTATACATAAACCTATCTACGCCACCAGCGGGATAAATTAGATATATACTAAATCGAATGAATCTATCATACGATAAATAATAGTATACGACAGTATGTAACCAATAGTTTTAGGTGAATACAGAACAATTATATTTTCCGATGTTTTTTCAATTGAACTGAAATAAAAACAGTTGGCAATTTTTTTTTTAATAGTTTTCAGTTCCTGTTATTTTCTTGAGTGCGCTATTAGTGCCGACACAAACGTCGTTTAAATGCCAGTTTTTGCAAACAAATACTTAATTGAAGGAGCTATGCAGGTAGAAAAATAGAAGCAGAAGATCCCTGTTTTATGAACTTACTAGCTACTGCCTGTGACTCCACTCACATTGATTTAGTATTTACTTTAATATAATTATGAAAATATAGGTGTTATTTTGATTTACCTTTAAGCTATATTACTGTAAACTTCATCAAAATCCGTTCGGTCGTTTTTGCGTAAGTTAGTTAAGATATCTATTCATCCTCTCAAACTTTCGCATTTATAATTAGTAGTTGGCAATAGGATTATCCATTCAAGAATTCTATAATACTAATCTTTATTTAAAACTATTTAAAAAAGAAGAATGGTGGTCCCAATATTCCACATACTTTCCAAATTTTTTCCTCTATGAATATTATAATGTGCGGAAAATTCGAAATGATTTTATTCAAGATTGTTCGAAACGAATATGGTGGAGGCTGGAAGATAAAATCTAGGGTAGGATTTGCAATATTCAAGTCAAGTGGCAAGGAGGTTGCCATTCTCGCTAGTGTAAGGATTCGCTGAAACTATTCCAGAGTTACGATAATTTTAGACTATTCAATGAATATTTTACGCATTATTTTTAGCTTAGAATCCTGTTTCTCAATCATTTTTTTACTCTTGAATATTATCTATCGGTTGTGATTCCGTATCGGTGTGAATGGGATGGTCTCTATATATAATTTTAGAAATGACATGACATGGTCATACATGAGGAAACGGGCAAGGTAAATTCGTAAATATATTTAAAAATTTTATGTTTTTTTTCAAATCGTATAAATGGAGAGAAATCTTTTATACTATATGATTTCAAGTAGAAAACATGTAATGTGTAGCTATTTTCATTATTGTATGAATAGTTTTATAAAATAATCCTACTGATTTCATTATATGAAAAAAAAATCCGTCGGCCTGTAGCTTATCAAAGTCAAAAGTAAAAAATATTTAAACGATAATTACGAAATATAAAAAAAAAAAAATTCGAACGTCAACAATCAAACGTTTTCGAGTGATAAAATTTTATTTTACCGTCCATACGGAAAATTACCTTGTTATGGAGAAGAATGGATGAGACACTCCATAATTACTCTTTAAAAACTAAGTGATTTACATTATATACATAACTACGAAACGAATACGTTTTGGAAATACTTTCACTATGCGTACAGCTAAGGAGTGGCATTCCCTGCCGGACTCTGTGTTTCAAGATAGCTACAACCTCGGGATCTTTAAGTCAAGAGTGAATAGGTTACTTCAAGGCAAGCGTGTTACACTGTCGACCACATCATCGCTTACCATCAGGTGAGATAGTGGTCAAACTCGAGCCTATCTAAAATAAAAAAAATAAAGACATGCATTCATATAGGTGAGGACGATGCCCCCGGTATAGCACTACATACTAAAATATGTATAAGTTTTTTTATTTTATTATACATAGGCTCGCGCTTGACCGCTATTTCACCTGATGCAAAGCGATGATGTGGTCGACGGTTGTGACGAGGTTCTTCCTGCCATACTTTTCCGATCACTTATTACTGGCAACCTTTTTATAGCAGGCCACATCATCATTTACTTATCATTCGATTTTCAATTCAAATTCAGAACGCCACATTCTCCTATCCATGCAATTTCATTCCTGCAATCGGCACTTCATCTTGAGAGCCCGCCGAGGGTAGTCACTCTCTGTGATTATAACCATCGTCTTATAATCTTGTTATAATCTTCTAGAAACGCTGTGTGTATTCTTTTAATAATTTTGTGTGATAAATAAATATACTCCAGTCTGTGAAAACAGATTTTTCCCTACAACCTAACGTGGTCCGGTGAGGTTTCCTTATGTAGATCAAGCTGGCTAGAGGACAGAGTGCTCACCGGTACATGGTGAAGCACGATTGCCTAGAAATAACCCATTAACTCTTGATTTAAAGACCCCTAGATTGTAGCTATCGGGAAACACAGACTCCGGCAGGGAATTCCACTACTTAGCTGTACGCATAATAAAAGTGTCCCCAAAACGTTTTGTGCGTATGGGTGGGATGTCCACCATGTACCGATGACGCATCGCCGTGGGTCTGGTTGTCCGATAATGGAACGGGCTGGGCGGAATTAAATCCTGCAATTCCATCGCACACTCCCCGAAATGTAACCGATAAAAAACCGACAAGCTGGCAATTCGGCGACGATGTTCAAGGCTCTGGAGCTTTGTTTTGACCAGTGCCTCATTGCCGGTGTGTCTCTTGGGCCGCTTTTCAATCGAATTTAGTGCATCTAGCTGGTATTTGGCAGATCCGTACCAGAGATGAGAACAGTACTCCATGCAAGATCGAACTTGCGCTTGATACAAGTTGAGCAGCTGTTCCGGCGTGAAGTAATTTCTCACCTCTCCCCAATTTTTTGGCAGCCAGCTGAGCCTTTGCCTCAATGTATGGCCCAAAATTGAGAGTCGATGTCAACGTTACGCCAAAAAGCTCTAGATGGTCCGTTATTGGCACGGTTACATCACGAAAAGTTGTAGCCTGGAGTTGGTTGTATAAAGTATTAAAAGCATTAACATGTAAATTCATTCATTTTATAAATAGGAACATGGTTCTCACATCCTTACAAGTATTGCAAACATAGGTAAAATACTTAATTCAACAACAACGATACAGTGTGTGAGACAATTTGTTAATAAAAATAAAAAAAGGAATACAATAATTATGAATAGATATAAAAATTTACAAATTTGATTTCGTCTACACTAGAGATTGCCATATGGAGCAGGAAAAGCATATAGATTTTATTAATTACTTCTAAGGACAATTAAGAAAATAAAACTGGAAAAGGCGTCTGTCTCTCTGTTCCCTTTTTTGCAAATCTTAAACCTTCAGATTTGTTTTCCCTTTAATGAAATAAGCACGTCTGAAATGTAATTGATGTTCGTAAAAAGGAAGCTATAGCGCCTATTACTTCGGGATTCTAAACCATGATAAACGCTTGACATAAGCACGACTTTCGTTTACGCTTGGAAATCCGCCATCTTTATACTAGTGTACGTTGTCTGTTTACCAATCAGACACCTGCATTTGGGCCTGAATTTCAAATTGACAGAACGGTACTTAAAGTACTGTTTCATACTGATTAAATACATTAAAGAGTCCCTGTTTTAATGATCACTGGATAGGACTGGTATAAAAGCATTGTTTTAATCCAATTGGATTTTTGGAAAAGAAGATTTATTAGTTAATAATTTTGATTTTATTTTTCGAATTTTTGTGTGTTTCAGTTCATTTTTGCTTTTTTATGACTTTCGAGTTGTTATTTCGAAACAAACAATCACTATAACGAGTGTATTTTATATTGTAAATTCGAGGCTGCTTTTATTAGTAACCAACTGAATTGGGGAGAAAAATTCCGAGTCAATAAACTGAAAAATTATACAATCACAAATATGACATTAATAGCCAATGACACATTTTCAGTTAATGTGTAACTACTCTCTTAGTGTCAACTAAGATTTCACTGAAATCAATGAAGGAAACATATGGAGCAACTGGACTTAAAATAAATGTGAGTCTGAAACCGCCGACCCACCTTGAGTAAGGCTTGGTGATTAGTGCTCGTTCCTTCTCCTTTTTAGAAAGTGTCTTTGTCCAGCAGTCACCTATATGCTAATGACTGCGTTACCATAGCTAGTGGACCATCGGAAAGTTTGACTTTAGTACAGACTAGCTGTGCTCGCGGCTTCGCTCGCGTCAACTGCCTACCCTACCTACCCTATCCTAGTTTTACGCGGAGAATCTTAACACCGCCATTCAGAAAATGACGTCAAATCAACGCCATCTATCAACTGCCCGAGTATCTGAATTGCGTGTGTTGTGGTAATTTACTTCTTGAACACTTTAAATTCATTTAACTTTTAATACAGTAAACCGGTTGCGATGAAACAAAAACTAAGTATAAATTATGGACATAGATTTCTAACATTTTACGTGATGCGACTAGAAATACAAACAGACAAAAATGCTTGAAATGGGTTCTGTTGGTTATCTTTTAACACACTAGTTATTTTTTTTTGGTAATATTTTCCAAGTACAAAAACGTTGTTCATCGAATGATTAGTCCAAATTAATTATAAATTTATGTATTTTTTAAGTCAAAGCCAAAGCCAAATATATTTATTCAACTAGGCCACCAATAAGCGGCACTTTCGAACGTCAAACATAAATTAAAATTAAAATTTGCAAGTAATAAAAGTTGATTTTACCTTGCATTGGGAAAAGTAGCTTGTTATGGAGAGTTTAATGCACAAGAAACTCCATAAATACTCTTTTAAAAAAAATAGGTTTTTACAATATTAACATAAGTATATACATTCATAAATTCATACATGTGAGGACTATGCTCCCAGAATAGCACTACACACTATACTACTTACAGGTATAATGTATTAAAAGCACTTACAGATAAATTCATTAATTTTATAAATAGGATCATGCTTCTCACATACTTACAAATATTGCAAACATAGGTAAAATACCTAATTCAACAACAACGGAACAGTGTGTGAGTAAATTTCTTAAAAAATAATAATATAATAACTATGAATATAAATAAACAAATTTGATTTTGTCTACTCTAAAGATTACCCTATAGAAAAGGACCAGCATGTTTCCAAGCATTCTTATCTTGGATATAATCATCCAATTTGTAATATGCTTGTTTACAAAGTGTGCTTTTAACTAAAGTTTTAAATTTACTTTCATTTGGTCTTAATATATCACATGGTATTTTGTTATAGAATTCAATACAGTACCCCATGAATGATTAGTGTACTTTAGCTAATCTATAAGATGGTTGGTCTAATTTATCTTTATTTATCGTATTACAATTGTGTCTATCACTGACTTTACTAAAGATATGTATATTTTTCCTTACATACATAATATTTTCATAAATTACTTGGCAAGAAACTGTCATTTTTTTTTTTTTTTAAATAGTTCCCTAAGAGATTCTCGGTGATTTAACTTATGTAATATATATGGCTCTGACAGCTCTCTTTTGCAATATAAATATAGATTCAATGTCAGCCGCTCGACCCCACAGTAAAATACCGTATGACATAATGCTGTGATAGTAACTAAAATAGACCAAACGCGCGGTTTCTACATCCGTTAACTGTCTTATCTTTCTAACAGCATAATCACTCTAATATTATAAAGGCGAAAGTTTGTGAGGGTGTGTGTTTGTATGTTCGTTACTTCTTCACGCTCAAACGGCTAGACGGATCTGGATGAAATTTGGCACAGAGTTAGATTATAGTCTCTCTCTATAGAATAGCACATAGGATACTTTTTATGTTCCATCGGGATAATTTTTGACATTCACGATGGCGAAGCCACTGGCAGAAGCTAGTCTTAAATGAATTTGGGACAAGTGTCTCTAGTGTTATTACTAGAGACATTTGACACTGCCTTGTTGGTCGAGTGGTTGCTGGGCAAGGTCCTGAGTTCGATTCCCGGTCAGCCAAAGTTTTATAGGGATTTTCCATCTGAAATTTCTAAGTCTAAACACATAAATGGATAAATGTGGAAATACTAATAGGTGCGCCTCTGCCATCACCTTTGGGGCGTACAGTCGTGATGTGTACGCTTGTAATAATATGCCTATGGGTCACAGACCAAGCTGGTCACAGATATAAATCTAACTAGATAACGCAAGTCCCTTCATCTGTATGAAAACCAAGCGTGCCTTGCTTTTCCACACACAATTTTAAAATTAATTTACTTATTTATGAAAGAAAACCTTTCCAATGCCTCTGCCAACTGTTTCTATACAGTCTATACAGCTCAATAAGGAATAAAATATTTTTCTAAGTTTCGGTGGATTTACGCTGGCGATAATGCTAAATGAAAAGCTCAAATTAGTAATTTTACTCCGTTTTTTGACACGCGAAGTACATACAATCGCGACATCTTAGTTAGATTTATATATGCGGAGCTGGTACTAAAACGGATTAATTTCGGGTATCTAAGTGATTAACGAAGAACATACCTACATATGTCACAACATGCATTAACTTGCCTATTTAGATGACATGGTAATAGTACCACAAGTCGTGTACTAAGTAGATATCTGGTTCCATTAACATTTTAAGAGTCACTTCCGAGCAACCCGGCTCCGGCGTCACCGCCGCAGTGACACTGACGCGGCGACAGAGCGATAGTATTTCGTAAATACCACGCTGTTACTGTCCCACTACAAAGCAAAGGCACGAACATTATTCATCACCCTTGCTCAATGCGGGTTGGTCGCAATTTTTAACGTATACTAGCTAAATAAATCCGGAGGTCCTGGAGAAGTGACAATTTTTTACCGAAAGCGTGGCGTTTAATTGAAATTAAAATAGCTTTATTTATCTTTATTTATTTTTCATTTACTTAAAGTATTCGTTTAATAAAAAAATAATTTAAATATTAAAATATTGGTTTGAAAGATTTGAAATCAAGAAATATTGAATCAAATTTGGAAATTAAATCTAGAAGTAACAAATCAAAAATGAACACTAAATCCTGAATCATAAGATTAAGTTGATCATTGAATTGCAATTAGAATTGATTGTTAATCAGCTCCATTGCTCTAGATATTGTCAAAAAGGCAAAATTGTATGGGATTGACAAGCGATATCGAAATTTCTTTAGGATATTTTCCTTCAACGTTGTAAGCAATGCCCAAGATAAACATAGAAAGTGCATATGAATTGAAAAAGTCACATTGATATTTTGTTCCCAGATTTGAATCCACGATCTCAAGCGGAGTAGGATCAGAAGAGGAGCGAGGTCTTAGCCACTGGCTTACCAAGACATTCGATATTATTATGCACTATGGAAATGTATAGGCTTCCCAGCAAAGCGGCCTTGTGTCTCTAACGCCACACAGATCCACAGCGCATAATACCATCGCTCTGTCGCTACGTCAGCTACAGTAACGCCGGAGCCGATGTGCTCGGCAGTGAGCCATTACTGTCAGAGTGTTATGATTACCATAAGTAGCGTTGACACAAGCGGTATTGGACAGAAAAGTTATTATTCAGATATAAAAATGAATGATGATTAATGATTGACTGTAATATAATATGTATTTTGGTTATGCTTGCAGAAACCGAACTAAAACGTAGTAAGTAGATACAATATTTAGTTAAAAAAAACCTGTTTATAAATCATTTTAAATTAAATTACCTCAACTGTGTTGTAAATTATTTAAGCTACGTTGATTATATCAAAAATATTCTGATATTAAAGTTTTTATTAAATTATTAAAACTAATTGAAGAATCCTTTTTAAAAAAATATTCCAATAATTTTTCGCTTCTAAAAGATACTTTGGTTTTCTCTATTCGGTTTTAATTCAACATTTCAAGTCCCGAAATAGGGCATTCTTTAATGTAGCAATCTTTGTATTTAGAAAATGATAGAAAACATTTTGGCATCACTTTTTTCACATTACCAAAATGGTTATTTCCTATAACGAACACATTCCAAATTAATAATTACTGCAAGGTTTTTAAGGTAAAAGTCGACGACATTAACAAATTCAATTACATCAGCTTCATTTTTTAATTCCGTAACTAAACTAAACAATTAAAAAACCTTTAGAGAGACATTTTCCTGCCCTCTAACAGATTTCAAGGAAGCTAAAAATAAAGGAGCATTCTTTTCCGCTGGGTAGAGGGCAAATCTACTGCCATATATCGGGAAATTGCTTCCTGAGTTATAATGGTTTGATCATTGAACCCAATTACAATATTCTGTTCAGATTCTGCGTAAATTCGTAGTCATGCTTGCTGCCACTAATTTGTAAAACCAATAGAATAATTAATGTAGTTAAATATCTGTTTTAAAATAATATTGATGAATCGTGTTGCTCATTTCTTACTGTAACTAGAGGCTCTAGAGGCAAATTAAACTCTATCAAAGTAGCAAGTAAAAAAAATATGTAAATTTCAAAGCTATCTAGTGATTTTAATTTGGCATTTCTACCATCGCTTTTACTGATAATTATAATGATGCTATGTCCAAAACCTCTGCTAGGGCCTGGATTTTTACGTAACTATTCTGCCGACTGTAGGAACATAACTACATAAGTCCATAATGAACTATGCGCCCGACTAACGACAACGTCATGACTCACGGACAATTAGCTTTGGGCCTTTTAATTACGAATAATATTATGAAGGCGCTTTAACTTAAAGGGTCCGTTGAAATAATTAGGCTCAGACGATGATTCATTGGTAACTAAAGGAGTAATGGCGTGAAAAACCGCGCAATGATCGCGCAGAATTTGATTCAAACTATAGCCAGTCGGGATCGTTAGATGAATGCAAATAATTTTTTGCATATTCATTACTTCCGAGCTTTGTTCTGCAATGTTTCTTGATCAGACTTAAGAACATCGATTAAAAATGCGTGAGCGTATTGATAATGATTTATAACTTGCAATTTTGATTTATTCTTGTAAATTTCAGAATCAACATGTATATCCTTGTAAAATAACGTCTGTGACAAAGTTAATTTAAGAGATGATTATTAACAAAAATAAACACATGGAAAATGTTTTTTTTAACCGACTTCCCAAAAAGGAGGAGGTTCTATGTTCGACATTATGTTTGTTTTGTTTTTGTGTATGTTCGCCGATATCTCCGTCAATTGTGGACCGATTCTGAAAATTCTTTTTTTGTTTGAAGAAGTATATGCCAACAATTGGTCCTATTTTAATTTGTTGAAGATCTGATGAAGAACTTCGGCGATATACAACAGAACTCTTCAATAAATAACGGCAAATCTCTCGGGATTGCTGCAATCGCATGTCTGTTTATTGTTTATACTATTTCATAACATAACATCACGCCTGTACACTCTTAAGGGGTAAGCCGATCTCTCATTTCACCGGTTATGTTCAAGTTTCATGAAATCTATTCTGGCGTTATAGGTACCTTACTAACTTGCCTATTAGGTAGGTACAACTAAAAAGTGAAAATAAAAAAACTTTTTTTTTAACGAAGTCAGTAGCATTTTTTTGCAAAAAAGTTTTTTTTATTATTGCTTACTATAATACTAAATGTTATTATTTTAAAGTTCAATGTTTGCTACTGTAGTATTAATTATATTGGAATGTTAATGTTAAGGATATTTATACTTATTTTTATTTTTGGTTCGATCTAGAAATCAAAGTGATTAAATGTGAAAACACGTACGATTTAAGTGGAAAACTACACGCTATACCAGTCAATTCAAATGGAGATTCTAATATACATCTGAGTAAGTGAAAAATATTCAAATTTCTAAAAAAATATAATTTTTATAATGTGTGATTGACATTTCTGGTTGTTATTTTAATCCAACTTAAAAAGATTAAATAAACGTGGGAAAATAATGAGTGATAAAATTGTATTGTTTTTTTATTACTTTTAAAAGTAAGTTTACACAAACAGTTTTATGATAATTGTACATTGCGGGAATACCATTATGCTGATTCATAATATTTTATCGGATTCTTAAGACAATAATTTAATTTATGATAAACGATACGATATTTTTTTGTTATACGATAAAATAGAGAAATTAAAAACAAAAAAAAAAATACAATTGGCGCAATAAAAAAAATTACAATAACCACTAATACCCAATTTTTTGTTGTCACCCTCATTTAAACGTAAAGTGCTTTTTCAAGCTATAAAGGCTATAATAATTCACATTTTTTTTTAAGTAAACACACTTTTACATATTCGCTTCTGGTATGAGCCCGTTGAAGGGCATGATAGTAAAATATACTGGAAGATATATAAACATGACATCAAATATGATGTGGAAAAGGCATTTTTCAGATTGGATAACCTCTTAAATGACAAAAATATTGTTAAGTAAATAAACATACATAGACTATTTTTTAGTGAAAACTAGAATTAGTGAATCAATTTTGATAGAGCCATTTTCTATGGATACCCGCCGTAAAGTATATTCAATGCAGGAATATCCATGGGTACCGTCCGTTATATATATCACGTGAGGCATCAAAGAGGGGGAGGAAGTTTACCAAAAACCACGAAATATCACAAGGGGAAGGGGGTGTAGTAAGATATCACGTGTATAATTTTTTTCGCCAAACGCGCGATTTCTAAACCGAAAAGTTGAGGAGGCACAGTTGAGGTAATTTTATGCCGGTCAAAAACAACCTGTCTGTCTAAACATTTTTGTCATGGTCCTTAATTTCAGAATAAAATTAGATTATACTTTATACCTATATTTTAAGAAAATATTCTAAAATCTTTAAGATTCTTTGTGGTACAAAAAATACACGTGATTAATGGACAGCCCCATGGGCATAAGTGGTGCCTAAATAAATGACTTAACATAATAATATTAAAACGTCTTTAAATCTATTTAATTAAATGTAATTGCTGTAATCTTTCATTTATTTTAGCTGCTCACAGATGTTTTGTTTTCTTTAAGGATGCAAATCTTGCAGTCATAAGTTGAACGTTGCAAATGTTTTCGCTTTGAGACAATTAGTTATAAAAAAGTAACTGTTTCGCCTGACAAATTCGGACTAGTTAACCAAAACAATGTTCGTTTGAACAAATCTACCTAGAGTTGTAACGTCTAAAGTCCAGATTTTAAATGTAAGGCTATAATAGCACTAAATGCGCCGCTTACGTACTTTGTGGCAATACCCACCATTTATTTTTTCTTGTGTCAGAAGTTAACTTGAAAATGCAATAGAAACAATTTTGCAAGAATAATTCTACTAATTTAAGATTACTCTAATTGTACACAAATAAAACAGAAAAAATAAGCTTTCCGATAAATCAAATCCTGTTATATTGTAAAATGCTGAAGTAAGTACACTTAATTATAAAAACAAAACACCAATCGAGTAATATCGTTTGTGGTTCAATTAAAATCGTGTTCGAAAACACAAAACATTAAGTTAAACCAAACACGATAAAACATAATAAATTCATCCTTTCATTCGTTCCCAATAGAATAAACGGATATAAAAAATAATGGAGCTTTGCTAGGCAACCTGAGTGTTACCCAAACAAAAACTGCCACAATTTCATGATTGATCGTTGCGGATGCCTTTTGCGAACCGATAACAGTAAAACATAACAAGTTATGACGAAAACGTTCAACAAATGGGATGTTTTGATGTTTGTGAATTTAGACGATTGGCAATACTTCAATTCAATGTGTAGGGTGAAAGGGATAAACATGATATATTAAACGTTATTGTTGTGGATAAGGTCAGTTATTTTGACCGAGGGTGCTACTGTGTCATTCTGAATGAGTAATGGTGCATTTGATTGATGCAACCTGGAGCAAAAAACTTCTTCTTAAGCGATCACAGTGCAATCTTTAACGTTAGTGAAGAATTATTTACAAGCATAACAATACATTGAGTTGCTCCTCACTGCAAGATGTTGATAATTGCGTCACAAAAGTTCATACTCAAAACAAATCTTGCGTAATGGATGGACATACCCAACCCATTCATTTTTCTACCAAATTCAAATGCCGAGGAGTTTCTGGATTTCTTTGATTAAATATTTCCTATTAACAGAGAAGAGGCACTGAGAGACAGAAATTTGGACCAGTAAAAACCAGCAGCGGAACGTTACAGACTGATTATGCTCTAGTTCCAAAGTCACATCTATTTTACTGCTCGAAGCTATTCTATATTCATTCGGTGACCTGGAACAAGCTGGTCCTTTAATTTTGTAAAATTTCGTAACACTTCTTATATATAATCCCCTAAAATATAGCCTTAAAACCTCAATGTTTGCATTTCAAATGATTTATCTCATATTTTTACAAGTATTTGTCTTTTCTGAAGAATTTCTCCGACCAGTCAACTTAAATTATCCATTTATTTATTTTCACGCTACTATTCCCTTTTGCGTAATTTTTACGAAAAAAGATTTTCTGCAGCTGGTGCCAAAATAAATAATTTCGTCGGCACCACTGAGACTACTGAGATTTAAGTTCAAGATTTTTCTAGATAATAGCTATTTTTATTACGTTTTCTTCAAACAGCTGTAAAGCGTCTACAACTTGGAAACATAGGGACAATCTTGTATTATATGGTCGCGAGGAACACTTAAAGGAGATAGCGACCGCTTAATATTTCCCAGCTCACTTGCTTCCAGACGATGCAAACCGCCCAGGGGCACAAAAACAATTTGCGCCTCTAAGACTGGTTTTATAACGGACGCAAAGGATTCTCTTGTACTTTTAAAAGTCTATTTCCATCACAAAGTCGTACCTGAGGCTAGAAACTTAAGAAGCACTAGCTCATTCCATCCATTGTAAAGATTCTGATTGTCTTTGGGGAAGTATGAATGGGAATAATAAGTGGCCAGGAGCTATTTGGATTCCGGATAATAGATAGTGTAGGTAGATATATTTGCTACTACGAGCATCGCATAGACACATATCAATTTCAGTAGACATTTTCGATAAATCAGCAAAAATATAAATCAAAAGGGACGATACGTGTTTTGTAAAGAGCAACACTGGAAGAAGCTTCGAAAGCAATAAAGTAATATACAAAATATATCATTTTACAAAAACGAATATTACACAATCGAATAGTATGTATATTAAAGTACCACAGACATAAAAAGTAAGAGAGGAAAATAATCCACCTCGCAAGAGAATATTAAAAATCAGTTCATGTATAAATCGCTAGGAGATTTCAGCCGAGGTAAGCGGGTTCCGTACCTATTTGCGTTTAGCTGTCTAATATCTAGTCGGCAATAAAATGTCCATCGAGACCTACGGTTTAAATCCGACATGTGCATTTTGAATGCAATCCTGGGATCAAAGTGTGGTGGCGCAAAATATAAACGGTGCTGCGAAAAATACGGAGCAAAAAGTATTTCTGCTATTGAAATATGGTTCGGGTAAAAGCCGATTTGCACATTTAATTTCAAATATTATTGAGCGCGTCAGCATAAAGTTTAAATGATGAAGTTGGCAATGGAGCGCACTATTAGCTTGAGTTATGGTCTGACCAAAATAATTTAGTTACAGTACTTACTATGTTTAAAATAATTGTCATTTTAGTTTGTTAATTAAAAACGTATACAAAAGTTGCCTAAAAGTTGATCCAAGAGGCATTGTTTTGTTGATAATGAAACACCTCTTAATCATACCCTGAATAGCTAGCAAAGAGTATAAAACTAATAAACAAGGAGCGAGAATATGTCACTATTTAAACTGAAGTCGTAAAGTGAGTTTCCTTATATTTCATCACTGTACAATATACCAACCCAGTTAGGATCCAACCTAGGTTATTGTGAACATTATGAGACATTTTATAGTAATTAATCTAAAGGTACCGCGACTAAATAGGGGCACTTAGCCAACGTATTGGCAATTAACTGCGAGCGTCTTTACTAATGAAGATCGAACGCTCCTCCGGTATCAAGGCTGGCTGTAAGGTATGTACCACTTAAGGCCTGCATTGCCACTAATAAAATTTAAATGAGAGTGCACAATGCTTTTCTTTAGGGTGCGGTTTGTATTCATTGATACCTCTAAAAGCTTGGTTTCAAAAAAGTCTGTCCTAGGTCTTGACCATAAACCACAAAATATGCACTCCGGAACCGTGGTCCCACTGCGATGTCCCACTGGTGGGACAAAACTTTTTCGTGGTCCCACCAAACACACACTTGACCGTTTTGTTACAATGTGGTATGTAATAGTCACTACTTTCTTGGTATGTATGTTCGCAAAAATATGGAATCGTTGTATGTTTAGTGCAATAATAGGAGAAAAACACGAATAATTGTCAATTAGTCCACACGAGCTGAAATGAAAAAAATACTTAACCCAGGCCTTGGTCTTCTTGTGTTCCAACTTTTATTAAAATCTGTAAATTTTTTGATGACTGATTAAAAAGAACAAGGTTTGTAGCCTAAGTTCAAGCTAGCCCCAGGTTGAAAGTTTTAGAAATCACAGGAGTAGTCACAACAACGTAGGAGTCACAAGATGGCAATAACAGTTCTAAGTGATAAATTAAAGCCAATTTTTAAGTCCTATTATTTTCTCGGTTTCAAAAATCTTTTCTTTTTACATTTTGATAAGTATATTTATTTTTGTGGCGATGTAAAAATATTAGGTACTGGATAAGAAAAATAAAGAATTAATGATGTAACTGTAACTGCCCACATTTCACAAACTCACAAAATATTGTTTTCACACCTCACTTGAAAATTTTGCTTGTTCCACTTAAGACCCCTAGACCTGTCCCTCAGGGAACAACACAGCACTCAATGTTCCACTACGATCCCCTAGGGCCTAGGAGATTTTTTTTATTATTGGTAGGCTCGCGCTTGACCACTATGTAACCTGATGATAAGCGATGATGTGGTCGACTATGAAGCGCGCTTACCTAGAAGAAACCTTTATACTCTTGACTTAAAGTCACTCAGGTTGTAGCTATCAGGAAATACAGCCTCCGGCAGGGAATTCCACTCCTTAGCTATACGCATAATGAAAGTATTACCAAAACGTTTCATCATATAAAACTCTTATTTCCTTTTGAATTCCCTAATTATTGAAAACCTTATTATTGAATTGAAACCTATTTATAATGTAGCACTGGCTAATCTAATCAAGGATAACACTGAAATTTACCAAAATAAAATACAAGTATAAAATTTCGAGTAAGAATGTAAAGGACTTAGTGACAAGTGACTTACCGGAGGGGACTATAAACACAGTACCGATTCAAGAGGTGGGACATGATCATTAATTAAAAGACAGCAGATGCTCGGAAGAAACTTGCAATTAGACGAGGACAGTAAGTAAGAGCGGGGAAAATGGCGGCCTAGAGGGAAATAATGCATTTTATCGCCTTCTATTGCTTTTGGTGAAAGAATTATATTTATAGACAAGATTGCTTGTGCTTTGTCCCCGTAGTAGATACTTTCCGGCCTACTGGCAGTAGAAAAGTGAACTGGGTTTCGCAATGTATTTAGGGAACTTCAAATAAGAGATTTTTCAGATTTGAGAGGTCTTTTTCTATAAATTTCTTGCTTTGGGACTAGTAAGATCTACAATTAAGGATGTTAAGGTTTTTGTCTAATGACAGGAAAGAGGGCCTACAAAAAGGGACATTCTATGTAGTAGTAACATGCATTGTCAAAGAATCCAAAATAAAGGGGATTATTATATTATAAATGCTACCGTAAATTTTTTGGTAAATATATTGATAATTGTCACGCATGTCACTTTAATAGAGCCCATGGTTTATACAAGCTTTTATTTAACTTGCAATGTATGTATGTATGTAAAAGTGCTCGGGTCAAATATTGCAACTGAATTTTAAAACAGTTATCCTCCACCGATTAAGATGACATTTTGCATACACGTTAAGTTTGGATGACAATACATTTTTATCCAAGTAACGTCATTTTAAATCCTATATGGCGGACGGCCCAAGATGGCGGATTAGTTATTTTATGCGCACTGCCGGGTTATGGGTATAAAATAAAAGGGTTTGTTGAGAAGAATATGAAAAAAGCTTGTTTTAAGAAAAGATTTTTTAATAAATAATTTTATTTCTTTCCTATGATGGATAAAGGCAACAACTGGAAAAACACAAAAAAAATTCAAGATAAAGGTTATTTAATCATTAAATAGTTTCCCAATACTACGGTAATGTAGCCAAATTGAATAACAACGTTACCCTTGCTGTCAAAAAGAAAAGTTTCGACAAAATTCTACTATAAACTGTCTGCACAAGGAAGTGGGTAGTTCGTTAAAATTTGACGTCATTTAAGCGAGACGGATTCTATCAGGTGTCGAAAATCCGTTCTACTTTTTCCTTACTTTTTCAAACATATTTTCATTAAACTGTTTCGAAGGCCAAAGTAATTTTGTATGGCAGAGATCCGGGTGACGTATAAAATCGAAAGTCATGGTGTTTTTTAGCTCTATAGAAAAAATGCAAAGGGAAAACACAAAATGGAGGATTAATTCGACATTTTAAAACTTGGGTCTGCTCCCTGGTTATTTGTTTACAAATTAAATTCGATGCAAATATTTTTAGACAAAATGACTTCTGTATTGACAAAATGTCTCCTACATTTAACTGCAAATCCTTGACATTGGCAATAAATAACAATAAACGGCGAAACTTCGTGAATTTAGAGGCAAATTGCATTTGCTGAATCGTATGTTGATTTTATGAGTCTCGCATCTAATGGGGCATAGCAGTCACTGCGATTTCCTTCGTATGATTTAGCTTTTGAATTTTGTTTCATTGTTAGATTTTAATCGGAGTAAGTGAGTAAATAAATTACACTAATATTATAAAGGTGAAAGTTTGTCAGTGTGTGTGTTCGTATGTTTGTTACTTCTTTGCGATCACACGGCTGGACGGATCTGGATGAAATAGAAACAGAGATAGATTATAGTCTGGATATAGACTTTTTATCCCGGGAATATGTTCCCTTGGGATAAATGTCGACATTCACCCGGGCGAAGCCGCGGGCAGAAGCTCGTAATAAATAAAAGCCACAAGATTTGATCTTCGAGGTTGAGCAACTTGCTGTAGTTGGTCAGTGGATTGGTGACCATCTATGAAGTTTTTTATTTTTTTTGATTCATCGACACTGAGACTCGGTCGTGCCCTGGAAAGCAACTTAAGTACCAACTGTCATTTTGTAAATCTTTGACAGTCGTTATGGATATCAAAAGCCAGAAAACTTGAAACCAGTCTTGCTAAGGGGTACCGTGTTACTTAGTCAATGGATTGTGGAGGTCAGACAGGTACTCAGCTGCACTGCATCCGTTTAGGCTGAAAGACGATACCAAAATAGTTGAGTAAAGCCTATGTTGTGATTTTTAATTTCGTAGAATAAACTGACAGCTGCCAATGACTTAATTTTTTTTAAATGTTGCATACGCGGAGCATAGTGTTGTAGGTAAGGTCCAATCATAAGTTATTCAGCGAATCGATGTGATATATGACTTCTCAGTTTAATTTTAATAATTGGTGTAAATCAATGTTTTATGAATATAAACGTAATATATTTAAATCTAAGTATTAATACACATAGTACACAAACTTGTATTGTGTTTAATAAGAAATCAACGATAAAATAAATGCGATCGATAAAATGAAGATGAGTATGAATTAAATAAGGACCGCTAGTTTCTTAGGCCGTGAAATAGTTCCATTTTCGAACTGCTACGATTTTAGATCAACTTTCGATCACTAAGGATACGACACTATTTTTATGTAACGATAAAGTGGCAACCCCCAAAATGCCAGTTTAGTTTACGAAATTAAAAATCAGAGTATAAATGAGATTGTTAGATTTTTAACAGATTTAACACCAATTCATTCCTGTATTATTGATCAAGTATCTATAATTAGTATTATTATGATGTTGCCATTGAAATAAAATAAAACGATTTAAAAGATTAATAATCACCAATTCAATTTTTGCCTCGCAGATTCTATTTTACGGAGCTTGGTGAATTAGTCAAGCTTGTAAGTCATAAACGTCTGCTTAAAATGAAATTATCATTCTGGGTGACAAACAAAGAAGATTTTCCGTTTTCAGCTATCATTGAAATCAAAAGCCACAATTGTTGTTTTCATCTTGTTTTAATTTCAGATGGATAATACTGTACATTGTTCTGTTACTTTTGATAATATAAAACAATTCAAAAATTTTGTAAAGGTTACTACTAATTTGGTGAAGAACACATCATTACATAATACTTACCTTTGATTATTTAAACCTGGGGATGTGTCGCAACAGAAGATTAGGACTTAATTTCCTACTAAGCTAGACAGAAGAACACTGACGAATTATTATGATATCAAATTATTTATTTACTTATTTAATGGCTTTGGTAAGCATTACAATAAAGCGTCTGTTTGAAAGAATAATTTTTCAAACAAAGAAACAAACAAATAAATTTATTTCCACTAGGCCGCTAAACGGTTTTTGCACGTGAATGATTTAAATTTAAAAGTACTAATAATTGATTCTACCGTCCATTCGGAAAAGTAGCTTGTTATAGAGAAGAACGGACAAGAAACTACATACTTATTCTTAAAAAAAAAGTGTTTTACAACATTTACACAACGTTTGTCTAGTAGAAGACTATTACCCGTTAAATTATGTTCTACCACCTTCCTAAACCAAATGAAAGCCATTCATAACAGTAGGTCCTATCAGGAAATCCATTCGAAAAGGCAAACCAAGACGCGAAATAAATTGCAACCAAACGCGGTCACGCATGAAAATTCCTCTTCCATATTAAATGGAAAGTACCAATGATCAAAGTAATAAATATAAAACAGGGTAATAAATCTGTGCGTCCACATCCTTTGGTCTATTATTACGGAGAGAAAGACCCAGAGTGCATTAACTTTGGAGTGTATCACATTCGCATACGAATTATATTACCGAATTCCTGTCTACAAGAAGATTGTGTGTGGTTTGCTGTAGAATCAGAGATTTAGTTCTAAACTGAAAGGAATCCTTTCGCTAGATTGTCCACCGGTGATACTAACTTCTTTTGCTGAGTTCTTTCAGCATGTTTTCTTATTCTGCTATCCTATTCTATGAACTAGAAATAACGAGATACACAAACCCCGGTCTCCCGGCACCATTCAATGCCACCGCACGCAATTATTCTAAAAGTTAATAAAGTAGTCGTCGCAACGACAAATATGTTACTTTTACAACTTCCTGGCTGAGTTTAACAAACAAGTTGTTTATAAAATATCAAAACAACACATCCGCAAGTCTGTCGGGCTATAGGAAACAGACAAACAAAGCGACTTTTTCAAGAACAAAGACTCGACCTGCGGTTCTATGACGCATACAAACATTGGAATGCCGTCCTGATCAATCTTAAGTTGGTGTGATAAAGATGGTTTTTGAGGAGCATAATAAGGGCGTTATTTTTGTTTGTCGCGAGATGAACTAGTGACGTTGCAGAATGTGTGTTTTCCGTGAGAACGCTATACCATTGTGGATTTACAGGGAATTGAATTTTGTAGTCCATAGTGGCGGTATGCGGAGGTATGCATAAACCGTTCTACGCCACCAGCAGGATACATTAGATATATACTAAATTGAATAAACCTATCATACGATAAATAATAGTATACGACAGTATGAAACCAATCCTTTTAGGTGAATACAGAACAATTATATTGTATCCGATGTTTTTTTAATTGAACTGAAATAAAAAAACAGTTGGCAATTTTTTTAAATAGTTTTTATTTCCTGTTATATTCTTGAGTGCGCTATTAGTGCCGACACAAACGTCGTTTGAAAGCCAGTTTTTGCAAAGAAATACTTAATTGAAGGAGATATGCAGGTAGAAAAATAGAAGCAGATGTATTTCACAAAATCCCTTTTTTATGAACCTTACTAGCTACTGCCTGCGGCTCCACTCGCATGGATTTAGTATTTACTCCAATGTAATTATAAAAATATAGGTGTTATTTTGATTTACCTTGAAGCTATATTACTGTAAACTTCATCAAAATCCGTTCGGTCTTTTTTGCGTAAGTCAGTTAAGATATCTATTCATCTTCTCTAACTTTCGCATTTATAATGAGTAGTTGCAAATAGGATTATCCATTCAAGAATTCTATAATACTATTCTTTATTTAAATCTATTTTTAAAAAAAGAATGGTGGTCCCAATATTCCGCATACTTTCCAAATTTCTTCCTCTATGAATATTATAATGTGCGGAAAATTCGACATAATTTTATTTAAGATTGTTCGAAACGAATATGGTGGAGGCTGGAAGATAAAATCTAGGGTAGGATTTGCAATATTCAAGTCAAGTGGCAAGGAGATTGCCATTCTCGCAAGTGTAAGGATTCGCTGAAACTATTCCAGAGTTACGATAATTTAAGACTATTCACTGAATATTTTACGCAATATTTTTATCTTAGAATCCTGTTTCTCACATCATTGTTTTACTCTTGAATATTATCTATCGGTTGTAATTCCGTATCGGAGTGAATGGGATGGTCTCTATATATAATTTTAGAAATGACATGACATGGTCATACGTGAGGAAACGGGCAACGTAAATTCGTAAATATATTTAAAAAATTAATGTTTTTTTTCAAATCGTATAAATGGAGTGAAATCTTTGAAACTATATGATTTCAAGTAGAAAACATGTAATGTGTAGCTATTTTCATTATTGTATGAATAGTAAATAGTAAAAAATATTTAAACGATAATTACGAAATATTAAATTAAAAAATATTTTTGAACGTCAACAATTAAACGTTTTCAACTGATAAAAATTGATTCTACCGTCCATACGTAAAATTAGCTTGTTATGGAGAAGAATGGATGAGAAACTCCATAATTACTCTATAAAAACTAAGTGATTTACATTATGTACATAACTACGAAAAGAATACCTTTTGGAAATACTTTGACTATGCGTACAGCTAAGGAGTGGCATTCCCTGCCGGAGTCTGTGTTTCCAGATAGCTACAACCTCGGGATCTTTAAGTCAAGAGTGAATAGGTTACTTCAAAGCAAGCGTGTTACACTGTCGACCACATCATCGCTTACCATCAGGTGAGATAGTGGTCAAACGCGAGCCTATATAAAATAAACAAAAAAAAGTCATACATTAATAAATTCATATATATGAGGACGATGCACCCGGAATAGTACTACATACTAAAATATGTATGAGTTTTATTTTATTTTTTATTTTATTATTCATAGGCTCGCGCTTGACCGTTATCTCACCTGATGGAAAGCGATGATGTGGTCGACGGTTGTGACGAGGTCCTTCCTTCCATACTATTCCGATCACTTATTACTGGCAACCTTTTTATAGCAGGCCCCATCATCATTTACTTATCATTCGATTTTCAATTCAAATTCTGAACCGCAAATTCTCCTATCCATGCACTCTCATTCCTGCAGTCGGCATTTCATCTTGAGAACCCGCCGAAGCAAGTTACTCTCTGTGATTATAACCATCGTCTTATAATCTTTTTATAATCTTCTAGAAATGCTGTGTGTATTCTTTTAATAATTTGGTGTGATAAATAAATATACTCCAGTCTGTGAAAACAGATTTTTCACTGTTGTCGCGTTTCACTACAACCTAACGTGGTCCGGTAAGGTTCCCTTAAATAGATCAAGCTGGCTAGAGGGCAGAGGGCTCACCCGTACATGGTGAAGCATGCTTGCCTAGAAAAAAACCCATTCACTCTTGACTTAAAGACCCCGAGATTGTAGCTATCGGGAAACACAGACTCCGGCAGTGAATTCCACTCCTTAGCTGTAGAGGATGGAGTAGGATGTATGTGATGCCGTACGTCTGGTTGTCTGATGATGGAACGGGCTGGGCGGAATTAAATCATGCAATTCCATCGCACACTCCCCGAAATGTAACCGATAAAAAACCGACAAGCTGGCAACTCGGCGACGATGTTTAAGGCTCTGGAGCTTTGATTTGACCAGTGCCCAGTGGATGAGAACAGTACTCCATGCACGATCGAACTTGCGCTTGATACAAGTTGAGCAGCTGTTCCGGCGTGAAGTACTTTCTCACCTTCACAAGGATCCCCAATTTTTTGCCAGCCAGCTGAGCCTTTGCCTCAATGTATGGCCCAAAATTGAGAGTCGATGTCAACGTAACGCCAAGAAGCTCAAGATGGTCCGTTATTGGCACGGTTACATCACGGAAAGTTGGAGCCTGGAGTTGGTTGTATAAAGT
Organism: Orthosia cruda; assembly: GCA_964057195.1. Taxonomy (NCBI): domain Eukaryota; kingdom Metazoa; phylum Arthropoda; class Insecta; order Lepidoptera; family Noctuidae; genus Orthosia; species Orthosia cruda. Next base: position 30,290,465 of record OZ059836.1, on the reverse strand, counting down.
ATTAAAAGCATTAACAGGTATATTCATTCATTTGATAAACAGAAACATGGTTCTCACATACTTAAAAATATTGCGAACCTAAGTAAAATACCTAATTCACGAAAAACTGAACAGTGTGTGAGTCAATTAGTTAAACAAAATAAAAACAAAAAAGGGATACAATAATTATTAATAGATATAAAAATTTACAAATTTGATTTCGTCTACACTAAAGATTTCCCTATGGAGCAGGAACAGCATATAGATTTTATTATTTACTACAAAGGAAAATTTAGAAAATAAAACTGGCAATCTTAAACCTTCAGATTTGTTTTCCCTTTAATGAAATAAGCACGTCTGAAATGTAATTGAGGGTCGTAAAAAGAAAGCTATGGTGCCTATTACTTCGGGATTCTAAACCATGATAGACGCATTATAGATGTCAAGCACGACTTTCGTTGACGTTTGGAAATCCGCCATCTTTATACTAGTGTACGTTGTTTGTTTATCAATCAGACACCTGCATTTCGGCCTGGATTTCAAATTGACATAATGGTACTTAAAGGACTGTTTCGTTCTGATTAAATACATTTAAGAGTCCCTGTTTTAATTTTCACTGGATAGGACTGGAACAAAAGCATTGTTTTTTCATTTTTGGAAAAGAAGATTTTATATTTAAACATTTTGATTTTATTTTTCGAATTTTTGTTTGTTTCAGTTCATTTTTGTTTTTATTTATGACATTCGAGTTGTTATTTTGAAACAAACTATCACTATAACGAGTGTATTTTATATTGTAAAATCGAGGCTGTTATTAGTAACCAACTGAATTGGGGCGAAAAATTCCGAGTCAGTAAACTGGAAAATTATACAATCACAAATATGACATTAATAGCCAATGACACATTTTCAGTTAATGTGCAACTACTCTCTTAGTGTTAACTTAGATTTCACTGAAATCAATGAAGGAAACATATGGGGCAACTGGACTTAAAATAAATGTGAGTCTGAAATCGCTGACCCACCTTGAGTAAGGCTTGGTGATTAATGCTCGTTCCTTCTCCTTTCTAGATAGTGCCTTTGCCCAGCAGTTACCTATGTACTAATGAGTGCGTCAGAAAAAGTTGTGTTACCATAGCTAGTGGACCATCAGAAAGTTTGACTTTAGCATAGACTAGCTGTGCTCGCGGCTTCGCTTGCGTCAACTGCCTACCCTACCCTACCTACCCTATCGTATTTTTACGCGGAGAGTCTTAACACCGCCATTCAGAAAATGACGTCTAATCAACGCCATCTATCTATTTTCCGAATATCTGAATTGCTTGTGTTGTGATAATTTGCTTCTTGAAAACTTTAAATTCATTTAACTTTTGATACAGTAAACCGGTTGCGATGAAACAGAAACTAAGTATAAATTATCTACATAGATTTTTACATTTTACGTGATGCATGCACGACTAAAAATACAAACAGACAAAAATGCTTGAAATGGGAACTGTTGGTTATCTTTTAACACACTGGTAATTTTTTTTTGGAAATATTTTCGAAGTACAAAAACGTTGTTTATCAAATGATTACTACAGATTTATTATAATTTTATGTATTTTTTAAGTCAAAGTCAAATATATTTATTCAACTAGGCCAATAAGCGGCACTTTCGAACGTCAAACATAAATTAAAATTCGCAAGTAATAAAAGTTGATTCTACCGTGCATTGGGAAAAGTAGCTTGTTATGGAGAAGTTAATGAACAAGAAACTACATACTTACTCTTTTGAAAAAAAATAGGTGTCTTACAATATTTACATAAGTATATGCATTAATAAATTCATATATGTGAGGACTATGCTCCCAGAATAGCACTACACACTATATTACGTACAGGTATATATAAACTTTTTTTTTTCTTTGTGGGTAGACAAAGCATACACATATTTTGTTGTGAGCTCTAAGTTAAATTAATATTTAAAATATATATTTCTAATATTTAATTTATTAAAACAGTTCATTCTACACGTAACCGCCCCACACCCGCTATATATTGTTATCAAGTCTGCAGCGCTGTGACATACCTGGTTACAGTCAAACTACTGTCACTACCACAACATGGACAATAAACTTGCTGCCAGTCTGGAGGACCTTGAGAAGTTATTTGGTACTCGTATGCAGGATTACGAAGCAAAATTGCAGAAGGCCATCACTAGTACTCCATCGCCTTCACCTGACATTTCTTCTATCGCAAGTGAGTTCTCGGAGTTCAAGCAATTTGTTTACCAAGCACTTACCAAATTAAAATCTCAGGTGGAGCTGCTTGCTGTTGGTTTTGACAGGCATGAAACTACTATGAGAAGGAAGGTCCTGTTGTTCCATGGTGTTCCGGAGAAGGACAGTGTGAAGTTGATTGACGTGGTCCACAACATTTTATCTGACCAAATTAAATTGACAGAGTTAAGTAGGGACAAAAATATTATCCATGTTTGTCATAGACTTGGATACTCACAGCAGAAGGCCCGTCCCATACTGGTGCGATTTTTTAAAATGGAGAGCCGTCAGCTAGTCTGGGATAGCAAGAAAGCTCTCAAGGGCACAGGGATAACAATCTCTGAGTTTTTAAGGGCAGGTAGCCCGACTTTTACATCTATTTGATCCATTATTAAACAAACAAACAGTGATTTTTAAATGCAAAAAAAATATATATTGTAGTTATATTATTATTATTTATATTGCACTATATGTCCTTTTCATTTCTGAGAGTCAACACATGATATCAAAAACTTCACTCGATCAAAAAAAAATCGGAAGAGGATGCTGAAACGATGTTGTTTTGATGATTTATATTATTTTTCTTGAAGATTATGAAATATTTACTCCCAAAAAACATATCTAAAATAGTTAACAACTTATAGAACTTTATTCTCAGAAGAGAATTTATAAAATAGTTTAATTGTTTTAATAATAAATTTATATGCCAGTTTTATTCGTGCTGGACTTCTCGCTAATCTATCGACTGATTTATTATGAGACCACAGTGTAACAGAATCAGTAGGTTAGGAAAGTTTTTTAACAGACTTCAAAGAAGACCGAAATATTGGTCATGGGTGTATTTTATTTTGTTTTTTTGGGTTATTAGTCAAAATAAAATAAAAATATTGCGAATATTAGTCAAAATAAAAAATCAAAATGGCGCCGACCAAAATTTCTGAAACTTTCGTTATGGGTGTCATTTTCATGGATTTTGGGGGCGATAAATGCTAATATGGGGTCAAAATGAAAATACAAGATGGCGTCGACCAAATTTTTCTGAAACTTTTGTCATGGGTGTCACTTTCATGGCTTTTGGGATCGCTAGATACGAATTTGGGGTCAAAATGAAAAAAACAAGATGGCGCCGACCAAAATTTCTGAAACTTTCGTCATGGGTGTCATTTTCATGGTTTTTGGGGTCGCTTTTTTTTTTTTTTTTTTTTTTTTTTTTTATTATTGATAGGCTTGCGTTTGACCACTATCTCACCTGATGGTAAGCGATGATGTGGCCGACGATGAAGCACGCTTGCCTAGAAGAAACCTATTCACTCTTGACTTAAAGACTCCCAGGTTGTAGGTATCAGGAAATACAGACTCCGGCAGGGAATTCCACTCCTTTGCTGTACGCATAATAAAGGAATTCCCGAAACGTTTGGTGCGTATGGGTGGGATGTCCACCATGTACCGATGACGCAACGCCGTACGTCTTGTAGTCCGATGATGGAACGGGCTAGGAGGAATTAGTTCATGCAATTCCAACGCACACTCCCCGAAATGTAACCGATAAAAAACCGACAGACTGGCAACTCGGCGCCGATGTTCGAGGTTCTGGAGCCTAGCGCTTAAAGCTAATATGGGGTCAAAATGAAAATACAAGATGGCGCCGACCAAAATTTCTGAAACTTTCGTCATGAGTGTCATTTTCATGGTTCTAATTAAAATATAAGATGGAGCTGACTTTAAAACTGACACCCATGACCAAAGCTTCAAAAATTTTGTTCGCCGCCATTTTGGAAGTTTATTTTGAGCACAAATTCGCAATAAGCGACCCAGAAAACCCTGAAAATGACACCCATGACGAAAGTTTGAAATATTACGGTTGGTGCCATCTTGGAATTTTATTTTGACCACAAATTCGCATTTACCGACCCCAAAAACCCTGAAAATTACACCCATGACGAAAATTTCAGAAATTTCGGTCAGCGCCAACTTGGAATTTTATTTTGACCACAAATTCGTATTTAGCAACCCCGAAAACCCTGAAAATGACCCCCATGACGAAAATTTCAAAACTTTCGGTCGGCGCCATCTTGGAATTTTATTTTGACCACAAATTCGCAATTAGCGACCCCGAAAATCCTGAAAATGACACCCATGACGAAATTTTCAGAAATTTCGGTTGTCGTCATCTTATATTTTCATTAAATTTCGTTTATGTTTTCAAAAACATTAATAGTTAGGTAGTCAAATAATTGAATAAATAAAATACAATTTATGCCATTTTTTTTAAACTAAAATACACACTATAAGTTATTATTTATTTACTACGCATTGTAACTCTTGTATTTTAGTAACTTTTAAAAGCAATAGTAAAATAAACCTTCTCTACACACCTTTACTGTGGCTTTTTTCTCGACATTACGCACACGCGAGCGCGCCGCTCGCTTCGCGGTAACAGTGGCGCGATAAATACCTACTTCGTAGGTAAAAGCTAGCCTTAACACAAGCTAGGCACCACTTGTTTGTAGCGGCTCGTAAACATTTCGGTATGATAAATTGCTGGTCCATGGAGGGCAAAATTATGCTTATTTGCCCAGACAAGTCCCGAAGAAAGATTGATACGGCAGGCGAACTTCGCGATTTGATGGCCAAATACCCGGCCTGCTCAGTCGACACCGGGGGTTCTTCGCAATCAGGGAAACCTGGATCTCCTGTGGTCATAACATCGGCTGCGCCCGCTAAGAACATTAAGAAGAAGCGTCTGCGCAAGTAACATTAATTGTTGTTTGTTTTTTCAGTCCATATTACTCCTAAATTTGGTCGTTTTGCACTAGCGATTCACCATTTCCATTCTCAGGCCGGTAGTTCAAAAAGTTATTTTTCCTGCATCACCTTTAAAATTTAATTTATTTATCTCAAACCGGTGTTTTGTTTATATTTTTACAATGTTTTTAGTTTGACAGAATGGAATGAGTGACCAGACGTTGTGACGCTGACAGTTGGCATATGTCAGTTGACATCTGTCAGTTGGTTGCACTGCGTTTTGTTAATTCTTTTTATTTTTTTTTTTGCTATGATTTTTTTGTCTACATTTCATTCGATGCCGATATGTGAATCGATTATTATTTAAAACTGTTGAATTTCATTATTCTTTTTCTAGTTATTATTTTAAGTGTATTTTTAAAAATAAGCTGTAAAATTACTGCCAATATACCAGCGAGTTGGGGTGGTTTTCTAATTGATAGGAAATCTTTATTAGCGTTTTAAGTATTTATATAGATTTTAGTCATATTATTTATATTTGTATTACTATTTAGGTGTATTTTTATATATTATTATGAATGATGTAGCTCTTTTCTCTAATAATCCTAAAAATCTGCATATTGTGCACATAAACGCCCAGAGCGTTCCTGGTCACTATTCTGAACTTCTGGCAGCCTTTAGCAGTGCTAACCTGGACGCAATATTGATATCGGAATAATTTCTGAAGCCTTCTCTCCCATCAACTTATTATTCACTCCCCGGCTTCGTTTTAATCCGCAATGATAGGACTGGCAAAGGTGGAGGAGGTGTGGCTGTGTACCTGCGGTCTAACTTACCCTACAGGGTGGTTAGTTCATCTCCTTCGGTTTACTCTGAATCGCCTGAATACTTGTTTATTGAAGTATGTGTTCATCACACAAAAGTTTTGCGTGCAGTGCTCTACAGCCCTAATCTTCACATTGACTACTTCAATTGTCTTGAATCCACTCTCGGTGATCTATGCCCAATGTATGAGCACATTATTTTAATGGGTGATTTAAATACTTGCTTGATTAAAAATGACTCCCGCTCTCTTAAACTCCTTTCACTCTTGTCTTCGTTCAATCTTCATTTTGCCTCTCTCTGCTACTCACTATTTTCCCAATAGTAAGCCTTCTTTACTTGATCTTATGATTGTTTCCTCTCCTAATAATGTTTCTTCCCATGGCCAGCTTACTGCTACTTTCTCTTACCACGATCTAATTTATCTATCTTATCGTATCCGTGTCCCCAAGCGTAAGCCCCAGCTCTTATATCTTCGTAACTACAAGGGCATAGACCTGGAGGCATTGCAGCGTGATGCCGGCAATCTCGATTGGTCTCCTCTGGTCGGGATGGATGATATCGATGACAAGGTGAAATGCCATAATGTATCCATTCTGAACTTGTATGACCAGCATGCCCCTATTTGACGAGTCAAAGTGCGGCATAGTCCTGCACCATGGATTACACCACAAATTAAAGAGTATATGGCCCTTAGGGACAAGGCCAAAAGCAGGTATAAGCGCAGACCCTCAGACCTGAATCTCGCTTATTACAAATCTTTACGTAATTGCTGCAGTCATCTGTGTCAGGATGTTAAGAGGCGCTACTTCCATGAACAACTCAATAACCGCAGTTCTGCCGATATATGAACATTCCTCATGTCTGTAGGCATAGGCAAATCACCCACCAACCAGTGCAAGGATGTGAACCTCAACGATCTCAACAGTCACTTCTCTCGTCTTCCTTTTTCTCTTGATAAGTGTGTTAAGTCAGCAACTTTAGAGCGTCTTTCCAGTTTGCCGTTGCTACAATGCCCGACCTTTAACCTTAGCGATGTTACCGAGGATAACGTTAAGAAGTCTGTTTTGGCAATAACTTCTTCAGCTGTCGGTAATGTTAAGTTATGTTCCAGAATGATTACTCTTATCCTTCTATCATTGCTGCCTGTTCTAACTCACATCTTCAATCACTCGTTTACTTCTTTCTCGTTTTCGACGGTCTGGAAGCAGGCTCACATTATACCCTTACCTAAAACCAACAATCCTTCTTTATTGACGCACTTTAGACCTATTTCTATTCTTCCATTTCTCTCTAAAGTCTTCGAACACTTAGTTCATAGGCAAGTTTCATATTTCTTGACGTCAAACTCTTTAATATCTCCCTTTCAATCTGGTTTTCGTTCGGGTCACAGCACTGTTTCTGCTCTTTTAAAAGTGACTGACGATATCCGCTGGGCTATGGATAATAAGTCCCTTACTGTACTTGTATTACTTGACTTTAGCAGTGCCTTCAACTTAGTGGATTTCAACATTTTACTCGGTGTTCTGGAATCAATAAATTTTTCTTCATCCGCTTTAGCATGGTTCAATTCTTATCTTCGGGGACGTACTCAGTGTTTTCGCCTTGATGAGTCCTTCTCTGATTGGTGTAGCCTCACTGAGGGGGTTCCTCAGGGTAGAGTTCTCTCTCCTCTTCTTTTTTCAATCTTCATTAACTTAGTTACCAGAGTAATCTCATCTAGTTTCCACTTTACGCAGATGACTTGCAGCTGTATCGACATTTTACTATAGACGACGCTGGTTTAGCTATTGCGGCTATGAACCGGGACCTGGCATGTATCAGCTCATGGGCTAAGTCATTTAGTCTACAAATTAACCTAAGTAAATCACAGGCCATGGTCATAGAAAGCAAATTCGTTCGCAGTGCGGCTAACGTTGCTTCTTTGAAGCCTCTATATCTCGACGGTGTTCGTATAGAATTTACCGAAACCGCAAAGGATCTAGGGGTTATCATTGACTCCAATCTTTCGTGGCATGCGAATGTCAACGAAGTCAGCCGTGAGGTTCATTTTTCATTCCATTCGCTGAAGTGCCTTCAGAGTCTATTGCCCTTAAAGACGAAAATTTCCTTGGTGCAAACACTTATTCAGCCGATAGATTATGCCGACGCCTGCTACCTGGATGCCACAGAGGAGCTATTAAACAAGCTTGAGCGCCTGCAAAACTTATGCATTCGCTTTGTTTATGGTCTAGGCAAGAATGATCATTTTTCTCACCTTCGCAAAGAACTCAAGTGGCTCCCAATCCGTCTTCGCAGGAACACTTGGCTTTTATGTCTCCTCTTCAACATCTTACACAACCCGTCTTATCCTTCCTACCTGCGTGAGCGATTTTCTTACGCTCGCTCTAGAGACGCACTACGTAGGTCACATCTTAGATCCCTCCTTAAATCCCTCCCTCATAAAACTAGCTATTATTCCTATTCCTTCTCTGTCCATGCTGTAAGATTGTGGAACTCACTTCCGCCTAGCATCAGAGATCTAGATACTATCTCGCTTTTTAAAAACGCTTAAAAGAGCATTATCTTTCCTCTCAAATCTGATCTTTATAAACATGTGTATATATATTTAGTATCTATATATTTTAGTGTTATGTATTTATTTAAGTATGTATCACTTACGTATATTACTTTCATTTAGTTTTAATATATCACATGGTATTTTGTTATAGAATTTAATACAGTACCCCATGAAAGATGAGTGTACTTTAGCTAGTCTATAAGCTGGTTGGTCTAACTTATATTTATTTCTCGTATTACAATTGTGTAATTGGCAAGAAACTATCATATTTTTTTTTTTAAATAGTTCCCTAGTAGATTCTCGGTGACTTAACTTATATAATATATATGGCTCTGACAGCTCTCTTTTGCAATATAAATAAGATTCAACGTCAGCCGCTCAACCCCACCATTTATCGGGAAAATGCTCCCTGAGATATAATGGTTTGATCATTGAACCCAATTACAATATTCTGTTCAGATTCTGCGTAAATCCGTAGTCATGCTTGCTGCCACTAATTTGTAAAACCAATACAATAATTAATGTAGGTTAATTCATATCTGTTTTAAAATAATATTGATGAATCGTGTTGCTCATTTCTTACTGTAACTAGAGGCTCTAGAGAAAAGTTAAACTCTATCAAAGTAGCAAGAGGCAAGTAAAAAAAATATGGAAATTTCAAAGCTATCTAGTGATTTTTAATTTGGCTTTACTACCATCGCTTTTACTGATAATTATAATGATGCTTTGTCCAAAACCTCTGGTAGGGCCTGGATTTTTACATAACTACATAAGTCCATAATGAACTATGCGCCCGACTAACGACGACGTCATGACTCACAGACAATTAGCTTTGGGCCTTTTAATTACGAATAATATTATGAAGGCGCCTTAACTTAAAGGGTCCGTTGAAATAATTAGGCTCAGACGATGATTCATTGGGAACAAAAGGAGTAATGGCGTGAAAACCACGCAATGATCGCGCAGAATTTGATTCAAACTAGCCAACCGGGATCGTTAAATGAATGCAAATAGATTTTTGCATATTTATTACTTCCGAGCTTTGTTCTGCAATGTTTCTTGTTCAGCCTTAAGAACTTGGATTAAAAATGCGTGAGCGTTTAAATAGTGATTTTAACTTGCAATTTTGATTAATTCTAGTAAATTTCAGAATCAACATGTATATCTTTGTAGAAGAACAAAGCAAACTGTGACAAAGTTAATTTAAGAGATGGTTAATAACAAAAATAACCCTATGGAAAATGTTCTTGTATCGCTTATAATCCTAAATGTTATTGTTTTAAAGTTCGATGTTTGCTACTTTAGTATTAATTATATTGGAACGTTAATGTTAAGGATATTTATAATTATTTTTCTTTTTAGGTTCGGTCTAGAAAACAAAGTGATTATAGCGGACGCTTTGGTAACCCTAAATGTGAAAAACACGTACGATTTAAGTGACAAACTACACGTTATACCAGTCAATTCAAATGGAGATTCTAATATACATCTGTGTAAGTATATTACAATTCCTAAAAACAAAAAAATTGTTTGTTGGTTTCGCAATTTCTGGTTGTATTTTAATTGTAATGACACATAAAAGTTATTGTTGTGGATAAGGTCAGTTATTTTGGCCGATGGTGCTACTGTGTCATTCTGAATGACTAATGGTGCATTTGATTGATGCTACTTGGAGCAAAAAACATCTTCCTAAGCGATCACAGTGCAATCTTTAACGTTAGTGAAGGATTATTTACAATCATAACTTCACTGCAAGATGTTGATAGTTGCGTCACAAAAGTTCATACTCAAAACATATCCTGCATAATGGATGGACATACCCGTCCCATTCGTCTTTTACCAAATTTAAATGCCGAGGAGTTTCTGGATTTCTTGGATCAAATTTTTCCTATTTACAGAGAAGGTAGCTCTTCTGTAAATAGGAAAAATTGTGTTCTGAGAGGTAGAAATTTGGACCAGTAAAAACCAGCAGTGGAACGTTACAGGCTGATTATGCTCAAGTTCCAATGTCACATATATTTTACTACTCGAAGCTGTTCTAACTCTGCTCCAAATCCGCCTGTACAAAGCTATAATAGAAATTCCAATAATGATAACATAGTCGTAGAAATCCAAACGATTCAGAGACAGATTCAACAAACTAATATGTCTGGACTTTCCAGATGACCTAATCAACAGGCTTCTAAATGAAATGTGGCGTGAAATAGATGCTGACGTGGGCCCATCTATCTATCAAGCCCTCAGTGCGGCAGTCGTGGAGAATTTATCAGTATTGCTAGCACAAGTGCCTTATGATGAACTATTGCCTATTCTGGCAACAGGAACCGTAAGGATGTGATTATGTTTGAAAGATTTGTCTGTGAAATAAATGTTGATTTTGTGCGATAGTGTTTAGTTACATTAATAGTCTTAGTTTTAATGACATTTCTTGATCGTTTTTCTAATATTTCATATTATGTTTTAAGAAATTAATAAAAGGAGCAAAGTAACGTACTATCGGCGGTTCGTGTAGCAATTGTCAGAATGCCAAAATGTTTGAGAATGATCATATGATATTTTGGTAATGCATATCATAACCACAATTTTTTTATAAAATATTTTTTCAACATTATGATGTAGAAACAATCAACAAAGATAAAATAATTCTTCCTCTTATTCGTTGTCTTCATTTCTGAAGGTCGTGCCCGTCTTGAAAAGCTTTGACGGAATCAACGACGAGCTGCTCCCAAGCAACCCTGTCTTCGGTTCTTCTCATAGCAGTGGTCATAGTGAGTCCCGTAATGGCCCTGATCTGGACAGACCAGCGAGTAGGTTAAATAGGTGAGTAGGCTAAAATACTAATAAAGCTAAAAACTGGAAAATTACACAGATTTGAAATCACACTTTTTTATTTATCTTGAAAAACTTACTTACCTAAAATAAAAATCTGTAGGTGTTCATTTGCGCAACTAAATCCCACCAAGGAGATAGAGCTTTGTCTCAAAACTCCTGTTCCACATTAATTTATCGTTGGCCCCGGCGCCGAGCTCTTAATTAAACCTCTGCGGACCAGAAATTAAAAGCCCAGAGAACCTCTGTTTATTCACTAATTGCTGACTTACTAAATATCGGGTTACCTATTACAGATCCCCACATTTTCGCCTATTAATTATTTTGATAGTTTTTTGGAGACCCTCGAAGGTATGAACTTTTAACAAGTAACCTAAGAGTATCAAGTTTCTTGTATAATGAAGTTTCTAATATCACTTTTATTTTTTAAATATCAATTCCATTAGGCAACATTTAATTCAATGAAGTCCAGTGGTTTCATTATTGTGTATTTTAAAGAAGGCTCTAAACAGTTGAAATAATGACATATTTAAATATTTTTGCCTTCCTACGGATAAAAACTCAGTTGCTACATTATATCTTCACCACCCTTGGTGGACTGGTAGAGAATTCCTAAGTATTAAAACCGCCTTTATTCCTTAGAGCATGAAGTCTATAAAAATAAACAGCCTTGAGTGTTCTAAACAAAGTTCCAACCACCATGACACGCAACCAAACCGTCACAAGCCCCAGCAATACTCATTATTCAGTAACCGTACTTACTTACAAGCAAATAGTCTGTTCTGTACAAACCGCCTGTATTTGTGCAGACCATACACATCATCACTGACGGGGCGGACGTACTTGCAGCTCGAGATTTAATTAATTTTATGTTCATCCATACAGAAACCGCAGCCGCCATCTTTGAAAATTATTGGATGCCGACGGGTTACAATGTTTCGGTATACAAAATCTTGAATTCGGCAAAGGTTTTGTTTATCCAGATGTGATTTTATTGAAAATTGTTGGGTGTGGAAAATACTGGTGAGAATATCAATACTTAAGTATTTTGATATAAACCTACTTCCACTTCTTTTATCGTATGAATATACTCGTATTCAGAATACACACAAGAACACTGTGAAGCAGTAAAGATGTGTAAGAAAATAAAATTTTACTATCAACACTAACTCTTGATAGCCTGTGTAGCAACTAGTAAATTTGGAGGAAAACCACATGTTCATGTAGATTCAAGTACTAAAACTGTACCAAAATAAAACAACGCACAAACTCAAACATAAACGATCATCGGCTATCTTTCCATAAAGATTTAAAACTAAAACTGTAATTACAAGGAAGAAAGGCGAAACAAAAGACAGACAACGAATATCTGGGCCCAAACGTAATTTACGTTAGATAAAGGTGGAACAATGTGCCCGTCTTACCGTCGGCGAAGAAGATGAGATTACCAGGAATAGGTACCATAATACTGTTTGTGTCGGCGGAGAAAACTTAAAATATAACGCTTGAAATTGCTGATGCCTTGCGTCACTGTAAAAGATGGGTTGCGGAATGATATTATTTGATCTTGCTGAATTTTGTATGGTGATTTAGTGGTGATAACACATTTGGTGGAAGAGGTTGTCATGTTATTGCTGAAGCATAATGTGAAATGATTTGTGCCTTAGAAACGATTACGAGTAGAACTCTTTAGATTTCCTTAAATCAGTTTTATTTAATAAGCCAACTAAAACGGTAAGCTAATAGCTGTGTCTTTAAATTTACCTTGATAACAAACACTGCTTTTTCTAAAGGATTTATAAAGATATGTCCAATAAACTAAAGCTAACATGCAATTTATTCTGCAGTTACAAACTTACAATAGAAAATTAATGTTCTCAAAGCAGTTAAAAACTGCTAAGCTAAGTTGGCTCTGCACCAAGGCTTGAAATATATCATCATACATCTTGCTGTACCCTATTATTTGTAAGATTTGCTACCGTCACGAACCTAGCTAACATGCAACAATTCCGATTCACTTCCTCTCTGGTTAAAAGCTTCTAGTTTCTTGAGTTTGTTAAAAGCCGTTAAAGCCAGTATGAATTGAGCCTTCACGGCGCACACAATGGAAAAAACTGAAAAGGTAACGTTAAGACCAGATTTTAGTCGTAAGTAAGGCAATGACTTGAGATACCGTAATGCAGACACCGTAATCTGTGTTTTCATCAACAGATCTTAGCAACAAATCCTTTTTATTTGTACCACGTATTTTGTGTAACTCAGGACTCTTGTTACTTCGTATCTCAATAATTCCAATCTCAATTCCGTTTCCTTGGGTATTTTTAAAGGAAAAATAAATATATCAGCGCCAACCAAACCAGCCAAGTACTTTCTTGAATCCCCTTGTGCACCGGTCTGTTGTAATTGAGGGTCGCATACTAAAAATATCGCTCAGTAGTCGATAGTCTGAGAGCCACCTGAAAGTTATTCTCTCCTGGTTTCTTCAACAACCTTTGCTTATATTCATTCGGTGACCTGGAACAAGCTGGTCCTTTAATTTTTTTAAATTACGTAACACTTCTTTTATATTATAATCCCCTAAAATATAGCCTTAAAACCTCAATGTTTGCATTTCAAATGATTTATCTCATATTTGTACAAGTATTTGTCTTTTCTGAAGAATTGCTCCGACCAGTCAACTTAAATTATCCATTTATTTATTTTCAGACTACGTTACTATTCCCTTTTGTGCCATTTTTACGATAAAAGAATTTCTGCAGCTGGTGCCAAAAGAAATAATTTCGTCGGCACCACTGAGACTACTAAGATTTAAGTTCAAGATTTTTCTAGATAATAGCTAATTTTATTAAGTTTTCTTCAAACAGTTGTAAAACGTCTACATCTTTGCAAACTTAGGGGCAAGCTTGTGTTATATGGTCGCGAGAAAACACTTAAAGGAGATAGCGACCGCTTAATATTGCCCAGCTCACTTGCTTCCAGACGATGCAAACCGCCCAGGGGCACAAAAACAATTTGCTCCTCTAAGACTGGTTTTATAACGGTTGCAAAGGATTCTCTTGTACTTTTAAAAGTCTATTTCCATCACAAAGTCGTACCTGAGGCTAGAAACTTAAGAAACACTGGCTCATTCCATCCATTGTAAAGATTCTGATTGTCTTTGGGGAAGTATGAATGGGATTAGTAAGTGGCCAGGAGATATTTGGATGCCGAATAATAGATGGTGTAGGTAGATATATTTGCTACTACGAGCATTGCATGGAGACATTTTAATTTCATTAGAAATTTTCGATAAATCAGCAAAAATATAAGTCAAAAGGGTCAATACGTGTATTGGAAAGGACAAAACTGGAAGAAGATTCGAAGCAATAAAGTAATATACAAAATATATCATTTTACAAAAACTAATATTACACAATCGAATAGTACGTATATTAAAGTACCACAGTCATAATAAAGTAATAGAGAAAAATAATCCACCTCGCAAGAGAATATTAAAATTTGTTCATTTATAAATCGCTGGAAGATTTCAGCCGACGTAAGCGGGTTCCGTACCTATTTGCGTTTAGCTGTCCAATATCTAGTCGGGAATAAAATGTCCATCGAGACCTACGGTTTAAATCCAACATGTGCATTTTGACTGCAATCCTGGGATCAAAATGTGGTGGCGCAAAATATAAATGGCGCTGCGAAAAATACGGAGCAAAAAGTATTTCTGCTATTGAAATATAGTTCGGGCAAATTCAAAGCCGATTTGCATATTTAATTTCAAATATTATTTAGCGCGTCAGCATGAAGCTTAAATGATGAAGTTGGCAATGGATCGCACTATTAGCTTGAGTTATTGTCTGACAAAATTAATTTAGTTACAGTACTGCCAAAATAATTCCTATTTTAGTTTGTAATTCAGAACGTACACAAAAGTTGCCTAAAAGTTGATCCAAGAGGCAATTGTTTTGTTGGTAGTGAAACACGTCTTAACAATACCCTGAATAGCTGGCAAAATGTCTGAAACTAATAAATAAGGAACGAGAATATGTCACTATTTAAACTGAGTTCACAAAGTAAGTTTCCTTTTATTTCATCACCGTATAATATTCGAACCCAGTTAGGATCCAACCTAGGCTATTGTGAACTTTATGAGACATTTTATAGTTATTAATCTAAAGGTACCGCGACTAAATAGTGGCACTTAGCCAACGTATTGGCAATTAACTGCGAGCGTCTTTACTAATGAAGATCGAACGCTCCTCCGGTATCAAGGCTGAATGTAAGGTATGAACCACCTAAGGCTTGCATTGCCACTAATAAAATGTATATGAGGAGTGCACAATGCTCCAATGTGCGGTTTGTCACCTCTAAAAGCTTGGATTCGAAAAAGTCTGTTATAGGTCTTGACCATAAACCAAAAAATATGGTGTGAATGTTCGTAAAAATATGTAATCGTTATAATTTTAATGCAGTTATAGGAGAAAAACGCGAATAATTGTCAATTAGTCCAGACGAGCTGAAATAAAAGTAGCTCTTGTCACTTTTTCGCCCGCGTTTCAGCCGCAAATTATCCCTCAGGAAATGATTTCAGGAAAAAAATACTTAATCCAGACCATGGTCTTCCTACGTTCCAATTTTTATTAAAATCTGTTCAGCTCTTGATGACTGATTAACAATCATCAAGGTCAGTAACCTAAGTTCAAGCTAAGGTTGAAAGTTTTAGAAATCATAAAGAAAAGCCTCTTTCCGACGGTAGGAGACACAAGATGGCAATAACAGTTCTAAGTTATAAATTAAAGCCAGTCTATGTGCTATTATTTTCTCGGTTGCAAAAATGTTTTCTTTTTACAATTTGATAAGTAATTTTTTTGTGGGGATATAAAAATAATACGTACTGGATAAGAAAAATAAATAATTAATGATGTAACTGTAACAGCCCACATTTCAAAAACTCAAAAGAAAAATGTGCCACTTAAGTCCCCTAGACCAATCCCCAATAATAATAAAATAAAAAGAAATTACTAAACTTACTACTTAAAAATATCACATACATATAGATATAAAATTTATACATAAACAATGTCATTGAGAAACCGAATCCAACAAACTAACTGTGTCAAGTTTCTGCAATATATGTATGTCTGATTTTTTGGCAATAAATGTATAGGGGTCTCACTATCCTAATGTGCCCAGGGCCTCCAATAGGTTTAAGTCGGCCCTGCCTCATCGGTTTTGTTTTCTTTCTTTTAGATTGGTCACTGCCTGGCTACAACTTTATAGAAAGCGAAATTCAATTATTATTATCACATTTCAGAGCAGTATTATGTCTAAGTTATAATATGTTCCGTCGAACTAGAGATCCGCCGAACAAGTGCATATCGAGGAATGGTTTTGTCGAAGTAGTGTTCTTCGAAGATGTGTGTTGTCGAAGTATAATCTGTCGAACTAATGCTAGTCGAATATATGTTCTGTCGAAGCAATGAGTTGTCGAACTACTGTTTTTCGAAATTGAGACTCTGTCGAAATAATTAACTGTCGAAATTCAGAATGCCACTCATATTGACAATTGTTACGCATGCCAATTTGATAGAGCTCATGGTTTTTACAAGCTTTTATTTAAGTTGCAATGTATGTAAGTGTGTTCGAGTCAAATATTGCAACTGAATTTTAAAACAGTTATCCTCCACCAACTAAGATGACATTTTGCATATACGTTTAGTTTGGATGACAATGCATGGATATATAAGTAACGTCATTCTAAATACAATACGGCCCAAGATGGCAGGCTAGTTATTTTACGTGCACTGCCGTGTTAGGGGTATAAAATAAAAGAGTTTGCTGTTATACGAAAAAAGATTTTTTCATGAATAATTTTATTTATTTCCTATGACGGGATAAGGCAACAACCGGAAAAACACAAAACCAAGATAAAGGTTATTTTTATCATTCAATACTTTTACAATAGTACGCTAATGGAGCTAAATTGGATGACAACGTTACCCTTGCTGTCAACAAGAAAAGTTTCGATAAAATTCTACTATAGACATTCTGCACAAGGAGGCGGGTAGTTCGTTAAAATTTGACGCCATTAAAGCGAGACGGATTCTATCAGGTGTCGAATATCCGTTCTACTTTTTCAAGCATATTTTCATGAAACTGTGTCGAAGACCAGAAATCCGGGTGACGCATAAAATCGAAAGTCATGGTGTCTTTTAGCTCTATAGAAAAAATACAAAGGGAAAACACAAAATGGAGGATTATGGAGGATTAATTCGACATTTTAAAACTTGGGTCTGCTCCCTGATTTTTGTTTAGAAAGAAAAGTCGATGCAAACATTTTTTTCGTGAAGGTTCGCCGTTTATTGGTGTGAAAATATCATTACATAGTAATTATCTTTGATCAGATATTAAATCTGGGGATGTGTTGCAACTGAAGATTAGGCCTTATTTTTATTAATCTAGAGAGAAGAACAATAACAGTGATGAATTATTAAGATCGCAAATTAATTATTTACTTAATGGGTTTGGTAAGCATTATACTCAAACTCCGTTCGATAACGCCTACATAAAAGAACAGTTTTGTCTAGTAGAAGACTATTACACGTTAAATTATGTTCTATCAGCTTCCTAAACCAAATTAAAGCCTATCGCTGTCCTTATAAAAATGTACAACTAGCTTAAGGAATATCTAGGTAGTCCATGGTATTTATGTTATGTCCATGGCTTAAGAAAATAAAATAGACAGACAGACGTCATATCAGATGAAAATGTCACAGTATAAAATATTCCAAGATTTCACAAATTAGTACATTATTACCTCAATGCAAATTAGCAATATAATTTAAGTTTTAGATATTAAAACAATCAGAGATAACTAAAAATATGCTTTTCAGGTGTTACACAGTATCAAAGAATACATAAAAAATGAGTCACATGAGTTGATACAATATCAAAAGATAAAAAGGTATGGTTTGTATAGTGTTATGAATTGTAAATAGACTTAAAAATGTGGATCTCTAAATTAGAATACCACAGCAGTTAGAAAAATATATTCTATGAACCTTACTAGCTTCTGTCTACAGCTCCAGCCGCGTGGTTTAAGTGCTTACCCCAATATATTTATAAAAAATGTAGGTGTTATTTTGATTTATCTATAAGTTATATTATTAACTTCATACGTGAAATATAATATATCTACTCATCCTCATAAACTTACACATTTATAATTAGTAGTTGAAATAGGATTATTCATTCAGGAATTCTATAATACTATTCTTTATTCAACGCTATTTAAAAAAAAATAAAAGTGGTCCTAATATTCCACTTAAATACTTTCTTACATATTTCCTCTATGAATATAATAATGTGCGGAAAATTTGACATGATTTTATTCAAGATTGTTCGAAACGAATATGGTGGAGGCTGGAAGATAAAATCTAGGGAAGGATTTGCAATATTCAAGTCAAGTGACAAGGAGATCGCCATTCTCGCTAGTGTAAGGATTCGCTGAAACTATTCCAGAGTTACGATAATTTTAGACTATTCAATAAATATTTAACGCATTATTTTTATCTTAGAAGCCGGTTTCTCACATAATTTTTTGCTTGTGAATATTATCTTTTTTGTAGCCTTTATGTATGGGATGTGATGCCGGATCGGTGTGAATGGGATGGTCTTTATATATAATGTTAGAAATGACATGACATGGTCATAAGTGAGGAAACGGGCAAGGTAAATTCGTAAATATATTTTAAAATTTAAGCGTTCTTTCCAAATCGTTTCAATCGTATTGAAATCTTTGAAACTATATGATTTGATGTAGAAAACATGTAATGTTTACCTATTTATATTATTGTATGAATAGTATGATAAGATAATTCTACTGATTTTATTTTATGGAAAAAAATATTCCTTCAGCCTGCAGCTTATAAAAGTCAAAAAAAAATATTCCAACTAGGCCACTAAGCGGCACTTTTTAACGTCAACTATTATAATTTACAAGTAATAAAATTGATTCTACCGTTTATTCGGAAAATAAGCATGGTATGGAGACGAATGGACACGAGACTCCATACCAACTCTTTAAAAAAAAAGTTTTTTACGTTATATACATAACTACGAAACAAATACGTTTTGGAAATACTTTCACTATGCGTACAGCTAAGGAGTGGAATTCCCTGCCGGAGTCTGTGTTTCCAGATAGCTACAACCTCGGGATCTTTAATCAAGAGTAAATAGATTACTTCTAGGCAAGCGTGTTACACCGTCGACTACATCATCGCTTACCATCTGGTGAGATAGTGGTCAAACGCGAGCCTATCTAAAATAAAAAACATACATTCATAAATTCATATAATGTGAGGACGATGCACCCGGAATAGCACTACATACTAAAATATTTATAAGTATAAAGTATTAAGAGCATTAACATGTAAATTCATTCATTTGATAAATAGGAACATGGTTCTCACATACATACAAATATTGCAAACATAGGTAAAATACTTAATTCAACAACAACGTAACAGTGTGTGAGACAATTTGTTAAACAAAAAAAAAACAAAAAAAGGAGTACAATAATTATGAATAGATATAAAATTTACAAATTTGGCTGTGTACTCTATGGCTATGTACTAAGTATTGAGTATGGAGCAGGACCAGCATATAAATTTTATTATTTACTTCTAAGGACAATTTAGAAAATAAAACTGAAAAGAGGTCTCTCTGTCCCCTTTTTTGCAAATCTTAAACCGTCAGATTTGTTTTCCCTCTAATGAAAGAAGCACGTCTGAAATGTAATTGAGATTCGTAAAAAGGATGCTAAAGTTCCTATTACTTCGGGATTCTAAACCATGATAGACGCATTAAAGATGTCAAGCACGACTTTCGTTGACGTTTGGAAATCCGCCATCTTTATACTAGTGTACGTTGTTTGTTTACCAACCAGACACCTGCATTTCGGCCTGAATTTCAAATTGACAGAACGGTACTTAAAGTACTGTTTCATTCTGATTAAATGCATTAAAGAGTCCATGTTTTAATGCTCCCAGTAAGCACAGGACTATAATAAAATAATTGTTTTAATCCAATCGTCTTTTTGGAAAAGAAGATTTTATATTTAAACCTTTTGAATTTATTATTTGACATTTTGTTTGTTTCAGTTCATTTTCGCTTTTATTTATAATATTCGAGTTGTTATTTCGAAACAAAAAATCACTATAACGAGTGTATTTTATGTTGTAAAATCGAGCCTGCTTTTAGTAACCAACTAAATTGAGGCGAAAAATTCCGATTCAGTAAACTGAAAAATGATAGATTTTCCACTAACGTGTAACTACTCTCTTAGTGTAAACTTAGATTTCACTGAAATCAGTGAAGGAAAACTTGTGGGGAAACTGGACTTAAAATAAATGTGAGTCTGAAATCACCAGCCTACTTTGAGTAAGGCTTGGTGACTTTCTAGATAGGGTCTTTGTCTAGCAGTTACCTATATATACTAATGACTGCGTAAGAAAAAGTTATGTTACCATAGCTAGTGGACCATCAGAAAGTTTGACTTTAGTATAGACTAGCTGTGCTCGCAGAATCGCTTCCTTCAACTGCCTACACTACTTTTTTTTTACGTCAATTGCACAAGGCCATGTATCAACTGTCCGAGTGTCAGATGAATTGCGTGAGTTGTGATAATTTACTTCTTGAACACTTTAAAATCATTTTACTCTTGATACAGTAAACCGGTTGCGATGAAACAAAACCTAAGTATATGTCCATAGATTTATTACATTTTACGTGATGCGTGCACAACTAAACATCTTTGTTGTACAATCTTTGTTCTTTGTTGTACAATCTTTGTTCTTTGTTGTACAATCTTTGTTTGAGTCATGCGTATCTACCCCCGGAGATGTTAAGAACGATAGTTGTACCCGTAGTTAAAAATAAAACTGGGTTATTGACGGATAGGAATAACTACCGACCTATCTCGCTGGCTACGGTTGTGTCTAAGGTATTGGACAGCGTGCTTAATTCGCAATTGAGTAAACATATACAATTGCATGACAACCAGTTTGGCTTTCGACCTGGGTTGTCCACTGAAAGTGCGATTTTGGGATTTAAGCACGCTGTGGAGTACTATACAAGCCGTAGCACGGCAGTGTATGCCTGTTTCCTCGACCTATCGAGTGCTTTTGATTTGGTTTCCTACGACACTCTTTGGAAAAAGCTAAATGATGCTAACTTACCACCTGAAGTAATTAATATTTTCAAATTTTGGTACGGGAACCAGGTCAACAGTGTTAGGTGGGACGGGGCGTATTCGAGTTCATATGGTTTGGAGTGTGGTGTGAGACAGGGGGGTCTAAGTTCTCCCACTCTCTTTAACCTGTACATGGACCAGTTGATTGTGGAGCTGAGCAGCACCAGAGTCGGATGTTATATTGATGGCATATGCGTCAACAACATTAGCTACGCAGATGACATGGTGCTGCTCAGTGCCTCAGTCTGTGGCCTTAGAAAGTTGGTGAGTCTGTGTGAAAGTTACGCCAGTGCCCACGGCCTTTTGTATAATGTGCGGAAGAGTGTCGTTATGGTGTTTGGGGCTGCTGGAAAATATCCAGAAACGGTACCTGATGTTAAAATTAATGGTGTACCTTTGTCGAGGGTACAGACCTTTAAGTACCTTGGGCACGTATTGACCGCTGGCCTCAGGGACGATATTGAGAGAGAGCGGAGGGCGCTGTCGGTCAGAGCGAATATGATTGCCCGCAGGATTTCACGTGCTTCTGCGGGGGTTAAGAAGACTCTGTTTAGGGCCTTCTGTACCTCGTTTTACACCTGTAGCCTGTGGGTTCATTTCACGCAAAAATCGTACAGCGCCCTTCGCGTTCAGTATAATAATGCCTTCAGGGTGCTGATGGGGCTGCCTCGCTTCTGTAGCGCATCAGGGATGTTTGCGGAAATGCGCGTTGATTGCATTTTATGCATTGATGCGTAAAAGATGTGCATCCTTGGTGCGCAGGGTGCGGGCCAGCTCCAACGGCATCCTGGCCATGATTGCTGACAGGCTGGACTGTGTTCAAATGAATCGTTGCTCCAGTATTGCAGCTGGAATGCTGAAGCAATGATCATTGATGATCATTTAATCTTTGTGAAATTGTAATAGTTGTTGAAATTGCTACTAACATAGGTATAAGTTTGTATTGTTACTAACACCATTCTTATGTATGTTTAGGTTTAAGTTATTTTATATGGGCCCTGTAGCCTGAAATAAATGGATTAATAATAATAATAAACAGACAACCAGCAAAAATGCTGGATATGGGTTCTGTTGGTTATCTTTTAACACAATGGTTATTTTTTTTGGAAATATTTTCTATGTACAAAAACTTTGTACATCGAATGTTTTCTAAAGATTTATTATAAATTAATGTATATTGATAACTGTATTATATTATGCCATCAATACGCTAAGAAGAATAGAAACAGTAATATGCTGCTTATAGTTGTAAGTTATACTACAGTGCCAAAAAATTCTGCAACTTTGGTAATCTTTCTAACGCATTGCGGCTGTCCAAGAGAACAGTTCTAGCAAGTCTCATTCTTAAAACACAGCCATTAGTGTATGCGATATACGAACTTTTGCCAGAAGTGCCACATTTGGCCTCTAATGGTTTTTTCAAGTTGACCTCAGCTTGAATTTACGCAGAGATGTCACTAGATTATTGAAGTTATTTTTTTTTATTATCTATATTCTCCCTATTTCGACAATAAGACTAAATCACAGAATGCCACAGAACCTCGACGGGTGTGTCTAGAGCTGTCTTTGTCAAACCTTTCCATGCAACTTATGATTATTGGGGCTCAGCACATATTGCGCAGGCCAATATTACTTCTATTGCTGCCGACGGCGACACGATGATTTCATACTCTGATCAGCGCAACCTGGGCATTCAACATGCATGTTTGCACTTTCAATTTATTAGCAGCCGTAGTATTGCCATGAGTTAGATACTTTTATTTTAGTTCTACGAGATTTAGATAGATAATAGAAAATTAAATTGCCAATTTTTAAACTGAGTGCTGCTATTATAAAATTGCATTGCTGAAACTTTCATTGTCAGCTCAAAGCAATGTTTTTCCATTAAATCTTATTATTAATTTAAAGTTTCTTTGTGGTCACAACAATCAACGGGGTGTGGCAAAAGTAGTAAACATAATTCATTTTTTGCGCTAGAATCTGTTTTTTGTTACAAATTGTTCCTTTCGACTAGTTATAATTTTTATTTAACGTTTTTTTTCTGTGGTAGCTTGTTGGGTTTCATAATAACTACAACATTTCTTTATTTTGATCATTAACTTGTTCATGTGGGTATTCAGTTTCATAGTTATGTAACCTATGGCCCCAGGGCAAATTAAATTCTGGCCCTATTTAAACTACATTTAATTATTTAAATGTGTAAAACTTATTTTACTATTAGCTCCTTATCGCCCACTGCAGGGCATAATAAAGCAAAGCTACTTTATTCTAAATATTATATGCAACGCAACAATCGCTCGTGGAGGCCAAGGGGCCTTAAAGTTTGAGGGCACTGGGGCCCTACCCCACCTAGCCCTATGATAGTTACGCCTCTGTGGGATAGAAAACAGTGCATGAAGCACAGTATGTACCAATTTTCAAATCAGGCTGTAAGAGTGATTCCTCTTATTCAAATGGGATCCTGTATAGTCAACAGTTTGGTTTTACGAAAGATAGGTCGACAATGGACGCGGGAGTAAAACTTATCAGCCACATCTTGGAATCTTGGGAGAAGTCCCAGGATGCCACTGGCATTTTCTGTGATCTCTCAAAAGCGTTCGACTGCGTCGACCTCAACACACTGATCTGTAAATTACACCACTACAGAATTTGAGGACAAGCTGCTGATCTTGTGCTTTCCTATTTATCAAACAGACAGCAAAAAGTAAATGTTAATAGGGCGACGTTCTCCGGGTCTCTATTAGTAAAGATAGGCGTACCCCAAGGTTCAATTCTCGGACCTTTCCTCTTTCTTGTTTACATAAATGATCTCCCTTTTATGATGGCCAAACTATCGGTTATAATTCTGTTTGCTGATGATACTTCGCAAATTTTTAAAATTGATAGGAAAGATACGGATGTCTTACATGTCAACGAAAGTCTAATTATTCCCTCAAAATGGTTCGCAGCTAACAATCTTTTACTGAATGCGAAAAAAAAATGTATTAAGTTCTCTTTACCAAATGTACCACAACGTGACCTAAACTTAAATTTTGACGGCAACAATCTTGAAGTTATAACGGAAACTGTATTCTTAGGGATTACTATCGATTCAAAGTTGCAGTGGGGCGCGCACATTAGAACTCTTTCGGGTAGGTTAAGTTCAGCTGAATATGGAGTAAGGAAAATAAGGCAGTTAACCGATGTAGCCACAGCTAGGTTAGTATACTATGCTTATTTCCACAGTATTATGTCTTATGGCATTCTGCTTTGGGGATCAGCAGCAGATGTTGATTCAATTTTCATCTTACAAAAGAGGGCAATCCGCGCGATCTATAAAATGGGTCCTCGCGACTCCCTAAGAGATAAATTTAAAGAGATCAATATACTCACTCTACCTTCAATTTATATTTTGGAATGTATATAAAAATGTATGTCCGCAAAAATCGAGGCCTTTTCAAAACTAGAAGCGACTTCAATAATTAAAATACACGCAGTAAGCACGAAATTGTAATGCCCAAACTCAGATTAATTAGAACTAGCATGTCTTTTCTTATAAACAGTATACGATTTTATAACAAGTTGCCAAAGTCAGTAAGAGAACTGACCGATGGAAAGTTCAAAAATCACATCAAACGTGTCCTTATTAAAAAAGCATATGATAAAATCAAGGACTACGTTGAAGATAAAATTTTTGGCTTTAGCTCCTTCTGCGCATGCGGCTTCCCTGGTAACTCATAAACGGCACAAATATGTGGATGGCTCTAACTATTCTTAATTTAATTTTTCTCTTTTTAGTTTTTCTTCTTTTAATTGGACTTTTTACAAAGGTTCGCAATCATCTTTGTAGCCCTTTGCTAAGAATAGTTAGTTACAGCACTGATAACAACATTTGTGCCACATGTTAAATTTAGTCTTTTTATATTATTATTTTTGCCTTTGTATAGATGTTTTTACCGATTATTTTGTGAATTTGTGAACATTGTAGGCCTTCCAGATGTTAGTTAACATTTGTTAACTTTTTTATATTTTTTTTTTTTTTTACGACTTATTGTCGTAAAAACGTACGTTGTCCCCCCATAGTACTAATGCTGTACATGGAAATATTGTAAAACCAAACCATTTTTTAAAAGAGTAACCATGGAGTTTCTTGCCGGTTCTTCTCCATAGGTAACGACCAACCCGAACCGTGCACATTTTGTCGACGTTTTATAAGTGCCCATGTAGGCGTATGTGAAATAAAAAGTTTGATTTTGTTTTTTTTTTGAGTGGTGATTTAAAATCGCTTATAATTTATAAACCTACTGGCTGAATTCCAATTCATAAAAAAACATTAGGGTGCATGCCTGAGTTTTTACCATGGGACACTGAAAAAAAACTGTTGTTTCATTAAAAATCAACACTTAATACACAAAGAAAATGTAATGAAATGAGAAATAGTCACTATTCAAATATTTATGTGTAGGATCCATAATAATCGACTTTCACATTTTCTCTCCCAAAATATTGTCTAAGAACACAGTCAGCCCGTATAAATCAAATGGGCTCTTAAATAAATCAGTTTCCAAAATTACTCCGTGATAACCGCACGTTAATGAAGTATCTAATTAAAGACATGTTAATTAAGAATCTTCGTGTCAAACCCTCATCAACTAGCGAAGCTTCGAAGAGCAGAAATGTAACGATTTTCTAAAGGGCTATTTAATAAAAGGTTAATTCTGCCATTTTAAATAAAATTATACTATAATTCACTCATTTTGTGAACCATGCATTATATTATCATCAGCGATCCATTTTTATTAAGTGCAGTATTTTAGCAAATGGATGCTTGTAGTGAAACTTTATTTTCTAAAAGAATTTTCTTCAGGTGATAGATTATTGAAAATGGTTTATTAATGATGATTCGTTTTACCTGCAATTTCTTTCAAAAAATCTTAAAATATTGCTTTATTTTCACAATTCGCTATCATAAGTCATAATGTTTGAGATTATTTACGAAAAAAGTTGGTTCAGAACTCCATCTTTCATTATTTATCAGGCGTCAAGCATCTCTTCTTATTCGTTGTCTTCATTTCTGAAGGTCGTTGCCGTCTTGAAAAGCCTTGACGGTGTCAACGACGAGCTGCTTCCAAGCCACCCTGTCTTCGGCTCTTCTCAAAGCATTGGTCAACAGTGAGTCCCGTAATGGCCCTTATCTAGTCAGACCAGCGAATAGGTGAACGTCCGCGTGGTCTTTTTCCATCCACCTTTCCCACTACAACCAGTTTTTCCAGGTTGTCTGGTTGTCTCCGGGCGATGTGACCAAAGTAACTTAGAACTCGTTGGTAGCAGATCGTGGAGAGTCTGGTTTTGAAGGTTCTGGCGTCAAGCATACACAAACAAAATTCTTTTCATTTATAAATACCACGAACATCAATCTCTAAACAACGTGTTCACTGTATTTAGAACAAAAGGACCTGACAACTGTCAATCAATTGTATAGTTGTGTTTCCGTTTTTCGTCGAATTTTTCAATGCAGCATTCCAGTGCATAGACAGCCGACAAATTACGGTGTTATAGATGGAGCCATAGTACGTGTGAACAAAAAGTATTTCAATATATTTCGGGACATTTGTTATAGGATATTGCACTTCTTGTTTGTCATGCATAACGTGTTTGGAAACAGAAAATTGTGTTTGGTGTTTCTGGTTATTGTAAATACTGTGAGAAAAAAAAAATGTTTAAATAAATATTTAAACTAATTCGACTTTTACCACTGAGTTACATAACTTTTGCCACAAAACTTGAGGAAGCAAGCTAATTCTATTAATAGCAAGAATCTAATTATTTTCTTTATATTTTTATTAATAACGTGTCTAAAGAAAACATAAAAATTTACACAATCGATTTACACCTTTATTTACAAAAATCTTTACACTGCTTTGCGGTTGCTTAGCACATTCTATATTCATTCTATAGATGAATTGAGAATTTGATAAACACCTCAGAGATTTTTATAAATAAGGCCCATTTGCTCAACAGAGTATTAAATAGTTCACGAGGATGGAAAATATCAGGTGGAAACCTACACCTACGCAAACACTTTAGTCAGGTGCTTTTAATAGCCCACACATATCCTTTGTAAGCCCTTCGCTTTATTTATAGTTCCCTGAATACCAATAAGTGAAAATACATCGAATTTCACTTTTTTATTTCAACAAGAACTTAGGCGAAAGCCATTCTATTTAGACGTTTCAATTCTCCTTTCCATTTTTACTCAAAACATTTTTTCGACATATTCGGAATTTGAATGAACTTCGTGGTTGAAATATAGACCTTTTGTTGAGATAATAAATCTTTTGGACTGTTTGTTATTTACAGGTGAACGTTATTTATTACGGGTGTTTGTGAAAGGTTACTTTTGAACGTTCACTGAGAGACTTTACTTTTTAACCGACTTCGCAAAAAAGGAGGAGATTTTCAATTTTGCTTTTTTTATGTGTGTTACCTCAGAACTTGTTACTGGGTGAACCGATTTTGATGATTCTTTTTTTATTTGAAAGCTAGTGCTTGTCATGTGGTTACATTTAAATTTGATCAAGATCTGATGAGGAACTTCGGAGATATACATCAGAACTCTTCAATAAATGATGGCAAATAACTCGGGTTACCTGCAATAGGATGTCTGTTTATTGTTTACATCATTTCATAACATCACACTAGCAAGCTCTAAAGGGGTACGCAGGTGTGAACAGTTCACTCTGGTACTCTAATTCCACCGTTTTTGTTTAAGCTTCTTGTTTCTGGGTTAATCTATTCTGGCTTCACTTTGGAGAATTGGTCCGTTAGTACCCACAACTAAAAAGTGAAAAATAAAAAAAAACTCTTTAACAAAAAATACAACCGACTTCCAAATAAAAAACTACAAAGTGAAAGATAACTTCAATTTCGGAAGTCGGTGTCAAAAAACGAAGATCCCAAAACAGGAACACCGTCTTCCGAAAATGAAGTTATCTTTCACTTTGTAGTGTTTTTATTTGGAAGTCGGTTGTATTTTTTGTTAAAGAGATTTTTCTGTTCAATGGTTTTCTGACCGTAAACTTTATTTTAACTTTGAAGATAAGATTATCAAGGATAGTCATAATTTCTGAATTATGTCGCCTGCTATCATCTTCACATCGACCGGTTCCAAGAATAATTTATTTATTTATTTATTAAAACTTCATGCAACATAAAAGTACATAGGCGGACTTAATGCCAGAGGCATTCTCTACCAGTCAACCAAGGGTGGTGAAGAGATAGCATGGCAGGTGCATAAAAATAGAAATAATAATTAAAAACAAAAAACGCAAAATTAGTACACAAAATTATATAGTTAAAATAAACATACTTAAATATGTCCTATAATAAATACTATATATAAAATAATATATATGATAGAAAACATTTAATCAAAACAGACACAATACAACAGCAACAAAGTAAAAAAGAGAAGAATGTTTTTAAAAATAATACATTAAAGTTGCAATGAGCAGACCCATACCGAAAGGGTTACTAACTCAGCATTGCCTTCATTTGCATTTGCTGAGCTTCTCGCATCCAGTGTACTCCAGTGGAAACCAGACCATTAGCCAACTGACAAGGTGGCCCCAAATATGTATAGAGCTTTCTATCAACTTGATACGAAGAAGATTAAGGATCTACCTAGTAATACCAAAAGTTTAATTGAAATCGAAAAAACCATGCTCAAATGTTTCATCTAATAACATTATTAGGAACAAAATAAAAGAAAAATAGTCACGCCAAAAACCTAAAGTGAAGCTGAATCGCAACTTAGTACATACTAAACTTATAACAAGCAAACACTAGATTCACCCACTAGAGATGTGCCATTTGCACTTAAAACAAAACTTTTAATTAGATACAAGTGTCTATCCGGTTTGTTTGCGGTTTTCGTTACCGTCGTCGACGGTAACTTTCGGTGATATTGCGTAGTTTTCATTTAACTATTATACTGCAGCGTTTACGCTTAATTTCCTTATAAAGGTGTAAATTTATGTAGCATTTAGGATAGTAAATGGCTCGTGGCTAAATGGGTCGATTTTTCAGGTTAAGCAACCCTTGACGATATCCTGTATGGCTGTACATCCATTACAGACCCTTTCGAGGCCCCATAAAGCACGTAAAGTTATAGGTCTTTGATAGACATTGCGGGAAAACAGAAATAGGAAAATCTGACACCGGTCTGGCCCAGGGATAACGTATCGCTCCTTACAGAGTTGTGGAGGCCAGATAGGGAGTTGCTTTATTTATTCGTTTACTTATTTCTTTCTTTCTTTTTTTCCTTTTTTCCTTCTTTATTTATTTATTTACTCATTTATTTATTCAATTATTTATCAACATATACAATTGTTTTACAGGTAAGACCCAAGCTAACAACAGTAGTCATGAATTGCTAAATGTCTAGTCCCAAGTACCGGGTCTGGGTAGAAGCACAAGTTATACAGTTGATAACATACTAACTTGTATCACCCCCTGAAATTCCGCCAACGGGCAAGAAAATACATGCAAACGCAGAGAGACGCTATTTAATATCCCAACTGCTCGAATTACTGGTGCAAACTTTAATAATTCGGTCGTTAAGGTCGGCGGCTGGCAACACTGGCGACAGGTCGTCAAAAAACGGCCTCGTAACTAATTTATTTTAAAATTATTGTTTTATTGTGTTTAGTTTGTTAAAAATCCTTTATTTATATTAGAATCAACGTATAAAGTGACACACGTAGTGTTTGTGATAACTCAATAACAATTGATATTTCACTAAGTCATGTACCGGCTGTCAACGTTTGAACTGTGGATTTGAATTCTTCGAACCGGGGGAGTATTTTGTTTTGATTTGCGTATTTATTGCTGTATTATTTACATACTATACACCACTCATACACTGCTCAGAGCTCTGAGCGACGTCCAGTACACACCGGCTACGTTTATGTCTCATTTTGTTTGACAAATTGTGGAAGCAAAATCGAGGACGAAAACACTTGCCCCAGACATAACATTCACTGCAAACCCTACTTCACACATAATATATCTTTAATATATTGTAAATATTATAGGTAAACCCCATAGTTCATAAGTATTGTAAATACTTTGTTTCCACTAAAACTAAAGTTCTTAGCAATAATCCTTATACAAAAATCTAATCGAGCAATAAACGCCAATGTCTAATAAAGCCTTTCCATTAAGTATTACCTGTAATTAAGTCTGAGAATATTAATTCAAATAGCTTTTCTTTGTTCTTAGTTTTATTTAATTTTTTCTTCTTTTTCTCATATACCTTCATATATTTTTATAATCTTTTTTTGTAACGTTTCTATTGTTTTTAAACATTTTACTTCTATTTAACTTTTAAAGCCCTTCTTCTTTCTCAAGTTTTCAACTAACGTAGTATTATCTTCACATACTCAGCTGTTTCTTGTCACATTACAGGTGTCGCTTAAGGAAAACATTCAATATGATGACCCGGGCAGCTACCGCTCGTGACATGAGTATCAAACTGAAAGCAGTGCTGAGGGAGCTGGATTCATCTAGAAATGAGTGCAGCAAGCTACTGCGGGAACGAGAAGAAAGTGAAGTAGAAATTGAGTTAATAGTGAACAAAAACACTCAACTCAAGAACCAGCTTGCAGAACTACACTCCCAACATATGGATATACTGGACCAGCATCACCATCTCCGTCAACTGGTATCAGATTATCAGCAGTGCCATGACACTCATGACCAGGCACTGAAGCGTATATCTGTACTAGAAGCAGAATTGTGCAAGGCTCATAACACCATTACCTCCATCGACTCGCTGAAAGTCAGCGAAGAGGTTTCTAACACCAGTAACCTGTACAATGAGCTGATGGATGCATCCAAACTGGACTGTGAGCCGCCCACCATTACCATAGACCTTACAGGGGATGATACCATTGCTAAATGTCCAATTATAAGTAGTCATAATAAAATTAAGAAATATATTAAAATCAATAAAAGTATTAAGAAATATAGGAAACTTATAAAAACTCAAAGTGTTTGCAAATATAATGTTAACCTTAGGAAAGATTTAAGAAACTTAAAAAACCAATTAAATATATGTAATAGTAAATTAGAAACTAGTACACAAATGTATGATGTTGAAATTCAGAACCTTGAAAGGGAATTATTGAGTAGGGAAAATACACTTAAGGAAATATTTTGTAAATATGAATGTAGTCAACAGATGTTGAGTGAACGCATGCAGGAGGCCTGTGAGTTGGTGGACCTGGTGAAGTATAATGCAGAGAGGTGCGAATCATTGACTAACAACCTCACCTGTAGTTGTGCTGCCGCTCTACAACCTCTCATGTCACAACATGTTGCTACTACAACTTTACCCATTGATCATACTGCAACAACTTTGAACCCCACCAAAAGTAATGTCTTAGTATTTTCTGATAGATTAGGAACAGGTTTTGGATCTTTGTTAAATAACCGTTCTAAACATACAATAGTGAACCATTGTTATCATAAACTGCAATTTAATGAGCTTATCCATAAAATTCAACAGACACAATTGAATGAGCAAACTACCGTAGTACTTCTTATTGGAAATAGCCTTAGTATAACAAAAAGGGACATAGTTAATGGTATTGACACCCTACTTAAGTTAAGATTAGGCAAATTAATATTATGTGCATTGCCCTATTCTGGCAAGTTACTTGTTCATGAAAATGAATACATTTCTAGTTTGAATAACCTGATGCATATATTATCTTGTCGTCATAGTGACCGTTTATTGTTTTTTGACACCAACAATTTTGTTAGTGATTTTGTTTTGATTGGGAACCATATGTTTCTTCCCAAAAATAGTCGACATTTATTAGCTACATTGTTAGCTTTTAATATACACGCAGTTATTGATAATTTAACTGAGACTAGGTTAAGTGATTTAACAGTATTATCCAGTTTTTCTGATAATACTTTAAACGATGATTCTTTAAACGATTAGAGCCGACAAAAGAGAAGTCGAATAGTAATATTTTACTATATCATCAAAATATAAATCGCTTCTCCGGCAAAATTTTAGACGTGGAATTGTTAGTAGATAAATACCACATGGATATCTTATGTTTTTGTGAAACTTGGTTAAAACCAGATAGGATGTTGTTTAATGTAAATAATTTCTCAGTTGCCAGCGCGTACAACAGATCCACAGTGGGTGGTGGTACCCTGATACTTTGTAATAGTCATTTAAAATATAAGGAAAGGAAGGATATCACTGCTTACTCTGTTGATCACTTGTGTGAGGTAGCATGTGCAGAGGTTGAGGGGCATACTGTCTTGTGCGTTTACAGACCACCAGCATCAAACTTGTCATTGTTTTTGATTACAATGGAAGAATTATTAAGTAAACTTTTCAGAGATAATAAATTGGTTTTTGTTTGTGGTGACTTAAATATAGATCTGTTAGTCAACTCGCCTGAAAAATGTAAGCTCATTTCATTATTTAAATCATTTAACCTAAAATATTTATTTAATGAACCAACAAGAATAACAGCGACTTCAGCTTCTTGCATAGATAATGTATTCACTAATTGTAAAGTAAAAGATTCGTTTTTAATTAGTGGCGTTAGGTCAGACCATACTGGTCAACTAGTATCTTTTGAGTCAAATAAAAAAAATAACCTAGCTAAATCAATTCGATTAAGACCACTTACTAAAAATAAATTAATCTCTTTTAATAATAATGTTTTTAGCAACCTTTGTAACGCCAGTTTTGATTCAAACGACCCCAATATAAATTACGGCACGTTGTTTTCAGCAGTTTGCCAAGAATTCAATAAAACGTGTCCTGTAAAAACAGTTAAAGTCAACAATTCCAAATCGAAATTTAGTGAATGGGCCACTGTGGGCATAAGAAAAAGCCGAGATTTCTTATATAATTTATATTACGAAAAATCTTTGACTTCCGATCAAGTTTTTCACACTTATGTTAGAAACTATTCTAAAATATTCAAAAGAGTCTGCGCTCAAGCAAAATCTCAAATAATAATTAACAAAATTGGTGCTTCTAATAACAAAATAAAAACTGTGTGGCAATTAATTAATAGAGAAACTGGAAAGATACAACAACGCGATCAGAATGAGTTGTCTTTGAAAATAACTAATCAAACCATTTCTGATAGGCAAGAAGTCGCTGAGACATTAGAAAATTTCTTTACCAACATTCCGTTAGAGGTTACGAAGTCTCTTCCTTCCTCATCTAAATTAGCTGAAGCTCTTCTTAAAGAAAACTTTACTAAGGACATACCAATTTTTAAATTTAAACCAATATGTATTAATACAATTAAAAACGCGTTCAAAAGTCTCAATATAAAGAATACTGAAAACTTGTGGGGGATATCCGTTAGGGTTCTTGGAGATATTATTGACTCAATTGCTCCTGTCCTAACAGGCATATTCAATCAATGTTTGGACAGCGGCACTTTTCCTGACTTAATGAAACACAGTAAAGTAGTACCAATTTTCAAATCAGGCTGTAAGAGCGATCCTTCTAATTATAGACCTATATCCGTGCTTCCAGCATTGAGTAAAATCTATGAAAAAATCATGCTGGAACAGATGTTGTCTCACTTCAATTCAAATGGGATCCTGCATAGTCAACAGTTTGGTTTCACGAAAGGTAGGTCGACAACGGACGCGGGAGTAAAACTCATCAGCCACATCTTGGAGGCTTGGGAGAGGTCCCAGGATGCCATTGGCATTTTCTGTGATCTCTCAAAAGCTTTCGACTGCGTCGACCACAACACACTGATCTGTAAATTACACCACTACGGAATTCGTGGAAAATCTGCTGATCTCGTGCTTTCCTATTTATCAAACAGACAGCAAAAAGTAAATGTTAATGGGGCGACGTCCTCCGGGTCTCTAGTCAAGATGGGCGTGCCCCAAGGTTCAATTCTCGGCCCTTTCCTTTTTCTGGTTTACATAAATGATCTCCCTTTTATGATGGCCAAATTATCGGATATAATTCTATTTGCTGATGATACTTCGCTAATTTTTAAAATAGATAGGCAAGATACGGATGTTTTAAATGTCAACGAAAGTCTAATTGTTCTCTCAAAATGGTTCGCAGCTAACAATCTTTTACTGAATGCGAAAAAAACAAAATGTCTAAAGTTCTCTTTACCAAATGTACCACAACATGACCTAAACTTAAATCTTGACGGCAAAAATCTTGAAGTTATAACGGAAACTGTATTCTTGGGGATTATTATCGATTCAAAATTGCAGTGGGGCGCGCACATTAGAACTCTTTCGGGTAGGTTAAGTTCGGCTGCATATGCAGTAAGGAAAATAAGGCAGCTAACCGATGTAGGTTAGTATACTATGCTTATTTCCACAGTATTATGTCTTATGGCATTCTGCTGTGGGGATCAGCAGCAGACGTTGACTCAATTTTCATCCTACAAAAGAGGGCAATCCGCGCAATCTATAAAATGGGTCCTCGCGAGTCCCTCAGAGAAAAATTTAAAGAGATCGATATACTGACTCTACCTTCACTTTATATTTTGGAATGTATTTTGTATGTCCGTAAAAATCGGGGGCTTTTCAAAACTAGAAGCGACTTCCATAATTTAAATACACGCAGTAAGCACGAAATTGTAATACCCAAATTCAGATTAACGAAAACTAGCAAGTCTTTTCTTATAAACAGTATACGCTTTTATAACAAGTTGCCAAAGTCAGTTATAGAACTGACCGATGGAAGGTTCAAAAACTACATCAAACGTATCCTTATTAAAAAAGCATATTATAAAATCAAGGACTACGTTGAAGATAAAAACATTTGGCCTTAGCTCCTTCTGCGCATGCAGCTTCCCTGGTAACTTGTAAACGGCACAAATATGTGGATGTCTCTAACTATTCTCAATCTCATTTTTCTTTCCTTCTTTTAATTAGACTTTTACAATGGTTTTCAAACATCTTTATAGCCCTTTGCTAAGAATAGTTACAGCACTGATAACAAAATTTGTGCCACATGTTAAATTTAGTCATGTAATACTATTTTTATTTACCTTTGTATAGATTCTTTTACCGATTATTTTGTGAATGTGTGAACATTGTAGGCCTTCTAGATGCTAGTTAACATTTGTCTGTACAACTTTTTTATAAAATATATAATCCTTTTATTTTATTTTTTTAGTTTCTTACGACTTATTGTCATAAGTCGGGCCTACGTTGTCCCCCCATGTCTAAGTACTAATGCTGTAACATGGAAATATTGTAAAACCAAACCATTTTTAAAAGAGTAACCATGGAGTTTCTTGCCGGTTCTTCTCCATAGGAAACGACCAACCCGAACCGTGCACCTTTTGTCGACGTTTTATAAGTGCCCATGTAGGCCTATGTGAAATAAAAAATATTGATTTTGATTTTGAATTAAGTATGGGTTGCTGGGACTTTAAAAAGCCCTGCTCTCGGACCTAACTGTATTCACTTGTATGGACGACCACTCCCAACTATTCGAATATTTGTGGATCATTTAGTAAACCTAGTTAAACCATAAAATCATATCTTACTAGAGCGAGGTTGCGCTTACTTCCAATCTTATGTAAAATACTGATATCAACTGCTTCCGGTTAGACTAGTAGACGAGACCAGAACTTGGTTAAGAAAAGGCTATACAGATGATTAAGAATGGCGTAGCAGGTACTTAGAATATTTCTGGTAATTTGATTCTTGTTAAATAAATTTAGTTGAAGAACATTAGTTGTGCCAGAAAGCGTTTTATACCATGAAAGATTTCAGTTGAGGACAAAAAGGCTTTGGATTGAGCTGCTCCAATTTATTTATTATTTTACAGACTATTTTTTTTTTTGGTATTTTATTTTAATTGTTCTCAGTTAGTTATAAATATGGTCTGGCAGTTTGAGTAATCTATGAGGCCTACCCAAATGTCCCTTCTTTGGTATTGTTGGTCAAATCGTTGAGCTCTTTAAGTTGAGCTGCACGGTTACTGACAAATGCGAGAACTGACTGGACAGGTCCACTCAACCTGTCATCTGGTTCTTTTCTCAAAATACCATTTCAGACACTAATCTACATGGTGTTCACATGATCTAACCAAGATTATGTCTGAACTTTAAAAGAGACTGTGTCCTCTGAGTTTGTTTCGGCCTTTCTTCTCAGGGTAGTCAAATAGGAAACACCGACCTCACCTAGTTTATAAAAACATGATCGACATGAAAAAGTGTTTGTACAAACCAATTTACAGAAATAAAATCATTTATCATTTAAATCTTTAAGCTGCTTTGGGCAATATGTTAACCATTCCAAAAACTCTTTTCATTAGGACCCACTTAAAAGTTTTCGTTCTCAAACTAGCTGGGAGTTTTAAAACCACCTGTTGGTCTAACTTCTAGCTTTTTACAGGAAAGTAGTTGATAAACGGTTCCGTATAATTTTAACACCCTCCTTGTATTTTAAATTAGCTTCATCCAGCGTGAAGAGTGTTTTATTACTCGAAGGCATCATTATACTGAGTTTATCGAAATTATTTGTGAGAATTATAGCCAAATTCTTTCAGCAGTTTTTGCGTGATTGAAACACAACCACTCAAACATATTAATTTTTACATTTATGATATTGGTAGAAAGTAGGATAACAGCCCCCTTACCATGACTTGACAAATCTATAATGGTCCGACTGTGAAAAGGGACACATGTATACAAGTCATAAACATCTGTCCCTTAAGCACACTCGAAATAACCTTACTTTAAAGGTTATGGTCACCACCCTGGACTCTTTTTACCCGACTACAAGGCAAGTGTTATGTGTTTCGCGCGTATCTTGTATATTTGTATTTATGTATGTTTGTATGTATGTAATATTCTTTATTACCTCACATCTTTCAAACCGCTTGATGGATTTATGGAATTGGGGAAGATGCAGATAAAGCCGGTTGCAAATGTAGAGCCATTTTGCTAAGTAACTGCTCGGAAACAAGCTACAAGCTGATACGCGATCTAGCTTTACCGCAGAAGGTCGGTACCTTAAGCTATGACGAAGTAGTTAAATTGTTGGACGGACATTTTACGTTGAGAACGTGTACGTTTGCTGAAAGGTACAAGTTCCACAGCGCCACACAACATGTCGGCGAAGGGTTGCCAGAATGGGCGGCACGTGTACGTGGTTTGGCAATACACTGCGGGTTCACGGCGCAAAATCTGGACGAACAGCTTCGCGACCGATTTGTGCTGGGCATGGCACCGGGACCGGAAAGAGATAAGCTATTTACCAAGGCGATGTCAGAGTTGACGCTGAGCAAGGCCTTGGAAATAGCAGAAGGCGTACGCAGTGCTCGCATGGGGGCACAAGAAACTACAAGGCAAGCGGACGGAGGTACACCATTTCAAGTGATGAAGATGGACTCAGCAGCGCAGCCTGGCGCAGCGCACGGGAGCATCGCACCGTGGTTTAGGCAGGGAGCGGCAACACGCGCAGCTAACGACGAGCGCGCCCGCGGCGTCGGCAGTGGCGGTAGCGGGTGCACCGCCTGCGGGTACACAGACCATCAAGCATCATCGTGTCGGTTTGCGCGGTATAAGTGCAAAAAGTGCGGCTTTCAAGGTCATCTTAAACGGATGTGCAAGCAAAAATTGGGAAAACAACACTATGTCGAGTGCTGTGAGGAGGCTAGCGATGATGGTAAACATGAATGCTGTAATATTCGCTCCATTCGCGGCGAACCGATGCGGGAATCTGTTTGTGTCAATGGTATCGAATTAACTTTTGAAATAGATACGGGCTCGTCAGTTACCGTTATTTCTGAGCAAACGTACCTTAAACATTTTAAAACCATAACGTTAGAAGCCAGTGATGTCATTTTGCATAGTTACAACGGCGATAAGTTACATATTGCAGGTAAAATAAAACTATTGTTCACGTATAACAACAAGTCATGCATAATAGGTGTTTATGTTGTACGGAATGGGGGGCCTCCCTTATTAGGCAGAGATTTTTTATCACGGTTTAGCTTGAAAATATGTTCGATAAATAATTGTAACGATTTTTTATCGGGTAGTTCTTCCAAGTACCCACTGTTATTTGGAAATAAATTAGGTTGTTTAAAAGGCGTGAAGGTAGATTTAGCATTAAAACCAGACTCAAAACCGATTTTTTTTAAAGCGAGACCTTTACCTTTTGCGATTCGGGAAAAGGTGGAGAAAGAACTTAACCGTCTCGTAGATTTAGGTGTATTAGTACCCGTGAAATACGCGGAGTATGCCAGTCCAGTAGTACCAGTATTAAAGCGAGACGGTTCTATACGTCTCTGTGCCGATTATTCCGTGACTATTAATAAACAGTTACTTGTCGATAAATATCCATTACCTAGGTATGACGAGCTGTTTTCCAAACTACATGGCGGCAAGTACTTTAGTAAATTAGACCTTTCGCATGCGTACAATCAGTTATGTCTAAATGAGAATTCACAAATGCTCACTTGCATAAACACGCATAAAGGCTTGTATAAGTATACTCGTTTAGTGTTTGGACTAGCTAGTGCACCGGCTATTTTTCAGTGAAACATGGAAGCGCTGCTATCAGGTTTAGATGGTACTCTATTGTTTCTTGACGATATTTTAATATGCGGGCAGGACAAAAAAAAGATGATTAGTAGGTTGAATGAAGTCTTCCGTAGGTTACAGGAAGCTGGTCTTGTATTCAATTTAGAGAAATGCACCTTCTTTCAGGAATCCGTTACCTATTTGGGGGTTACATCATTGATCGTAATGGATTACATAAATCACCGGAGAAAATTAATTATTAACTATTTTGCAAAGTCGGGTACCTACCAATACGTCAGAATTAAAATCATTTCTAGGTATGGTGAACTATTACCGAAATTTCATTAAAAACGCATCATCGATTTTAAGTCCACTGCATGAGTTGCTAAAAAAGAATGAGTCTTGGTCATGGACTAAGAGACATGACGAAGCAGTGTCAAATATAAAACGTGCATTAGTGTCTGAGACCACCTTAGCACATTTCAATCCAGAAGCATCGCTAATAGTTACAGTAGACGCATCACCGAGCGGGTTAGGCGCCGTGTTATCACAGGTTGAAGGTGGTGTAGAAAAACCTATCTCCTATATTTCTCGATCTCTAAATGCAGCGGAAAAACGCTATAGCCAAATCCAAAAAGAAGCAACTGCAATAATATTTGGTATAAGCCCGAGTGGTATAACATGAGTTTTGATGTTTCGTCGGGTTTCACTTCGCGAGTGGTTATTGAAAAACTGTGCGAAGTAATGTCACGATTTGGGTTATTTGATACGATTTGCTCAGATAACGATACTTCTTTTGTATCGTACGAGTTTAACCAATTCTGTACACGAAATAACATCAGTCATGTAACTTCACCGACATATAATCCGGCTAGCAATGGACAAGCGGAGAGTTATGTAAAAATTATTAAAAAAGCAATTAAATCATACTTATTATCAGGTACAAATTTGAGAGATTTAAATATAAAACTATCAGAATTCCTACTGAGGTACAGAAATTCCAAACATACGTCCACAAAGAGATCACCGGCTGAAGTATTGTTCGGTCATAATTTGAGATGTAGACTAGATCTCCTGACACCGCACACCACATCGCCATCTGACACAGCACTCGACACAGTTGTAAAAGAAAAACAGTGTTCGCAGATTAACAATTATCGAGGTACCCGCAAACTTTTATTTAATGTATGTGACCAAGTCTTGGTTAAACTTTACAGCCAGCAAAAACAATATTGGTCACGTGGTATTATTGTTAAAAATATAGGAAAATCTGTGTATTTGGTGAAACTGAGTGCATCAGAAGATACTATCAAGAGACACGTTAATCAGTTGCTGAAATATAGAGGGAGGAAAGATGGGCCATGCGAGGAGATCGTTCCCGCATTTATGATACCCTCACACTCTACGAGCTCCGGGCAGCGGCTATCCGAAGTCTCTGTGGAGAAGGCACCTGTGGAGTCTGAAGCGCCGGCATCAGCGCTTGTATACGGCGACGATTCCGCTGAAGAGCAAGTGATTCCGGCAGTTCCCTCTGTCGAACCTTAGCCAGACGCTCGGTCGAAACGAAACAGAACTGCTGTAGATTATAAGAGGTACTTCTGAATAAAGGTGGAGGAATGTTATGTGGGTACCTACATAATCTTCATAGGTATAATTATATACTTGTGCGAATGACTGCTGCGCCAGTCGAATATACATTCTTGTGACATACCGGTTGTATTATTCTGCTACCCCTCTTCCGTACATAACAATAAGTTAACAAATGTTAAATAGCATCTAGAAGGCCTACAATGTTCACACATTCACAAAACAATCGGTAAAAGAATCTATACAAAGGTAAAAATAAAAAAATAAATAAAACAAGACTAAATTTAACATGGGCCACAAATTTTGTTATCAGTACTGTAACTATTCTTAGCATTGGTGGTGATTGAAAACCATTGTCGAACGTCTAATTAAAAGAAGGAAAAAAATTAATTGAGAATAGTTAGAGACATGCACATATTTGTGCCGTTTACGAGTTACCAGGGAAGCTGCATGCGCAGCCATGTCTTATGGCATTCTGCTGTGGGGATCAACTGCAGACTCAATTTTCATCTTACAAAAGAGGGCAATCCGCACGATCTATAAAATACATACACAGACATAATACTGTGGCAATAAGCATAGTATATTAACCT
Source organism: Orthosia cruda (assembly GCA_964057195.1). Taxonomy (NCBI): domain Eukaryota; kingdom Metazoa; phylum Arthropoda; class Insecta; order Lepidoptera; family Noctuidae; genus Orthosia; species Orthosia cruda. The sequence continues at coordinate 30,249,297 of OZ059836.1, read as the reverse complement.
AGATGTAGCTACATCGGTTAGCTGCCTTATTTTCCTTACTGCATGCGCAGCCGAATTTAATCTACCCGAAAGAGTTCTAATGTGCGCGCCCCACTGCAATTTTGAATCGATAGTAATCCCTAAGAATACAGTTTCCGTTATAACTTCAAGATTTTTGCCGTCAAAATTTAAGCTTAGGTCACTTTGTGGTACATTTGGTAAAGACAACTTTAGACATTTTGTTTTTTGCCGCATTCAGTAAAAGATTGTTAGCTACGAACCATTTTAAGAGAATAATTAGACTTTCATTGACATTTACGACATCTGTATCTTGCTTATCTATTTTAAAAATTAGCGAAGTATCATCAGCAAATAGAATTATATCCAATAATTTGGCCATCATAAAAGGGAGATCATTAATGTAAACAAGAAAAAGGAAAGGGCCGAGAATTGAACCTTGGGGCACGCCCATCTTGACTAGAGACCCGGAGGACGTCGACCCATTCACATTTACTTTTCATTGTCTATTTGATAAATGGGAAAGCAGAAGATCAGCAGATTTTCCTCGAATTCCGTAGTGGTGTAATTTACAGATCAGCGGGTTGTGGTCGACGCAGTCGAACGCTTTTGAGAGATCACAGAAAATGCCAATGGCATCCTGGGACTTCTCCCAAGATTCCAAGATGTGGCTGATGAGTTTTACTCCCGCGTCCGTTGTCGATCTACCTTTCGTGAAACCAAACGGTTGACTATGCAGGATCCCATTTGAATTGAAGTGAGACAACATCTGTTCCAGTATGATTTTTTCATAGATTTTACTCAATGCTGGAAGCACGGATTTAGGTCTATAATTAGAGGGATCACTCTTACAGCCTGATTTAAAATTGGTACTATTTTACTGTGTTTCATTAAGTTAGGAAAAGTGCCGCTGTCCAAACATTGATTGAATATGCCTGTTATTGAGTCAATAATATCTCCGAGAACCCTAACGGATCATCAACTTTAGAACTCACGAGTTCTCTTCAAAATCCATTCGGGTTATAACAGAAAGTGTGTGGCGCCTAAAACATTCAATATTATCCAATTCATTCCAGAAATTAGACAGCTAAATTGTTTTTTTTTTACTTTTTCCTAATACAGTTCAACAGTAAACATTTTGCGCTTTTATTAAGTCTGAAACTGGCTCAAACTACAACTTAGGAATACTATTAAGTTCGCCTCTAACCCTTCTAAATTAGTACCGTTGCTACTTCGAGTTAGAAGTAAGTGGCCTAATTGGGTTGGCACCCACACTTTTCATTCCTTACAAAATGATACCGCTCAAATATATGTCTTGCCGCGCATTAAATTAAGTCTTTTTCAGCTTGCGCTATTAGTTGGGGGAAAATGAAGATTGCGCCTCGACTAACCAATTTATTGTACCTCTAACTTCCTGGAGAAGTAATGGTGATGTCTACTTAAACGTTAATCCAATAAGTAAAGACAATTCTGTTTTCTTAGTTAACAATTCCTGCCAATTAAATTATGTTGCCCCGCGCCTTTAAAATTATTTTAGGTAATAGTAAAAGGGATGCTGGCATGGACATTTAGATTCTTTTATATTTGAAATAGGCTTTTATATTTTATATTTTTAGGTCCTTGTGAAATGAAATTGGATTATTTTATTTCCCGATATTTCATTTAGTAATGTTGCTGTTGATAGCTTTCCGGCTATCTTCACCATTTGCTACACAACAGATAATATAAAACTAGCATATAAACCTCATCTATACCAATATTATAAAGAAGAAAGATTTTTTTGTTTATTTGTTTGATTGTTTGTTTGATTGTTTGTTTGACTGTTTGTTTGATTGTTTATTTGATTGTTTGTTTGATTGTTTGTTTGATTGTTTATTTGATTGTTTGTTTGATTGTTTGTTTGATTCTTTGTTTGATTGTTTGTTTGTTTGTACCGAAGAGGCTCCAAAACTACTGGACCGATTTCAAAAATTCTTTCACCTTTGGGAAGCTACTCTATCCCCGGGTGACATAGGCTACTTTTTATCCCTGTATTCCCACGGGAACGGGAACTACGCGGGTGAAACCGCAAGGCGACCTCTAGTCCCGTATAAAGAAACCATGAAACGTATTAGCGTATTTCGTCTAATTAAGCTGATTATTTTTATAAGCACTTCGATCGCGTTCGGTTCCGTTCCACGGCTATAGATGGTGTTAGTAGGTACTTGCAAATAAATGGGGGTTTCTCGGGTCGTGACAATTTTTTTCTTTAAATATAGTGACGATATTTTTTATAGTGTTTTTTGTACGTTTTTACACTTTCATTGTACTCGTACCTAAATGTGTTACAATACAATTTTATAAAAAAAACGTATGGCATGCCTCAGAAATTTAAAAACGCGCCATCTATTCTCTCTCGCGAATCTATTACAAATTGATCCGTTCAAATCATCTTTGAAATGTGAATAAAGAGCCAAATATTCCATAATTTTGTGCGTGAGTTGATTAATCAAAAACATAAAATTTTTATGATCAATTCTAGAAAATTTTAATTTTACACACAATTCAATAACAAATCGCTGCTTATCGCGCCATCTAGTGACATCTATTTGAACCAAATTTTCTTTCTTAGCGCTGGAACCTGTGGCTACACTCATAGACGTAAGACAAGTAGCAGCTGAAGGTACGTCAGAGCCTAGCTAGCTAGCTAGAGCTAGTTCTAGTGCCTCTTACATAACAAAAGCGATGGTCGAAATGCCAAAATGTCACGGATGATCACCTGAAATATCAACAGCGCTTGGTCATTCCATACGTTTTTGAAATTTTACCAATCGCTTCCGTTTTACACTGGCTCCACACGTTGGCCCAAACGTAGGTCCCAAAGACTCGTCCAACGTGTGGATCTAGAAAATTTCGTTGGCGCCAACAGCGGGGCGACCGTTGGTAGTTGGCCAGCGCGTGTCGGTTTTATCAAAGGCAACGGTGCCAACATTCCCGATCCGTCCACGCGTTGGTGATTTGATCAGTCCTGTTGCAACACGCATCGAGTGTTTACGTGTTTTATCATGTGTTATCAACCACTATCGTCTTGGACGTGGATTTTCTTTTTATTCAGTACAAGTAAAATTACTAGACATTTTAAGTATTCGCGTAACACGCATGTTGAACCGATATCAAAATTGGGTGTCTAACGCCGCCTGTTTAATATTAGGTGAGCTATGCATTGTCTCTGGCAATAAGTGATTTGCACTTTTTAAATAAAGTTAGTCGTTGGTGAACTGTCAAATCGGTCGTTTTAATTACAGGTTATGGGCCTCACCCTTCTGTAAAGTGATTCAAATAAACAGTTTATTGAGAATATTTCGTGTCGTGTACGTAAGAAAATGAGTTCCAGCTATTTAACAAATGTGCCAAAGCTGAAAGGCCGCGAAAACTTCGACGATTGGGCTTTTGCAGTCGAAAATCTATTGGTGTTGGAGACAGCCGATAAATACCTAAAAGAAGAAGGGACGGACGCCGCAACAAAAGCTGCAGATGCTAAAGCACGAGCGAAGCTGATTTTAACGATAGATACATCGTTATATGTGCACATAAAGGAGACAAACACCACGAAGGAGTTGTGGACAAAATTGCGTTCTTTGTTCGACGATTCAGGATTTTCGCGGAAGATAACTTTGCTTCGTCATTTAATTTCTATACGACTAGAAAGCAGTGAGAATATGACGAGTTATGTGACACAAATAGTGGAGACTTCTCAACGTTTAAGCAGCACGGGTTTCAAAATCAACGATGAATGGGTTGGTTCATTGTTACTGGCCGGATTACCAGAGAGGTATATGCCAATGATTATGGCTATTGAGCATTCCGGAATACAAATAACTGCCGATACAATCAAGACCAAATTACTTGATATGGAATCAGTGAACGGCGCAAATGAATCGGAATTTAGCTCAGCATTAGTAGCCCGAAGTTGGCAACAACAAAAAAAAGAAACGGTAAAGGTAGTGCCAACACAACCCAACATGGCGCGAATTCCAGTATCTATGCGTCGAATACGTCAAACTCAAACGTCAAAAACACGAAAACAATAACCTGCTACCGATGTAAAGAATTGGGACATTATCGCAATCAATGCCCACTTATGAACGAGAAAACAGAAAGAAAAAAGCAAAGTAACGCTTTTAGTGTCGTATTTCTTAGTGGCGAGTTCAGAAAAAGTGATTTTTACATTGATTCCGGTGCCAGCCGGCACATCACTCCGAATGAAGATTGGTTGAAAAATCCCAAATTTACGACAAGTTTACCAGAAATTATCGTCGCAAACAAAACGAAAGTTCCAGTAAAGTGTTCAGGCGATGTGGAAATAACAACAAGTCGCAATTATAACATAACTGTGAAGGATATGTTGTGTGTTCCCAGCGTCACAACAAACTTGTTATCAGTTAGTGAACTGATAAAGAATGGAAACAGTGTCGTTTTCGAGCCAAACAAATGTCTAATTAGAAACGAAATAGGCGATTTGGTAGCCGAAGCAGATTTGATCGACGGTGTTTACAAGGTGAACTTAGAATCACAGTGTTCACAGAGTTGTTTATTGACTTCAACTAAAGTCAATGGAGAAACATGGCACAAACGACTCGGCCATATTAATAGCAGTGATATGAACAAAATGAAGCGTTGCGGGATAGTAGAAGGATTGGATTATCTAGGCACCTTTACAACAAGTAAGTCAAGCTGTGTGACATGTTGTGAGGGAAAGCAGTCAAGATTACCGTTTTCTACGGGTTCACGTGCAACAGAATTGCTACAGATTGTTCATTCAGATATCTGCGGCCCCATGGAGAAAAAATCTATAGGCGGTGCTCGTTATTTTCTATTATTCATTGACGATTATAGCAGGATGACCTTCATTTATTACTTAAAATATAAAAGTGAAGTGTTAAGCTATTTCAAAGAATTTAAGTCTATGGTGGAGAATTTTCAGAACAAGAAAATCAAAATCTTAAGAACAGATAACGGCTGCGAGTACTGTAGTAATGATTTTGAAAATTTCTTGAAAATCGAAGGCATCATACATCAAAAAACAAATCCCTACACACCAGAGCAAAACGGACTCAGCGAGAGGTCGAACAGAACCATAGTGGAGAAAGCTAGGTGCTTACTTTTCGAAGCAGATCTGGACAAAAAGTTTTGGGCAGAAGCTGCGAATACAGCTGTCTACTTGAAGAACAGGTCAGTGGCTTCAGGTATTGAAAAGACTCCTTATGAAGCATGGACCGGAACAAGACCTAATTTACAACATATACGCATATTTGGGAGTCCTGTGATGGTACACATACCAAAGGAGAAACGGACAAAATGGGACAGAAAGTCCAAGATGCATATATTGGTTGGTTTCTGTGATAATATCAAGGGATACAGAATTTATGATCCAGTAAAAAATAAAATCACCACCAGCAGAGATGTTGTGATACTAGAGAAGACAAAGAAGGAAGAGACAGTCACAATTCCTGTAGAGAGCACAGATTCAGTGGGGGAATTAGTAGAGGAATCTGTGATAAAGCTAGAAAGTCTAGATCAGACAAGCTCAAGTGACTCAGATTACCAGGATGGTGAGGACTTGAAGGAAGAACAACAGACAACTTACCCAAAAAAAGATGTAGTCAGGAATGTACAGGAAGAAGAAAGCAGGAATGTACAGGAAGAAGAAACCAGAAATGTACAAGAAGATCCAACAGTTGTCACGAAAGAAAGAGAGAAAAGACAGAGGAAGAAACCTTCTAGGTACGGTTTTGCCAATGTGTGTACTACGTCCATAGAAGGTGAAATGACATACGCAGAGGCTATCAGTGGTCCTGAAAAACAACAGTGGTTGCAGGCGATGGCAGAGGAGCTGCAGTCCTTCAAAGACAATCAAGTGTGGGAGTTAGTTGATACTCCTGACAACGCAAGTGTAGTGCAGTGCAAGTGGGTTTTAAAAAAAAAATATGATTGTGACAATAAAGTGAGATACCGTGCCAGACTTGTAGCAAAGGGCTTCACCCAAAAAGCTGGAGTGGATTACCAGGAAACATTTTCTCCAGTGATCAGACATTCAACCTTACGGTTATTATTTGCTTTGAGTGTACAGTACAATATGGACATAACTCATTTGGATGTCACAACAGCTTTTCTTAACGGTTATTTAAAGGAAACTATTTTCATGCATCTTCCTGAAGGTTTTACTGTAAAATATTCAAGTAAAGTATTAAAATTAAAAAAGGCTGTTTATGGCTTGAAGCAATCATCCCTTGCTTGGTATCAAAGGGTTGAGGAAACATTGTGTAATTTAGGGTTCAGTAAGAGTAAAATGGAACCTTGTGTATTTATAAAAAATCACTGTAACAATAAGAAAACTATTGTTGGTATTTATGTTGATGATTTTATCATATTTTCAAATGATAAAATAGAAACTGATTCTCTTATAAAAGCCTTAAGTCAAAAATTTAAAATAAAAAATTTAGGCCAAGTTAAACAGTACTTAGGAATGAGAATTAACATAAATAAAAGTCTGGATGTAATTACAGTAGATCAGGAGCATTATATTGAACAATTGATTAAAAACTTTGATATGTCTAACTGTAAAACAGCTGATACTCCAATAGAGTCTAAACTAAATGTTAAAAAGTCTAACATTTGTGAAGATAAGTTACCTTATCAAAAATTAATAGGTAGCTTGATGTACTTAGCTGTCCTGACACGACCAGACATAGCTTATTCAGTCAGCTATCTGAGCCAATTCAATAATTCATATTCTTATATTCATTGGAATTATGCTAAAAGGATTTTAAAATATTTATTAAAAACTAAAGATTATTGTTTGAGGTACTCTAAAGAGGGAGCAGAACTAGAAGGATTTGTAGATGCGGACTGGGCAAGTGATGCCACAGACAGACGGTCATATACTGGATTTTGCTTTATTAAATCTGGATCTGCTGTTTCTTGGGAAAGCAAAAAACAAAGGACAGTAGCTTTAAGCAGTTGTGAAGCCGAATATATGGCAATGTCAGAAGCTTCCCGTGAAGCCATTTATTTACAGAATTTAGAACTTGAGTTGACAGGTTGTTGTAATAAAATTGTACTATACAGTGACAGTCAGAGTGCTTTAAGGCTGGCAAATAATCATCAATCTCATAAACGATCGAAGCACATTGATGTGAGATATAATTTCATTCGGGATGTTATTAATAATGATATTGTGGAAACAAAGTATTTGCCAACTGCAAGCATGCCTGCTGACCTTCTAACCAAAGGGTTGCCGGGTGTTAAACATTATGGGTTTATGAAAACAATTGGTATTGTTAAAAAATAAGTTTATTGTTTGTTACTGTAAAGTTACTACAAATTGTATGTCAGTCAATTAAGTTTATTTTTAATTTTGATATAGTGGGGGTGTTGAACCGATATCAAAATTGGGTGTCTAACGCCGCCTGTTTAATATTAGGTGAGCTATGCATTGTCTCTGGCAATAAGTGATTTGCACTTTTTAAATAAAGTTAGTCGTTGGTGAACTGTCAAATCGGTCGTTTTAATTACAACGCATTATGAATACAAATTATGAAACCCTTGAAAAGGGACAAAGAAAATATAACATTTGATCTCGTACTTTTCTACGTTGAGTTGGATTGGTAACAAAAGGTAGAGATTAAGTGATGACCTAGCAACCTTCTATAGATCATGTTTAAAGAAGACGTCACGGTTTTTGTCTAGTAGATAATATTGTATTGTTTTATACACAGGGAGTATTTTTTATACATAAAATAAGAATATAACCTGATTATTTGTGTAGACTGAACGTAATGAATATGCTGATCAATGGAATTAATTATGAAAAGCATCGGTAACATGCATATTTTATTGAATTCAATGATGGTTTAATTCTCATTGAATAAAACTTTTAAAAATATACTCTGGTTCATCAGTATAAGCTCAAAACAATATGAAACTATTATTGGGCGGTTTCTGAATCAAACATTTGGAGTTACGAAAGTGTCCAAACTGGCAACTTTAATACCAAAATTTTACAGATTTAGTAGAATTGTCATATACTTAAATATCTTGAAATTCTACATTCAAAGGTCGAGTATATAAAAGTTAGGTATTGTATTAAAAATAGGAAAACTATAATATACTTAACACAAATTCTGATCCATCTTGTACCAATTTAATAATTATTTATCGCCGAGTAATTAACATTCAAACGTACTAGAGGAGTCCCACGAGATAGTCGGACCAAATACGATCTTCTCTGAACATCAACTTCGACAATACCCTTCATGATGCTAAGGATCGAAGCGGATGGAAGGAAATCGTACGGGATAAACTGAGGCAGCGGGGGAGTCATGACCCTCAGTAATGAGGAAAACGACGCGAGGAGGAATTAACATTCCGCCTGAACAGATTTCCCAAAACGGTAGGATGCTCTTTTTTATTAATTAATTGAAATGGATGGGTAATCAATCTTGTTGACACAGTCTCTATACGACCGTTAAAAGTGTTCCCTTTTTCTTGTTTTTCATCGATCTCATTGACTCCATAGTTATTGAATTTTAGTATTAAAACGATGAGAATAGTTTTTTTTTTAGGATATTATGTTGTAGAATTGACTTCATTATTCTCATAATTATATTACTTCTCATCGGTTGCAATACGCTTTAGCAGATTGCTTGTTGGATGTTTTTTATGGTTTTTGGTGCATTAACGGGCTATTAGGAATAAACTGTGTACGTTTAGGTTTTAACTACTTACACAATGGGTCAATGATTTAAAATTTAGCGTCCAATTACGTGTAGACCCCAGATTTTTAATTTTAACAGGAACAATGCAATCTAATTTAAGATCTAATTTAATAGTCATATTGCAGCGTCCTCGTAAATCGTCATACCTATGTAAATGAGCCCTGAAATAGACCACAGGTGTTATGCTAATGGAGCCTGAAACGAAAGCTTAGCCGCGGACTTAGGAATTATAAGGATTATTATTCTTAGCTCGTTTTAGGCAAAAATTATGCTGATATTTCATATGGTTTGAGTAAAAATTGATGGATGATGATGATGGTCAGTTTAGGTATTTGTATTCTGAAAATTTCCTAACCCTCTTTTTATGCCACAGATTGGGAGTCCAATTCTTCTTCTTTGTGTCACTGGCACAACAGCTCTTAATTTAGATTATTTTAGCTAAAACCTTGCCACTTCTATGCCAAAAACAAAGGTATGTATGAATTTTCATAAATACTGCCTACTCACGACTGCTTTATAATAATAATTAGCATGGAATTAAAAAAAACAATTCAAGTAGGTAAAGGTAAAAAATTGCCAGACCGAAAAATTATAGGTATTATACAAAGCGCAAGTCCGATCCTGCATGGAGTATTGCAGCCACCTTTGGGATGGCTCAGCAAAGTATCAGCTTGCCGCGCTTGACTCGGTGGAACGCAGGGCTAAGAGGCTCATCGGCGACATTGAACTTGTGGATACCAAGCTTCACAGCTTGACTCATCGCCGCAAGGTTGCCTGCTTGTCGGTCTTCTACAGACTGTATTTCGGTGAGTGTGCTCAAGAACTCCACGACCTCATCCCACCAGCCCCCTTCTACCATCGGACATCTAGACGCACTGCAAGTTACCATCCTTACCTTGTTGCCATTCCACCAATTCGCACCAAGCGCTTTCAAACATCCTTCATAATGCGCACAGCGAATGAATGGAACTCACTACCTGCATCTGTGTTTCCGAACGCATTCAACCCGAATCTCTTCAAAGTTAGAGTAAACAGGCTCCTTCTGGGTAAGCTCACTCCATCGTCGACTCTGTCTCTGTCACCTATGACTTAGACTAGAGTCAAGAGCAAACCCATCTCAAATAAAAAAAAAATATACGTTCATAAAATCTTTTCTTATATCCGAATAATAACTGAAAAATCAAGTCACAATCTAGATTTTTATTTATGATAAAATGCCGAAATAAAATTTAAATAGTCATTTTCGTTTCCTTATTGTAATTGGTCATCAGAGCGCACGAGAGAACCTACTTTTTTTTATTAGCTTCTCGCAAGTCAGTCAGAGTGATTGGCTACTACTTAACCGGGTGATCCTGCGCAGACTAAACTAGAGCCTCCAGCCAGAGCAAGAAAAAGCTTAACCTAAGTGACCACGCTGAGGGCACCCTCTGAGGGGTACGGATGGTACGGACCTCGGCTCAGGGCTTCGCTTAGGGGCCAGCAAAGGGACGGGCTGCATGAGAACTATGAATTATTTAAGGGAATCTATGACTAATTTAAACTAATGGCTCAGCATTGCGCGGGCTGGCTCACACTAGGGTTGGAGCTGGCTGGACGGGAACATCGCAACGGGCCTCGGTGGCGAAGATGGGACGAAGGTGGTTGTGTCTGTGAATTGTGCTGGTCTCTAGGTTCTCCTGGAGCAGATGGTGTCGTCATTGGGAGTATGCCTCGGTTGGCGGATTCGGGAGATGTGGAAGAAGATTATGATGCTTGACCGCAGTGTCAAAGAAAACGCTTTGTAAGGCGTTTCATGAACACGAGAGAGCTTGATTCGCTTCTTAATTTATAATGATGACTGCTCGGAAAGAAAGTTTGGCGCCCGAGCCTGTATTTTAGAAACGGTACTTACAAACCTACTGCCCTAGAATTTCCAATAGGTTGTGGTAACTTTAACACGAATAAATGCGTAAAAAAGAAATTTTAAGTAATTTTTAATACATATTTTTCTAGCATGTTCGTGTGTGTTTTACACATCACAATAATAAATTTTAACAAAAAACAAATTGTGATGAGTGGAAAAACTGTTCAAATACTCTGTTTTTGCGACATTGAGCACGTTGTTCTTATCAGCGCTTTTGTTAACCCCAGATAACTAAATATTAACGTGTTGCGCCGACCCCAAGTAACATGGGATAAGGGCAGGAAGATGATGAGATAACTAAATATTCATCATCTCATCAACATTTCTCTGCAAAAGTCGAATTTGCAATATTCCCGGTCCCTAACCTTAAGATCTCAGTTCTTTCTCTACCTTCCTAATTAAGATAAAAACCTTTCCTGCAATGATATTATGATAACTATTGTCAATTGACATGAAATATATGGCTACATGTTATGACCATTTTTCTTTTATTTAAAATACAGTAAAGACAAAATCGTCGCATTATTGAATAGACTTGTATATTAACGGATCAAAAACTGTTTTTTATCAATTATCCCGTTAATTTCAATATTTTTTGTGAACTTTGCGTGACCTGTTGCTAAATACAAATTTTAATATTTGAATTTTAGACGTAGTAGACTCGGTAAATGCTTAGTTACTACGTAACCATCAAATATAATTTTGTTATATATGGTGAAAAAAAGGGTCATGCACCCCTTTGTCGCCCGTGTTACTACCAGTAGTAATACTGTTAATTAGATTCCCTTTCTTACTACTGCAGTAGTAAGTTGTTAGAAGGGTAATTACAATTTGCCCTGGTTACTACCAGTGAACATGGACAAAACCAAGGTGATGCTGAATGCCCATGTTATACCCACTCCTATCAAGGTCGGAGAATCTACACTCGAAATTGTGGGCGACTATGTCTACCTGGGACAAACGATCCAGTCGGGTAGGGCCAACTTCGAGAAAGAAGTCAACCGTCGAATTCGACTCGGCTGGGCAGAGTTCGGGAAGTTGCGCGGTTTCTTCTCGTCCAACTTACCACAGTGTAAGTAAGACTATGACCAGTGTGTGTTGCCAGTGATGACATATGGCTCTGAGACGTGGTCGCTTACAATGGGCCTCATCAGAAAGCCAAAGCGAGTGTGTTACGTGACTTAGAAAAGTGTAACATCGAATAACACGTCCCCGTAAATTTACTAATACGAAATACTTAACAACGAATGCACGCTACCAAGAAAAACGTAACGCCGTAGCCATGCTATCTCGAATAACCAAATCTCTAATTCACCAATTCGAATCACTTAACAACAAATGCGCGCTTCTACGAAAAAGTTATCGCTGAAACCACGTGACGTCGTGACCACGCTTAACCAAACCTCTAACGAAAATACACCAATTAATTTAGGGAAATCCTAATAAAAACAACTTTTTTTTTTCAAATATTAAAATAAAAAGGTATTTGAAAAAATAAAGTTTTTTTTGAATTTTCTTTGATTAAAATTGCGCTCATAATTGATGTATTAAATAATTAATTGGTGTCTTTTCGTTAGCGGTTTAGTTAAGCGTGATCACGTGGCTTCGGCGATAAGTTTTTCGTGGTAGCATGCATTCGTAGTTATGTGTTTGTGTTACACTAAGTCACGTAACACACTCTCAGAAAGCGATCCGCAAGAGAACCAGGGTTACCGACATAGCCCGAAGAATTGCCAAACTTAAGTGGCAGTGGGTAGGGCACATTGCTCGCAGAACGGATGGCCGATGGGGCAGAAAGGTTCTGGAGTTTCGACCGCGAACCGGAAGTCGTTGCGTTGGACTGGCGCCCACCAGGTGAACCGATGACCTGGTGAAGGTTGCAGGGATCCGTTGGTTGGGAGACTCACGGGACCGGTCAAAGTGGTGACGCTTGGGGGAGGCCTATGTCCAGCAGTGGACGACTTTCGGCTGATATGATGATCATGATGACTACCAATGATAGAAAAAAAGAAAGAAAATGTTTATTCGCCACAAAAACGACATACTTTACTAAATATTATTATTAACATTATTTTATATTTGTTTAACAATTTCAATACTCTGCGGTCCCGGATCTTTGAAAAGCGTGCCAGGGGCCGATGCTAACTCGCAGGGGCCTTGTTAGATATGTATCATGGTATGTAACACAAACCGATGATTATCCCTGTATGCACTAAGAAAGTGCACCCAAGGACAATTAGAGGTTGGTGCAGGACTACTGTGAAATATGGAGACAAAGATATTGGGCTATAGGTTTGGCAGATTTAGTGCATCGGTTGATTATTTTGTTTTTGCGGTAATCAATGTGCGGACTTTCCTATCCAGGGCCATCAAGTTCTGTCTGAGATAGAACATCAAGACCGAAATGACCCAGTCGTTGAAGGCGCGCACCTTGTTCCCGCCTGATAGAAGACTATTTAGTACTTTTTTCAGGCGATGAAAGAAGCGACAACTATTTCACGTTAGTAGCATTGATGCCTATAAGTGCTTGCGACATACCCAAATATTTGTAAGTTTCGGTTGAGCAAAGGTATCTAAGGTGCATGGAAGCCGAGAATTGTATTCCCACGGATTCCATTATCTCCCCTCGCTTAACATGCATGACTGCACATTTGTACACACCAAATTCCATCCTGACGGTGTCACTGAAGGTTTCTGTTACCTTCAGTAGCTTTATCAGTTGCAAGTTGTTGTGGGCAAAGAGCTTCAGGTCATCCATTTAAAGGAAGGAGATGACCTGACCCTCTTTTCAACCGTTAGCCCTGACCCGAACCCTCCAGAAGTGTACTTAGAGGGTTCAGGGCCAAACAAAACCACAGAGGGCTCAGACTGTCGCCCTGAAATATTCCGCGCTCAATCCTTATAGGTTCGCTGTTTTCCAGATTCTGTCGACAACCTGGATTGTGAAGGACCGTCCTTCACTGCCCCATACAAGACGTCCGGAAGGTGCGTAGAATTGCTTCAATTTTATACAACTCCAGCACCCTCATGAGCCATGTATGTGGCACTGAATCATTATAATTATTTATTATTAGCATCGGTAGTAACAAGGTAAAATTATAATAACCCTTCTAACAACTTACTACTGCAGTAGTAAGAAAGGGAAACAAATTAACAGTATTACTATTGGTAGTAAGATTGGTAGTAACACGAACAATAAAGGCATGCACCATGCACACTATACAAAACTATATGTTTTAATTTTTATTTATTTACTATTTTATTAAATTATACACATCCTTCCTTACACAGTAAAAAACAAAGTCGCTGCCCGCTGTCTGTCCCTATGTATGTTTAGATCTTCGAATTACGCGACGGATTTTGAAACTGTTTAATAGATAGAGTGATTCAAGAGGAAGGTTTATATGTATAATACACGCGGGCGAAGCCGCTGGCAGAAGCTAGTAAATTATAAACTAAATTCATATTGCCGTTCGAACAGAAAACTGGAAGAATCTAAATAGTCCATACTATAAGTCTAGAATGTATTATTTTTTTCAGTATTTTCTATCACACTGGCTACACAGAATTTATTTTTAGTTTCCTGGGTATAATCTGGATCCTGACTTAAATATGGGCGTGACTTTTGCTTGTTAGGGTACCTATCTGGAAAATTGCCATCGAAAGTGAATTTATTCGTAAATTTAAACTACTTGGAAATAATATTCATCATCTGCCTAGCCTTTTCCCAACTATGTTGGGGTCGGCTTCCAGTCTAACCGGATTCAGTTGAGTACCAGTGTTTTACATGGAGCGACTACCTATCTGACCTCCACAACCCAGTAACTGGTTAACACGATACCTCTTGGCTAGATTGGTGCCAGATATCAGGCTTCTGACTACTCGTAACGACTGTCAAAGATCTTCAAATAACAGCCGGGACCAACGGCTTAACGTGCTTTCCGAGGCACGGAAGAAATTCGCTATGTAGAGATGGTCACCCATCTAAGGACCGACCTCGGCAAGCATTGCTTAACCTTGATTTCGACCCGTGCGGCTGTTACTATTTAGCCACGGAGGAGCGCAGCGTCCCACTTGGAAATATTATTATTTTAATATATTTAATGGCCCTGACACTGTATATGGTAAAACACAAACGTCGTGTAGACTTGACTCATAATTAATTCAGGATAACACTATGTAAAGCAAAGGGCAGAATGTAATGTACCGAGGAAAGGAAATCCTGAAAGGGTGATATTTGAATTTGATTCGAACCTGTCGCCTTTGAGGCTTCCCAAGGACGATCGGGGTCTTACACACAAATGGGACCGAGACTGGAGTATTTATTCGGAGATAGAAGATAGTAAATATTCAGAAACTTCTATTTGAAGAAGATTTCCTTTTTACACCCGCTTCTTTTGCTGACTTTGGGAGAAGTGTAAGATTGCGATGTTTATTAATCCTATCACCCGGCTTCTGGCTATAAATTATTTACAAGGGAAGAGACGCCTTTCTAATCAAGTCGAACAACACAGGCTAAAATTAACTGAAAGCCAATTTATGTTATTATAAAAAACAAAACATAATGTGTGTTTGAAATTTGTTTACATTAATTTTCGTCCTAGAAATCTAATAATTATATGTAATCGTATGGAACATTTATTTCCTTTCATTTTAAAGACTCAATCAAAAGCCGTTTAAACTTTTACGTGGATTTCTTTTTTCAACTATTCCAAAAGTTCGAAAACTATTTGTGTTACAAAATAAATCGAACCAACAAAGTAAAAGGTTTGGTTTCCCGAAACTTGGCAAGTCTTGGTGATGAAAATATCATAGCGCCATAAATATGAGATATCGCGGATCGTGCGACACAAACGATAGTTTGCAGCGACGACTATATCACTTTTACACTTTATTGCATACTAAAAATAACTACCAAGATGATAAATTAACGACTTGTGTGTTGTTTTGGAGGACAGATTGCAATTCACTTTTAGGGAATAAAACTTAAAAATATCGATACTCTAATCCATGTATGCACTGAAAACGATAATAATATTTATGTTTGTATTTTCCGTTCCTAGATCCTAGCGGGCTCATCCTTATAAGAATAATAAAAAAATAGGTGATATCAGAATTCGGAGTCAATGACCGCTAGCAGTGTAGAGATTTATACATTTATTGTCATGTGTATCGATACCCACGGTCTACGATATTTCGCTAATGAATTTAATTTTACCATTATCATATAAGTATACCTATTCATTTTTATTGTTTCAGTATTCATTCTAACATTGAGCATTTCCTGCATCATAGACACTCTAGACTAGACTTTCTTAAAAAACACCATTTCTAAACCATGACGTCATCAAAACTGTCCAAGTATTCAAGTCTAATCATAATCCTGAACAAAGTGTTCAAACAACTATCAAAACTTAGGTCATCTTTAACAACTAAGACCAAGCAAGGCCTTAAACTCAATAAACTCAAATATGTTACGGTGATCCGATTATCCCTTCGACCTTTACAAACTTATCACTTACAAGTGCTCTACGGATGCTTTTGTGGAGGTAAATAGGCTCTTACCTTAGGGCTACGAAGAAACCGTTTAGGTTTTTCGTCAGAAACAAAATTATCTACATAATAGCTTCTGCCAGCGGCTTCGCCCGCGTAAAAGTCGAAAATTATCCCGAGGTAAAAGTCGAAAATAACATATTACCGGCATAAAATGTATCCTGAGTATCCTGTACTATATTCTGTATCTATCTCTGTGCCAAATTTCATCTAGATCCGTCTAGCCGTTCTGGGGTGAAGAAGTATCAAACATACACACTGACTGAGCTTTCGCCTTTATAAAATTAGTGTGATCATCATATCAGACGAGAGACGTCCACTGCTGGACATATGCCTCCCCCAAGCTTCGCCACACTGACCGGTCCTATGCGTCTCGTATCCAGCGGATCCCCGCAATCTTCACCAGGTCATCGGTCGACCTAGTGGGAGGCCTTCCAACGCAACGATTTCCGGTTCGCGGTCGCCACACCAGAACTTTTCTGCCCCATCGGCCATCCGTTCTGCGAGCAATGTGCTCTGCACACTGCCATTTAAATTTGGCAATTAGTGTGATACACACATTTAATACAGTATTCGTTTCTTCACTTTACATACAGAAATATACGGAAATGAAAATTTCCTAGAAAATAAAACTATAATGGTCCACACCACTCGATGCGCGAAGCTTTGGGGAAGCCTAGGTTTGTCTAGCAGAGCACATCATCATTATAATTTCTGCCGTAGGACGTGCACTGCTTAAAGATTTATATCTGCAAGCGTCGTAACATCGAAAGATCTTGCCTGTGCTAGTTACTTCAGTAGAGATCAGGCCAGTGATAGTTTTCAGTGGAGATCACTCAGCTAAAATGATGATGTTGACTGTTGATTGATAGGCTGAAAACGCTACAAGCGATCATTTCGTGGCCCTTAAATAAGGCCGTGTTTATACTATCAGAGTGAATAAGAGCGGTGGACGTTGACGGATGGTGTTTGTACACACGACGAGGGCCCCTGTGGTTCTGCGTAAATAACCGGTTTATTTATTTGCAAAGTTTTCTGAGTATTATAGTGCTGGCGGAAGTTTTGGGACTTAGTTTTTCCGAGGGCCATCTGTGGTGGGCTTATTATCTACTTACGGGAAGGATAAGGCTTGTTGACGGTGAATTGTGACTGTCCTTGGATTGCGGATATTTTGAGTGTGAATTGGCTGTATTTTGTTTAGTTATGAGGCCTAAGCTCATGGTTTTCCGACCTGATGATCTGGTAAAGGTGGGACTGCTTAACAAAACATTATGTTAAAACCCCCGACTTAAAAATATATGTAACCGAGTTAATAAACGTAAAAAGATTTAATAATTAAATTTGATCACTCGCGGAGTCGGTCATATATGTAAACAATAGAGCATCAGTTTTCATAGCATTTCCCTATGTACCTAACCGTTTGTTTCTCGATGATTGTAGATGTGGCAATATTCAATTAACTTTAAACTTAATAAAAAATCCAAGAACTTCAGTCAGGGGCTGCCATCACTAATTTGAAGTGCCTTTTCACACGCTCCGGTTGCCGGGTAGTCGCTACCCGGTAACCGGCGGCAAAGCCGTATGTTAGTCCCTTTTCACAAGCCCCGGTTTCCGGGTAGCCGGTGCCGGGTAACCGGCGGTGAAGTGTATAGCCATGTACATAAGCTTTCACACGTACCGGCGTAATTTGTCCGGCAAGCGATCGCCGGGTACACGCCAGATCCAACACTGTGCGTCAGGTCAACGCAAACTGTTGTGTGGAAGATGCGCACCATGCTTTCATACACCAAGTCCCTTTTTACACGCTCCGGTTGCCGTGTAGCCGCTACCGGGTAACCGGCGACGAATGTATAGCGATGTACGCCGGTACGTGTGAAATCTTACATACATGGTGTTAAATACAGGTCTTCGGGTCCCAAGCCAGGAGCTAAACACCGGGGCCCATATACCTGTACCCCACGAAACTGTGGTTCGCAGCAGTGGAAAGCTAGGGATTTGCTCCTTATTGTGAGATATCCTGGTACCTATCTAACAGGTGGGAAGTGGGACGACTATAAGATTTATCAATAGGACTTAACTTAGATTCCTGCGGTAGACTCCTGGGGGTCGATCAATATCGTGCCGTGAGGTTAGGGATAGGAGAGTATGTATATAATAAAGGACAATGATTGGATTGGGACCACCAACGCGTTCTGATCCGGGCTTCGGCTTCCAGGCAGACACACACGCGTTTTCCACAAAAGCGCTCCGCTGCGCGTGAAAATATATTCTAAACCACCTTCGCGGGCGCCACACAAACCGATTGCGAACGGCGGGCGCTATTAGCTATTAGAAATGGGCGAAACACATCTCGATTCGATATGTTTCGACAAGAACCCGAATTCAGCGTGTGCTCACAACAAATTTTCTCTTTCGACTGTCAAGTGTCAGCTGTCAAAATCATTGACCGCCCACCGACACGGTGTTGCAAGTAAATACCAAAACTCGGGACGAAACATCCCCCCGTCTCGGACATAAGGAGTTATGTCCGCTAATAAATGGGCAAGCGTGCTAAATTGCCACTGCTCGCTTCAAAACCGAATCTCTGACCATGACCTTTGCAACTCTGGGATCTCCGTCAGATCCATAGAATAAATCTACAATGCGTCCACGACGCCAATATAAAGGCAACAAATTAGGTTCTTTAACAATACAAGGTCTCCAACTTTGG
Organism: Orthosia cruda; assembly: GCA_964057195.1. Lineage (NCBI taxonomy): Eukaryota > Metazoa > Arthropoda > Insecta > Lepidoptera > Noctuidae > Orthosia > Orthosia cruda. The sequence goes on along the minus strand of OZ059836.1, from coordinate 30,230,378 downwards.
GAGGGACAGTTTTGTCAGACCACTCAACGCGCCGCTGCAAAATAAGCAAATATTCCAAAGACCAGTCAATTGCGAAGATTTCATTTCCCTGAAGGGGTATTTCGGCAGGGCGCTGAGGGGCCGACCAATCAAAAAATGACCAGGTGTCATGACTTCCAGGTCATTTGGGCCTCAAGTTTACAAAATACCGTAACAAGTTCCTCAAATGTGAAAATAGTTTCACCAACAACACGGTGGAGAAGCGGTTTTGCTACTATCGCAATATTTACAAAAATGCCACCCCAATGTGGGCAGACTGGGGGCTCAAAATGGCATTTACAAATTTGCCAATTACAATAATTACAAATTTCACTTAAATATCTATCAGCGCCCTTATAATTAGTACCGTTATCAGAACGGATCAAAGATGGTAGTCCTCGGCGGGAAACAAATCTACCTAGCGCTGCAATAAATGCATCTGTGCTGAGGGCAGTTACAAGTTCCAAGTGAACCGCCTTGGAGGCCAGACAAACGAACACACACAAGTAGGTCTTGACAGCCTTGGCGTTCCGAAGTTGAGAAGTCTTCACCAAGAAGGGACCAGCGAAATCGGTTCCGACCGAAGCAAATGGTCTGCTCTCCGTCACTCGGTCGGATGGCAAATCACCCATTATGGTTTGAGTGGGGGCAGCCTTCAACTTATAGTACTGCATACATTTAAAGATGATGCGACGAATAGTGCGTCTGGCTGACAAAATCCAAAATTCACGCTGCATAATGGCTACGAGGGCGTTGCAACCGGCGTGTGCGTTATTAATGTGTGTTATAATTGCACCAGCGCTCCTCCTTTAGGGAGCAACAGAGTATGGCGAGCACCATAAGGCAAATTCGAATTCCGCAGTCGTCCTCCGACTCGGAGCAAACCAGATTGGTCCAGGAATGGATTAAGACGAGCAATTGAGCATTTCAAAGCTGATAATTTCTTCAGGGCTTCAATAGTCTGGTCAAAGTGCTCGGCTTGTACAGCACGAACCAACAACATCAGGGCCTCTTGGCGTTCATGAGGCGACAAAACTGAGGATAACAATTTATTATTAGGGTTCCGTCCGTTACTTATGAAACGCCGGATCCAAGCGGCAACTCCTAACAATTTCGACAAAGAACTGTATCTGTCCAAAAGATAATCCAAATTATATGCAGGTTGCGTTTCAACAATTCCAATACGCAAAACTGGCAAAACCTCTGGAGAGGAGAACCTATTCTGGGGCCAGGACGACTTGCAATGCGTCAACCAGTCTGGTCCCCACCAAAGAGAATGGTCAACAAGGGCAGGAGCCTCAAAACCACGTGACGCGCAGTCTGCGGGGTTCAATTCTCCTGAGACATGTCTCCAGGTCAGTTTAGTCTCAGAGTTCTGACTCTGTCAGACTCTATTCGCCACAAAAACCTCCAACGTATGAGCTGAGGTGCGAAGCCAACAAAGGACTATCCCATTATCAGTCCTTGGTCCTCAATCCGCGGGGCGGAGCCCTTCAACACGGGACCCGTAAGTCCAAAACCAAAAACCGTCGGTACAACTACTAACCCATTCGTCTGCAGAACCCACTTGGTCCCGGACAAAATCAAACCCAAAACATTGCGGATGTTTACCTCATATACGGGTCCGGGTACCAACCACTTTGGGTCGGCAGGAGTTAGGTCCGGGGTCAATTATCATCACTGCAGGGCCAATGGCTACCTGCGGGTTTCTGCCCAAAATATCATTCAAAACAATGGCCTTGGCCAATATTCTTGGCCCACAATGAACAAGCGAAACACAAATTTCAATTTCTCCCCTTTGACCAACTGCTTCAATACCACCCATATGGTAGAAGGGTGGAATCTACGTGGGAGACAATCTTTCCACTAAACAAAAGGATACAAGATAGCCTTGAGCACCCGAATCCAAAAGAGCACGAACTAACAAAGATTTACTCTTCGGGCCCCAGATCATTAGAGGGACAGTTGGCAGAAGGACTGTCTCTGGCTGGGCGGCTGTAGTGGAGGAGAGGGAGGCGACTACCTAATGTTGATAACCCCTCTGTGGTTGGTAGTCGTCCTGAAAAGCGGACGCTTCCTCCAATTGAGCACGGGGTGGAGGGGTGCCCCCGCCTTTGCGAGGTATACCCTGTCGAGGATCCACCTGGGGTTGGTGGTGCATCATCAGGGCCACCAACACCATTTTGGTCCGGACACAACACGCGGTGGTGCCTACCTTCACAGTGTGGGCAAGGATCCGACCTCTGGCAATCCCGCTGCAAATGCTGTCCCAGACAAGTGTAGCACCACTTGCGGCTGTTGGCGATTCCACGTCGGTCCTTTGTATTCCGTTCTAGGAACTTCAGACAGGACGTGACCACATGGCCATCCGTGCTGCAATATGAGCAGCGCATACCGCGAACCTGAGTCGCTACGTACTGATGAGGAGGTTGTCGAGGCCCATAATGGGAGGGGCGTGCACCAACACGACGCTGGTCCGGAGTTGACCGCTCTGGGTCCGCGAGGGTCCTTCAAGACCAGAGTTATCCAAAAGACGACACTCCTCATCCAAAAACTTCAACAAATTATCAAAAGGGGCATCATTCCGACCATATTTCCCATGTGCAAAAAGCCTCAACCTAACGGTTGCCTCAACAATGTCATCCGAGAAACCGTAAAACTGCATGAAGTCTGCCTCAACCGCAGCGGCCAACTCAGTGTCCTCAGTGGACAATAGCGCCAAACACTCCGCAAAGCATTCATCCACCCTGGCTTGACGGGCTGGGAGCTCACCAAAATGGGCCAAAAAAGCCTCTGATCTATCAGGTCTACTTACTAAAGAGGCCACCGAGGTCACCCATCTCGATTCCGCTCTAATCTTACAAGCAAATGTATAGGCAGTCATACTGTCAAAACTGATTAAATATTATTAATACACAAAATGTTCAACAACTTAAATTAATAATATATGTGTGTAACCAAAACAACAGTTTGACAGTAATTCTCTTACCAAATTAAATATCAAATCATAAAGTCTGTAAGAGAAACAACAAGTTAATTCAACAAATAATACTGAGCCCTGTTATATTTACTTAATTATTTTCCAGTACAAATGTATTATGTAACCCCAAATATCAATTTATAAATTATCAAAAATAAAGTGGATACCTCAAGAAAATAAATTATCAACCCACAAGAGGGTATTCAAAGAAAACAAAAATTATCAACACAAAGTGGGTAGGTTGATTTTACAATAGAATTCAATATTCAATTTACTTTAATAGATAAAAACAATGACTTTAACTTGAATCAATTAGAATATTACTGCCAATATCAAACAAACTAACCAATTTTCTCATACAATTGGTAACAATATACTTTACAACAATAACTTCTGTAGCGGGCACTGAGTACGTTTATAATTTCAACAAACTTACCAACCCAAGATAGAAGGTTCAAAGTCCAACAATAACTATGATTCAATTAAATACAATAAGGAAATACTATTTAGTCTGCACCAAATCTATATTGTATACAACAAATAAACAATTTATATTTTCAATACAGAACTGTAACCTTCTATTCCAGAGTGACAATATTAAGTTGTGAGTTGTACACTTTATTTTAACAAATTGGAATGTAACTGTGGGGGCTGTTCGCCCCTAACTAGACACAGCTAACTCTGAGTGACTCAAAATGTGCCACTTTCCAACCCAGTATTCTCAACATTAAAACCGACAAACAATACAGCGTTCACTGTGAACGAGTGTCCTAGCGTATACTATGATCGTGGAATGCAAACCACGCTCTTGCTACCAAATGTTAAATACAGGTCTTTGGGTCTCAAGCCAGGAGCTAAACACCGGGGCCTTTAGCGGCGTTGGGACTCCTGGACTCTTTCTGAACCTGTACCCCACGAAACTGCGGTTCGCAGCAGTGGAAAGCTAGGGATTTGCTCCTTATTGTGAGATATCCTGGTACCTATCTAACAGGTGGGAAGTGGGACGACTACAAGTTTTATCAATAGGATCAATATCGTGCCGTGAGGTTAGGGATAGGAGAGTATATATATAATAAGGGACAATGATTGGATTGGGACCACCAACGCGTTCTAATGCGGGCTTCGGCTTCCAGGCAGGCACACACGTGTTTCCCACAAAAACGCTTCGCTGCGCGTGAAAATATATTCTAAACCACCTTCGCGGGCGCCCCACAAACCGATTGCGAACGGCGGGCGCTATTAGCTATTACAAATGGGCGAAACACATCTCGATTCGATATGTTTCGACAAGAACCCAAATTCAGCGTGTGCTCACAACAAATTTTCTCTATCGACTGTCAAGTGTCAGCTGTCAAAATCGATGACCGCCCACCGACACGGTGTTGCAAGTAAATACCAAAAATCGGGACGAAACACATGGCTAAACACTTACACTAAAGCGACTACCCGGCAACCGGAAAATGGACTCCACGACCGTTCGCCCGAATGACCCTATGAAAGATACGCCTCTGCTACAGTAGTATGTGTGTGCGTGGATGTGTGTGTGTAGATGTGTGTGTGTGTGTGTGTGTGTGTGTATGTATGTGTGTATTTGTATATGTGTGTTTGGGAACCCTCACTAATCAACCACAAACTGCATCAAAACCGGACTAGTAGTTTTGGTTTTGCACAACCAAATGTTTACTGAAGCGCCCCTTGATGAGTTGTACACCTACCTACGAACATCCATCATTCAAACCCGAACCCATAACTGAAAACTGCAAACAAAATCGGACTAGTAGTTTTGGACAAAAATGGCAACATGGATTTGCACAAACAAACATCCTCTCACCCCAAACGCAAAAACCGGGTCCATTCCGGCGTGGGTAAAAAAAAAAAAATATATGATTTTGAACGAAAACTATCATTGTTAACAAAGTCTAGATTTTGTCTCCTGATAACTTTTAACTGAGGAATAAAAATGGCGGTTTGACAGCTTTTGTATAGGAAATATATCGAACGGCCATTTTTATTCCTCAGTAAAAAGTTGGTACTTCATCATGTCCGGGACACAGCTCCTGGTATTAATGGTGTGCCATACTCCTTTATTTCCCACGCTGGTGACAAGGCTAAATCCTACTTTCTTAATATTATTAACTTTTGTTATAATCATGGATGGGTACCAGACCAATGGAAGCTCCAGATTATAATACTCCTGACACGGTTCCTAAAGACTTGGACTTCAACTTACTTAACAGTCATTTTTCTACTTCGCCCGTATTTGATAGGGCTACCAAAGCAACTACGCTTAGTTATCTTTCAAATCTTCCGATACCTGATTATTCCCCTTTTGTCTTAAGTCAATTCACTGCCTGTGATGTTAAAAAGAGTATTTTATCGATTACATCCAACGCTGTTGGTAGTGACTGTGTCAGCCGTATGATGATTATCCCCATCCTTGATAACATTATCCCTGTCATCCTTCATATCCTCAATTTCTCTATTTCCAGTGGTGTCTTCCCTCAATCCTGGAAAGATGCCCAAATTATTCCTTTACCAAAAAAATCTCATCCTACATCTTTTTCTGACTATCGTCCCATTTCTATTCTTCCTTTCCTATCCAAAGTCCTTGAAAAACTTGTCCACCATCAACTCAGCACGTTCCTTACCAAACACAATCTGCTAAATCCTTTCCAATCTGGTTTTCGACGCGGACACAGCACTACCTCAGCACTTGTACACATTACGGACGATATTAGGTCAGGCATGGAAATGGGAAAGTTAACGGTACTTGCTCTGCTTGATTTTAGCAATGCCTTCAATACCGTTGATTACGACATTATGCTTGGCGTCCTAAGCTCTTTTAACATATCTCCTCCGGTAATTGACTGGTTTCGTAGTTACCTGTTTGGCCGCCGGCAGCGTATTTGCACTGATGAATATTTCTCATCTTGGTGTCACACCTCTGCCGGTGTGCCGCAGGGTGGTGTTTTATCTCCTCTCCTCTTCGCGCTCTTTATTAATGCTATCACTCAACGACTTTCTTCTTTCTACCACCTGTATGCTGATGATCTCCAGATTTATACCCAAGCCGCTCTTGGAGAGTTACGAGAAGCCATTGAGACGATAAATATGGACCTGGCTCGAATAGGTGACTGGAGTGCTGAGTTTGGGTTGAAGATTAATCCGACGAAGACTCAGGTGACTGTTGTTGGTAGTTCCCGGACTGTCCCTAGAATTATTGTCCTAGAAATGGGAGCCAGCTTCTCTGGCGTCCTTAACGGGGATTGAATCCGCTAGCACCAACTGCGCTGGTGCTGGTGCTTGCACTAGTGCTGGCGTGCTGGGGTGCGTGTGGTGAGCGGCTTTATTGCTCCGGTACCATTCTGGACAAATGGTAGTGAGTAATCACTGTGCAACTCACATTTTCTCTTGAGTACCAGGGGCGAGTGCTCTCGGAGGCGTGACCTACCGAAGATGGTCCCAGACACCTCGTAAGGGGTTGCCTGGTATAGTGTGCCGCTTTCCATAACGTAAGGTTGGTGAAGGAGGCCACTATAGGAAAACTCAGTAGACAAATAGGGGTACGTGTCCCTAGAATTGATTGGTCGACGCTTCCCCAGGTTTCTTTCAACAACACTATTATTCCTATAGCTAACACTGTGAAGAACTTGGGGATTTATATCGACAGCACTCTTGCCTGGACCAAACAACTGCAGGAAGTCAGTCGCAAACTGTTTGCTTCTGCAGGCTCCCTGAGACGTCTACGTAATTTTCTTCCCATCGCCACAAAAATTGCGATAGCACAATCTCTTCTTCTCCCTATCCTGGACTATGCTGATGCCAGCTATCTCGATCTAACCCAAGACCAATTGGACAAGCTTGAGCGACTTCAAAATCTCTGTAGCAGATTCATATTTGGCTTGCGCAAGTATGATCACGTCTCTGAATTTCGTACTAAGCTCAAATGGCTTCCTATTCGCCTTCGCCGGAATGCCCACATACTTTCTTTGCTTTATAACGTGCTATTTAATCCTTTTACTCCTTTTTATCTCAAAGAACGCTTTCAGTTCCTCTGTGACACCCATTCTAGGTCCTTGAGGTCATCGGAAAATCTTAAATTAAATATTCGCACTTCCTTTTTTGACAAATCTTTCACCATTCAAGCGGCTCGGTTGTGGAATGTATTACCAATTGAAATAAGACGTGCTCAAACACTGCCAACGTTTAAGAAAATGGTAAAAGAGCATTACCTGTCACTATAATTTTTATTCTTCTCCTTTCTCTGTTAGATATTTGATATGTATTAGTATATTATATAATATTGTATGTATGTATTGTATGTTATTATGTCTAAGTAATATTATTTAAGTATTTAATTTTGTACACTGACAGCCCTAAATTCTTCTCCTATCGTACAGTCCATCCAAAGGTTGTCTGTAAGAGATTGCCCTGTGCGATAAGACCGCCCATTGTACACTTGTTTTTGTGAATGTTTTCCTGTACATATTTTGTGGTGTACAATAAAGTATATAATAAATAAATAATAAATAAATAATTCCCTTACTAAAACCTGGCAAACACCCAGATGATCCGAATGGTCTTCGGCCAATTGCTTTGTCCTCAGTCCTAGCCAAACTATTGGAACACCTAATTAAAAACCGTTTAGAGTGGATAGTTGAGTCGAGAGACTTACTGCCGAGCTTCTAATTTGGTTTCAGAAAGGGGCTTAGTACAATGGACAGTATCGGTGTCCTAGTTACGGACGTGCGCCTAGCCTTTTCGAAAAACCAATCCGTTGTTGCCGCTTTCCTCGACATCTCTGCCGCATATGATAACGTTCTTCTTCCCGTACTCAGGCAAAAATTGCAACAGCTGAGTCTCCCGGCTAAGATGATACAATGCATATTTTATTTTATTTTACAGTTTTAGGAAAACTTACAGCTAAAAAAAATTTACACAAATGAGAGTAACAAAAGTAAGGCCAATTAAAAGTTTTCACAGATAGAAGAGAGCTCATAAACAAAAAAGAAATTGAGAAGGTAGACAGTTCTAAGTAAACACAGTAACATAAGCATAAAGAAAACGAATATAAAACCGAATTGAGAACCTACTCCTTTTTGAAGTCGGTTAAAAACGTGACTCAAACAGCGTGAATTTTAGTAAATTAGTTAACATCATCAAAGAAGAGATCACAAAGAGTCCTTTTTAATTTTGAAATGCTAGTATTGAAAACATCGATGTCGACGCCCCGGCAGATCGCGTTATATGTATGACTCGCTCTTATTAAATATGCATTTCGTCTGTAATTCGTTCCTACTACAGGAGTATGCAATAGACAGGGATTGCGCCGAAAAGTAGAAGGAATCCGCAGTCCAATTTTGCTCAGCAATTCTGGCAGCTCGGTTGAACCATTAGCGATTCTAAACAAAAACACCAAGTCTGCAATTCTTCTACGTTCAGAAAGAGGAAGTAGATGGAACCTTTTACAGCAAAGGAGATAGGTGGGCGAATAAGTTTTAGACCGGAATTGAATATACCTCAAAAATTTTCTCTGTATGCCTTCCAATCGATTGATGTATATGTTGTAATTGGGATTCCAGACTTGAGAGGCATACTCGAGATGGCTGCGAACAAAAGTACAGTAGAGAATTTTAATGGTTTTGATGCTCCTGAACTCAGATAAGACTCTCAAAATGAACCCTAGTGATTTTGATGCTTTGTTAATGATTTGATCTACATGTTGATCAACTAATAATTTTGAATCAAATACAACTCCCAAGTCTCTGACTGTGCTAACTCTAGCCAGGGATTTGTCTGAAAGCTTATAGTCAAATGTGATTGGTACGGGCTTTCTAGTGAAGGAGCATACGTAACACTTGGAGACGTTTAAATGGAGCTTATTAGTGATGGAGTAGCACTGGAACCTATCTAGATCCTCCTGCAATGACAGAGCATCTGATAAGGAGGATATCTTTGACATAATTTTCATGTCATCCGCATAAAGAAGTATTTTAGAGTGAAGAAAGCAAGAATCAATATCATTGACGAATAAATTAAATAAGAGGGGCCCCAGTAAAGAACCTTGAGGAACACCAGATGGGATATGCATTGATCTTGATGAATACCCATTCAGCACAACAGTCTGGCACCTGTCCTCCACATATGACTTAAACCAACGAAAAAGATTACCCCTAATGCCCATCGATAGAAGTTTACGCATGAGAACATCGTGATCAATTCTGTCGAAACATTTGGCATAGTCAGTGTATATGACGTCGATTTGGGACCGATCAGACATAGCCTCAGACAAAAAGTCACTTCAGAGAACAAGGTTTGTAGTTGTTGACCGACCACCTAAAAAACCGTGCTGGTGTTCGCTGAAACTAAGCCTGAGAGCAGAGTAAACTTGCCTGTACACAATTTTTTCTAATATTTTCGCGAAGACGCATAATTTGGATATCGGTCTGTAGTTGTCAACGTAGTTTCTCGGTCCCTTTTTGTGAATAGGAGTTATATAAGCCGACTTCCATATAGCAGGCATAACCCCAGTATTCAGAGATCTTCTGAATAAGATTGTAAGGGGAACCGAGAGGCTTGTTGCACAGTTTACTGTGAAAACCGGTGGGAGCTTGTCTGGACCAGCAGATTTATTTAAGTCCAAAAGCTTTAATAGTTTCATAACCTCGTCTTCACAAACCTCGATAGCAGCAATATCGTATGGACTGTAGTCAGTTTGCTCGTTGGTACAATGATATTGCGCACTATTCTCAGAGCTGGTGGATTCACGAAAGTTTGATAGAAAATACTCGCCGAAGAAATTGCAAATTTCTTCGCCATTGCTAGAGGACTGGTCACCAAACCACAGCACAGAAGGGTAGGAGTTATTTTGCTTTTTTGATTTTACGTAGCTCCAGAAGGCTCGTGGGTTGTTGCGAATAGCGGATTCTACGTTTGCCATGTAATCATCGAACATGCACTTCTCTAAATCCTTTGCACGTTGCCTTAAAATCACAAAGGATTGGTAGTCCGAATCGTTGCCATACTTCTTAAATTTGGCGTGGAATTTGGATTTCTCTTTAATAATTTTTATTAACGGACTTTTGTACCATATGGGGTATTTAGACTGGGATACAACTGTTTTCGATGGGATATAAGTTTTGTGAACTTTATACAAAACATTATAAAAGAATGCCACCGCATCGTCCAGTGACCTCTGGCCCAACTCGTATTGCCAGTCAATGATGTTAAGTTCATCTTTAATTGCAGCATAGTCAGCAGACCCATACAAGTATTTAACATAGGGACGAGCTGGCAGACTATGCAGCTGAACAAAGTCCGCCGTGATACATAGTGCGTTGTGATGCGAATCTTCAGGAACTAGAGGATCAGTGCTGCAGGAAACAGAAACTTCGGTATTGGAAAATACCAAGTCCAGAATCTTATTGTTTTTGTTAGGGTGACAGTTATACTGCAACAGATTACCTGCGTTAACTTTGTCAAAAAAAGTTGATTGGACATGACCGTTCAGGTTTGTAGGGTGCAGAGAATGCCCATCATCTGCAGGGGTCCACGTTATGTTGGGTTGGTTAAAGTCACCTAGCACAATAAACTTGTCGACCGGGTGCTCCATTATAATATTACTCAAATTATCGGAGTAATTACCCAGCTGAGTTGTTAATGAGTTACCAAGGTTTTGAGAGCAAATATAAACAACGCCTATATGCATTTTGTATGTTGTCCTAGGTCTTTTTTGTTGCAGAGTTAATGTAACCCACAGGTGAGTGCCACTCGCCGCGCGCATGAGCCACAATTTCACGCCTAACGGCAATTAAAACCCCCCCACCCATAGTCTGACCTGTACTGGTGTAAGCCCGGTCCCGTCTCCATATCATATATCTGTCATCAAATAATTCGGAATCGGATATACCATCAGTTAGCCAAGTCTCAGTCAAGCAGATAACATCCATACCATCATACATATATTTCTATAGAAAACACCTGTTTTCGTTCGCAGTCCCCGCACGTTCTGATAAAATATGCTAATTGGTGCCATTATAAATCATGAAAAACACTAGAGTCAGTATAGAAAAGAGAATACAAAGCACATTCAATCCGTTAAAATGAATATTTTTTAAATATTGATAGATGAAAACATCTATGTAAAATAAGACTCTATTTACATACGAATAAGGTCCGAAGAACGTAGAACCGAGTTGAACTTCAAGAAATAAAATATAATTAATGTAAGGTAGACTGTTAAATCTCAGTAAGCAGTACACATTTTTAAGGTAACTTGTGGCATATTTAAAGTCACAATAGCAACAATGTACGAACTGGTTAAAAATCAGCGATAAGCAAACAAAAGGACGGCGTGAAAGGAATGCATAGAAAAATAGATAACAGTGGTTCTCAAACTTAATAAATCGGAGTGAACGATGTTTAACTTACCAGGACATTGAATCGACATTCTCAATATAAGAACTTTTAGAATAATATTTTTTTAAGTCGTGCTCCGTCCTGGTGTGGAGTTTTGGGGATGTATAGTTTTTTCAAAGAAAAATCTTGCAACCAGTGACCCAAACATGCTCAAAACCACGATGGTCGTTAATATAGATCCTGTTAGTGCCTTGCAGACCTAGATGAGCAGCATTTAGGGTTTTGTGCTTTTTCGCCGCGGAAACAAAATCATTCTTGCTGTAACTGTTATGCACCGAACAAATTATATTTTTATTAAGTGGATCACTACGCATTGGAATTCGGGCTATATAGTTAATCTGCTCCTAGGGTATATGACATCCAATAACATCCCCGATTTTAGTCAATATGTGGACTCCTTACGTCCCGGTCACTGGTTCTGAGAGTTCAGGAAGAGGAATTTGATGAGAGACAGACGTGGAAGGGTCTCCCTCAGGGCTTTGTCCTTAGTCCCCTTCTATATAATTTATATACGGCTGACATTGGGTCATGTTTAAATAATGATTGTCAAATTCTCCAATACGCCGATGACATTACTTTGTACGTGACAGATCATTCGATCGCCGACGCTGCTTCATCATTGTCCTTGTCTTTGGACTCTTTGAACCAGTGGCTTTTAAGCCATGGCCTTTCCCTTTTCGCACCTAAAAGCTCGGCAGTAATTTTCTCTCGCAAAAGACAGATCCCTCAGGTCTCAGTGAATATTTCTGGCCATAATATTCCCGTAGTCCAAAAGGCTAAATTCTTGGGCGTCTTTTTGGATCCAAAAATAACGGGAAAGGACCATTTCTATTTTAAAAGTTTTTGCTGGGGTGCTCACCCCTACACCATGAAGCTTACAACGCCTTAGTTTGCAGTGTTTTGGATTATGGAACTTTCCACCTGATCCTCTGCAACAAAGGCGCTTTGGCAGGGCTAGATGGGATCCAGTCCAAATGCCTTCGGATCATCTCAGGCTGTATGAAGTCCTCTCCCACTAACGCTTTGCAGGTCGAATGCGCTGAACCTCCCCTTGCCCTGAGACGGCAATATCTTGCTTCCCGTTTTCTTTCTAGGGTAATCTCTAGATCGTCACATCCCCTTTTGGCGAGATTGAATGAGTTAGATACCTTATGCAGAAGCTCACGTTTCTGGAGAAACAAGGAAATTCCTTTAACCCTTAAAGCCTTCGGAATCTTGCAAAATTTAACGTGTCCGATTTTTCAATATTCTAGACTTCCCCTTTTTAACTTCGCTTATGAGGTTATATGTTTTACCCCCAAAATGTTATATGATGTTGGTATATCTAAAAAATCCCCATCAGCAAATTCAGCCTTCAATGCGGTGGTGGGCGAGCGATGGGAAGGGTTTCAACTATTTTTTATGGACGCTTCAAAATTCAACGGTATGGAATACACCGGTGCCGCTGTATATTATCATAGCTCCAGAATAATTTTGCAATACAAATGCCCTAAAGAGTCGTCTGTATTTACCGGTGAGTGTGTGGCTATAATGGAAGCTTGTCTTTTTGTAGAGTCACACACTAACATTGAGAAAGCCGTAATTTTTACAGACTCACTTAGCTGTTTGCAGGCTCTAGCACAAAATCCGCTTAAAAGTAGATTACATAGCCCTCTTATTTTAAAAATAAAAAAGTATTTACTGGCGTGTGCTAGCAGTGAAAGGGAAGTTCAGTTAGTTTGGATACTTAGTCATTGTGGTATTAAAGGTAATGAATGTGCTGATGTATTGGCCAAAGAGGCCTGTTCAGCTGTAACGGCTGATCTATCGCATAATACTCTCCTGAGCTATGACTTGCTATCCCTACCCAAATTGAAGCTCCAGAGCTCATGGCAGGAGCATTGGAACATGTCCAGCAGGAAAAAAGGCAAATTATTTCATGCTGTCCAACCGGTCATAAATCCAAAACCATGGTTCTTCGGTTTCAGAAAGGTCTCCAAAACTACTATATCCGTCATTTTTAGAATTAGGTTTTTGCTGCACCCCCGTATTTCTTCATAAAATCCGGATACGCGACTCCTCTCTTTGCGAATGCGGATTAGGCGAGGGTACCTTGGATCACATTTTTTTTGAATGTACAAATAATGTCCCCTCACTTGATTTATACCGCCGTCACCCTAAACTTAAGATTCCTCTCCCAATAAATTCCCTCTCTTCTGACTTTTCTCTCTCCTGAACTCCTTGTGGCACTGATGATTTTCATCCGTCACAATAATATAAAATTATGAGCATTGCTAAACTCCAAACCTCCGTCTATTTGTATGTGGTATACAACGTATCTTTAGTGTGTTAACAATTATATCATATATGTATTTTTATCTTTTTGTTTGTTTCAGTCCCGTACTAACACAACAAGTGTCAACAGTATTAAGCGTAGAATTTCAAGTTTTTTTCTACAGACCCTGGTTTATTTCTATTTATTTTTATTAATAAAACATACTTGCTTCTATTTAACTTTTGACATTGGCAGAATAGTCGACATCGGCTTTGGTTGCCATATAAAAATATAGAATAGAATAGAACAACAGCACAAATATGTAAATTGGGTTGTTATGGGAATTTCGTCAATCCTTTATGTACCTTATTATATTTAGAACTTGCCCATTTTTGTAGTAGTGTACAGAAAAATGAGACATATAAATATTAACGGTTTTTGAACTATGATTTCTAAGATTTAAATTTTTGACAACAATTCTTACAAACTTTGCTTTAAGCCTTGTTAAATCTAAACCAAAAATAATAAAAAAGATGCAAAAAGACCGAAATCATAATAGTTTTTGGCTCTACTGAAAAGTTGCGTCTCGTTAGTTATTTTAAAAACTGCATTATTTTTTTACTCGAGTCCATCACAAGTTGTCAAGTCAAATACTTTACTAATGTAAAAAAAAAATCTAATGGAAAATCCCCAAACAGGAAACAAAAACAATTGTTCCATTTACTTAATCTGCAATTTGATTTTCCCACAAACAAAATTCGTATAACTAAATTGTATAAAAACAATTCTCAGCTAAATGACTGATATAAAGAAATATTTCTAAGTCTTTTTACTTATACATAAATTGCTTCAGATTTATTAGAAAAGATTTATTACTAACAAACCAAATAGTGTCAGTCTTTCAGGCCATAAAGATTTGCTCTAAAAATCACAAAAACTCGCGTTTAGTGATAAAACGGCTGTAAAACCATTTGTTGCGATTTATGGCTGTTGCTGATGTAAACATTTTCATGTTATTGTTAGTGTTAAAAATAACTCTGTAGGTGGTTTGAAAAATACGAGTTTTTGGCAATTCATGTACCTATCTAGAATCGTAAAAAAATATTAGATAACTCGATTTTGGTAGCAAAATCAAATTTTCTTACAGCAAGGTCCGATTTTTTTATTGTCTGATAAATTCAGTTCTTCCAAAGTAAATGGTGCATCGAAGGGATCCATATCTAAATTAGGGACATTAGATAAATTCGAACATTCGGATAGGAGGGGAACATATGGTGGCGCTATTTTGTCAAAGAAAAGTTCAGCTGTTTTCCTAGTTATTGACAAAGAGGTAGACGGGGAACATCTAGGCCTAAACCTTTTGATGTTTTTCCAGACTGCTGAGACTGGAGTAGATGGAGACAGGGAGGTGCAGAATTTCACCCGGCCAGCACGTTTCTTCTTGAAGTTTGAGACGTTTGGCTCTAGCATTACTCTGAAGGTATTCCAAGAGATTCTTGGTGCACATATCTGCATTGTAGCGCTTCTCGGCCTCATTCCTTGCTTTAACTGCAGCAGTGCATTCTGGATCCCACCACGGAGGTGAAGGGATTTTATTTCTTGCACTATTTCTCAGCGGAAAAGAGGAATCCGCAGACGCGGCAATAGCTGAGACAAAACCATCATAACAGCTATTGGAATGGCGGTGACCAGAAGGGTCTGGTAAACATGAATTTAAATTAGAAAGAGAATCAATTTTATCCTTCAATAATGACACAAACCTTTTCCAATCTGGTTTGGATAAATTATATTTCAAAAGTGAAGGAGAAGTTTTTTCTAAATAAGTTTTATTAATTAAAGAAATGAGAATAGGGTAATGGTCACTACCATGCGACAAGGTCGTACATTCCCAGTGAGCTGATGCAGCCAATTCCACTGAACAAAAGGTTAGGTCTACACAACTCTTTTGTTGACCAGGAAGGGAACGACGAGTTGGACAACCATTATTTAGAATGCATAGATCTAAATCATCCAAAATCTCAACCAGTGCTACACCAAAGGCATCGCAACGTTCAAAGCCCCATCTATAATGATGGCAATTAAAATCACTCATGACCATCAATGGACCTTGCACATTGGAATAAATGTTTTTTAAAATAGGTAGAAAATCAGGGTGAGTATGAGCAATATATATGGAGAATACTGTGATGCCCTCAACCCTTCCTGCTACAATACTCAAATTGCCCTCAAGGGGAGGCAAGGATAAGGGAGAAAGTGGGACCCGACTGTTAACGAAGAGAACTGACCCTCCGTACCCATCGGATCTATCACACCTAAGAATATTGAAATGTGGCATACGGAAGCTAAGACTTGGGGTGAGCCACGTCTCGGAACAAGCCAGAGGCTTGTATTTATTCAAGAGGAATATGAGGTCGTGCTTTTTATGCCACACGCTTCTCACATTCAACTGAAGAAAAGTTTGGTGGGACGCCATTTTTAATATTTAATAAAAGAGAGATAAGTTGGTCGGCAACGTTGGACGGTAATTGATTATTATTAGAAGATGGTGAAATAAGTGAAGGTAAAAGTTTTAATAGAAGTTCAATGACTGAAATGGTATTATTGCTGGGGACATTACTATTAAGTGCACAGCCATTAGACTGTGAAGATTGGGGGGAGTTTACAATTTGCTGATGGGCTGCTTTATTATATGTTTGGGAAAGTGAGGCATGGGTCCTGGGCTTGAGTGTGACGGTTTTACGGTAAGACTGCGTTTTGGTGGCATTGGCATAGTTGCGAGAAACTGACGGTATAGCTTTGCTAGCCTCTACATATGGGATTGATTTCTCAGCCATTATTGTCTTAATAGCCTTCTGCCTACCAAGTTTGGGGCAAGACTTGCTATTGGCAAAGTGGTTACCCGAATAAAGCACACAGAAGGCCTCGCCTTCAGAGATGCTGCAACCATCACCAGGGTGATCGTGGCCACATTTACTGCATCGTGGTTTTGATCTGCAAACGTTTGCTACATGTCCAAAACGACAGCACTTACGGCATTGGATGGTAGGGTAAATGTATTGCTCAACAGGAAGGGATGTGTAACAATAATATACCCGCTTTGGTACGGCCTGTCCATCGAAGGTAAGCACACAGGTTTCTATAGGCTTCCACTCCACTCTCCCTTCAACCTGGACCTTCCGGTTAATTCTGCGCACTTTAAGTATTTGCCCACAACCTGAGGGCACAGACAAATAGGTTAATGCTTCCTCTTTATTGATGTCTGAGGGAACCCCTGATACAACTCCCATTCTAGTTATGTTAAACGTCGGAATTGTAGCGGTGTATGCGTGTTTTGCCAACAACGCGTTAACCAAAAAAGCGTTTGCATCTTGAGGGGATGCAAACTCAACAGATACCCTATTTCTACCTACTTTGTTCACTTCGTCTCGGATAATGTTCGCGATTTTGTTCTGAATTAAAAACTTGCCGAAGTTTACAAGGTGAAGAGTGGTGCCAGCATTAACCTGCGCTTCGACGCGAGAAACGTGGACGATATAAGGTCCTTTATCTAAAGCTGAGTATCTCACCCGGCCGATTTGACTCTTACGCTGCTTGTTGGGGGATGTCGGTGTGGGTAGTTCTGCATAACTAGGGCGTTTACGCGAACTTTGTATGACTTCCATGGCAGACACACTGCAGACTACATCTGCGAACTGAGATAGGGGATTCGGTGAGGAAGGAAGAGGAGTTAAGGAGTTTGGAATATCAGGCGGGTCAGGATCGGGTGGCTTGTTTCTGTCCATTATGAGAGGAAGTGGAACAAAAGGAAGACAAACACAATACAAACCTGTTTACACACAGGGACAACACAGTTAAAATTATACACAAGTCACAAAAGTACTAAAAACTGAATTATAACCACAAGAAACTAGAACAACGTGCGCTCCAAGAAACCCGTGGCGAGAATCGTGCTGTTGTTCGATTCTTATTATCGAATTGAGGGTAGTTGGTAAATCGTCACTAAACCTCGACCTACGTCGCGGTTCTATATACCCGTGGCAGTACGAATTAGCGCCCTGAGCTGGATGAACGTTTCTTCCTCTCTTGTTGTAATCGTGTCTCAAGCTAAACGTTTTAGCATCTGTAGTGTTTGTGGACTCACTACCGTGTGGTGTGCTATCTTCAAGACCCTTGGTACGTCTGGACTGCCTAACTGTGAAGTGCCGTGCATGCTGCAGGTCTTCTGCTGACCCGGGAGTTGAGACGAGATAGGTGGTGTTCAATTGCCTTCTTGGAGATGGTAGGAACGAAAGATTTCCACCCACAAATACTTTACATACAATATGCTTAGGTTCATAAGCCGCCAGCAAATATTTAATTAAAAAAAGGTTGGTCAAAAACCGAACAACCAAAGTGGTCCTTCGAGCCGGATGGTATATGAACCCTCGAACTCGTAGTTCGATACTAGCCGTGCTAGATAATTCTCTACCTAATTCGTAGTTAGTGTGATTTCAGACGTTCTGTCCCTTTAAATTCTGACCGTGTCAGTGTGATATTAATTCTACTATAGTTTCATATTTACACATAATACACATATATATTTATGAATCGTACATAATATTTGGTGTATTGGTAATTAATTTGCAAAAACATTCGTATAATTATTCCGTATTCTTTCGTTTTACTTTGACCACGCCTTCTACGTCGTAGATAAAACAAAATGGCGCGGCCCGTTACCCGAAGTAAAGAAATGAAAGAAATTGCTGAAGCGTGCCAAAGTAATGTATTAACAGTGTTAATTAATAAAAACTACGAATATTTGAGCGAATGCAAAATGCCTATGATTTGTCAAAGGATATTTCGGATCCCGCATCGAAAGAATTATTTTTGATGCACGTACATCTTTTGAAAGTCTAATCGTTGAAATTCTTGAAAAGGAACTTGAATATGACCCTAAGTCATTCCTTCGTAATCAGGAATCGAAAAGTTTTGATGATTTATATTTCCGAGTTAAGTTATGTGCGTCGAAATGTGAACCTTCTGACTATGGTAATAAGGTTGATGATACTTCGCGCTCTCTGGAGTCTAGACCAAGACTTCCTAAGTTAGAACTTTTTGCATTCGATGGAGACATTGAAAATTTTAATACATTTTTCGAGACATTCTGTTCTTTGGTTCATAATCAGACAAGTGTTCCAAAAATAGATAAATTTCACTATCTATTGTCATGCACAAAAGGTTCTGCATTAAATATTGTAAAGAGTGTGCCTATTTCTGCGAATAACTACGAACTCGTTTGGCAAAGTCTTCTTGATAAATATCAAGATAACAGAATGTTAGCTGGTAGATACTTAGACAAAATGTTAACCTTTTCGCCGCTGCAAAGAGAATCAACAGATCATTTGAACTCATTTATAGAAACCTTTGACCATTCATACAAAGCTATAAAAGCGTTGAACATTGAGAATTTGAATAGTTATATAATGTGTCATATTGCCTTAAGGGCTTTAGATCCCCATACACGTAAAATATTTGAACAAAATATAAATCAAAAATCTATTCCAATTTTTTCAGATGTAATTTGTTTTGTCCAAAATCATATAAAAGTTTTAAGTCATTCTGCATCCTATTCATCGAGTTCAAGTGCACAGCAAACGAATCAGCGTAAACAATTACCGCTTGGTAGGCAGAATAAAAATAATTACTCGCATGTAACTTCAAGCTCAAAATTGTCATGTTTACATTGTGGAGAAAGTCACATGATTTTTAGGTGTAATAAGTTTCGTGATCTGACTAACACACAACGCATTAGCCGTGCTAATGAATTAAAGTTATGCCACAATTGCTTAAAACCGAATCATACGATGCAAGACTGCAAAAGTGAATTTAGATGTTATGTTTGTAAGGAGCCACATCATGTTCTATTGCATCGGGAAGCGAGCGATAGCGAACCTAAACCGGCTTGTTATTCTGTTCCCGCCGCAGTCGAACAGGCGCCCGCGACGGTGTCGTCATGCGAAATGCAAGAGTCCGTTTTTTTTTTTTTTTTTTTTTCTTTTTTTAATACGTGGCGTCTCGCAGTTCGGCCAAAGTAGCCGTCCACTGCTTAACCGGACTAACCTGTGGAGACTAAGCTATGTAGCCTCCGGCCAGGCTTAAAATTTCTAAACCTAAAGCGACAGCACTAAGGGCTACCCCAGTTGGGGTCGGACCTCGGCTCAGGGCGCCGCTTGGGAGATGGCAAAGGCCGGATCTAATAAAGTGATTCTACCATCCGTTCGGAAAAGCCTACGTGGAGAAGAACGGACAAGCAAGCGTCCGCTGTTATCAACGATACTAATAATCACTTAGCATCCACACTTAGCTCTGCAGTTATATTGGGAACAGCTATTGTGCATGTGTTGGATTCATTTAACAACTACCAAGCTGTTCGTGTTTTGATAGATTCAGATTCAGTCGAACTTTATTACACAAAATTGCTTTCAACGTTTAGGATTATCTGCTAAAAGGTGTCCTTATAATATTCTAGGCCTCGGTGGCGAATTAGTCAAGAATAATGGCAGAGTATCGTTACCTTTAAAGTCACGTTGTACGACTTCTTGTTTTAATGTAAATGCAGTAATTTTATCTCACGTGGCTTCGGACATGCCTACCGTTAAAATACCTCAAAAAGTAGTTGATGATTTTAAAGATTTACATTTAGCCGATCCGTTGTTTTATAAAAAGTCGCCAATTGATATTATTTTGGCTGGTGACATTTTCCCGTACATTTACGATGGAAAAAAGATGATAATAAACCCTGATGTACCAGTCGCCTTAAGCAGCATATTTGGTTATGTCGTAATGGGAAGACTAGAGATGCAATCCTCTAGCAATTGCAATGTTGTAGCGTCTACAATATCGTTAGTATCGTATACTATCGAAGAACATAATTTAAATGAAACTCTCAAACGTTTTTGGGAAGTGGAATCATTACCTTGTGAAGTTCCTATTAATCCGTTAGAGGAATTAGCGAAAAAAATAAACAAGGAGAAACATTATCGTGATGAAATCGGTAGATATGTTTCCCCATTTTTTTTTAACCCTGAGCATAAGGCGCTCGGTGATTCATATAGTACTGCTCTTAAGCGACTTATTCAGGTTGAGTGACGTCTAGCTCAGTCTCCAGACCTTCATAAGGATTACGTCGACTTTATGAAAGATTACGAGTCACTTGGACACATGGTACCATACACTGGTACTGAACCTTCGGGTTATTTTATCCCACACCATTGTGTGTTGCGTCCGTCTAGTACTACGACGCCCTTGCGTGTAGTGTTTGATGGATCCTCAAAAACAAGCTTCGTATTTCGCTAAATGATACACTTTTGACCGGTAGAAAGCTACATCAAGATATTTTAAACATAATATTAAATTTTAGACTTTACGATGTCTGTTTTACTGCTGACGTGTCAAAAATGTACCGAGGCGTGATCATAGATCCTGCTGACAGGAAGTACCAGCATATACTCTGGCGTGATAATCCTATGGACCCGGTTTGTATTTATGAGTTAACTCGAAATACTTACGGTCTTCGTAGTGGACCTTTTGTTGCTGTGCGTACGTTGCACCAGTTAGCCTCGGATGAGCTAGATCAAAGCATGCCGCATGGTGATGTAGAGCCAAGAACCAAGGCAGCGTACGTACTGACCAAAAGCTTTTACGTTGACGATGTCCTATGGTCTTGCCAGACCCTGGAAGAAGTTTGCACGTTGCAAGACGATTTAATTTCCTGACTTAAGAGTGGTGGATTTGATTTAAGAAAGTGGGCTAGTAACTGTCATGATTTGCTAACAAGAATGCAATCAGATCAAGTTTCTACCATCAACCTTCAGGACGATACGTTATCGTCATCTCTCAAGGTTTTGGGATTGACATGGTTACCTTCGTGTGACTCATTCTCTTTTAATTATAATTTAAATGACGCAAAACAAACTAAGCGTTCTGTTTTAAAACTACTCGCGAGTATATTTGACACAGTAGGTTTTATCTCACCATGTACTTTTGTCGCAAAGTGCATAATGCAAGATCTTTGGAAACTCGGCCTTGGCTGGGATGATCAGTTGCCAACTGAGCTGACCACCCAGTGGAATACGTTTATTGCCGAACTGCCAGTTTTAGGTAAATTGCGAATTGAGCGTCATGTTTTAATATCTCACTTCAATGAAGTGCAGCTAATAGGATTCTGCGATGCGTCATCGCGTGGCTATGCAGCTTGTATCTACTTACGGAGTGAAGATAAGGATGGTCACGTGAAAGTTAGGTTACTGATGAGTAAATCTAAGGTCGCGCCTCTAAATCCAATTTTGTCAATTCCTAGGCTTGAGCTAGAGCTGCGTTTCTATTATCAAAGCTGGTTAGTTCTATTATTGCGTTAAGTTATTCAAACAACGTTGTTGCATGGCTGCAAACGCCACCTTATAAGTTAAAAACATTTGTTGCTAACCGTGTTAGTCAAGTAATCGCCGTGGTGCCACCAAATTGTTGGTTTCACGTGAACACCGAAAATAACGCTGCCGATGTTTGCTCGCGCGGAGCAATGCCAGCTCGCTTCGTAAAAGTTGCTACGGATTGGGTTCACGGTCCAACATGGCTTTATGAAAGCCAACAACAGTGGCCGATGAAACCATTTTATGTAAAGGTAGGATATACTATTCCTGATATTAAAACTAATTGTGATACGTTCATTTTAACTACGTGTGTCGATCAAAACATATCATTTAAGAATAACTTAGAAGAAATATTTAATAAAATTTCATCTTTTAATAAATTGCAACGTCTTATGGCCTGGTGGCAGAGGTATATGAATAACCTCAAGTCTAAGGCACCTGTAAGAACGTATGGGCCTCTCAGTGCTTCAGAGCTAAGAAAAGCTCGTGATATAATAATTCGAGTGATACAATTAAATCATTTTCATGATGAAATCGAATCGTTGCTAAAAGATAAAAATAAAAACATTGCTTCCCTTCGTAAACTTTCACCCTTTGTAGATTCGCACAATTTCCTCAGGGTGGGGGTAGACTCGTGCATTCCGATCTACCTTATAACACTAAGCACCCTGTGCTTTACCTAAATGTCACACGACTAATTTAATTATTGAATATTACCACAAGTTATATTTGCATGTTGGGCCTCGTACCTTAAAAGGCATACTGTGTAAAAATTATTGGATCGTTAGTGCTCGTAGAATGATTAGATCAGTTCTGTCAAAATGCAAGAATTGTTTTCGATGCCGACCTGGCTCAATTCAGCCTGCAATGGGTCCGTTACCCGCACCCAGACTAAAACCTGATAAAGTCTTCGATCACGTTGGTTGTGACTTGGGTGGCCCTTTTTTTGTGAAAGAAAGTTTGAGGCGCAATGCAAGGGTCCATAAGTCATATTTATGCTTGTTCGTGTGCTTTTCAACGAAGGCTGTACACTTAGAAGTTCTTACAGATTTTAAGTTGCGATTGTTTTTTGGCGGCATTCAACCGTTTTGTAGCTCGCCGCGGCCTTTGCAGTTGTTTATATTTTGATTGCGGCACCAATTTTATTGCAGCAGCTAAACATTTAAAAGAAGTCGCGAACTTCTGGAGTAGTCAAACTGGTGCTGATCAAATTTCTAACGGATTAACGTCACGTCATGTAGAATGGCATAATAACCCTCCTAACGCTGCGAGCATGGGCGGACTCTGGGAAGCAGGAATAAAATCTGCTAAATATCACCTCTATCGTGCAATAGGTGACAAATCGCTCACTTTTGAAGAATTAAGCACAATTTTCTGTAGGATTGAAGCCGTTTTAAATTCACGGCCGTTGTGTTCTTTGTCAGACAACCCAAACGAGTTCGAAGTGTTGACCGCAGGTCATTTTCTCATAGGTCAGAGCTTATTAGCTGTACCGGAATATGACTTTGAGGACGTCCCTCAAAATAGATTGTCACGTTGGCAATTCGTCCAGAAAGCTTCACAGTCCTTTTGGAGGCGTTGGTCAGATGACTACCTTCACACTCTTCAGCAGAGAGCGAAGTGGTTTTCAACTTCACCTAACTTAAAGGTTGAAGATTTAGTTTTGCTTAAGTCTCATTTAACTAAGCGTGTCGACAAAGTAAATCGCGTTTTAACTCTACAAACTAAAAATGGATTAATCCAAAGACCTACAAAAAAGGTTGGTCCATTACCCTATGCAAATTAATTACCTTCACAATATGTTATAGATAGTTTATTTAAGTTTTTGTCCCGTGTACACTTTATATTTAGAACACACTCTACATGTATCATCATAAATGTATTTATGTAACTTTTATTTGTGTAACATATTCCACACTTATCATTCATTTAAGGAAATCAATCATATTGATTTCGGTGGGGGGTATGTTCCATTCTTATTATCGAATTGAGGGTAGTTGGTAAATCATCACTAAACTCGCCCTCGACCTACGTCGCGGTTCTATATACCCGTGGCGTGCAGCACGAATTAGCGCCCTGAGCTGGATGAACGTTTCTTTCTCTCTTGTTGTAATCGTGTCTCAAGCTAAACGTTCCAGGTTGCCTGGAAGAGATCGCGGTATGCGATAAGGCCGCCCTTTGTTTGTATTTTAGTTTTAAGTTTCCTTTTCTTTGATTTAATTTGGTGTACATACAATAAAGCATATATAAATAAATAAACGTTTTAGCATCTGTAGTGTTTGTGGACTCACTACCGTGTGGTGTGCTATATTCAAGACCCTTGGTACTGCATGACGAACGATTTCCACCCACAAATACTTTACATACAATATGCTTAGGTTCATAAGCCGCCAGCAAATATTTAATTAAAAAAAGGTTGGTTAAAAACCGAACAGCTGTTCTATGTTCCATACCTTGAAAACTGTAGAACCGATTTTGAAGAAACTTGCACTATTTCGTAAGTTGAGAGATATTTCATTTAAAATGATCACGATCTGATAAGTAGTTTCGGAGAGATACGTGGTCAAACATATATATACTTATGAAATTTGGCACACATTAGAAGCCCACATAGAATATACCTATGTGAATATTGTGCATTTCCAACAATATTACAAACATACGTATCGAATTGATTACCTCCTTTGTTGAAGTCGGTAAAAATTGCAAGTTTTAGAATTCCTAATACCAACCTAAACAACTTCACACGTGTTCTTGGAATACAATGTAATATAACTTCGTGTTTTCTAAGTAATATTATTAAAGCAACTCCAGCTAAACATAAATTAGGTTATTGCCGTTCGTTAACACATTAACTTAGTGTTAACTAATAGTTAGGTAATGAAGCAATCTTGTCTGTACCGCAAGTTGGAGTTCTAAGTACAGCTTTCAGTGTTGGTTAGTTTCTTAAAGTACCTAGTTTTAAGAATTTCTTGAATACTTGAATGATTTATTAAAAGAAAAGATGTATTGATTTGACGCGTCAATTCATCAAAGATGCGATTGCCATTTGATTTGCCATAGGTAATGGTCTATTAAATAGGTAACGCAAGTTTGGGTTCTTAGTACCAATTTGGTTTGGTTCTTGAAGTAGTTCCAACACCTACGACTAAGTTGAACACCTTATGAAAAAGTTCTTTATCAATAAATGATTCACTGTGAATGACTGGGTTCATTTTGTTAGTGTTTACATATGCATGTTTGTTTTATATAGAATTTTTATTTGAAAGAGTATTTAATTTAGTGACTGCAAAAGTCTGGATGTCTGACAAACAGTCTTGCCAAGGGAAATTGTGTTACTCAGTAAGCCCCTTGCCTTATGGCGCGATGCAATTGCATTTATATCACACCGAATTTTTATTAAGTGACATTGCCAGTATGCTTACATGCACGCAATGCAATGCATTTCGACCGACACGCACTTAAATTTTTCTTAGAAAATACGTGCGTTATATCGCCTATCGACGCAATATAAATTGCGTCGCGCCATCAGGAAAGGGCTTCACTGGGTTATGGGAGTCAGATAGGCACTCCCATAACTGAAGTTAAGCTACAGCTATTTACACGGAAAGCCAACCAATATGTGACATATTTGCGCAAAGGCTAGGCAGTTGATAATTACTGCCTATATATTTTTTTGCCCACCGTTTCAAAAAAAATCCCGGATGTCGTAGGTACTTATCTACAAAATATGTAGAAGAAAATAATAGGTAATGCAAGTTTCTGATTCCAATCAAAAATCGTTTTTCATGCTCTTTTATCATCATTAGCCTTTTTTAAAAGTTCCCACTACCGGTACACAGACCTGTCAGAGGGAATGGGCCGTAATCCACCACGCGGGCCCTGTGCGGGTTGGCGGATATTTATTTATTTAGACTTCATGCACATAGGTACAAAGGCGGACTTAATGTCTTAGGCATTCTCTATCAGTCAGTCAACCAAGGGTGGTGAAGAGACAACATGGTAGGTGCAAAATTTAATAATAAAAAGCTAGTAGTTATTATACTTAAATAGTTAAAATACACATACATATATATTGAATATAATATATACCTATATAAATATTCATATTGATGATACATATTGTTGTTGATTGATGTCACATGTCTTCAAATTTGTGGATCCGGGACATCCGGTAGGCTTATTACGTATCTTTTGCAAGAGCAAAACGATAGCGATCAAACGCTTTATGTCATAAAAGTCGGCATTACCTGCAGTGTAGGTATGGTAGGTCCTACACAATCGTTTGCTAATTGCTCGCTATTTGTCAAAGGTAATTATTTAAAAAAAGAACCGCCAACAACTCTAAAACTTTTGTATTGAAGAGCAATTATTGCGCAGAAATTGCTATCATTTTGCTCTTGCAAAAGATACGTAATGCGCGTAACGCCTGCGGTTCCTTACGATGTTTTCCTTCACCGTTTTTAGAGCATAATAATTTACACAAAGTAAAGCGCCTGCCTGGGTTCGAACCCACGACCAACAATTTTTAAGTCATTGTAGATACCAATGGGCCACCACTACTCTACTGGGCCACCACTGCTCTCTATAAAACAGAAAATAACACATTTTTGATATTCCAGATTTCCAGTTTGATCATGACACCAAAACGCTATTCTCCATGTTTAGGATCTTGATTGAAACCACTATATTTTACTCGATAATCGTTTATTAGTACACTACTTACACTTTCATTAATTACTAGGATACACAAATACTTCTACATTATTTAATATCTATAATGTTCTCAAGAGACATGTGCGGTCTGCCCATTGCGAAGTCAGAAGGCCACAGACAACGCATCTGCTCATATTTAGTTTGACAATGACATGAGATTGACATTACTAAACATTCTCGGGCCTCCAAAGAAAGGAAAGGAAAGCCCTCGGTACATATCTAAGTTTGCACAATAATAAATAAAATGACTGAATTTAAATATAACATTTAAGTACGTTAGGTATTTAGAGCCTTACCATAATTAGAAAATAGCTATACAATAATATAAAGTAAGTATAGTTAGGGCATATAGCAATAATTATACTTAAGTATATCATCACCTAGGTAGTAGTTTTATTTCTTAGTATTTACTTATCAGATAAGTTACATGGAAAAACATAATTAATTAGGTACCTACTAGATTAGTTCAGTAAAATTATTAGTTTAGCTAAGTATAAAAAGTTAATCTAATGAATTTAGCATTATTGAGAACATAGAAGTTAAATAAACAACATGGCTAGGTAAATCTTAATCTAGGTTAAGTCTAAGTCTTAGGAACCATTCTATATACACACTTATGTGTATAATATAGAAAGTTACATATAGGTATATGTTAACACAAGTAAACAATAAACAATATTAAGATACTTTTTAGTTTATATCTTTGCTTGGTAGCAATATTATTTTATTAACAGGTCTAGTAAATTCTCCTTTACTAGTTCGAATCTTTACAGATCTACTTAGGCCATCCGTCTTGTTAATGTTTACAGAGGTAATTCGACCTAAAGTCCATGAAGTGGGAGGACAAGCTTCGTCTTTAATTAAAAACTAAGTCGCCTATACTTAAGTTATTTTGCACTTGTAGCCACTTATTTCTAGTTTGTAATTCAGATAAATAGCTAAAATAGAATTGTTTCCAAAATATTTGTTTAAATTGTATTATTTTTTGGTATACATTTAGTCTAGATTCACTAACATCTAGTACATTAGGTTCAGATAGTTCAGTTATTGCAGCACCTATAAAAAATGCTCACAACTTTAAAGTTCACACAACACAAAGCCATTCTTTCTCAAAGGAAATGTATGAACTACAATCTTTACAAAACATTACTAACTTGCAGACTTAACATACACAAAAGTCTTACACATTTACATCCAGCCCACTAAGGAAACTGAATCCATTCTTAGATGGAGTCAGCATACTAAGAGTTGGTGACCGCATAAAACACTCAGACATTCCATTCTATCAAGCACAACCTATCATACTTCCTGCCAAAAACCACATCAGACAGATTTTGATACAGCATTATCACCTCAAGCTACTGCACTCAGGTGTTCAGAATACACTCTGTAACAGAAGACTGAAATACTGGCCTATCAATGGTAGAGGGGAAGTAAAGAAATGCATATATTCCTGTGTTAGATGCACTAGATATAGAGGCAAGGTCTGTGGGCAGCAGATGTCAGATCTTCCTGCTCCCAGAGTCACATTGACTCTTGCATTTATTCATGTAGGGATTGACTTTAGTGGTGCTATAGTCATAAGAAGTTCAATGACCCGAAACTGTAAATACTCTAAGGGTTATATATGCCTATTTGTTTGCCTAGCTACTCGAGCTATTAATTTGGAATTAGTTACTGACCTATCCGCACAAGCCTTTATTTGTGCTCTTAAAATATTTATTTCTAGGAGAGGAATACCTTCTTGCTTATATACAGACAATGCATCGAATTTTAAAGGTTTCAAAACTGAGTAACATGCACTCTATAAAATGTTTAAAAATGATACCAGCTACAGTGAAATTATTGATTTATGTACTGCGAATTGCATAGAATACAAGTTTACCTGTCCTCTTGCAAGCCACATGGGAGGCATATATGAAGCAGGGATTAAATCTGTGAAATCGCTCCTCAGGAGACACCTATTGAACACTAAATTAACATATGAGTTATTGTATACTCACCTACCTGACCCGGATACCCGCGCGAGCTCATGTGCTAGCCTAACGCATTCGTGCCGACTCATTTTTTTATAATTCAGAAAGTCTAGTAAAAACTGTGTATTTGCACCTGTAATATACGCAGGTCTTTGTGTGATACACAAATCATAAAATCAGTGAAAGGAATCAACACCTAATAACGGATTATAACACTATTTTGAAGAAAAACTTGGATAAAAGTTAAGAACAAAGAAGAACAGGTTTTGGCGGATGAGGGTAATTGTAATAATTTTGTATACAACAAGAACGACTCAGGCCCGAGCAATCGACAGAACCAACTCAACCTTGTAATAGGCACCAAAATTTTGAATTCCAACAGTAGCGACTATCTGGTCAAGCGGCAAATATGACTGAGAGATCGCAAGTTCGAATCGTCAGACAAGTTCACTTTTTGGAATTTTGTTATTTTTGATTATTATTTTGCTTTGGTCGTTTGTTACAAAATTTTGAATTCTGCTTTGATAGTTTTTATTTTTATACAAATTTGGTAAAATAAAATATTAAATTATGCCAATAAATAGAGATCCGCTGAATACATCAACAGACCCACCGTCCGATTCAGAGCCCGCGACGAGAACATCAATTACTATGCCCTCTCCGAAAAGATCTAAAAGTCACTCAGCGAGATCCAAGCGAAAATATCAACAGGGGGATGATAATCCAGCATATTCTTTGGCAGAAATGAGAAAGATGTTTGCAGATTTCAAGCAGGAACAGAATGAAAAATATAACTCGCTGTTAACAATAGTAACCGATATTAAGGAGCAATATAATGAGATAGAGAAGTCCTTAAAATTTGTATCCGCAAATTATGAGGAAATAAAGGCTCAACTTCACAAAATGGAGACTGATAACAGGGAAACGGTTGCCTACATACAGAATTTGGAAGTTAAAATTGAGAATTTTGACGTCATGAGCAAGTCATCTTGCATAGAGATTAGGAATGTTCCAGAAAATAAAGAAGAAACCAAGACAACCTTGTCACAGATTATCGTGAACGTTGGGCAAACTCTAGACGTTCAAGTCGACAAGTCAGAAATAAGAGATGTCTTTCGCTTAAAACCCAAAATCCGTACGAAAAAACCCACGGCAAACACGATTGTTGTTGAGTTTACAACGGTCTTAAAAAAGAATGATTTATTGCAGGCATATAAAAATTACAATAAGAAACATAAAGAGAATAGACTAACCACTACTGAAGTTAATCTCGTTGGACCATCAAACCTTATTTTCATGTCTGAATATCTTACCTTCAAGAAAAAGAGACTTTTTTATCTTGCTCGAGATTACGCTAAATCAAACAATATACAGTACTGCTGGACATCGTATGGGAAGATTTACATTCGTAAGGAGGAGGGACAAAACGCTGTAAGAATTAATTCCGAATCGGATCTAATTAAGATAAGAAATGATATATGACTGACGGGTTTATTTCATGTTTTAGTTAAAATGGTCCCTCAGACCAAACAACATTTTCAATTTGGCATGCTTTTTACGTCTATGTTATTAATAACTTTGAAAGTCCTTTCTTTCAAAATGTTTATCAAGGTGTATGTCCTGGTTAAGACTAACTGTTATCGGTATTTTAAATTGTGCATGCTATTTTTGTCTGTTATAACTTCAATAGTGATAGTTGTAAAACTGCTGTCTATCGCCAAAACACTGGTTCATATTAAGCAAATGTTATTGCCAATACACAAACATATAAAACAAATTTTCACTCACAATAAGCCCCGTGTCACACTTCCACCATTTCAACTACAATATCAACACAAAAAAAACCTACTACTACAAAAAAAAACTCCTATTAAACAAATATCAATCATTAAATACTCGCTTCTACTACATAACGAGGTGTCAAATAATTTATAAAACTTCTAAACACTCCTCAAAACTCTTTCGCACCCATTTTAATTCAGTCATTAACACATTACGTAGCTATCTTGATGAGGCAACTATTGTTTTTGTAGGTCTATTGCCCATTAACTTGTTCCTTTCATTAAGTAACACTAAAATTCGATAATGTGAATGAACTATCTTTGGATATTGATAATATAACTGTCTCTAAAGTAACTGTCTGTGATATTGATGACTGTCATAAACTCTTTCCACATACTCAATCTGGACATTTAGCAATCCTCACTCAGAATATACGGAGTATAAACTGTAACATACATGGGTTAGAAATAATACTATCACGCCTAAAAAGTAAATGTGATGTGCTGGTCCTGACTGAATGCTGGCTGTCAGACTCATCCATCATTCCCAAAATGCCAGGATATTGCTCCTCGGCTACCACAAGAAACCACAAGCAAAATGATGGAGTGTGACCGCACCGTAATTATATCAATTTACCGGTCCCCCTCTTACAAAAACATTGATATATTTCTTTCGTCATTAAACGATGTCTTGTCACAATTTGGTCCTTTCGAAAACCTTATGATAGTTAGGGATATAAACATCCCAATTAACATATCGAAAATAGAATATCCTGGCGAACGTTATCTCACTCTAGCTGCCTCTCATGGGCTGTTACCAGCTCACACAGAAGTGACCCGTGAAGCTTCTGGGACGTGCCTTGATCACGTACTGCTAAAAACGAAATATCCTTCTCTCACAATTATACCCAAAACCTATCTAACAGATCATTTCCCGGTCTTGACATGCATCGGTTTCAAGCAGCCACGTCTTTTTGCTACCACTACCGTTAACAAGACTGATACTGAATCCTTAAAACTGGCTATTTCGTCCATAGACTTTAAACCCATTTATGCATCTCAAGATCCGGATTATTCCCTTAACTACTTTATAACTAACTTACAAGAAGCTATAGAGAAAAATACTAAAGTCATAACTTTATCGCGGCGCAAAAAGATTATTAAACCTTGGATTACTCAGGGATTACTTCGATGTATGAAAAACAGAGATATGCTGCACCGAAAGTCAAAAATGTCACCAGATAAGGAGACTTTAAAAATAACTTATGTCCGATACAGAAACTACTACAACAGCATTCTGAAAAAGGTAAGAACGGAATATGACCGATCACTTATTGAAAAAGTTAGAGACGACCCCAAAACCCTTTGGAAAAATATAAGAACCATCACTAACACCACTAAAGAATTCAATCATCCGGATGAACTTCTCAAACTACGTTCTACACCTGAATTATCTGTTAATGACATCAATAAATACTTTGCAACCGTAGGCAGAAACTTGGCAAAAGCATGTATAGAAACGCATCACAACCCGACGCTTGGGCCTCTTGATGATAGTCGACTCACTAGCTCCGTATCTTCTCAGCTAAATTCATTTGTAATGACTAGCACGACTGAAGAGGAACTAGAACGCCTTCTTGTGAGCCTTAAAACGGATTCGGCAGTAGGCTGGGACAAAATCTCAAATCATCTGCTCAAAAACAACAAAAATGTCCTAATTCCTCCACTTACACACATCTTCAATGTCTGCCTTGAGAGTGGCATATTTCCCAATTCTTTAAAGAAATCAGTTTTGCGTCCTATACACAAAGGCGGAGACACAAATATCTTGTCTAACTATAGACCAATATCAATCCTACCCGCTTTGTCAAAATTTTTAGAAAAAGTTATCAATATAAGACTGACAAACTATCTGGAAAAGCACCACTTACTTTCCGAGAAACAGTTTGGCTTTAGGAAAGGTAGATCTACTGATGGAGCAGTGCATATCTTAACTAATTACATATCTACCAACCTAGATATGGGAAGGAAATGCCTGTCAATATTTCTTGACTTAAGCAAAGCTTTTGACACTATCTCGGTTCCTATATTGATAAATAAACTGGAGAAAATGGGAATCAGAGGAACGCAATTGAGTCTCTTTCGGAGCTATTTTTCAGAGCGTAAACAGTGCGTGCGAGTGGGTAAACACACAAGCAGTGACCATGCCGTCGATTATGGTGTGCCACAGGGTAGTATTCTGGGACCGACCCTATTTCT
This sequence comes from Orthosia cruda, assembly GCA_964057195.1. Lineage (NCBI taxonomy): Eukaryota > Metazoa > Arthropoda > Insecta > Lepidoptera > Noctuidae > Orthosia > Orthosia cruda. The sequence continues at coordinate 30,197,568 of OZ059836.1, read as the reverse complement.
CGTTTACATTAACGACCTCACTAACCTCCAACTACCCCGAGGCGAACTGATCTCCTACGCAGATGACACTGCTCTCCTTTTCTCTGCCGATACTTGGGATGAGGTATTCGATGCTGCACAGGAGGGATTTAATGTTGTGAAGGGATGGCTCAGGTCCAATATCTTAACCTTAAATATCGAAAAAACTAAATATTTAACTTTTAGTACTCGCTGCCTCAGTGAGGACATTATTTATCGTCGCATCATATCACATGAATGCTTGCCTGGGGTAGAATGCTCGTGCGAATCCCTAGAGCGCGTCAATACAATCAGGTACCTGGGTATCATTATTGATAGCAACCTTAGCTTCAGGGAACATATTAAAAAGCTAAGTGCTCGGGTACGGAAACGTATTTATGTCTTTAGAAAACTCAGATACGCGGCCGATGCCAAATTACTTAAGCGAGTCTATTTTGCGCTTTGCCAGTCTATAGTTTCTTACTGCATCTCGTCTTGGGGAGGAGTTCCAAAAACCACCCTAATGAGAGTAGAAATAGCCCAACGAGCTATTTTAAAAACTATCTCATTCCGCCCCTTTCTTTATCCTACAAAGCAGCTTTATCAAATAAGTAAAGTTCTCACCATTCGCCAGCTTTTTATTCTTAACGTAATTCTCAAGCAACATGGTGATCTCACATATGACGCACTTACTCTACTTAAACGTAGGAAATATGCAGTTTGTAAACGCACACATGCTGCCAAAACATCTTTCATCAGGAGATTCTTCATTTTTCTTGGTCCTTACCTATATGACAAAGTCAACGCTATTATAAACATATACGCATTTAATAAGATCCACTGTAAAAGAAAGATTCAGGACTATCTACAAGGACTCTCTTATAATGAAACAGAAGCGCTCTTGACCATTCCCAAATAGATACCTAAGCTACATAAACACTTTCTTTAATCATTCATAATATCGATCATATTAATTCAATTACACACACCACACACACACCACACCCCACACACACAACACACACATACACCTCACACACACATACACAACTACACATGAAATGGCATTCAAATAGGATTATTTTATAATGGAAGGCTACTAAGGGATCATTATTTAAAGAAGGGTATAAACTGCAATCCGAGATACAGGCTGCCGCCTAGTTCGGATGCAGAAAGTCCTCTAAGTACCTACTCCTAGCCGTACATTCTAATTTTATTTTTGTCTGTAATATGTGTGTAATATCTTTGTGAAATAAATATTATTATTATATTATTATTATTATACTATTCTGGTTCAAATTGAGGGAATACTTAATTCAAGACCATTGTGTCCTGTTACTGATTTACCTAATGATTTAACTTGCCTGACACCTGTTCATTTTATTACAGGTGCTGCAATAACTGACCTACCTGAAACTAATGTACTAGATGTTAGTGAATCTAGACTGAATGTATACCAAAATATAATACAATTTAAACAAAGATTTTGGAAACAATTCTATTTTAGCTATTTATCTGAATTACAAACTAGAAATAAGTGGCTACAAGTGCAAAATAACTTAAGTATAGGCGACTTAGTTTTTAATTAAAGACGACGCTTGTCCTCCCACTTTATAGGCTCTAGGTTGAATTACCTCTGTAAACATTAACAAGACTGATGGCCTATGTAGATCTGTAAAGATTCGAACTAGTAAAGGAGAATTTACTAGACCTGTTAATAAAATAATATTGCTACCTAGCAAAGATATAAACTAAAACGTATCATAATATTGTGTATTTTTTACTTGTGTAAACATATACCTATATGTAACTTTCTATATTATACACATAAGTGTGTATATAAAATGGTTCCTAAGACTTAGACTTAACCTAGATTAAGATTTACCTAGCCATGTTGTTCATTTAACTTCTATGTTCTCAATAATGCTAAATTCATTAGATTAACTTTTTATACTTAGCTAAACTAATAATTTTACTAAACTAATCTAGTAGGTACCTAATTAATTATGTTTTCCCATGTAATTTATCTGATAAGTAAATAATTATGTGTTAAGGACGCTGTTACATTTTCGACGAACTCAAATTTAGGTATCTAGTCACACACAGCAAGATTACGCGTACGCACTCATTGAAACTACTGAGCGCTCGATTTTATAAACCACTCAAATAATATTGGTCCTTGATATTATTTTTTAATTTTATCGAAGTTGATTCAGGAAGGTTAGTTGGCACTTTGAATATGCATTTGATAACTGTTACAAACCGTCGTCGTAAAAAGTAGGTTATTATTTTCAGCCGACTTCAAAAAAAGGAGGTTCTCTATCTATTCCATCCGTATGTATCCGCAATTTTCTTAAAAACTACTGATCCGATACTTATCGGGTTTTCGTCGATAAATGTATGTGTTTTCAGGGAAAGTTTTATTGTATAATTTATTAGGATCTGATAAAGATCTTCGGAGATAGACAATGGAACTCTTCAATAACAAACAGCAAATGACCTGCGATTACTGTGATCGTATGTTTATGTTTTGTTTTCACCATACCCTAATATAACATCACGCTCGTACGGTTTAAGAGGGTACACATATGTATTTAGTATACCCAATATGGGGTACCAACAAAAACTAAAAAGAGAAAAGTAATGACTTTCCTGTGTCGAAAAAACCAAAAACAATAGGTACCGACACCGACTTCCGAAAAGAAAATTAGTTTTCACTTTATTGTAGTAAGCGGTATTTAAAAAAAAATGCTACGTGTAATAAGTAGATACCTAAAACGAAATAATTTCCGGTCACAAGGATTAAAAAATTACTTGAACATTTTGCATTATATGGAACATAAAATAGTATATTCATAATAGACGTCCCGGACGTCAAGAGTCGCAAGACGTTTCCCGACCACTGCACGCGGGGGCTTGCGGACGGCGAGTAATGGGTAGCTCGCCGACCGATATGGACCAGGCCTGATTCAACGGCGGGTTGTGTTCCATGCACGCCTCAAAGAGATGTCAGCAAAACTGACGGGGTCCGCTAGGGCCGAAGCCTGTCTGGGTAAATTTGAAAAAGAGTTAACACGGCCCTGGTTCTAGCAACTAAAGAAACATTGGTGGGGTTTAGCCAGTAAAAGTCTGACAAGCCCTCCCGCTTCACTCAGAGCGGGAGAACACACTGGATGATATCCTATCCAAAAAAAATAAAGACTACGGGGGCAGATGTGGTAGTAAGTGTATATTCATAAAAGGTGCGGCCTCAGCAAACGCTGATCAGTTTGTAGCATAGCCACAACGCTAGTCAGTACTGATTTACAGCGAAACCTTAAACTTACCTTAAAACTATTTATGTATAATTATAATTGTTAGGCTTTCTTTGATAAATACATCTTTTATTTGTTATGAATTAAACTATTTATTTTTATCATCAAATAGTATTTAAAAGTTGTTAAATTGATTATCCTAGAAAATATTCGAATGTCAAATGTCGTCACATGTAATGACAGTTGTCGATTGGAGGGGGATTGTTCGGACACGAAGCGCGTTGAGTCGAATCAGTTCGTCAGTCTAGTCTGGGCGGGCTTGGAAGATTGTACTGTTGACCTAAGTGGATATATTGTATGGAGTTGATGGTAACTTAGTGTGAAGTGGAAAATAAATAATAGTTCAAAGTCCAAACTGTGTGTTATTGCTGAATTACCAAGAGTATTTTTATATCCTACTGACCTACCGCTTTGTACTAGCTCTGTTGTCTATCTAGTGATCTATTACATTTGAGAAGTGGTAAGTACACGCTTATTACGATATTAAATGCTTTTGATTAGGATTTTATTAAATTACAGTTTCAAATGTCTTATTAAAACCATATTTAATGTATTTTAAAATTGTGACTAAGTATCTTGTCCCTTCTACGGGGTTTATTAGAGGGTTGTGAAAATTTGGCTATTTTTGGGCTCAGACGCACCGTTTCAGAGATATTTTCAAAATACCCTGCATAAGTTTTCAAATTACTTTTGTGTACTTTAGTTATTCTAAAACCATTTCTATTTGTTTTATGTACCTCGCATTATGCCTTGTGAGGCACCAGCCCAAGGCGCACCAGTCCAGGACGTCACGGCCCAAAGTGACGCAGTCCAGAACGCCACAGCCCAAGGTGACGCAGTCAGTGACGCCACAGCCCAAGGTGACGCAGTCCAGGACGTCACAGCATAAGGTGACGCAGTCCAGGACGTCGGAGCCTAAGGTATAACAGTCCAGGACGTCGCAGCCCAAGGCGCAGCAGTCCAGGACATCACAATAAGAAGCTACTACAGCAGCAGCCTGGATGTTCATAGCTAAGTGATCGTTAATCTTTTACCGACTCTACTATTTTCTATAGACTTGTTCCATATTTCTGGCTTTGCTGAGGGAGATCTGTTTCCCTAGATGGGTATACTTCTCTACAAACTTGAGAGAGATGTCATTTACCTAGTGGGTGACATGTGGTGATTATTTAGTCGTAACTTAATTTTTGCTGAGATTATGCTGATATGGCTTCTTTATTTATAATGCCCAATATCCACTGGATTACCTTTTGTACAACAGGATGATTACTGATTTCGGCACATTTTTTCTTCTAATATTTTGCTCTATAGAAGCATGATAGGTCTTAATAGTACAGTCCTTGCATAGGGCAATAGTTAATTTTGTCGCATCCCAGTAGTGATATGATATATGTCGTTAAATGGATCTCTTCAGGGCGAATATTTCTTGGATTATGGGTACTTGAGGAGCTAGCTTTGAATGTGAGTCATTTGAATTCTGGTATTTTTCAACTAATTATTTTCATTAGTACTGTGCATTTCAATCACTGTTTTATAAATCTATATGCGTCCACTTAATAATATTGGCCTCTTACATGCCGATTTAGGAACAATATTTTAAGAGTCTGCTCAATTAGACCAAACATTAAGCCTGTCCTTCGCCCCAGTAGCGCTTGGATATGTATCGGATGAATCTTTTCAGTTTGAATATTTCTTATTATAACGACTTCTCTGGATAGTTGACACATGAAGAGCTACAGAGCTCTAAATCTGATCCATTAAGTAGATATCATTTTAATTCTGGTATGTCGTCAATTGCCTTACTTGGAATTTTGTTTGTTTGGGTTTGGACGTACTCACTAACCGTGTTTCTGTGGATGTAGTGACGCTTGATTAAAAACCTTTGGATTCGTTGTTGGACTGGTTTTCCTATTGGGGTCGGAACTAACTATTGACAATAGTTGTCTTGTTGCAAGGGTTCTTGAGTCGATTTTTTGCGGTGGCGTGTGTCTTGTGGCTGTTAGATGCCAAAAGAAAAAGGTAGTAATCTTTGCTTGCCTATTTAGGTCATTGACTCTGAATATTTTTGAATTAGCAAAAGGCAGTTTAATATCGAGTGTTCTTTTGAAAAGTTATTTCTTTTTCCTTAGAAAAATGGCAGGTAGGTAGGATAGGTAGGGTAGGGTAGGCAGTTGACGGGAGCGAAGCCATGAGCACAACTATCCTAAACTAAAGTAAAACTTTCTGATGGTCCACTAGCTATGGTAACACAACGTTTTCTAACGAAGTAGTATATATGTGACTGCTGGACAAAGACCCTTTTTAGAAAGGAGAAGGAACGAGCATTTCATTCTTTCGTGGCTAATCTGTTAAGATCTATCTGCGTTGCGCATTTGACGTCATTCCCCAATGCACAACACCATCTACCGAATATGCGTGTGTTGTGATATTTTACTTCTTGAACACTTTATTCATTTAACTTTTGATAGAGTAAACCAATTGCGATGAAACAAAAACTTAAACTTAAAGTTACCTCCATAGGTTTCGTACATTTTACGTGATGAGTGAACAACTAAACGGACAAACAGACAAAAATCCAAAAATGCTGGAAATGGGTTCTGTTGGTTATCTATTAACGCCTTTTTATCGTTCCCACATATATGTATTTTTTCATCAAGAAAGATGTGATCAGATATTTGTAAAACACTTTTTATAAAAGAGTAAGTGTAGAGTTTCTTGTCCGTTCTTCTCCATACCAAACAACTTTTTGCGAATGGACGGTAGAATCAATTATTATTACTTTTAATTAAATTTTTACGATCAAATGTGTTATTGGCCTAATTGAATAAAGAAATTCTGATTATGATGTTGACACGTTGGTTATTTTTTTTTTGGAAATATTTCTGATGTACAAAAACGTTGTACATCGATTGTTTTCTAAAGATTTATTATAAATTTATGTGTGTGTGTTTTTATGCCATCAATAAGCTAAGGAGAATGGGAACAGTAATATGCTGGCATAATTGTTGTAAGTTATACAACTGTGGCAGAAAATTCTGCAGTTTTCGTAATCTTTCTAACGCAATGCGACTGTCCAAGAGAACAGTTCTAGCAAGTCTCATTCTTAGAACACAGCCATTAGTTTCTGCGATAAACGACATATTGCTAGAAATGCCACATACCTCTAATGGTTTTTTCAAGTTGACCTCAGCTTGAATTTACGCAGAGATGTCGCTGGATTAACGAAGAGATATTTTTTTATAATCTATATACTCCCTATTTCGACAATAAGACTAAATCACAGAATGCCACATAACCTCGACGGGTGTGCCTAGAGATGTCTTTGTCAAACCTTTCCATGCAACTTATGATTATTATTTAAGTTGATCTCGGCTTGTATTTACGCAGAGATGCCCCTGGATTAATGAAGATATTTTTTTTTATCTAAGTGTTCTGTCTATTCCGACAATAAGACTAAATCACAGAACGCCAAAACACTTCGACGGGTGCTTTTAGAGATGCCATTGTCAAAACTTTCTATACAATCTATGAAAACTAGTAAGTTTCACGTAAACTCATAGAAATTATCGTCCCGTGTGGTCTGAACTGAGGCTTGACAGCTAAAACTGACACATTGCCCAAGCCAATATTATTTTAGGGGAATTATAAAACGATCGAATAAAAAAACTTAGCGGCTAATAACTTGAGCGGTATGAATTTGAGTAAGCGAAAAATTAACTAAACTAACGACGAATTTTGAATAAAAACAAAATCTAGAACGAGCCTACAAAAAGTGGGTTGTGATAAATCCATTTCCGATATTAAAATTCTAAACGTGCGACTAAACTACTCGCTTAGTAGTAGCAACTAGAAATACAGAGATGGCCACTTCAATATTAAGATAGTAATGATTTTTCCAAGATCGAGCGAAGCGAGCTCGGGAACTTAGGGCACTCCGGCACGGATATGTTAGGTTCGAAGGGGATGAGTCATCTCCTTCATGTGAGGTTACTTTTGACCTTGCAGACAGAAAAAGGAGCCCCACGCAGTAGAGCTCCGTCGAGAAACTTTTATTTTCAAGTCACCAAATATTGAAAAAAATGCTGGACGTAACGTTGACACTCAAACAAATATTAGGTCGCTCAAATATTAAGAAGCTTCTCATTTTGTATTATAAGTAACTCAAATTAATGTTTTTAAGTTGCTGTTTTGTTGATTTCTCGTCACTCGCAGTCAGTCGCTCACTTAGTAATACTATAAAGTAAATTAATTATTTTTGTCACTTCAAACTTTAATTTACAGTCACTCGTTTAAATACTATCCTTATTTTTATTGCAGTGTCTAGTTGCTGCCGATGCAATGATTTCGTACTCCTTTCAATGAGGTTGCATTGACCGCTAAGACAAAGTGTAATTCTATCAGGGACGGCAATGGTCGAAATGCCAAAATGTAAGGGATTGGTCACGTGACTTTTTGATAGCGCTTGCCATTCCCATAAATTACAAGCAATGTATGTATGTATGTCAGTGTATTCGGGTCAGCATCCATGTATGTACGGTCTTGCAGACTGGCTTATATTTTTAGCAATCGCAGTGTTGGCATGAGCTATATAGTTTTATTTCAGTTCGACGGGATAGGAATATAAGATCAAATAAAATAATATTGCCAATTTTCAAACTGACTTCTCTTAATAAAATTGCAGTGCTGAAACTTTCACTGTCAGCTCAAAGCTTACTAACCAACGTTGTCACCGTTAAATCTTATTATTTATTTAAAGTTTCTTTGTGGTCTCAACAATGAATAGAGTGTGGCAAAACTAGTAAACAAAAATCAATTTATTGAATCTTATCTTTAATTATGTTTCTATTTAGCGCTAGAATCAGTTCTTTGTGAAAAATCTGTTCCTTTCGACTAGTTAAGTTCTTCATTTTTATTTTAAGTGTTATGTGGTAGTTTGTTGGGTTTTAGAATAACTGCAAGCTTTTCTTTACTTATTCATGTGGGAATTCAGTGGCATAGCTATTCATACCTATGTCACTGAATAGTAATATATAATAGTAATAGTAGTGTAGTAAAATATAACTTAGAGACCCAGGGCAAACATGAAATTGGCGAACTATTTAGAGTAAACTTAATTCAATAAATGTGTAAAATTTCTTCATTATTAGCTCCTTATCGCCAGACAGGGCGTAATAAAGCAAAGCTACTTTATACTAAATATTATAAACAATCGTTCGTGGAGGCCAAATGGCCCTATAGGTTGGGGACCCAGGGGCACTGCCCCTCATAGCCCTACGGTAGCTCTATGGGATAGAAAACAGTGGTCATTTAAAAAAGCTAGTTATTTATAAACTTACTGGCTGAATTACCTTTCCAATTCATTAAAAAAATCAGGGTGTGTGTAGTGTTTGGGATTTCATTAGGTTTATTTAGCGGGAGATGTAATAAATATGCCTTGATTGTTAAGTAAAATTCGTATAATGAAAAAAACACATTACTGTCGGTAGATGTTTAAAATATAATAAAAATAAAAGGTACGAGCCAAAACAGACGCAGCTGCACCAGTGATATGATGATTTTTGCAGGCGTTCTGCGCAAACATACCCCCGGGCGTTGAAAGCCTGTCTTTCAACCAAAATTGTCAGTCTCGGGGTAGATGGGTAACGGACAAATCTTACTGAAAGATCTGCGGAGCAGACCAGTAGGAAGTCTTGGCGTCTGCGACTCTGATTACGCCATCCGGACCTCTATAAGTAGCAACAATCCGACCCATTTTACTTCATTCGGCATGTTGTCTTGCTTTAGCAGTACTAGGGAGTTCAGTTTCAGAGAACCCTTACACGTGCGCCATTTCGTCCTGAGTTGGAGCTCCAATATGAATTCCTTGCTCCATCTGCTCCAAAAATGTTGTTGAAGCTGTTCAATATGTTGAAACCGAGACAAGGAACTGGTAGGATGGTCACAGTAAACAGGCAAAGATGTCAAAGGACGTCCAATCAAAAAATGTCCGGGTGTCAATGGTGCCAAGTCTTCAGGATTTGATGAAAGTTGAGTCAGTGGTCTGGAGTTTAGAATAGCTTCTATTTGCACCAGCGTAGTATAAAGCTCCTCGTAAGTGAGATTACAAAGGCCCAACACCCTGACTAAATGATGCTTCGTTGTCTTGACACCAGCCTCCGCAAGGCCAGCAAAATGAGGAGAGTATGCAGGTATGAAGTAAAAATTAATGCCTTGTTTAGCCATCTCCTCAGATAACGAGTCGCAATTAGTCTTTAGAAATTTTGATAGGTCATTGTATGCACCAACAAACGAGGTGCCATTGTCCGAATATATATTAACCGGTTTACCCCTACGCGAGATGACTCTCTTTTACGACATGATAAAAGTATTGCTTGTTAAATCACCGACTAGTTCAAGGTGTATAGATTTTGTAGTAAAACAAACGAAAATTGCAATATATACTTTAACTAATTTACAGCCGTATTTGTATTGGACCTACATAATCTAAGCCAATATTTTCAAAAGGGAAACTTCCAGCTAGAAGTCGCTGTCGTGGTAAATTGCCCAAGAACGGTGTGACGGTTTGGGCTTTGAGACGACAGCAACGTACACACCTACGGTAGCACGACCTGGCTAAATTGCAACCTCTTATGGGCCAGTATGTATCCCGTATGGAAGTCAATAGTAACTCCGGTCCAGCGTGAAACAACCTTTTATGTTCGTACTCAAATAATAATTTTGTGAAGTGATGGCTAGATGGTAAAGAATTGGACACTTCTTATCATACGGTAGATCCGAGTTTTGCAATCGACTTCTAACACGCATTATTTTATGTTTGTCCAGGAAAACGTTAAATTTGAATAATGCACTTTTCTTAGGATATTGTTTATTATGAAGTAACAACTTATATTCACTATAAGATTCGTTATGAAATATTCGAATAATCAAATTTACCGAATTTTGTAGTTCATTATTACTAAAGGGACCATGAACAGGCAGTTTATTACTTGTAGCAACAAAACGTAGAACATAAGCAACCGTACGCTGAAGCCTTAAAAAGTTAGGAAATCGGTTGAAGTTAATAAATTCATGAGACATGTTGTCGTTAACTGTACCATGTAAAGTGACATTAGGTTTAATTTCGGGTAAAATTTCATCAGTGGATTGTGTAAATCTAGAAGGCCAACATGATTCGTCATTCCTTAAAAAACTTGGACCAGACAAACCAATCTTCCAAAGAAAGTAATAAATGAATGTCTATTCCTCGGGAGACATAATCAGCGGGGTTCTGGTCAGTTGGGACATGTCTCCACTCGCAGTTGCCAGTCTTCTCTAATATTTCTGCAACTCTGTTGAGAACGAATGGCTGCAGCTTATTTGGCCATTTTAACATTTTAAGCCATCCTAGGATGACAGTGGAGTCTGTCCAAAAGAATGTACGCGGCCTAGAGTTTAACCGTAATGAGGCAATCACCTTTTCTTAAATTCGAACTCCGACCAGAGTACCGCAAAGCTCAAGTCTGGGTATAGTGGTTGGTTTTAGAGGGGCAACACGACTTTTATCCATCAATAAACGTACTAAAACTTGACGTTAATTGTTGACACTGCGAACATATAAGCATGCTCCGTATGCTAGTTCAGTTGAATCAGTGAATACGGAAACTCTAAAAAATCCATTGAATCAATTAAAACACGCCATGGAATATTAAAATGATTTAACTTTGGTAAATTCACACTAATTTGGTCCAAATCTTTCTAATGTCCGGCGATAGCTGTTCATCCCATGACAGTTTGTATAAATATAACTTTTGGAGTAGGTAACACCTTCATCACTATAATACCATGTATTATAGTGATGAAGGTGTGGAAGGAGCCAAAAGCCCCATAGGATCAAAAAATTGTGATATAATCGAAAGCATGTCACGTTTTGTATTATTATAAATAATTGGTTCACTTATGGAAAAATAAAGTTGATCATATTGTGATTGCCAACCTAGACCTAAGGTTTTGGTAGACTCCGATCCGCCAATATTCAAATCAAGTGAAGATTAGGGGCAGTCAGAACCAATCACCAAACGCATATCATTTGACATCCACTTTCTTAGGTTCATTCTAGCTGAAGCAAGAGTAGAAGTAACTTTATGACGCAAATCTTTGACTTCATTGAAATCATCTCCTCCCGTTAGCAAATCGTCGACGTAAAAATCGCGAAGAATGACCCCAGCAGCCCTTTTCTCACCGCTAATATAAATAACGCACTCTAAACCTAACTGCTTTAGGAACCTTGTTGCAAGGAACGGAGCGCTGGCCAAGCTGGTAAATCACAGTATTTAGCTGGTAAGTTTGTAACTGAATTAACGGGTCATCACGCCAGACGATTTGTTGGAGATGTCTGTCATTGGGATGAACAACTATCTGCCGGGACATTTTCTCCACATCACCGGAAATAATAAATTTATGTTGTCTTAAACGTAAAAGTATTGATAAAAGATCATTGTGTACTACAGGTCCGGTCACCTGTATGCTATTAAAAGATGTACCTGTAGTAGTGGCGCTGCTGGCAAACCACTCTTAATTTAGTATTGATACTGCTGTCACGGATAACTACGTGATGTGGAAGGTAATCAGCAGAATGTTCAAAATTTTCACATTTTGACATATGGCTTAAAGCTTCGTACTCTGCCATGAACTCTTTATACATCTTGGACAGTTGAGGTTTACTTCTGAAACTACGCTCTCAAGGAGAAAAACATTGTTTAGCCCTTGGAAAAGATACCGCAAAGCTCAAGTCTGGGTATAGTGGTTGGTTTTAGAGGGGCAACACGACTTTTATCCATCAATAAACGTACTAAAACTTGACGTTAATTGTTGACACTGCGAACATATAAGCATGCTCCGTATGCTAGTTCAGTTGAATCAGTGAATACGTGAAACTCTAAAAAATCCATTGAATCAATTAAAACACGCCATGGAATATTAAAATGATTTAACTTTGGTAAATTCACACTAATTTGGTCCAAATCTTTCTAATGTCCGGCGATAGCTGTTCATCCCATGACAGTTTGTATAAATATAACTTTTGGAGTAGGTAACACCTTCATCACTATAATACCATGTATTATAGTGATGAAGGTGTGGAAGGAGCCAAAAGCCCCATAGGATCAAAAAATTGTGATATAATCGAAAGCATGTCACGTTTTGTATTATTATAAATAATTGGTTCACTTATGGAAAAATAAAGTTGATCATATTGTGATTGCCAACCTAGACCTAAGGTTTTGGTAGACTCCGATCCGCCAATATTCAAATCAAGTGAAGATTAGGGGCAGTCAGAACCAATCACCAAACGCATATCATTTGACATCCACTTTCTTAGGTTCATTCTAGCTGAAGCAAGAGTAGAAGTAACTTTATGACGCAAATCTTTGACTTCATTGAAATCATCTCCTCCCGTTAGCAAATCGTCGACGTAAAAATCGCGAAGAATGACCCCAGCAGCCCTTTTCTCACCGCTAATATAAATAACGCACTCTAAACCTAACTGCTTTAGGAACCTTGTTGCAAGGAACGGAGCGCTGGCCAAGCTGGTAAATCACAGTATTTAGCTGGTAAGTTTGTAACTGAATTAACGGGTCATCACGCCAGACGATTTGTTGGAGATGTCTGTCATTGGGATGAACAACTATCTGCCGGGACATTTTCTCCACATCACCGGAAATAATAAATTTATGTTGTCTTAAACGTAAAAGTATTGATAAAAGATCATTGTGTACTACAGGTCCGGTCACCTGTATGCTATTAAAAGATGTACCTGTAGTAGTGGCGCTGCTGGCAAACCACTCTTAATTTAGTATTGATACTGCTGTCACGGATAACTACGTGATGTGGAAGGTAATCAGCAGAATGTTCAAAATTTTCACATTTTGACATATGGCTTAAAGCTTCGTACTCTGCCATGAACTCTTTATACATCTTGGACAGTTGAGGTTTACTTCTGAAACTACGCTCTCAAGGAGAAAAACATTGTTTAGCCCTTGGAAAAGATTCACCCAACATATCCGGGGAACATTTCAGTGGAATTCAAACACAAAATTGCCCGTTCTCCAGACGTGTAATATTCATTACAAAATGTTCCTCGCATAGCTTCTCTTCTTGAGAATACTCTGATGTAGTACAAACCTCTTCCAATTGCCAAAACCTTGTGAGTTGATGATCTACACAGTTATTTAATTCATCGTTACCATCTGAAAAAATGTTTGTGAAATTGCATTTTACTATTCTAGACGGGGTCGAAGCGTAACTAATTTTTATTGGGCCTGAAACGAGCCATCCCAGTCTAGTTTCGCAAAGAATAGGTTGTCCGTCTCCTAACTTAATTCTTTGGGATCCCAGTAAATTCCAAAAGATGTCAGCACCGAGCAACATACATACCGGGGCCGGTGAATAAAAGCTCAGCCAGACAAATATTAGATGGTATTTTTAATTTTTGTAAGTCTACCTGCCTACTCGGAATATCATCAGTTATTGATGGTAGAACAAAACAATTAATTTTAATGGAAAAGTTGTCGTCTAAAGATTTTAATGAGACCTGACACATTTTATTGACATGCGAAGATGAATTATTAATACCTAATATGGAGTTGTTCACAGTTTTGGCAGTTAAACCTAGTTGGTGGTAAAGCTTTTCAGTCATGAGGCATGATGTGCTGCCACTATCAAGCACAGCACGAGTAACGTATTGCTGACCGTTTTACCTATTATCTTAATTAATGCCGTAGATAACAATACGTCACCACGTTCAACATTCGCAGAAAGGGACAAGCATGCACTAGGAACTGATGGAGCTGGGACACTGGTCGCATCATGTGACTGAGTAATTAGCGGCAGAAAACTGAATGCGAGTTTATCACCACGGCAGCTGAAGCTTCTAGTGATGACCTTAAATAATGGAATTTATTTATGTCGTTCATGTCGTCATTAGTGTGAATGAGGCTGACAAACGTATCGTGAATTCCAACCAATTCACGTAAGAACCGCTGAATTTTGGTAATTGAATAGTCGGTAATTTAACAAACCTGTGATTATTAGAATGTGAACTTACCTCACACTCTCTTAGATCCTTTTTCCTATAATTATCGAGCACTTTCTGAGCTTCAATTAGGGTTTAATAATAAAGAGACTCAAACTCGCTACGTTCTAACATTTGACCGTCCAAATTATCAGTACTACATTCCAGTGCTAATTGCACCTCATCATATTGGCTAAACAATGACTCAAGCCTGTTATAACGCAATTGTAACTCGCTAATCTCAGAAGAACTTATAGAAGGTTTTAATGAGTTCATATAATTCAAGAATACCGTTACCCTTTCCTTGTAACTCGCCCTTTTTCTAATGAGTTCCTTATCCTCTGGCATTGCGTAAGCTGGTGTAGTCAACCTGGAATGTATACAATTCAAGTTATAACAACGTGTAAAAAAGGGTCAATAACTCCTGTACTAAAACCTATATAGGTACAAAAAAACAGAATTGACTGCTAACTTTATTGTAAAGTGCTACCTTTGCTATACAATACAATAATTAACGATTTTACGTTTTAGCAAAACAAAAATTTTTAGGTACAGGACACATGAACCTATGTTAACTTTTCATATGATTACATGAATAAATGACTCAGTAACTGTTACTTACCTGATAAAGCGACACTAAAAAAAACTACTTAAAACTACTCTTTAAAAGGTACAAATAACTTTGATTATCAATCTAAAGTCTGATCAAATAACAATTTGTAATCACTATAGGGATCTGCAAGTCAAAGTTTTACAATAAGTAATTGGTATATAACTTTGTACTAACCTAGTTATTGACGGCTAATTAACACTAAATACAACCTGATAATAGTGTGTTGGGTGGAACTAATAATGATTTCGATTGTCCAGACCACGGAACATTCCATATCTTCACAATGACACAGCAAAATGGATACCACACCTAATTTCGCTTGTAATTATGAGTTATCCACCAATTCTCTTGAAATCCTTGTAATAATAGCTAATCGAAGTTTCTTCAACGTGAAACCTTCTAATCCAGGCTCGATAGGACCATGTTTGGGATTTCATTAGGTTTATTTAGAGGAAGATGTAATAAATACGCCTTAATTGTTAAGTAAAATTCGTATAATGAAAAAAACATATTACTTTCTGTAGATGTTTAAAATATAATAAAAATAAAAGGTACGAGCCAAAACACACGCAGCTGCACCAGTGATACAAAAAAAAAACAGAGAGAAGTGAAAAAAAAAATGAAATATGTTCACGCCAAAAACCTTAAGTGACGCTGAAACGCAACTTAGTACTTACTAAACTTATAACAAGCAAACACTAGGTTCACCCACTAGGGACGTGCCATTTGCACTAAAAACAAAACTTTTAATTAGATACAAGTGTCTATCCGGTTTGTTTGCGGTTTTCGCTACCGTCGCCGACGACAACTTTCGCTAATATTGCGCAGTTTTCATTTAACTATTATCCTACAGCGTTTACGCTTAATGTCCTTTTAAAGGTGTAAATTTATGCAGCATTTAGGATAGTAAATGGCTCGTGGCTAAATGCGTCGATTTTTCAGGTTTAGTAACCCTTTACGAAATCATGTATGGCTGTACATCCATTACAGATCCTTCCGAGGCCTCGTGAATCACGTAAAGTTATAGGTCTTTGATAGAAATTGCGGTAAAACAGAAGCCAGGAAAATCTGACACCGATCTGACCGAGGGGTAACGTACCGCCCCTTACTGAGTTGTGGAGGCCAGAGAGAGAGTTGCTTTATTTATTAATTTACTTATTTATTTATTCAATTATTTATTTACAGGTAAGACCCAAGTTAACAACAGTTGTCATGAATTGCTAACTGTCCAGTCCCAAGTACCAGGTCTGGGCAGAAGCACAAGAACAACATAATATGAGTCACCCTCTTCTATTCTGCCAAAGAGCAAGAAAATTTATTTAAACGCAGAGATACGTTATTAAAAATACTGGTTCAACAATCCAACTGCTTTCGGTTAGACTGCAGACCACAACTTGCTTAAGAAAAGGCTATACCAATGATTAAGAATGGCATAGCCGGTACTTAGAATATTTCAGAAAACCGGTGATTTGATATTGGTTCATTTGTATATCCATGCCAAATTATAGCTTTCTAGTACTAGAGTTTATGAGCTAAGCTGCGGACGGACGGACAGACGGACATGGCGAAACTATAAGGGTTCCTTGTTGAACACGGAACCCTTAAAATTACTGAATAAAGAACCTAATTATTGATACTGTTTTTTGAAATAATTATAAGGTTTCGTATACAACAAACGCAAAATGGTCTCGGTTTAATAATAACGTTAAAAAAATAACGCTTGAAAAATAATTGTGGTTATAATACTCACAACGGATCTTTGTGTCTCTGAATTGGCTGCAAGAGCCTGCGCAGAAGCTATTTTTGTGTCAATATTGAAAGTGAAGTTATCATTGTATAACTGTCTCTTTCACTCGCTTACGTTTGTCGCATCATCCTATCTCGCTTACTCTATGCAGTTATACTGTTTCTTGCGCGTTAAGTGTCAAAACCAACTTCAGAGACACAAAGATCCACTGTGAGTATTTTACCAGTGTCTATTTGGAAGGTCCTAACCAATTAAATTAAATGATTAGACCTTTGACCTTTGTGGTCACTTCTAATTTCGTGAAGCGGATAAGTTGGACAAAACGTTGTAATACAATTAACGCTGCTATAACAGTATATATGGTTATTGGTGGATTGTTTGGCCGAGTATAAAGGTACCAGGTTTTTCAATAAACTTTCTTCTTTGTTAGTTACATTGTCGAGCTGCAGACAAACAAACTCATATTATCAACTTTAGAACTCATGAGTTTCCTTCAAAATCCATTCAGGTTATGACAGAAAGTGTGACGCCTAAATCATTCGATATTGACCAATGCTATCCAAAAATTAGAAAGCTACATTGTTTTTCTTGACTATTGCCGAATACTGTTCAACAAAATAAAAATTGCGCTTTTATTTAGTCTGAAACTGGTTAAAACTACAACTTAGGAATACTATTAAGTTTGCCTCTAACCCTTCTAAACTAGTACCGTTGATACTTCAAGTTAGAAGTAAGTGACGTAATTGGTTTGGCACCCACACTTTTCAATCCTTACAGCTCAAATATCTGTCTTGCCTTGCATAAAATTAAGTCTGTTTCAGCTTGCGCAATTAGTCGGGGGAAAATTAAGATTGCGCCTCGACTAACCAATTTATTGTACCTACCTAACTTACTGGAGAAGTAATGGTGATGTCTACTTAAACGTTAATCCAATAAGGAAAGGCAATTCTGTTTTCTTAGTTAACAATTCCTGCCAATGAAATTATGTTGCCCCGCGCCCTTAAAATTATTTTAGGTAATAGTGAAAGGGACGCTGGAAATGGTCATTTAGATTCTTTTATATTTGAAATACCTTTTAGGTCCTTCTGAAATGAAACTCGATTATTTTATTGCCCGATATTTCGTTTAGTAATGTTGCTGTTGACAGCTTTCCGGCTTTGTCACCGTATGCTACACCACAGATAATATAATAATAGCATACAGATGCCTTATCCCATACAAAGAAACCGTGCCGACGTAACTAGCGTTTTTCGTCTGATTAAGCTGATTATTTTTATAAACACTTCAATCGTGTTTGGTTCCGTTCCACTGCTATAGATGGTGTTAGCAGCGACTTGCAAGTAAAAGGGTTTTCTCGGGTCGTGACTATTTTTTCCTTTAAATACAGTGACAATATGTTTTATAGTATTTTTTGTACGTTTTTACAGTTTCATTGTACCAAAATGTGTTACAATACAAATTTATAAAAAACTTGTGGCATGCTACAGAAATTTGAAACCGCGCCATCTATTGGAATCTATTTTAAATGATTTGTTCAAATAATCTTTGAAATGTGACTAAAGAGCCCAATACTCCATAATTTTGTGCTTAGGAGAGTTGATTAAACAAAAACATACAATTTTTATGATCAATTCTAGAAAATGGTAATTTTATACAAAATTCTATAACAAATCACTGTATATCGCGTCATCTAGTGACATCTATTTGAACCAAATTTTCTTTAATAGCGCTGGGACCCTGTGGCTACATTCATAGACGTAAGACAAGTAGCAGCCGAACTAGACACAGGTGCGTCAGAGCCACTTGACAAAATGTCAATGGAATTACGCTTTGTCTAGTTCTAGTGCCTCTTAAATAGCAATAGCGATGGTCAAAATGTCAGGGGTTGATCACGTGACATGTCGACAGCGCTTGGTCATCCCGTACGTTTTTGACATTTTACGAATAGCTTTCGTTTTACACCGGCTCCAAACGTTGGCCCCAACGTAGGTCCCATAGATATTCGTCCAGCGTGTGGATCTAGAAAATTTCGTTGGCACCAACAGTGGGACGAGCGTTGGTAATTGGCCAGCGCGTGTCGGTTTTATCAAAGGAAACGGTGCCAACATTCCCGATCTGTCCACGCGTTGGTGATTTGATCCGTCCCGTTGCAACACGCATTGAGTGTTTCCGTGTTTTATGATGTGTCCTCAACTACTATCTTCTTGGACGTGGTTTTTCTTTTTATTCAGTACAAGTATAAATTATAATATGCACGCAGTACTGTAAAAGCGATTACAGCAATTTCCGTATCGGACATCTATACATTGGCCCTGGCGAGACAGAACTAGTTTAATAGCCAACGTGTGTACGCCTCACCAATTAACCGACCAACGTTGGTACGAACGCTGGGACCAAAGAGAGGAGCCGGGGTTAAAGTCACTTGTCTAGAGCCTCTTGTACCTACTGTTTTAAACTAATAAGTACGTTAGCAACAGCAACTGAAAAATTGTTTTAGCTTCATTTTAAAAATGCCAAAGCATCGAAGGCTCTTGCTAAATTGTGATCGAATTTTTATAATAAAAATTTTTATTTCGGAAACTGTGAAAAATCGAAAGACTTAAAATAAGGTCTAAAAGTAAATTCTTCGTAAACGAAAACTTTCAACAAGCTAGCCCAAGCCTTTTCCGATATCAATTCGCCGAACAATTTCATTTTAATCAACATATTCCATAGCGTGCTCGCATGGTGTAATAAAACTATTCTTTCCATTCAATAATGATCGAACCGGTTGACAATAGCCGGGAACAGACTCAAATGATAATTGAAGAGCAGAATCAACCCGTTTAATGGTGATCAGGGATATTTTTCGCACAAGTGCACTTTCTAGCCACTTCCCTACTTCGTTCAGTTCATAATCTTTAACGTCCAGAAAATTTTAATCACTACCAAAAATATATTTACCTACATTGTAAGGAAAACTTTGCATAACTATACTAACCTACAATTTTGTTGACAGTTTATGAAGCAACAATATGTTTCGTGTTTTGTTTCTTGCGCAATGAAAACAGTTACAGTTTGCAAGGTACAGACGTAAATTGTAAATGCGTGTTTAATGAAATTTTAAAAATAATTTGATTTATGAAAGACTTCACATTAAGAGCTCCAACGAATGCTTTCATCAAACAAGTTCATGTTACTTTTTAACCGACTCTCTTAAAAGGAGGAGGTTCAAAGTTCGACTTTATGATTTATTAATTTTTTCTTTATTTTTACCGATTTCTCCGTCAATTGTGGACCGATTTTGAAACTTCGGAGATATATACAATAGAACTCTTTAATAAATGACAGTAAATCTCCCGGGATTGTTGCAATAGCATGTCTGTTTATTGTTTATACCATTTCATAACTTAACATTACGCCAGTACGCTCTTTCAGAATTCGGTGACAAAAAACGATGAAAAGACAACAGGAACACCGACTTCAGAAAAAGAAGTTATTTTACACTATCTACCTAGTGTTTTAATTTGGGTGTCGGTTGTATATATTTTTTTTTTATCTTACTAATATTATAAATATGAAACTTTGGATGGATGTGTGTGTGGATGTTTGTTTCTTACTCAATCACGCCTGAATAGCTGAACGGATCTGGATGAAATTAAAGTCTGGAATAATACATCTGCTACTTTTTATCCCAGTATAATGTTTCCTTGCGATGATAAAACACTTTTCATGCGGACGAAGCCGCAGGCAGAAGCTAGTATTCCATATTTTCTGTACTCTGATTATTCTACTTTTGTATATTTTGGATCTTACATTCCGCATCTATCATTCAAGCATCATTTACATCAGTACATAGGCTTACGTCACAGATCGGGAATGCTCAGAAGATAAACTTGCATTAGCAGTCTTAAATAGTTGAAGTGCTGTTTAAGAGTATAACGCTAGTTTGATTGAATAGCTCGTCCGAAAGCTTCTCACATATCGAGGTTAATGCATTTTGAAGCATCGTTCAAACTGCTGTACGTACAGAAATTGGTAACCATCTTCAGGCTGATGTTTACAGAAAAGGAAATAGTTTATGAAAGTTTAAAGAATGTTGCGAGAAGGATCGTATCTAGCGTACACATAATTTGCATAAGATACCTTGGTAGCCTATGGCTACCAAGGTATCTTATGCGTTCATATCCTCTCAATCAGATGGCTCTTTAGCCTCTTTGTCAAGCTGACTATCTAAGAATGACAAAAAGAAAAACATTTATTTAAATAAAATATGCACTGAAGTAAGGCTATTATAATCCCATCTGTTCAATATTATAATTGTAAAAGTGTATAGGTATATTTGGATGTTTGTAATTCAATCAATCGTCAAAGGTTTTATGGATTTAAAAGAAATATAAAAAAACAAAAAAGAAATTTGAATCCCAGTAGTACATTCCCATGGGATAATTTTGAACTTTTACGTGGCGAAGCCACTGGCAGACGTTATTTTTAAATAAGCAAGACTACATACACATAATATTTTGAATTTTTATTGACAAAAAAATAAACACCAAACTTTATTAAACCATTGTTTTTAATAGAAATTTTAAGTATTCACGTAACATAGGTACCACGCATTATGAATACAAATTATGAAAAGGGACAAAGAAAATATAACATTTGATGTACTTTCCTACGTAGAGTTGGATGGGTAAGAAAAGGTAGGGACTAAGTGATGACCTAGCAACCTTTTATGGATCATGATTAAAGGAGTCCAGACGTCACGGTTTTTGTCTAGGAGATAATATTGTATTGTATTTATCCACAGGGAAAAATTTATATATAATAGAAGAATAATAAACTTGATTGTATAGTCTGAACGTAATTAATATGCTGATCAATGGAATTGTTTATGGAAAGCATCGTCAACATGCATATTTTATTGAATTTAATGATGTTTTAATTCTCATTAAATTTAATTACAGGAAAACTTATAAAGTAGACTCCGGTTCATTAGTATAGATAAGCTCAAAATAATATTAATTAAACTTTTATGGGGCGGTTTCTGAATCAATTATTTGTAGTTACGTAGAACGTGTAAAACATAACCTAACTGCCAAAATTTTCGTCGGTGCTCCGTAGACCAATTGAAGTTTGACCAATTGGTCTATTGGGAAAATTACATGTTTCCATCGTCCAATTACTAATTGGGCTATGGAAAACACTGGACGTAAACCAAAACTATGTTCCATTATAACATTATAACCCTGAGTTCACACCAGTTTTCTCTACTTTGGGTTCAAAGAAGCCTTTGATATGTTTTTGGTTCACATCAAACTGTATTCAAAAATATTATAAATAAATAAATACAATATAATATAATGTTAGCTAATTATAGTTAATTCAATAATAAACTTCAATGAAAATATAGGAAAGTATGTAAACTGTTTGAAATGGCAACTTCACATAAAACTTATGTGTCATTATGGCGTCCATGTAATGCAATGTATACATTTTTGGATTAACTCGTTTGCCTCCCAGTGGGAAGAATTGACGATTTTTTTCCGGCTTAAATAAATATGTAATTCTTTTCAAGACAATAAGCCATTTTTTGAGTATTTAAGGGTTATCCATTTTGTTACAGAATATTTCAGACAGTTTGTCCCATCTGCATATTTTTTTCACTGTCGTACGTTCTATAACGTAGTTTTATTTTATCTGTGGTACGTGCAATGCTTACTTCTGTAATTTGATATTTTAAACCATCGACTATATAAATAAGTTTAAAAAAAAATTACAACCGACTTCCTTATAAAAACACTACAAAGTGAACAATAACTTTAATTTCGGCAGGCGGTGTCAAAACCCGAAGAAACGAAAACAGGGACACCCATTTCCGAAATTGAAGTTATTTTTCACTTTGTAGTGTTTTTATTTGGAAGTCGGTTGTATTTAAAAATGAAGTTTTTTTTTCATGCTTTTGGACAAGGCTTTACAATACTATTAAACTGGTCAGCGGAACATTTCTCAATTCTCCATAGCCTAGTTGGTAATGGGACGATGGAAACTTGTAATTTTCCCCATAGACCAATTGGTCAAATTTCAATTGGTCCATGGATCACCGACGAAAATTTTACAGATTTTTAGTCTCAAGTAGAATTGTCAAATACTTAAATGACTTGAAATTCTTAATTCAAAAGTCGAGTATAAAAAAGTTATTGTATTAAAAATAGGAAAACTATAATATACTTATCACAAATTCTGATGCATCTTGTACCAATTTAAAAATTATTAATCGCCGTGTAATTAACATTCCGCCAGAACAGATTTCCCAAAACGGTAGGATGCTCTTTTTTATTAATTAATTAAAATGGAAGGATAATCAATCTTGTTGACACAGTTTCTATACGACCGTTAAAATTGTTCCCTTTTTCTTGTTTTTCATCGATCTTATTGAAACCATAAGTTATTGAATTTAAGTATTAAAACGATGAGAAGAGGATATAATATATAAATAAACTGTGTACGTTTATGTTATAACTACTTACACAATGGGTCAATGATTTAAATTTTACCATGTACAGTAAAGATCCTAGATGTATTCCTTTAAAAGGAACAATACTCTCTAATATAAGATCTAACTTAACAGTCATATTGCAGCGTCCTCGTAAATCGTCATACCTATGTAAATGAGCCCTGAAATAAACCACAGGTGCTACGCTAATGGAGCCTGAAACGAAAGCTTAGCCGCGGACTTAGGAATTATAAGGTTTATTATTCTTAGCTCGTTTTAGGCAAAAATTATACTGATATGTCATCAGTTTGAGAAAAAAAAATTATGGATGGTTAGTTTATGTAGTTGTGTCCTGAAAGATTGCTTACCTTCTTTTTATGCATCAGATTGGGAGTCATATTCTTCTTCTTAGTGTCACTGGCACAACAGTTTCTAATTTACATTATTTCAGGCCACTGACCTCTATCATACAAGTACGCTGGACTAAACATCCTATATAAAATGACAGTTGATTTTTGTGTCGATTCAAAGCGCCCCGCTCGAGGTTCTCAGGAACTAAAATTGACACATGTAGAGATAGGTTAATACCGATATTTCTCAAAATTAGGTAATACTAATATATTCGCCCGGAAATATTATAATATTATAACTAATATATCAGTATTAGTGATATTTTTAAATTACACTAATATCAAAATAGTAGACTTGGCAAGGCGTATCACTCATCTACTGTATTGACTTCTCTTATTATGTTGGAACTAAATATCTCATATTGGTATTGGTTATGAATGCTATCTAATAATCAATAATAATATTATATTCAAAAGCAATGTGTAAAACTAAATTCTGGAATCATCATCATGATCATCCACAGCCCGACTTCGCCCACTGCTGAGCACAGGCCTCTCTCTTGTACCAATCACCACGTTCCTAAGCCTGGAATTAATTTTGGAATAATCACATGATATTTATAATTTTATTAACAAATTTTTTGAAGTCAAACAATTTATTATCTGCTTCCGAAACAGAGTTGAAAACTGATATAAGTCTTCACCTTGCTGGAATGCGATGTCACTCTTATTTGCACCTTAACACTACAGAGACAGGATCTCAGCGATGAGAGCGAGAAATGCGTCCGTTGTAAATGATTATCCATCTCATTTATTATTATTATTGTATAATAGATGTTCCCTTCACCGAATCCGATGGGCGCTAACCGAGTGAATCCGAATGATTGTAAGTATTAACTAAGTGTACTTGAGCGAGGAGATACTTGCACAAATGTACTAGTTTTAAGGATAAGTTGTTAGCCTATCCCTATATTTAAATCTCACTGACCTGACGGTAATGCACTATAACTTTACTAGCACGCTGTCCACTAGTTTATAGCTTGCAATCTGACTGAAAATAATTTTCAATTAACCTTTCCAGTCATTATTCTATTACTTAAAAATGAATCATAATAAAAATAACTGTTTTTTTCTTCTCTTACGTATTAAATTATTCTCACGATCGATAAAGCCTAGGCTGTGTCCCATCTCTAATATTAGTTCCATGGACTCTCACGTTAAGTCACGTTGCTATCAGAGCCAAAATGGCGAAAATCAAATGTCTTCATTTTGTCATCGATAGTATGCAGTCTAGAGTACTTGTATGATAGAGGTCAGTGTTTCAGGCCAAATCCTTGCCACTTCTAAGGCAAAAAGAAATGTATGAATGATTTTTATAAATACAGCCTACTCACGACTGCTTTATAATAATAATTTGCAAGAAATTAAAAAAAAACTATGTAAATAGATAAAGTTAAAAACTTTGCAGACCGGTCTATGGTATCTCAATATAGTATAAATAACTGAAAAATCAAGTCACAATGTACATTTTAATTATTGATACAATTTCGAAATAACTCGTCATTTTCGTTCCCTTTTTATCATTGGTCATCAGCGCGCACGAGAGAGTCAACATTTTTATTTTATAGTTTTGTCTCACAGTTCAATCAGAGTGATTGGCTACTGCTTAACCGGGTGATCCAGCGTAGACTTAACTAAAGCCTCCATCTAGAGCAAGAAAAATATTAAATTAAGCGACCGCACTGATGGCACCCTCTGAGGAGTACGGACCACGGTTCAGGGCATCGCTGGTGGGACAGCAAAGGGACGGGCTGGATCGGAACTATATATTATTTAAGGGACTCTATGACTAATTTAAACTACTGGCTCAGCATTGCGCGGGTTGACTCACACTAGGGTCGGAGCGGGCTTGACGGGAACGTCGCGACGGGTCTAGATGGCGAAGATGGAAGGAAGGCGGTTGTGTCTGAGAATTGTGCTGGTCTCTTGGTTCTCCTGGAGCAGGTGGTGTCGTCATCGGGAGTATGCCTCGGTTGGCAGATTCGGGAGATGTGGGAGGGTTCGTTACGGGTGTCCGATACGATTAGGGGATTATCGTTTGTGTCGCTCGATCCGAGATATCGCATATTTTCATCACTTGCCAAGTTTTCGGAAAGCAAACCTTTTACATTGTTGGTTCGATTTATTTTGTAACACAAATAGTTTTTGAACTTTTGGATTAGTTGCACAAAAAATTGTTCACGTAAAAGTTTATACGGCTTTTGATTGAGTCTCTAAAATGAAAGGAAATAAAGGTGTCAAAAGGTTAATTATAAATATTAGATTTCGAATACATCGAGACGTGGTCGCTCACAATGGGCCTTATCAGAAAGCTCAAAGTCACCCAAAGGACAATGAAGAGGGCTATGCTCGGAATTTCCTTGCGTGATCACGTCAGGAATGATGATATCCGCAGGAGAACCAAAGTTACCGACATAGCCCGAAGAATTGCCAAACTTAAGTGGCAGTGGGCAGGGCACATTGCTTGCAGAACGGATGGCCGATGGGGCCGAAAGGTTCTGGAATGGCGACCGCGAACCGGAAGACGATACGTTGGAAGGCCTCCCACTAGGTGGACTGATGACCTGGTTAAGGTTGCGGGAAGGCGCTGGATGCGAGACGCACGGGATCGGTCAATGTGGCGACGCCTGGGGGAGGCCTATGTCCAGCAGTGGACGTCTTTCGGCTGAAATGATGATGATGATGAAATGAAAGAAAATAAAGGTGTCAAAAGATTAAATATAAATATTATATTTCTAGGATGCAAATTAATGTGAAAATTGTCAAACACGCATTAGCTGCTGAAATTGACTTAATTAATTTTTAAAACAATAACTTCATTTGGCTTTTAGTTATTTTTGGCCTGTGTTGTTCGACTTGATTGGAAAGGCCTCTATTCCCTTGTAGATAATTTCTATCTAGAAGCCGGGTGATAGGATTAATAAACATAGCAATTTTACACTTCTCCTAAAGTCAGCAAAGGAAGCTGAATTAAAAAGGAAATCTTCTTCGAATAGAAGTTTCTGAATATTTACTATCTTCTATCCCCGAATAAATACTCAAGTCTTGGTCCCATTTGTGTGTAAGATCCCGACCGCCCTTGGGACGCCTCAAAGGCGATAGGTTCGAATCAAATTCAAATAACGCCCTTCCAGGATTTCCTTTCCTCGGTACATTACTTTCTATCCTTTACATAGTGTTATTATGATTTAATTATGAGTCAAGCCTACACGACGTTTGTATTTTATCATAAATACAGTGTCAGGGCCATTAAATATATAAAAATAATAATATTGCCAAGTTAAGTTGAATTTATGAATAAATGCTTACTCTAGGGCAATTTTCCAGATAGGTTCCCCTAAAATTGCAAAATTTACTCCCTTATTTAAGTAAGGATCCAGATTAGATTCGGGAAATTATAAATAAATTCTGTGTTGCCAGTGTTGTCGAAAATACTGGAGAAATTATTTTATAGCATTCATTTTTATTTCATTGGGATAGAATCTTTCTGTTTCTATGTCAATATGAATTTAGTTTAAAATTCATATGCATAATTTATTAAAATAGTAACATGTAATTAAAAATTAAAAAAAAAACTAGTTTTGTATGGTGTGCATGGTGCTTAAACCTTTTTTTCTCCCCATAGGTAACTGAATAATATTTAGCAGTTACGTAACTAAGCATTTG
The DNA here is from genome assembly GCA_964057195.1 of Orthosia cruda. Classification (NCBI taxonomy): domain Eukaryota; kingdom Metazoa; phylum Arthropoda; class Insecta; order Lepidoptera; family Noctuidae; genus Orthosia; species Orthosia cruda. Next base: position 30,170,299 of record OZ059836.1, on the reverse strand, counting down.
TGTCTATTACATCTAAAATTTAGTTTATAATTCATTTGCATAATTTATTAAAATAGTAACACGTAATTAAAAATTAAAAAAAAACTAGTTTTGTATGGTGTGCATGATGCTTAAACCTTTTTTTCTCCCCATAGGTAACTAAATAATATTTAGCAGTTACGTAGTAACTAAGCATTTGTGTCTATTACATCTAAAATTCAAAAAATAAAAGTTGTAATTAGCCACAGGTCACACAAAGTTATTATAGAGTAACGGGACAATTTATTAAATTAGTTTTTGGTCCGCTGATATAGTTACAAGTCTATTAAATTTTTGCCTTTACTGTGTTTTAAATAAAAGAGAGTCCATTTACTTCGGAAACTCTAAGAAAGGTACAAAAATTGGCTGATAAGAACAACGCGTTCGATGTCACAACGACAGTGTATTCGAACAGTTTTGCCACTCATTATAATTTGTTAAAATATCTATTGAAATCTAAACGAAATCGAATGTGAGTCATGCGTCCTGGTCTTTTTTAATATAATTACTTAGTTGTTATTAAGTCCATATTTTGTTTCAAATATATCAATATTTTGACAAATAAATGATATTTAAACCATAATTGGTATTTCTTCAGAAAACCTGTATGGTGGAAAATTATTATTTTTCAGTTTTGTCGCCATTTATTAATGGTTATCAAAAACGAAGCGTGTGAATGAAAAATCTAAAGGTGTTTTTATTAATGCGATGTGTAAAACACATACGAACATGCTAGAAAAATATGTGTTCAAATTTACTTGAAAGTTCTTTTTTACGCATTTATTGGTGATAAAGTTACCACAACCAATTGAAAGTTCTAGAGCAGTAGGTTTGTAAGTACCGTTTCTGAAATACAGGCTCGGGTGCCGAATTATCTTTCCGTGCAGTCCTCATAATAAATGAAGAAGCGAATCAAGCTCTCTCGTGTTCATGAAACGCCTTACAAAGCGTTTTCTTTGACACTGCGGTCAAGCATCATAATAATAATTACATTTTTCCTAACGGGCTCCTCCGTATAAGAAGAAGAACAATTTTTTTTATTAGGTAATATCATAATTCGGAGTCAATGACCGCTAGCAGTGTAGAGACTTGAACATTTATTGTCATATGTATCGATACCCACGGTCTAAGAAATTTCGCTAATTAATTTAATTTCACCGTAAAGGTATACCTATTCATTTTTGTTTCAGTATTCATTCGAACATTGAGCATTTCCTACATCATAGACACTCTAGACTAGACTTTCCCAACAACACCATTTCTAAACCATGACGTCATCAAAACTGTCCTAATATCCAAGTCTTATCATAATCGTGAACACAGTGGTTAAACAACTATCAAAACTTAGGTCATCTTTAATAACTAAGACCAAGCAAGGCCTTAAACTCAAATCTGTTACGGTGAACCGATTACCCCTTTGACCTTTACATACTTATCTTTTACAAGTGCTCTACGGATGCTTTTGTGGTGGTAAATAGGCTCTTACCTTAGGGCTATGAAAAGCCGTTTAGTGTTTTCGTCAGAAACAAAATAATTTACCTACTAGCTTATGCCATCGTATTCGCCCGCGTGAAAGTCGAAAATTTTCCCAAAGGATCATTTCTCTCCCTCTTGGTCCATCGCTCATCTCTGAGGATCGTGGTAAAGCATCAGGGTTGCACCTGGAGCGGATGATCTGCCTACAATGGTTTCTGTCCAGCGCATCCCACGACCGTGTAGAATTTGGAGGAAGACGAGTCATTCACTTGATCGGTCCATCCTGTTGATGAACGAACGCGCGATCTTTTTCCTTCGGTGTTCTCAACCACAATCAGTTTTCCAAATTCTCGTCGCATTGTGTGACGGAAATACGCAAGAATGCGTTGATGGCATATAGTGGACAAGGGAGTTTTTATTCGGAGCTGGGTCTGGTTCGATGCATTGGTGCGTTTCGCAATCCAAGCTATTCTTAGCGTCTCCAACACCACATCTCGGATGCATCAATCCTTTTTCTCCCTCGGGTTCCCAAGGGAATATATTCCCGGAACAAAAATAAAAGTATCCTATGTGCTATTCCTGACTATTATCTGTCTCTGTGCCAAATTGCACCCAGAGCTATCTAGCCGTTCTGGCGTGACGAAGTAACAAACATACACACCCATGAACTTTCGCCTTTATATTGTTAGTGTGATACACATAGTTAACTGAAATCTTCGTCTCTTAGCACCACTTTACATTACAGTAATGAATGGAAATGAAAATTTCCTAGAAAAAAAAACCATAATGGTGCATTGGAACGACACGTCTATGAGTAACATCAAGTGCGATAGAAGGTGTGAGAAACAGCAGCAGTCGATGCGTGAAGCTTGAGGGAAGCCTAGGATTGTCGAGCAAAGGACATCAACATCATAATTTCTGCCGAAAGACGTCCACTGCTGACCGACCTAGATCTGCAAGCGTCATCACATCGAAAGGTCTTGCCTAGTGTGCTTCTTACATTCAGTGGATTCTCACGGTGTTCAGTCCAGTGATAGTTCACATTCAGCTATATAGCATTTGATCCAAATTCGTTCAACTGTTTTTGCGTGATTGAAACACGTTGTAGAAAGTAGGATAACAGCCCCTTTACCAAGACGTGTCAAAACTATAATGGTTCGACTGCAAAAAAGGGACAGATGTATACAAGTCATATACATTCGTCCCTTACACTGGAAACAAACTTGCTCTAAGAGGTTAAGGTCACCCCCTTGAACTCTTTTTACCACCTACATTTTATAAAAGTTAAGAGCCTTTCTAAACACTTGGTTGGTCTCTGGTCCTATTTGGAAGGTCCTAACCAATTAAATTAAATGATTAGACCTTTGTGGTCACTTCTAATTTCGTGAAGCGGATAGGTTTAACAAAACGTTGTAATACAATTAACGCTGCTATAACAGCCACCCTATATAATGTTGGTTATTGGTGGATTACGCGCTTTACTTTGTGTAAATTATTTCATCACCACTGCTCTCAAAAACGGTGAAGGAAAACATCGTGAGGAAACCGGCATGTCCTAGAACCAAAAATTCGAAGACATGTGACATCCACCAACCTGCACTGGGCCCGCGTGGTGGATTATGGCCCATGCCCTTTCACAGAGAGGAGGCCCAGTGGGAACATTAATAGGCTGATGATGTGATGTGATTGGTTGGCCGAGTATAAGGGTTTTTCAATAAACTTTCTTCTTTGTTAGTTACATTGTCGAGCTGCAGACAAATAAACTCATACCATCAACTTTAGAACTCATGAGTTTCCTTCAAAATCCATTCAGGTTATGACAGAAAGTGTGTGACGCCTAAATCATTCGATATTGTCCAATACTATCCAGAAATTAGAAAGCTATATTGTTTTTCTTGATTATTGCCGAATACTGTTCAACAAAAAAAAAATGCCATTTTATTTATTTTGAAACTGGTTAAAACTACAACTTAGGAATACTATTAAGTTTGCCTTTAACCCTTCTAAACTAGTACCGTTGGTACTTCGAGTTAGAAGTAAGTGACCTAATTGGTTTGGCACCCACACTTTTCAATCCTTACCGCTCAAATAACTGTCTTGCTTTGCATAAAATTAAGTCTGTTTCAGCTTGCGCAATTAGTCGGGGGAAAATGAAGATTGCGCCTAGACTAACCAATTTATTGTACCTCTAACTTACTGGAGAAGTAATGGCAATGTCTACTTAAACGTTAATCCAATAAAGAAAGTCAATTCTGTTTTCTTAGTTAACAATTCCTGCCAATGAAATTATGTTGCCCCGCGCCCTTAAAATTAGTTTTAGGACATGGTGAAAGGGACGCTGGAAATGGTCATTTAGATTCTTTTATATTTAGCTATAGTATAGCTTTTAGGTCCTTGTGAAATTAAATTCGATTATTTTATTTCCCGATATTTCGTTTAGTAATGTTGCTGTTGACAGCTTTCCGGCTTTGTCACCGTATGCTACACCACAGATAATATAATACTAGCATACAGATGCCTTATCCCATACAAAGAAACCGTGCCGACGTAACTAGCGTTTTTCGTCTGATAAAGCTGATTATTTTTATAAGCACTTCAATCGTGTTCGGTTCCGTTCCACGGCTATAGATGGTGTTAGCAGCGACTAGCAAGTAAAAGGGTTTTTCCGGGTCGTGACTAGTTTTACCTTTAAATACAGTGACAATATGTTTTATAGTATTTTTTGTACGTTTTTACAGTTCCATTGTACCAAAATGTGTTACAATACAAATTTACAAAAAAAACCGATTGGCATGCCTCAGAAAGTAAAAACCGCGCTATCTATTGAATAATTAAGTGCTTAGGGGAGTTGATTAAACAAAAACATAAAAAAAAATTGATCAATTCTAGAAAATGTTAATTTTGCACACAATTCAATAACAAATCGCTGCATATCGCGCCATCTATTAGAACCAAATTTTCTTTGTTAGCGCTGGGAGCCCGTGGCTATACTCTTAGACGAAAGACAAGTAGTAGACGAACTAAGACACAGGTACGTCAGAGCCTAGCTAGCTAGCTAGAGCTAGTTCAAGTACCTCTTACATAGCAATAGCGATAGTTGAAATGCCAAAATGTCAGGAATTGATCACGTGACATATTGACAGCGTTTGGCCATCCCATACGTTTTTGACATTTTGCCAATTGCTTTCGATAAAAGTCACTTGTCTAGAGCCTCTTGTACCTACTGTATTAAACCACAAAGTACGTTAGTAGCAGCAACGAAAAACTTGTTTAAGCTTCATTTAAAAAATGCCTCGAAGCATCGAAGGCTCTCTCTAAATTGTGATCGAATTTTTTATAATCAAATTATTTTGGAGGCTGTGAAAAAAAAGAAAGACTTAAAATAAGGTCAAAAAGTAAATTCTTCGTAAACGAAAACTTTCAACGAGCTAGCCCAAGCCTATTCCGATATAAATTCGCCGAACAATTTCATTTTAATCAACATATTCCATAGCGTGCTCGCATGGTAAAATAAAACTATTCTTTCCATTCAATAATGATCGAACTGGTTGACAATAGCCGGGAACAGACTCAAATGATAATTGAAGAGCAGAATCAACCCGTTTAATGGTGATCAGGGATATTTTCCGCACAAGTGCACTTTCTAGCCACTTCCCTACTTCGTTCACTTCATAATCTTTAACGTGCAGAAAATTTTAATCACTCCCAAATATATCTTTACCTACATTGTAAGAGGAACTTCGCATTATTGTGCTAACCTACAATTTTGTTGACAGTTTATGACGCAACAAAATATTTCGTGTTTTTTTGGACGATATTTTAAATAGACTTTTTGTTTTTCTTGCGCAATGAAAGCTTTTATAGTCTGCAAACTACAGTAAATTGTAAATGTGTGTTTAATGAAATTTTAAAAATAATTTAATTTATGAAAGACTTCACATTAAGAGCTCAAATGAATGCTTCACAATGGCAATTACTGAACAAACAAATTCATGTTACTTTTTAACCGACTATCAAAAAAGGAGGTTTTCCAAAGTTCAACTTTATGATTTATTTATTATTCTTTATTTTCCTCGATTTCTCCGTCAATTGTGGACCGATTTTGAATTTTGTTTTTGTTTGGTATAATATGTTTCCAAATTGGTCCCGTTTAAATTTGGTGAAGATTTGATGAAGAACTTCGGAGATATATACAACAGAAATCTTCAATAAATGACAGCAAATCTCTCGCGATTATTGCAATAGCATGTCTGTTTATTGTTTATACCATTTCATAACTTAACTTTACGCTAGTACGCTCTTTCAGAATTCAGTGACAAAAAACGAAGAAAAGACGACAGGTACACCGACATCCGAAATAGAAGTTATTTAGACTATCTTCCTAGTGTTTTTAATTGGAAGTCGGTTGTATATTTTTGTTTCTTTTTATCTTACTAATATTATGAATATGAAAGTTTGGATGGATGTGCGTTGGAAGGCCTCCCACTAGTGGACCGATGACCTGGTGAAGGTTGCGGGGATCCGCTGGATACGAGGCACATAGGACCGGTCAATGTGGCGAAGCTTGGAGGAGGCCTAAGTCCAGCAGTGGACGTCTCTCGGTTGATATGATGATCACACTAATACTATAAAGGCGAAAGCTTGTCAGAAACATACACTTCTTACTCAATCACACCTGAATAACTGAACGGGTCTGAATGAAATTATAGCCTGGAATAGCACATCTGCAACTTTTTAACCCGGTGTAATGTTTGCTTGGAATGATAAAACACTTTTCACTTAAATAGTTGAAGTGCTGTTTAATAGTATAACGATAGTTTGATTGAGTAGCTCTTCGCAACGCTTCTTACTTATCGAGGCTAATGCATTTTGAAGCATCGATCAAACTGCTGTTCATACAGAAATTGGTAGCCATCTTGAGGCTGATGTTTACAGAAAAGGAAATGGTTTATGAATGTTTAAAGAATGTTGTGAGAAGGATCATATCTAAAATACACGTAATTTTCATAAGAAACCTTGGTAGCCATAGGCGTTCATATCCTCTCAATTAGATGGCTCTTTAGCCTCTTTGCCAAGCTGACTATCTATGAAAGAAAGAATGAAGGAAAGAAAAATTTAAATGAAATATATTATGAAGTAAGGATATTATAATCCCATCTTTTCAATATTATAATTGTAAAAGTGTGTAGGTTTACTTGGATGTTTGTCATTCAATCACACATCAACGGTTTTAAGGATTTGAAAGAAATATATGAGCACAAAAAATGTATTGTAATCCCTGTAGTACGTTCCCATGGGCTAATTTTGAACTTTTACGTGGTAATGCCACTGGCAGACGTTAGTTTTTTTTTAATAACACATAATATTTTGAATTAACTTAACACACAAAAAAAAACACCATAACTTTATTAAAGCATTGTTTTAACTATACATTTTAAGAATCTATTCACGTAACATAGGTACCACGCATTACGAATACAAATTATGAAACCCTTGAAAAGGGACAAAGAAAATATAACATTTGATATACTTGCCTACGTAGAGTTGGATGGGTAACAAAAGGTAGGGACTAAGTGATGACCTAGCAACCTTTTATGGATCATGTCACGGTTGTTGTCTAGTAGATAATATTGTATTGTATTTATTCACAGGGAGTGTTTATGTTATACATAATAGAAGAATTATAAACGCGATTATTTGTGTAGACTGAACGTTATGAATATTCTGATCAATGGAATAAGTTGATTATGGAAAGCATCGTGAACATGAATATTTATTGAATTTAATTATGGTTTACTTTTCATTGAATTTAATTACAGGAAAACTTGTAAAGGCAGAATCTGATACCTCAGGATAGATAAGCTGAAAATAACATAATTTAAACTTCTTTGAGGTGGTTTATGAATCAAGCATTTGTAGTTGAAGGAACGTGTCAATTATAACTAGATGATTAGGAGTTGTATTAAAACTTGGCAAATTATAATATACTTAACTCAAGCTCTGATGCATCTTGTACCAATTTAAAACTTATTAATCGCCGAGTAATGAACATTCCCCTGGAACAGATTTCCCCAAAACAGTAGGATGTTCTTTTTTATTAATTAATTAAAATGGAAGGCTAATCAATCTTGTTGACACAGTTTCTATGCAACCGTTAAAATTCCCCTCTTTTCTTGTCTTTCATCGATCTTATTGACACCATAAGTTATTGAATTTTAGTATTAAAACGATGAGAAGACGATAATTTTTTTAAGGATGTTTTGTTGTAGAATTAACTTCATTATTCTCAAAATTATATCACTTCTCGTCGTTTGCAATTAGCTTTAGCAGAGGGACTGTAGTTTTCTTTTTATTATTTTTGTGGTGGCTTAACGACCCATTAGTAATAAACTGTGTAAGTTTGGGTAATATCTATATAAAAATGGGTCCACACTGAAATCGTGAAATATAATATTTGCTGTCCTGTAAATTTTGTCGAGTTATACAAAAAGTTATAAAAAAAACCAGCAGTTACCTACATGAAGTACTCACTGAACGACTAACTTATCAAAATTAAAGTGTGTAGTTTTTTTTATATTTTATTATTTATCCCACAGTAAAATTCTTTATATTCATGAGTACTTAACCCCCTCAAAAAACTTCAGTGATAAAAAAAATACTATGTGCAGTATAGATCCCAGATTGTATTGCTTTAATAGGAACAATGCTCTGTAGTTAAAGATCTAACTTAACAGTCATATTGCAGCGTCCTCGTAAATCGTCATACCTATGTAAATGAGCCCTGAAGTATATGACAGGTGTTATGCTAATGGAGCCTGAAACGAAAGCTTAGCCGTGGACATAGGAATTATAAGGATTATTATTCTTAGTTCGTTTTAGATCAATGCTGCTGGTATGTCATATTATTATGGTTTGAGAAGAAAAATTGGTGTATTGGAGTGTCATTCTGAACTTCGACAGTTAATTATTTCGACAGAGTCTCAATTTCGAAAAGCAATAGTTCGACAACTCATTGCTTCGACAGAACATATATTCGACTAGCATTAGTTCGACAGATTATACTTCGACAACACACATCTTCGACAAACACTACTTCGACAGAACCCTTCTTCGACATGCACTTGTTCGGCGGATCTCTATTTCGACGGAACATACCTTCGACATCACGTGTCGGAGTTTCGGACTAAATTGAAGTGGATTCTGATTCGGCGTCATCGAGATTCCCATATCCTATTTTATCTCTATACTATCCTACACAATCCTAATTCTCCTCAATACTTTCGTGGACGCTTTGAGTACTTTGTCCCGAGGGTTAAACCCTGTTGCACTTCCACCTCTCTTCTCCTTCGTACCCCGCTTCACACTTCCAGCCGCTATGATGGCTCCTTTTTGTTACTGCAGTGCTTCTCTGGAACTCTCTACCACATTCCCTACGCGACAGCCCTCCTCTGAATGTGTTCAAGAGGAAAATCAAGGATCATTTTCTTTTGGAATGATATAATATAAGTATATGTATATATGTATTTACATATATATATGTTTTTTACTTATGTATGATGTAAATCTATCACTGTAAGGTTTGCTGGTTGAAAACTCTTTTTGAGTTAAGCACGCACACGTACATCAACTTTATGATCAGTCATGTTGTATACGTAATTTTTTGTGTACAATAAATAATTAAAAATTAAGAACAATAATTGAATTTCGCTATAAGGTTTTAGGTACAAAATAAAAACATAAATAATAATCAATAACGTTTTTAATTATAATGTCACAAATCTTTGTACAGTTTAATCCTTTCTTCAGATTTAAATCGTAACATAATAAATTAAAATGTCTTCTTTATTTAATTAGCTTTGTACATTGTATTAAAATACTTAATTACTACATATAACATAACACTTAAATGAAAAAATATAAACTAACTAAGCCGAAAAATAAACATGTCTAAAATATGGCGTCGAAACACTCCTTCATATCGCTGTCCAATGGTATTGTGCCCAAAAGATTGGCAACATCGCCACGATATATGGCAATGCTTATCCTCTGACCAAGGTAAAAGCCACCCTTTGGGTCACGCGAAGTGTCAACTAGGTGTCTACGCAGATCTTTGAATAATGGGTGAGCACTCGGACCCCACGGACCAAAAGTTTCAACCCCAAACGGCTCGAAAATATAACTACCGATGAGGTTATTATATTCCACCACTTGAGGCTGATCTCTGCAGCCGTAGTGGCAACTCCAGCACAGCACGACGAGGTAGGAACATGAGATGGCGCAAGCGTATCGTCGCAAGTCGCGTCCCACCCTAAAGGCCTACCCATCTTCCATGAAAACAAAGACATCCCGTCCGGTCTTTAGCCATCGTCGCGTGCCAGGCAAAAGACATGAGAGTAATTCTCATTTTTTTTTTGTTTATTTATTACACATGTGAGTAATAAATCAGAAAGTGTATGCTAACCCGCTTAGGAATGACATGGTATCCATGTCATTTTTCAGTAGCAAATGTTTTTGCAGCCTTTCGTTCTGCTGTAATTGTTTTTTCTTTTTGGTTTCTCAATTTTAGCCAAAATTCGCTGTATTTCGTTCTGTGTGCTTTTTATTTCTTTTTTCACTTCGGCCAAAGTTTTAAAAATGTTCTTTTTTCTTCTATTGAGTAGAGTATTCCACCTCATATGCCAGCTTTCAATTGAATTTTGAGTAGAAGGAAATCCACACTCAATGGAATCTGCAACCGACCACATTTCCGGTGGATAGGATGGTGGTACTTTTGAATATGTTACTTTAGGTGGCCTTGTCTATTGTTAAATTTTTTTGTATGTTCCAGTGACAAAAAAAAATTGAAAACCAGTCGTTAATTGGTTTTGCATCAACGAGTAAAACTTTTTCTTGGATTTTATTAAAAACTGCGGGGATTTCAGATGCTGGTATTTAATTGCCAAGGCGAAATTTGTTTAAACTTGTGCGCATAGTCTTGTCTGTCTTGTCATCATAGCGGCTGGAAGTGTGAAGCGGGGTACGAAGGAGAAGAGAGGTGGAAGTGCAACAGGGTTTAACCCTCGGGACAAAGTACTCAAAGCGTCCACGAAAGTATTGAGGAGAATTAGGATTGTGTAGGATAGTATAGAGAAAAAATAGGATATGGGAATCTCGATGACGCCGAATCAGAATCCACTTCAATTTAGTCCGAAACTCCGACACGTGATGTCGAAGGTATGTTCCGTCGAAATAGAGATCCGCCGAACAAGTGCATGTCGAAGAAGGGTTCTGTCGAAGTAGTGTTTGTCGAAGATGTGTGTTGTCGAAGTATAATCTGTCGAACTAATGCTAGTCGAATATATGTTCTGTCGAAGCAATGAGTTGTCGAACTATTGCTTTTCGAAATTGAGACTCTGTCGAAATAATTAACTGTCGAAGTTCAGAATGACACTCTTCATAAATACCGCCTACTCACGACTGCTTTATTACAATAATTAGCAATAAATAAAAAAAAAAAATACAATGTAAGTAGGTAAAGGTAAAAACTATGCAGACCGGTCAATTTTCGGTTTCTGAAATCTTTTTTCTTCTTTTTATTTTCGATAGGCTCGCGCTTGACCACTATCTCACCTGACAGTAAGCGATGATATGGTCGAAGATGAAACACACTTGCCTAGAAATAACCTATTTTTGACTTAAATACCCCTAGATTGTAGCTGTCGGGAAAAACTAACTCCGGCAAAGAATTTCACTCCTTAGCTGTACGCATAATAAAAGTGTTCCCAAAACTTCGGACTTCGTAAACGCGCATCAAAGTATACAGTTTGAAGTTTACTGTTATCTTATTTTATAAATCTTTAAAATTATTTAAGTGCTCCAAAATTTACTTTGAGACTTATTAATACATTCAACTAATACATATGTGCAACTTTTACAAATAAACAACTCTAAAAAGTGTTAAATAAACAATCATAAACATTGTCTAAAGTGCAAATCATTGAGTGATTCTACGAACATTCGTGGCTAGTGCACGGGAACATCGCGGTTACGAGGACCACGTAAGAGCGGTAACAGCACTCCTCATCGGCCAGTGACACTTTGTTGATGTGTTGGAAGCAACTTTTTTTTTTTTGACATTTGAGGACTCGTTTATGAGGCACCTCTAAGCTCCAGTATTTACACTCGTCGCATATTGGATCAACATATAACAAGCTAAGTGGTGACAAGTATATCATAACATATTTTAAATAAACATGTTAGGATCACCTGAAACTAAAATGAAATGTTCCTCGGACACTCATTTGAATAGAGCGCCTGCAGCGAGTGACGAGCAATATAACCGTAAACGTAAACAGCCTGAGTCAGAATTTTCTGAGGCGATTAGTGCATTATCACTGGATCTGAAAAATACTTTGAGCGAGTGGCGACGTGACATGGATGGCAGATTATCGATAATTTCCAATAGCGTTGCTAGTATAACAACAGAATTAGCCGCTATAACGGAAGTCACCACTGCAATCAAAAGCGATGTAAGTTTTCTCCGCTCGGAACAGCTGTCTATCAAACAAAGCATAAGAAAGCAAGACGAAAAGCATAGTGCACTGACAGAAGAACTAGTCGACATACGTAAGTCCATTCAACATACCATGGACGAGCAAACGGACATTCAAGAGCAAGTCGCTGATTTAAAAAAACACAACAAAAATATGGAGGTTTTGAAAATTACTATGGCTGGTCTACTGGCTAAGATATACTACATGGAACAAAGCGCTCGAAGTTGCAATATTGAGTTGTGTAACATACCTGAGAGGCGAGGTGAAAACCTAGTTACTCTGATTGAAAACATCGGAACTAAAATAAATTTTAAAATAACACAGAAAGACCTAGTCGCCATACATCGCGTCCCTCATGCTCATGAACATAACGATAGACCCAAAAATATAATTGTAAAGTTTACTTCTCGAATGCTCAGAGACAACATGCTCAGCGCCTGCAGATTATTTAAGAACCTGAACGCAGATTTGCTTGGCTTCTCAAACTCAAAATTACCAATTTACGTTCATGAACATTTGACCCTGAAAAATAAGCAGTTGTTTCAGGAATGTCGTAATGCAGCCGCCAAACATAGCTTCAAGTTCGTGTGGGTCAAGAACGGCACCATCCTTGTCAGAGAAAAGGAAGGAGCGCGAGCATTCGCCATCAAATCTTCGCAAGACGTTGGTAAAATTAAACCCTCCTCGCCGGCGGCGGCTGGATCTTCATTTGTTATTTGACACTATAACACTATTTATTCGGAACTTTGAACCGTGCTGCCGACCGATGTTGCTATCTTTGTTTTGCCAAGTCTATGTGTTTATTATGTTATTTTGTTTTTGTTTCTGTCACGTTGATTGCTCTGCTTACACCTGCTTATTTCACTTAATAATGATCAAATCGCAACTATCCTCTAAGTTATTATTGGTTTATAACAGTATGCTCAAGCATTTGTTTAATGTGCCACTATATTGCTCACATTGTATCGCTGTCGTGTTGCTCGATTCACTCGCAGTTGGGAAAGCTTTATTAATATTTCATATTGTCATACTTATTAGTAGCTTTTTCTTCAGTAATGTATGATCTATCTCTTACTGTTTACTATCAGAACTGTAGGGGAGTTCGCACCAAACTGCATGTGCTAAACGTAAATATATTGGCTAACTGCTACGACGTTATTGTCTTAACGGAAACCTGGCTTACGCCGGAGATATCTGACGCCGAATTCATTGATGATCGCTATGCTGTACACAGGTGCGACCGTGACCGTGAAGCCACTGGTAAGAAGGAAGGGGGTGGAACACTGATAGCGATTCTCAAATCATTACGTGCGGTTAGAATCAAACATGTCCCAACTCTATATGCCAGCATTGAATATGTTATTATTCAGATACCCAGCAAAAACAGGGGTAAATTAAATATAATTAGTGCAGCCTATATACCACCAAAAACTGCGGAATCTGTCTATGATTCCTATTTTCAAATGTTAGATGCCTACCTTATCAATACTGACGTCGAACGCTTCTACCTGATCGGTGATTTCAATTTACCTGCTCTTGAATGGGATACCAACACCAGTAACCACTCCACCTTTGGTCAAGTCTGCGGAAATAACGCCCCCGTGAGTAGAGTTGTGAGTAATTTTCTGTACTCACATAACGCTATCCAGTACAACACACATAAAAACATACGTAATAATATACTCGATCTCTTTATCAGTAACGGTGACTGCACATTGTGCGAAACCAATGACATTTTATTACCTCCTGATCAATATCACCCCCGTTTTATGTATTAATCCCTTTACAGACACGAAATAGTAATATGAAACGCAATACAACTAAAAGGTTTAATTATTTTAAAGCCAATTATGACGCTATTAACCAAGATTTATCGGAAATAAACTGGGACTACTCTCTACGTAACTGCTCCGTAGAAGAGTCACTTTTGATAACATTAAAATTTAGATTATAGAAAACGTCCAGTGACTCTTCTACGGAGCAGTTACGTAGAGAGTAGTTAACAACAGTAAAGTCGTCGAGGTTCCCAGTTTAGTTCTCACCGGCTCTCATACATATATTTAGGAACAAGTGTAGAGCCTGGATCAAGTGGAAACAATATGAAAATTTATCTGATTACGAACAGTTCTCGCTTTTCAGATCCCGATTTCATGTTGAGTGCAAAAAAAAATATGACCGGTATATCAATTCGGTTGAGGACAGTATTAAACAAAATGTAATTATTTAAATTGTCGCTGGGGGGATAGCAAAGGGACGGGCTGGACCAGAGCTATATATTATTTAAGGGACTCTAAATAATTTAAACTACTGGTTCAGCTTTGCGCGGGCTGGCTCGATTTAGGGTTGGAGCGGGTTTGACGGGAACGTCGCGACGGGCCTCCTTGGCGAAGATGGAAAGAAGGCGGTTTGTGTCTGAGAATTGTGATGGTTTTTAGGCTCTCCTGGAGCAGGTTGTGTTTTCATCGGGAGTATGCCTCGGTTGGCGGATTCGGGGGATGTGGGAGGGGATTATGATGCTTGACCGCATTGTCAAAGAAAACGCTTTGTAAGGCGTTTCATGAACACGAGACAGCTTGATTTGCTCATTCATTTATTATGAAGACTGCATGGAAAGAAAGTTTGGCACCCGAGCCTGTATTTAAGAAACGGTACTTACAAACCTACTGCCCTAGAATTTTCAATTGGTTGTGGTAACTTCATCACCAATAAATGCATAAAAATAATTGCAAGCAATTTTGAACACATATTTTTCTAGCATGTTCGTTTGTGTTTTACACATCGCAATAATAAATTTTACCAAAAAAGAAATTATGATGAGTGAAAAAACTGTTCGATTACACTGTTGTTGCGACATCGAGCGCGTTGTTCTTATCAGCGCTGCTGTTAACCCTAGATAACTAAATGTTCATCAACTTATCAACATCTCTCTGCAAAAGTTGAATGTGCAAAGTTCCCGGCACCCTAAGATCTCAGTTCTTTCTCTACCTTCCTAAAATTTAAGATAAAAAAACCTTCCCTGTAAAATATATTTTGATAATTATTGTCCATTGACATGAAATATATATTTATAGTTAAATTTATGTCCCTTTCTCTTTTAATTACAACACAGTAAAGACGAAATCGTTGCCTTATTTAATAGACTTGTAACTATATCAACGGATCAAAAACTATTTTTATCAATTATCCCGTCCTTTCAATATTTTTTGTGAACTTTGTGTGACCTGTGGCTAAATACAAATTTTAATCTATGAATTTTAGACGTAGTAGACTCGGTGAATGCTTAGTTACTACGTACTCGTAACTCCAAAATATAATTGTGTTATATATTATGGTGAACAAAGCGTTAAGCACCATGCACACTAAACAAAACTAGATGTTTTTATTTTTATATTTATTTTATTTACTATTTTAATACATTATACACAATAAATAAACTAAATTCATATTGCCGTTCGAATAGAAAACCGAAAGAATCTAAATAGTCCGTATTCATTTCTCCAGTATTTTTATAATTGCCCGGGTCTAATCTGGAACCTGATTTAAATATGGAAGTAACTATTGCAATTTAAGGGGAACCTATTGTAACGTATCGTTAGCTTAATCGAGCTAACGTTAGCTACGTTAATAAATAAATAAAAGTAATTATAAATTAAGATTAAGGAAAAGGATATAGGGTATAAACTAAGGGGCCGACTTCACACGTCCTTGGTTGCTTATGGTCGACAGCTAGGCAGGCAGCAGGACGGTCAGGAACTCTTCAGAAGTCGCGGAATGCTCGAGGTAGGCAGGTGGGGAACAGGTAACTCGATGGACAAGCGGGCAATCGGACATGTAGCCGTATAAGCTAGTAGTCAGGCGGACAGGAAGGCAGGCAACAAGGTATCAGTATGTGCTGGGCTGTGGAGTCTCAGGCAGACAGCCAAGTAGGGTTCAGAATCTGCGCGTGCCGCTGGCGGGCGCGCTGAGGCTACGCGCGTCGCTATAGACTTGATTGATGCAACTCTTTCAACACGTACTGGACTGGCACACCGATTATTATAAGCAGTAAAAGTACACTTAGAGACCAAATGCGATTTTTTTACAGTTTTTAGAGAATTGTTTCACTCTTTTACAAGCTGGGTTTTACAGTTTAGAGTTTTCATCAGTTTCAGTTTAGTTCATCATTTCAGCCGAAAGACGTCCACTGCTGGACATAGGCCTCCCCCAGGCGTCGCCACATTGACCGATCCTGTGCGTCTCGCATCCAGCGTCTTCCCGCAACCTTAACCAGGTCATCGGTCCACCTAGTGGGAGCCTTCCAACGTATCATTTTCTCGTTCGCGGTCGCCATTCCAGAACTTTTCGGCCCCATCGGCCACCCGTTCTGCGAGCAATGTGCCCTGCCCACTGCGACTTAAGTTTGGCAATTCTTCGGGCTATGTCGGTAATTTAGGTTCTCCTGCGGATATCATCATTTCTAACGTCAACGTCTAACGCAAGGAAATTCCGAGTATAGCCCTCTCCATTGCCCTTTGGGTGACTTTGAGCTTTCTGATAAGGCCCATTGTGAGCGACCACGTCTCGGTCCCATAGGTGATCACTGGCAACACACACTGGTCGTAGACTTTTGTCTTGAGACACTGCGGTATATTGGACGAGAAGATACCACGCAACTTCCCGAACGCCGCCCAGCCGAGTCGGATTCGACGGTTGATTCACTTTGTAGTACTCAGTAGTAAAACGACTATCGGCGTTCGGTCTAGATTCAAAACTAAAAAACTGACGCCCGTTTTTCATCGTTCTGTGTCATATCGTCTAAATTTTAAATTCAAATTTCAATTAAGAAATCAAGACCAGAACGTATAAAAACGGTTCACAAAGGGGGTCAGTCTACGCTACCCTTATAATTATGTACACCTAGCTTAAATAGGGTCTAGTTCATGGTACCTATGTTACGGTCTATGCTTTAAGAAAATAAAATAGACAGATGTCATGTCAAAATGTCACACAATGTGTGTGAAAATGTCACAGTAGAAATATATAGCAAGAATTACAAATTAGCAGAATAGTTCAGGTTTTAGATATTAAAACAATCAGAGATAACTAAAAGTATGCTTTTCAGATGATAACAATAGAAAGAAAACCTAAAAATGAATTACAAAAGTTGATAAAATATCAAAAGATATGAAGGTATGGTTTGTATAGTGTTATGAAATGTAAATAGACTTAAAAATATGTGCCTCTGTTTAGCAGAATACCACACTATCTGAAATTGAAGCATTTATTCATAAATTTAACTAAACTTGGCAATATTATTATTTTAATATATTTATTGGCCCTGACACTGTATTTATGATAAAACACATACGTCGTGTAGGCTTGTCTTATAATTAATTCAAGATAACACTATGTAAAGCAAAGGACAGAAAGTA
This sequence comes from Orthosia cruda, assembly GCA_964057195.1. NCBI lineage: Eukaryota > Metazoa > Arthropoda > Insecta > Lepidoptera > Noctuidae > Orthosia > Orthosia cruda. Next base: position 30,152,862 of record OZ059836.1, on the reverse strand, counting down.
ATGTACCGAGGAAAGGAAATCCTGAAAGGGTGATATTTGAATTTGATTCGAACCTGTCGCCTTGGAGGCGTCCCAAGGGCGGTCGGGGTCTTGCACACAAATGGGACGAAGACTTGAGTATTTATTCGGGGATAGAAGATAGTAAATATTCAGAAACTTCTAACGAAGAAGATTTCCTTTTTACGCCCGCTTCTTTTGCTGACTTTAGGAAAAGTGTAAGATTGCGATGTTTATTAATCCTATCAACCAGTTTCCAGATGTAAATTATCTACAAGGGAAGAGAGACCTTTCCAATAATGTCAAACAACACAGATACCAATTAACTGAAAGCCAACTGAAGTTATCGTTTTAAAATTAATTAAGTCAATTACAGCAGCTAATGCGTGTATGACAATTTTTCACATTTATTTTTATATTAGAAATCTAATATTTATAATTAACCTTTTGACACCTTTATTTCCTTTCATTTTAGAGACTCAATCAAAAGCCGTTTAAACTTTTACGTGACCAATTTTTTGTGCAACTAATCCAAAAGTTCGATACCTATTTGTGTTACAAAATATCGAACAAACAAAGTAAAAGGTTTGCTTTCCGAAAACTTGGCAAGTGATGAAAATATCATAGCCCCATAAATATGAGATATCTTGGATCGAGCGACACAAACGATAGTTTGCAGCGATGACTTTATCACTTTTACACTTTATTGCACACTAAAAATAACTTCCAGGATGATAAAGTAACGAATGGTGTGTTTTTTGGAGGTTGTATTCACTTTTAGAGACTAAAATATCGATTAATTTAATAATATCGATACTTTAATCCACAAACCATTATTTTCTTTAAAAATATATCGTAAGTATTGAAACGATAATAATAATTTTATTTTTCCTACAAGGCTCCTCCGTATAAGAAGAAGAACAATTTTTTTTATTAGGTAATATCATAATCTGGAGGCAATGACCGCTAGCAGTGTAGAGATTTAACATTTATTGTCATATGTATCGATACCCACGGTCTTCGAAATTTCGCTAATTAATTTAATTTCACCGTAAAGGTAAACCTATTCATTTTTGTTTCAATATTCATTCGAACATTGAGCATTTCCTACATCATAGACACCCTAGACTAGACTTTCCCAACAACACCATTTCTAAACCATGACGTCATCAAAACTGTCCTAATATCCAAGTCTAATCATAATCCTGAACAAAGTGGTTAAACAACTATCAAAACTTAGGTCATCTTTAATAACTCAGACCAAGCAAGGCCTTAAACTCAAATCTGTTACGGTGAACCGATTATCCCTTCGACCTTTACAAACTTATCACTTACAAGTGCTCTACGGATGCTTTTGTGGTGGTAAATAGGCTCTTACACTAGGGCTATGAAAAAGCCGTTTAGTGTTTTCGTCAGAAACAAAATTATTTACCTACCAGCTTATGCCATCGTATTCGCCTGCGTGAAAGTCGAAAATTTTCCCAAAAGAACATCTCTCTCCCTCTTGGTCCATCGCTCATCTCTGAGGATCGTGGTAAAGCATCAGGGTTGCACCTGGAGCGGATGATCTGCCTACAATGGTTTCTGTCCAGCGCATCCTACGACCGTGTAGAATTTGGAGGACGACGATTCACTTGATCGGTCCATCTTGTTGATGAACGACCGCGCGATCGTTTTCCTTCGGTGTTCCCAACCACAATCAGTTTTCCAAATTCTCGTCATCTCTGCACATTGTGTGAACGAAATACGCAAGAATGCGTTGATGGCATATAGTGGACAAGGGAGTTTTTATTCGGAGCTGGGTCTGGTTCGATGCATTGGTGCGTTTCGCAATCCAAGGTATTCTTAGCATACATCTCCAACACCACAACTCGAATGCATCAATCCTTTTTCTCCCTCGGGTTCCCAAGGGAATATATATCCCAGGAACAAAAATAAAAGTATCATATGTGCTATTCCTGATTATTATCTATCTCTGTGCCAAATTTTACCCAGAGCTATCCAGCCGTTCTGGCGTGACGAAGTAACAAACATAAACACTCACGAACTTTCGCCTTTATAATGTTAGTGTGATACACATAGTTAATTGAAATCTTCGTCTCTTAGCACCACTTTACATTACAGTAATTAATGGAAATGAAAATTTCCTAGGAAAAAAACCATAATGGTCCATTGGAACGACACGTCTATGAGGAACATCAAATGCGATAGAAGATGTGAGAAACAGCAGCAGTCGATGCGTGAAGCTTGAGGGAAGCCTAGGATTGTCGAGCAAAGGACATCAACATCATAATTTCTGCCGAAAGACGTCCACTGCTGACCGACCTAGGTCTGCGAGCGTCATCACATCGTAAGGTCTTGCCTAGTGTGCTTCTTATATTCAGTGGATTCTCACGGCGTTCAGGCCAGTGATAGTTCTCAGTGGAGATCATTCAGCTAAAATGATGATGCTGACTGTTGATTGATAGGCAGAAAACGCTACAAGCGATCTTTTCGTGGCCCTCAAATAAGGCCGTGTTTACACTATCAGAGTGAATAAGAGCGGTGGACGTTGACGGATGGTGTTTGTACACACGACGAGGGCCCCTGTGGTTCTGCGTAAACAACAGGTTTATTTATTTGCAAAGTTTTCTGAGTATTATAGTGCTGGCGGAAGTTTTGGGACTTACTTTTTCCGAGGGCTGTTTGTGGTGGGCTTATTATCTACTTATGGGAAGGATAAGGCTTGTTGACGGTGAATTGTGGCTGCCCTTCGGATTGCGAATGTATTGAGTGTGATTGGGCTGTAGTTTGTTTAATTATGAGGCCTAAGCTCATGTTTTTCCGAACTGATGATCTGGTAAAGATTGCGAAAATTTGCTGAAAGTAGGAATTGTGAGGCTGATCATTATCGCGATGCATGACTGCTATAAGTATATTCAGGGTATTTTTCAGCTCTAAGTTCGTTGACTTTGTGTGTGTTTTTTATGATTTCATATATACTTATTTTTATAAAAATACGGACTGCTTAACAATACATTATGTTAAAAAAAATTGAAAAAAAGATTATGATTATGATTATCATTGGTATAAAATTGTCTAGAGAGTTTGTCTCTTAATTCATCTTAGGCCCGATTTTTCAATAGTCTGATAACTTTTAAACCAGGAATAAAAATGGCGGTTTGACAGCTTTTGTATAGAAAATATGTCAAACGGCCATTTTTATTCCTCAGTTAAAAGTTATCAGACTATTGAAAATCTGACCTTAGTGCTTTAAGAAAATTTGATTGTGTTAACAAAATCAAGTTATCTAATTATTTTTTACGAATACATGAATTGGAAAAAACTTTTTTTTTTATTCCACCTACAGAGTTATTTGTAACACTAACAATAACATGAAATGTTTACATCAGCAACAGTCATAAATCGCAACATTTGGTTTTACAGCTGTTTTATCACTAAATGATTTTTTAGAGCAAACATTTATGGCCTGAAAGAATGAAACTATTTGGTTTGTTAGTAATAAATCTTTTCTAAAAAATCTTCAGAAGAATTCAGGAGAGCCAAAACTATTATTATTATTGAGGCTTAAAGTAAAGTTTGTAAGATTATTTCAAAAGTTTAAATCTTAGAAATCATAGTTAAAAAACTTTTCACAAAAATATAAACTGACTTAAAAGCAAAAACTAAAAAGGGTAAAATAACTTTTGTTTCGGCAGTCGATGTCTTTGGTACCTCTTGTTTTTATAATCTATAATAAGGTATTCTAAAGGATTGGCAAAATATCCATAAAAACTCAGTTTACATATTCGTGCTGTTTGTCGCTAAGGAGTTCAGTTTTATGTTCCATATCTTGAAAACTGCTAAACCGATTTTGATGAAACTTGCACTATCTTGCAATAAGTTGGGGGTATATTATATTTAAAATAACCACGATCTGATTAGTAGTTTCGGAGAAATACGTGGACAAACATACATACAATTATAAAATTTGGCACACATTAGAAGCCCACATAGAAAAACTTGTGCAATGCCAACAATATTACACATACGTATCGAATTGATTCCTCCTTTTTTTTGAAGTCGGCAAAAATAGCATTTATATTGGGCCATAACCAATCGAGTTTTAGAATTCCTAATACCAACCTACACAACTTATATATATATAATACAATGTAATATAACTTCGTGTTTTCTAAGTAATATTATTAAGGCAACTCCAGCTAAACATAAATTAGGTTATTGCCGTTCGTTAACACATTAACTTAGTGTTAACTAATAGTTAGGTAATGAAGCAATCTTGTCTCTACCGCAAGTTTGGGTTCTTAGTACAGCTTCCAATTTTGGTTAGTTTCTTGAAGTACCATGTTTCAAGACTTGCGTGAATATTTGATGTATTGATTTTGACGCGACAATGCAACAAATATACATTGCCATATTTTTATAGAAATGTTTCAATACCTATATTCAATACGCTATTTTTCAAATTTTCTGCTGGCTGTGGGAGAGTGGGAGTCGGGCCTCTGGCTATAGGCACTACCGTCACCCAACATAGATGCTATGTTGAGTGACAACACCTTCCGGATCGCTACATGTCTGCGTTAGGCACATCATTGTCAATGTGGTGAAGCAGTCAACCGCCTCGGTCACCATGGCCTATCCCGCAGTAGGAGCGCTGGCCGGATAGCACGGCACGCCAGCATTACATCATACGTCAGGCTCTTGTCACCTGGGTGCCAGCAGGTTTAGAACCCAATGGCTTGGCACGCGACGATGGGAAGAGACCAGACGGGATGACCATAATGCCTTGGAAGGTGGGTAGGCCTTTGGTTTGGGATACAACATGTGTCGACACCCTTGCGCCATCCCATCTTCTTAGCACGGCGGGCTGTGCTGGGGTGGCTGCTGCCGGTGCAGAAAACCTTAAACGGCACAAATATAACAACCTTACTGGAAGTTATATGTTTGAGCCGTTTGGGGTTGAAACATTTAGGTCCATGGGTCCGAGTGCGCATCGAGTTTTTCGATAAACTAGCACAAAACTCGTCGACTCTTCACAATGACCAGAGGGCTGGCCTTTTCTTCGGCCAGAGAATCAGCATTGCCATCCAACGTGGCAACGCTGCCAGCGTTCTGGGCACGTTTCCTATTGATATCGATGTGGACGAATTTATTGATGCACAATGAGCCCTTTTCCCTCTCCCCTTTGTAATTTGTTTTGTAGGTTTGTTTTTTTACAATATTCAATTGTATACATGTTAATAAGTATACAATTGAATATTATAAAAAAATATTTGGGTGCACGGTTGGCGCAGTGGTTGAGCGATTGACTGCTGTGCTGCGTGTCGCGGGTTCGATTCCCGCACAGAACAAATAATTGTAGGACCTACAGATAGTTGTTCCGGCTCTGGGTGTTTGTGCATGTGAGTTTATATGTTTGTAAACGCACCCACGATACAGGAGAAATTCCTAATGTGGGGCAAGGTTTATAAAAAAAAAATATTGAAAATTTGAATTAATAAAAAAAAAATAAGTTTATTGACACAAAATACCTTTGTATACAATACCAAGTGCATTTCACATAGGTACATTGGATTTTAGAAAAGGGCGCACAAATAGTGAAAAACCCTGCCTCCTAAACTAGGGGAACCCTGTGACCTAGGAGTCAGTGTTCTACTGTAACTTCTTGTACAAAACAAATCTTTACTTACGTAATTAAGAAATAAATAAGAATTAGGTAAAAAAGAAGAAATTTGCTATGTAATAGTTAGGTAATGAAGCAATCTTGGCTTAAGGTACCGCAAGTTTGGGTTCTTGGTACCGCTTTCAGTTTCGGTTTGGTTCTTGAAGTAGTTCCAACACCTACGACTAGTTATTTATCAATAAATGATTCACTGTGAATGACTGGGTTCATTTTGCTATTGTTTAAATATGCATGACATGGCTTTGTTTTATCTAGAATTTTTGTGTGAAAGTGTACTTAATTTAGTGATTACAAATCTCTGAAAGTCTGACAAACAGTCTTGCATACGGAAATTGTGTTACTCAGTAAGTCATTTTACTGATGGCGCGATGCAAATAGATTTATATCACACCGATTTTTACTAAGCCAAATTGCAAGTATGTTCACATGCTTGCAATATGATGCAATAAGGTAGTTTACTGAAAATTTGTTTTTATCCGTCAGCTAGATTAATAAAAAATATCGGACACGTATTTTTCTTTTGACACGTAAACATAAAGTGACGACGATATATTATAATGCGTTGAAATATTGTGAAACGTCACGCCACCGCTAGTAAGCTTTATATTGCCATAGTAATGTCACAAGCCCCCTCTCGTGAACTTTGATGCGCTTTAACTTTGTGAATTTGTATTGATTTCGTAAAGACAAAAATACGTGTCCAATATTATTTGATAATCTCACTGACGGACTAAATAGAATTATCATTTTTCTACCCAGGAAACATGCCTATTCAACCGATACGCATTTGAATTTTTCATAGAAAATACGTGCGTTACATCGCCTATCGACGCAATATAAATTACGTCGCGCCATCAGGAAAGGACCTCACTGGTCTAATGGAAGTCAGACAGGTATTCGCTTAATTGGAGTTAAGCTACAGCTACTTACACGGAAAGCCAACCGATATGTAACATAGTTGAGCAAAGGCTAGGCAATCCCAAAAGTTATAGGTACTTATAAAGTAGCCTATCAGTAACAATAAAAAAACATCATATGTAGAAGAAAAAATAGTTAATTCCAATAAAACTCTCGTTTTTCATGCTTGTTATAAAACAGAAAAGAACAATTTTGAGATACCAGATGTCCAGCTTGATCATGACACCAAAACGCTATTATCCATACAAACATACAGAATATAACTTGAATTAATGTTTTAGCATCATTAAACTCTATCAACATGCAAGTTCTCTAATTATCTCAGCCACTAACACTTTCGTGGCAACTTTGTCGACTTTGAAAATGATTTGTTGAGACAAAAATAAAAGTTGGGCAACTTTCCACGACTCAAGTTGACTAGTCTAGAAAAGTTTACGAACGAGAATTGTTTTCGAGATAAAAGAGACAGAATGTAGCTATCACCGTTTCAGTAAACATAGAAAAAATTACAGAGCACTGAACTTTGTAAATCAAGAGATACATAAATTTTAACAACCTTGAACCACCTCAACAAAGATAAAATAATGTAATGTTGAGTACTAAAAACTTACTATCCGATGCCGAACTTCTACATACAACTAGAGAAATTAATGAAAGTCTCCCGACAAATGTTCATCTAAATATGCAGAAGTGTTACACTTAATTAAGGCGCTATATACGCCCCAATGTTAACGCAGTACAGGGGGGTGACCATAAGCTCTTAGAATAAGGTTATTTTGAAATAGAGTAAGTGACAGATGTATACACGTCTTTTACATCTGTCCCTTACACACACTCAAAATAACCTTATTGTAAGAGCTTATGGTAACCCCCCTGGCAGTGCGCCCGCTCGATGCCAAAATATCAATATTGAACCTCCTTTGAACAGTTTTGTTTGCAAAATATTATTTGATTTACATATGCTATATTAGTTATGAAAAATTCCAGCCATCAAGTTTTCTGTGTAAAAATATTTTTTATAACACATTTGCTCGTAAAGGGCCTCTTATTTCACCGATTTCAATATCGTAATGTATCTCATTACGTACTTGTACGTTATTGTAATGTAAAACGCACGGTTTATCAAGATGCTCCGTCTAAACGAACGGTACTTTTTTAAACCTTAGCAAAGAGTTTTTATGTCAGAAAAGTGGTCAACATTTTATGAATAAAATTAAATTTGGGAGATAAAATATAATAAATAAACATTTAATTCTTTAATTTTGATCATAAATTACAACCATTTATCTGTAACAAAACACAAAAATATTAATTTACTTTATTAGTAATACTGGCTGTTTTTGTGCCTTTGCCTTAAAAATAACGCTGATGCGCGCGCATCGCTAATTTGTGAACAAGTAAACATTCTTGAAGTACGTAAGTAAGTAAGATTTATTCGTTTAAGAAAGTCCAAATTTTATTTATTTTCTCGCAAATATGTTATAAAACGTCGTATGACATACGTGTGATTTGATAATTACAGCCTCTGCTTTCTTGTAACAATATCGCCTCGGCTGTAATTTTCAACTTACCGCACTTATATCATAATGTACTATAAACATCCAAGTCGTTTTGGAGGAGTTTCCAAAAGTTGTGAAAAAATATCGTGTTGTTAATTACTTTTTTAAAGCAAAACTATTAGTTACACGAAAAAAACCTTGTGTTCAAAATTATGTACATCAATCAATTTTTTTTCAAACCTTTTAACTTAGCCGTTACTAAGGAGTATGTTTTAGAATGTTGCCTTTTTACGACACTAAAGGGTATGTAGGCCCTTAATGAAGGGTCCATGGCTCGTATAAAACCATTAATATCTGTGCTTTAACACAAAACTGAGAAGCACAGAAGGTTGGTTCCAAACAAGGAGTGAAAATGCACGCACATATAGACATGCGTCTACGTAAGAACATTCTCGAGCGTCATTTGCTGGAAATCGCCGTACGTACTCGTCTATGTGTGCGTGCGTTTGATCTCACTCTTTGTATTGAACCATCCTTCTGAAACTATATTTTTTTTCTGTGGCGTCAAGCAAAGCAAAGCAGTGTGGCACTAATGGCTCAGCTCTAATGTCCACACCATCTGTCAATGTCATGTCTTTGCCCGCTTTTTGTAGCACTTATGTACGAAAGTCTAAGTTCTATTCACTTTATTATAATGTTTCTCCTTTTTATTTGCTGTGATGACCGGATGGATGGGTTTATAATTTGGTGGATAGCTTTTGGATTACTGGTTTCTTATTTAATCATGGATTAATTATAATAACCATACTCGTAGATGCAGGAATAAATACTTAATAAAAAATATAAATATTTTAGTTGTGACTAGCACAGGAATTATAATAGAAAAAAACAAAATGTAAAAAAAACTTCTTGCGAGACCAAAAAGACTCCTATCTCAGCATTTCCAGCGCACTACATTAAATTCATAAAGTACTGAGAAGAAACCGCTTTTGTATACAAATAATTAATTAATTATGAAATAAAGCCGTTTTAATTATGAAGCAGGAATGACACAGGCGCAAACAAGAGAATTACACGAATCGTTATTAATAATGGTCATTGTTACGGGGAGAATAACTTTGAATTTGTCCACCAACGGTCAGCGTCAGTTTAATGCTTATTATTCTTCCAAAATATGTGAACCTTTTTCCGTCATTAATATTGTAGCTTCACACAATGAAGAGCTTATTACGGAATGAATTTTGTAACGATAGCAGTTCTTCTACAGAATGAATTTTATTACGATGGGGGTTTCCTTTTTTTATTTGTGTGCTTAAAATTGCGTTTTTAGCCTATTTTCATACATAAAATAATATGTAAGACACAATATTTATTTCTACAAGCTTTGTATGTAAGTGTGTTCGGGTCAAATCTTGCAACTGAATTTTAAACCATTTATCCTCCACCGATTAAGTTAAAATTTTGCGTACACGTTTAGTTTAGATGACAATGCATGGTTAGCTAAGTGACTTCATTCAAAGTTCAATATGGCGGACTAGTTTTTTTTTGTTAGAAAGGGTTTGCTGGGAACAATACGAAAAAAAGCTTGTTTTAATTAATGAATATTTTTTTCTTTGAATATAGGAAATGATTATATGCGTTGATATAGATACTAATTATATTTCGAAGAAGATAGATTTTTCTAAATTCTATAATACTTTTAGAATAGTTTTAGAACAATTTTGCTCAAGCAAGCGAGTGATAGAATGTATAAATTTTTGGACTTTGGGGTTGGTGGGTGCGCCACTGCAGACAACGGTGAAGGAAATCATTGTGAGGAAACCTGGACTTCTAATTAATTTAAGTATGAAATCGCCAACCTGCATTGAGCAAGGGTGCCGTGGTTATCAATGCCTTCAAGTTATCAAGGCCCCTCCTTCAGGGGCCTTTGCCTTGTATTAGGACAGTTACAGGGTGACATTATTATTATTATAACAGTTCTTAACGAAAAACATGATCGTTTAATTATGTATGTTACATGACTAGGCTAATAAACTAGGCTAGGTATTTTACAAGCTTTTTATTAACTTGCAATGTATGTATGTAAGTGTGTTCGGATCAAATCTTGCAACTGAATTTTAAAGTAATAAAAATAATAAAATTACATTACACAATACATCAATAAAATGCTTTAACAAGCTTATTACTATTGTGGGAGACTGGTGCCTAAACTAGACTGCAAGCCTGTATTTCAGGACACCAGGACTCCGCCCTTAAGACAATCATTATCTCGATGAATTATTTTTAGGTAGGTATTGAATCTAGATCGGTGAACACGGACATATTAGTTATTGACAAGTTTTTGTTAGTATGAGAGTGTGTGGTGGTGAGTGTGTGTGATGGTGAGTGTGTGTGATGGTGCGTGTGTGTGTTTTTAACATTAGTAGTATTACACTAAAGTAGCAAGTCGTTTTTCGGTGTCGTCATAATTAAATTCTTGTAGGAAGGAAGTTATTTTATTTCTACACATGTTCTTAGTAAGATTAACTATCGGTAGCATACTATTAATGTTATTGTAAAGAAAACCACCTAGATGGCAAAAGAAACGCTTCGAGAATTGGGTTGAAAGACGAATGTCTGGGCGATCTACGGGGTTGTAACGTCTCTTACCTTGTGAAGTCGAAGGGTGATATTTTAGCATAGAATGTTTTTTTTAAATTATGCTTTTAATGAAAAGTTGACGCACTGTCATAACTTTGGCTTCTTTATATAAGAGCTCTGTGGGGTAACGGTAAGGTAGAAACGAAGACACTTTCAGTATGGCTCTTTGCGTTCTCTCCAGGACAAGGAGTGTAGACTTCGGAGCTCCACCCCATACATTGGTATCAATGTATGGGGTTAACAATGATTGAGCGAGGGCAAAGTATACTGATTGTTTTAGCTTCGCATCTGCCACCTCCCTCAGAGTTTTGAAGATGTTTATCATTTTACGTAACCTAGTGTTAAGTGCATCAATGTGATCCCGAAATCTAAGGGTGTCTTCTATCTATTAATATTCCCAGGTATTTAACAAAGTAGTTATCGTCCACCGATTAAGACGAAATTTTGCATACACGTTTAGTTTGGATGACAATGCATGCTTAACTAAGTAACGTCATTCTTAATCCAATATGGCAGACGGCCCAAGATGGCGGACTAGTTATTTTTAGTGCACTGCCATGATATGGGTATCAAATGAAAGGGTTTGCTGAGAAGAATAACGAAATAAAAAGGTTCATGAAAATAAAAATAGAATATAGAATAGAATATACTTTATTGTACACCATAAAATTATACACATAACAAGAAAAACTTTTTTATACGGGTACAAAGGCGGTCTTATCGCTAACAGCGATATCTACCAGACAACCTTTGGATGGACTGGAAAAACTTAGAATAAAAAGGGGGTAGTCGGCGGTGTACTGCTATTAGATTAAAACATAAATAAATACAAGATTATATTACTTTAACAAATACTATACATAAACCTATATATAAACATACGTACATAATATGACATGAAATTTATAGAAAGAGAAAGAAACAAAAAAGAAAAAGGGTTAAATAATGATGATAGACAGAAATTTGATCTAAATAGAAAAGCGTTAGAGAGAAAGAAATCGTTTTTAACCAGGTTTTTAAAAGAAACGAGTGACTGGGCTTGTCTAACTGACAACGACAACTCATTCCACAATCGCACAGCCTGGACTGTAAACGATTTGTCGTAAAACTTAGTGGAACGAGCAGGCATCAAAAGTTTCAAATTCTCCGATGATCTCAAGTGTCTAGAATGTGTGTCATGAAGGAACTTAAATCGTTCTTTTAGATAAGTGGGGGTTGTAGGTATAAACAGAATACTGTAGAGTAATGATAAAATATGGGCATTCCGGCGAAAGCGGATTGGCAGCCACTTGAGTTTAATTTGAAATTAGGCAACATGGTCATATTTGCGTAAACCTAATATGGATCTAATACAAAAGTTCTGGAGTCGCTCAAGCTTATCTAGCTGCGCTTCAGTTAGGTCTAAATAGCTGACATCGGCATAATCCAGGATTGGGAGAGGGAGGGATTAGGCGAATACAGTTTTGGTGGCAGTAGTATCATCTTAAGACTGATGCAGTCACTACCAACAGCATTAGACGAGATAGATTCAATGCTCTTCTTAACATCAAAATCGGAGAACTGGTTAAAGACGAATGGTGAATAATCGGGAGTAGGAAGAGACGAAAGATCATTTAACGTTTTTGCTTTGATAGTACCATTAAAGCTAGAGGAAATAGAAAAATGTTGATTAAGTAATTCAAGATCTATATCTTTAGGAATAGAATCTTGGCGCGATTTTCCCACTCCCATTGATCTAAGAAGTTTCCAGACTTTAGCTGGGTCACCGTTTTAGCTATGAAAATAATGTTTTTTTTTGAATAGAACATGTGGTACTTCGTAATCTTGTCCACATACCTCTACTAGCTTTTAGAGATAGTCAGACTAGCAGCAGGAGATGTGATGTTAAGACTCATATCAATAGATAAAAACTTTATGGCCATGAAATGATTGTCTTCGGTACCTAATTGGCTCCTCTTTTTATACGCACTTGTATATATATTTACGTTATATATTAGTCTATATTTTGTAGCTAGAATCTGTTGTAAATAATATAAATGTAAAACAGAGAAAAAGTATGTTGAAGGTATCGAGTAAGTAGAAAGTACTTCAAATCAATCTGCATATTGTGAGCAAGACGATACAGATAGTCTGATAAACCCTAACAAATGACAACAAAGCCACAACAGAACATGAACACACACAACACACAGAACAGAACACACACTATATAAGATGACGAAAATTCTAAGATATAAAGCACAGCAAAAGCTGAGTAGACCTCTTGATTTATCCATAAGTCCTCTTTTACGACCAACGGGAATTTCCATCCAATTTCATATTCGGATTATAATATTTTATACTCCACGATCTACAACCGAACGATTTATATTGATGAGATGCTTAAAAAGTTTAATTTCGTCAGGATACGTTCGGTTCGTAAAACTTTTAATAGAGCTTTTCAATGCGGACGCAAGTTTAAGCCAATTTTAATTACAAACCACCGAGGTATTTTGTCGTTGATAGTTATACGTACGACGTACGTCACGAGACTTGAAAAAGATACGGCTTGCTTCACGATGTCTGAATAGCAACTTCTTACTGAATGAATTAAAAAAGCCAAGTGCGAGTCGGACTCCCGCACTGTAGTAAGTTTAAAATTATTAAAAATATTTTAATTATATGATGTAATTAAAAATTTACGGTTTTCGCAATTATTCCTTTATCTGTGTAATTTTAGACGTTGATTTGTACCAAATTTCAAGATTCTTAGCTCAAGGGAAGTACCCTGTTGGTTTTGATTCCGTTGCGAGTGTCGAAAATTTGCGGAAATTTGCGACATAAACATTCATCTTTTGATTGCGTTGGCTTAGAAGTTTGATTTTTTCACAGCTGAGTATTTGATATAAATTTCAGCTTGATACCTTTACGCGTTCCTGAGAAAAAGGATCTTGACAGACAGACTGACGGACGGACAACAAAGTGATCCTATAAGGATTCCGTTTTTTCCTTTCGTGGTACGGAACCCTAAAAACGGTCATGTGCGAGTCGAACTCATGCGCCGAGGGTTCCGTACCTAACCATTATAACGCTATGGCACGATGGTATCCAGTGTGCCTCATGCAGGCGGCACTTAGACTTTGGCTGCGCTAGCATCACGGAGGCCGGGTGGAGAAAATTAGGAACTGACCGAAGGGCGGCGTGGAGATGTCCTATGTGTCGAATTTCCTCACCGTCAGTGACCCCTTCCCCCTCTCCACAACCAACACCTGAACCTGCGTCTCTTGAAACGATCCTGAACGAGATTCGTGAGCTCAAAGCTCAACTGGTTGGCCTGCCGACGCTTTCTGACGATGTCAAATGCATAAAAGAGGAACTCAAAGAACTCAGGGCTACTTGTGAATTCGATGGCAAACGGTTAGACGATTTCTCTGTCAAGCTTGCGGGCATTGAGACTAGGTTGGTTGTTCTTGAGCATCTGCAGGAATCTGTGTGCACTCTTCAATCGGACATTGATTTGATTAAGTCGGAGTTGTCCGCTAGCGACCAGAGATCAAGGCTGAACAATGTGGAAATTAAGGGCATTCCCCTAAAAAAGGATGAAAACCTGTTTGCTATATTGGATAAGATTTGTCAAAAAGTAAATTTTACATTTCCTAAAACCCAGATCAACTACATATCAAGGATTCCATTGTTTAACACAAAAGATAAGTGAATTGTGGTCAGCTTCCTGAATAGATTAATCAAGGAGGATTTTGTTGCGGCTGCACGCTCTTTCAAGACCTTATCCGCCCATGACCTTGGATTCGTAGGCCAAACGAACCGAGTCTACGTGAATGATCACCTTAACTCCGACTCCAAAAAGTTGCTGAACAAAACCCGAACTATAGCAAAGGAGAAGGACTACAAGCACGTATGGGTCAAATACGGAAAGATTCATGTCCGCTGGCAGGAAGGATCGGCTGTCTTTGTAATATCTAAAGATAAAGATTTAAACAAGCTAAATTAGAGTGGCACATTATTCTGTTATCATTATTATTAAAAAATATGTTAAAACATATGTCTAGAAGTAAAAACATTTTAAAGTATGTATCAACAACCACAACTGTTTCTTACTTAAATTTTTACAAAAAGTTTAGCATCGCTGACGTGCCCAATGCTTTGTCATCTCGCTTTTGTATTCGCATATGGGCCTTTTGTTTCTCTTATCGCGCTGTTCTATTCGCTAGAACATCCCAATCCATGCTTATCTCGCTCGCACTCATTATTGAATCTTATTACTGCCTGCTTCTTTGCACGCTTGCCTGGGATATCGCCGCTTTTTTTATGCCTTTTGGCAGACGTGTTTGCGATAATACATTAAATACCCTCTTTACAAGTTTATTATATGCTTTTAGTTTGCTATATTACAATAACTATGAGTATTTATTATCCGTAACCATTTTCATACTTAAAGCAATCATTATTCTTTTGGTGTTTTCATATTACTTGAGTGGTTGTTATCGTGCAAGTAATTGTGTTGCTATAACTTGTATACATCAATGTCTTTAAACGACGGTAAAAGATTGCAGGTATATTATCAGAATGTTCGTGGCCTCCGTACAAAGACTGAATCCTTCTTTCGCCAACTATGCTTATGCTCATACGATGTTATTGTATTAACGGAAACTTGGTTGGTAGATGGCATATCAAATTCGGAATTATTTGGTGATCAGTTTATTGTGTGGCGTCGCGACCGGGATTACTGCCTTACAGGTCAGTCTCGTGGTGGTGGTGTCTTGGTGGCCGTCCGTAAGTGTATTTCTGCGGTTCCCCAGCCGCAATTTCACTCCTCGGCTGAAGACCTGTGGGTAACTTTGAGTGTGCGTCAGCCTAACACGAGAAATTACTTTAAATTGAATATTTGTGTCATCTATCTGTGTAAACAAAACCGTGGCTATTCTTTTCCCGACCAATTATCAAATTTTCTCCATAGCTTAAGTAATATAGTGATTAACAATCCAACCAACAATTATTTAGTTGTGGGTGATTTTAACTTGAGTGGAATTTTGTGGCAATTAAATAATAACACATTATTACCAGTAAATATCTGTAGTTCTGACGAGTATGCGCTAACAGATGAGTTGCGTCTTTCAAGGTTAAAGCAGTGTAATGGAATATTAAATGAACACGGTAAGATTCTAGATTTAGTTTTATGTAATGAAACTGTGCGAATGTTTGGTGCCTTTATCACCTGTCGACAAATATCACCCGACCCTTTGTATCGACGTGAACTTTGCCGAGTACACTTATCTAACTCCAGCTCCTTTTATTAGTTACATTTATGGCAAAGCAGACTTTGTGGCCATAAACAGGGAAATAGCAGCTATAGATTGGATGAATGTATTCTCTGATATGTCGCTTAATGACGCCGTAAATTACTTTTATACTACTATAAGGGATATCCAAAATAAGTTTGTTCCTACTAAGACAGTCCTTCACAGCTCATACCCTATTTGGTACTCTGCGGCACTCAAACGCCTGATTAAAGAGAAGGCTAAATATCTTTGTAAATTTAAGACGTATGGCAGACTTTCAGACGAGGCGACCTTCAAACATTTACGTGAGCGGGTTAATAAACTTGAAGCAGATTGTTACTCCAACTACTTAGCCGATACAGAGGCCTCCATTGAAAAGAATCCTAAACGCTTTTGGAGCTTTGTGAAGCAGCGATCTAAGTCCAATGCAATGCCCAGTTTCCTTAAGTATGGTGATGTCACGGTTTCTTCTCCCGAGTCTATTTGTAACGCATTTTCTTCCCACTTTTATTCTACTTTTCTTGATCATAATAAAGATTTTCCTACTATTCATTGTACTCCCCAAACTGTTATAAATCCCAACATACTCTCCGATATTCACTCAATTGAGATTGACCTTAATGTTATAGTCAAGCTTATTAGTGAAATTGATCCATTTAAATCTGCTGGTCCGGACCACCTATCACCTAGATTTCTGATTGGGTTTGCTAAAACCATAGCCTTGCCAGTATCTCTATTATTTAAAAAATCGCTCTCTTCATGTTCTGTTCCTCAAATCTGGAAGTCTGCCTTTATAACACCGGTGCACAAAAAAGGGCACAAAAACGAAATAGTTAATTACAGACCTATTTCCAAATTGTGCATATTAGCTAAAGTTTTCGAGAGGGTGGTCTACAACCAAGTTTACGCAGCGCTGAGTCAGTCCTTTAGCCCTTCTCAGCACGGATTTCTTAGGGGCCGATCAACAGTGTCTAATCTGGCTTTACTCAATGACTTTCTAACGGACAGTATGGACCATGGGGCACAGGTCGATGTCGTTTATACCGATTACAGTAAGGCGTTTGATAGAATCGACCATAATATTCTTAAATCAAAACTTTCTAATAACGGTATTAGAGGGGATCTTCTCCGTTGGTTCATTTCATACCTTGAAAACAGATCTCAAGCTGTTTTTATCAGTAACTACATGTCGAGCTGGGTTTCAGTTCCCAGTGGTGTTCCCCAAGGTTCCTTGATGGCTCCGTTACTTTTTATCATTTATGTAAGCGACATCGACTCGTGTTTCCACAACTCATGTTTACTCTGTTTTGCTGATGATATGAAGATATTTTCTTCAATATCATCAGTTGACGATATGAATGCTCTCCAATCTGACCTGGCGCGACTGGATGATTATTGCTTGATTAACAAACTCGATTTGAATCCTGTTAAATGCTCAGTCATCTCCTTTAGCAGAAAACGGGTCCCTCTCCCTACAACTTATAAACTTAAAGGGCAGCTATTGCAGAGATGCGATGGTGTACGCGACCTAGGTGTATATCACGATTCCAAGCTTTTATTCAATGTGCACATTGAGCAAATAGTCGCCAAAGCTTCGAGGTCACTGGGTTTTGTTATGCGACTCGCAGGGTGTTTCAAGAGGGCCAAAACCCTTAAGATTCTTTATTGCTCTTTTGTGAGAAGTCACCTCGAATATGCATCACAAATTTGGAACCCTTGTTATGGCAAATACATTGATCGTATTGAAAATATACAAAAGCGATTTATTCGCTTTCTATGTTTTCGGCTTCGTATACCATACCATTCTGATGATTACTTAAATCTTTGCAAGAAATTTCATTTGCAACCACTTATAAATCGTCGTCGACTAGCGGATTGCACCTTTCTTTTGAAAATTATTTCTAACGAGATTGATTGTCCTGATCTCCTGCATAAACTGCGCTTCAATGTCCCCAGGCGATCGGCTAGATTCAATCCGCCTATCTCCACTCCTTTTTCTTATTCTAACTACAGGCAAAATTCATACATGGTGCGAGCGAGTAAGGACTTTAATATTCTTTGTAAAGAGTTCTCATTCGACCCATTTACCACTAAAACCTATTCGGCACGCACTCGGCTGAATGCTGAATTTTTAAAAAGTGTTTAGTTCTTATTGTTAGTTATTTAAGTCGTTAATAAGTCGTGCTTTTTAGTGATCCTAAGTTTTCTACTACTTTTTCTGTTTCTATCCGTGAGAACCTGTAATTGGCTCTATGTCTCATATACAATTGTTATCCATCTGTTATAGCTGTTGGTTCTCCTAATATTAAATAAATAAAATAAATAAATACTAAAATTGGTATCATTTTTATTGTTGGCTAAGTTTTAATGATATGGGCCAAATTTGATTTTCGCGAAAACTTGTAAGTACCAAAATTTACCTTAATTATAAACGTTTTATTTATTGGTATTTTTCCTTTATTTGTGCTGTAAGACCAGATTTTTATACCCTAAATAGGGACTTACTGGGACTTCAGTATCTGGTATAAATTTCAAATTGCTATGTCCACCCGTTCTTTAGGAAATTGGTGGTGACACATGGACAGACGGACAGACGAACAAGAAAGTGATCTTATAAGAGTTCCTTTTTTACCATTTGAGGTACGGAAACCTAAAATGGGAACAGAATTGTTATTCATCTTCATCATATAGGACGACAGACGTCCACTTCTGGACATATGCCACCCCCAAGCGTAGCCACATTGACCGGTCCCATACGTCTCGCATCCAGTGAATCGCTGCAATCTTAACTAGGTCTGTTGCGAAATTGCGTTGGAAAGACTCCCACTAAGTGGACCAATTCTACTTAGTGGTAGGCTTTCCAACGCAATTTCTTCCGGTTCACGGTCTCCACTCTAGAACTTTCTGCCCCTTTGGCCATCCATTATTTATTTTATTTATTTTATTTATTTTATTTATTTTATTTATTTTATTTATTTTATTTATTTTATTTATTTTATTTATTTTATTTATTTTATTTATTTTATTTATTTTATTTATTTTATTTATTTTATTTATTTTATTTATTTTATTTATTTTATTTATTTTATTTATTTTATTTATTTTATTTATTTTATTTATTTTATTTATTTTATTTATTTTATTTATTTTATTTATTTTATTTATTTTATCTATTTTATTTATTTTATCTATTTTATTTATTTTATTTCACAGTTTTAGGAAAACTTACAGCTAAAAAAAATTTACACAAATGAGAGTAACAAAAGTAAGGCCAATTACAAGTTTTCACAGATAGAAGAGAGCTCATAAACAAAAAAGAAATTGAGAAGGTAGACATTTTTAAGTAAACACAGTAACATAAGCATAAAGAAAACGAATATACAACCGAATTGAGAACCTACTCCTTTTTGAAGTCGGTTAAAAACGTGACTCAAACAGCGTGATTTTAGTAAATTAGTTAACATCATCAAAGAAGAGATCTTAAAGAGTCCTTTTTAATTTTGAAATGCTAGTATTGAAAACATCGATGTCGACGCCTTGGCAGATCGCACGCTCTTATTAAATATGCATTTCGTCTGTAATTCGTTCCTACCACAGGAGTATGCAATAGACAGGGATTGCGCCGAAAAGTAGAAGGAATCCGCAGTCCAATTTTGCTCAGCAATTCTGGCAGCTCGGTTGAACCATTAGCGATTTTAAACAAAAACACCAAGTCAGCAATTCTTCTACGTTCAGAAAGAGGAAGTAGATGGAACCTTTTACAGCAAAGGAGATAGGTGGGCGAATAAGTTTTAGACCGGAATTGAATATACCTTAAAACAATTTCTCTGTATGCCTTCCAATCGATTGATGTCAGTGTTGTAATTGGGATTCCAGACTTGAGAGGCATACTCGAGATGGCTGCGAACAAAAGTACAGTAGAGAATTTTAATGGTTTTGATGCTCCTGAACTCAGATGAGACTCTCAAAATGAACCCTAGTGATTTTGATGCTTTGTTAATGATTTGATCTACATGTTGATCAAATAATAATTTTGAATCAAATACAACTCCCAAGTCTCTGACTGTGCTAACTCTAGCCAGGGATTTGTCTGAAAGTTTATATTCAAATGTGATAGGTACGGGCTTTCTAGTGAAGGAGCACACGTAACACTTGGAGACGTTTAAATGGAGCTTATTAGTGATGCAGTAGCACTGGAACCTATCTAGATCCTCCTGCAATGACAGAGCATCTGATAAGGAGGATATCTTTGACATAATTTTCATGTCATCCGCATAAAGAAGTATTTTAGAGTGAAGAAAGCAAGAATCAATATCATTGACGAATAAATTAAATAAGAGGGGCCCCAGTAAAGAACCTTGAGGAACACCAGATGGGATATGCATTGATCTTGATGAATACCCATTCAGCACAACAGTCTGGCACCTGTCCTCCACATACGACTTAAACCAACGAAAAAGAATACCCCTAATGCCCATCGATAGAAGTTTACGCATGAGAACGTCGTGATCAATTCTGTCGAAACATTTGGCATAGTCAGTGTATATGACGTCGATTTGGGACTGATCAGACATAGCCTCAGACAAAAAGTCACCGTGCTGGTGTTCGCTGAAACTAAGCCTGAGAGCAGAGTAAACTTGCCTGTACACAAATTTTTCTAATATTTTCGCGAAGACGCATAATTTGAAAGAAAGAAAGAAAAAATATTTAATTGCCACAAAACGACATACAAACATTACATTTCAAGAACGAGAATAGTGGTTAACAATAGTGTTAGTAGTTCTTAAATTATGTTAGAAATTTAAAATAAAAGACAAAAAAATAAATGCGAGTGTAAATAAAAGTAGATGCATGTCGTGATTGTGGCAAGAAGGCTTCCACTCAGCATAATGCTGTGCCGTGGGGGACCCACAACACGGCGCTGTTTTTCAGTGGTCGCCTAGGACGTGACGTACGGATACCAAGGTCTGTAGTGCATGTAAAAATAGGTACAAAAACAAAAAAAAAATACAGTAAGATATTTAAAATAAACTACGAATAAACTATAAATATTATTATGTTTTGAATAAAAGGAATGCAGGTATCAGAAACACCGAAGAGATGCATTTACGGCACACGATTGACAAAACAGAAAGTGCGGGTATTACACCCGCAAAAACACGTAAAATCGTTCAGTGTTCTGTCCTGCTGCAGTTTATTGTATTAAGCGTATACAGACCCCCTTCAGGATTGTATGACTGCTTCGAAAAGGTAATGGATGAAGTGTTACACAAGATTTGTAACTCGAATAAATCCATTATCACTTGTGGTGATTTTAATGTTAATTTATTAGAAAACTCAGGTTCTTGTAGTAAAATAATAAGTCTGTTTCAGTCCTACAGTCTTGTAAACCTATTTTTGGAGCCCACAAGAATAACCCCTTCTAGTGCTACATGCTTAGATAATATTTATACTAATGTTATACCAGTCCACAAAGAAATTATAAATTTACTAGATTCTGATCATTGCGGGCAGAGGATTACTATACCAAACCAAAGCAACAAAGTGGCTAAAAAGGATATCACTGTTAACCCCAAAACTGCAAGTCGCTTGGCAGCTTTTTTTTTTCCTCCTGTGGCAACACTACAGCTAACAGCTGATTTGAATTTGTCCTAATAATTTTAATTTTAAATATTAGTTTTCATTCATAATAAGGCCTATTTCCAATTTATTAACTAGTTTTAAAGCGTAATTAAGTGTTTTGTGTTAAATACAGACACTACTAGTGCAAAATAAGTGTTAAAATTTAATTGTGTTTCGTTGACAGTTACCGGCTCAAGCGAATGTTATTTTTTCGCCTCGGTATCAGGTACAATACTACATATTTTACTTGAATTTGGATTGTTTGCGTTTTAATATTTTGTTAACAATTAATTGGATCACTTTTATTACGGTTACAAGTTGATGCCAATGACCTATAAAACGTAAACATAACCTTAATAAGTTTGGTGACAGAACTTCTTTCTTAAAGATCTAAATTTCATTTTTCCGTTCAACTAATCATCTGTTACTCATTCTACTTCTCTTTTCCGACCTCTTCTTTCTTCTCTTTAATCATGATTATGACTCGCAGCGCGCGGGCTCGCCTAGAAGAGACCAAACTCAGTCAGGCTTTGAGCGAATTAAAGGCGTCTCAGGAGTTCTGTGACCAACTGATAAGGGAAAAAGATGAAAACGAAATAGAGTTCCTTAGTGTCCTTGACAGGAATAGCAAACTGAAAACAGAAATGGCTCAGTTATATACTCAACACACTGATGCCATAGCAGCCCGGGACAGGCTCCAAGTTGTTGTGGACGGGTTCAGCCAGTGTAGCAATGAGTATGAACAAGCTCTTAGTCACAATTATTTACTACAACAGCAGCTACATGAGGCTCAAAGTCAGATTGAATATCTTGAAACTACAAATCATAACATCACTGCCTCGTTGAATCAAAGTCTATTCAATGAATTGGTGCCTGTTGCCCCGTCAATGGTTACTGCAATAAATCCCTCTTACACAATAGATTTAACAGGTCATGATGATTCAAAATCAATTAAATCATTGAGGGTAGTCACTAGTAAAAATAAAATAAAAAAGTACATTAAAATTAACAAATACATAGTTAAAACTAAGAAAATGATCAAAAAACAAAGGTTTTTCATCAAAAATGTAAAACTTAATAGAGAAAGGTTGAATCTACTTAAACAATTAGATATGTATTCATTTAATTTAGAAAAAAGTACTAGGAAATACCAAACTGACACAGAAGACTTGCGGTATGAACTTGACCAACTACAGGAGAAACTTACTTCTATGACCATCAAATATACAGCCTCGGAAAACCAAACGAGGGAATATGTATTGGCAATGAATGAGCTGGTAAGCTCACAAACTAACAAATGTGATCATTGTCAACCACCATCTGTTGAACCCACACCGGACCATTCATTGACAATATGTGATGCCACCATACCGCAGTCTAGTGCAAGTTTGCCATTAGAAATTACTAACCGTTTGCCTAAAAATAATGTAAATACAGAAATAGTATTATTTTGTGATGAAATTGGAAAGGATCTAGGCCACTTGTTGACAAATAGATATCCAGGACACTCAATAATAAACTACTGTATGCCTGGTTGTTCTTTATTTGACATAATTAAAAAAGTTATAAAATGCAATTTTAACCAGGATACAACATTATTAATATTTATTGGTAATAGGGGCAATGTGAACAAAGGAGAATTACTCCAACATTATAACTCTTTGTGCAACCTTAGTTTAAAAAAAAATGTGATGTTCACATTCCCATACAGCCAAAGTTTGCCACAGGAAGAAAACATACTTAGGTATGAATTGAATAGGACATTACATAATTTAACATATAGTAGTAATTTATTCCATTTAATTGACACTAACAATTATGTTGGTAAACACTGTTATTTGACAAAAGATAAATTTTTCATGGATAGGTACTTTCTTTTAAAGTATTATAAAAGACAGATAGCTGTGTCGCTATCATATTATTTTTCTACTACAGCCAAGAATTTGGCTAAACAACTTGCTTCTATTGAGCAATGCCAAGGAATGTTATTTAATTCAGCCAATAATTTGGTATCAGAAATTGATATTAATAGTAATTTAAATTAGAAATTAGGACAATAGGGACAACCTCTTGCAAAAGCATACAGCATACAAATTGCAAAGTAAAATCAAATAAAAGTTTAAATTCGGTAAATAGTATTAACCTGGTGCATCAAAATATTCAAGGATTTATGAACAAAGATTTAGAAGTAGAATTATTTATGAACTTTAACAGTATTGATATTCTTTGTATAACAGAACATTGGCTTAAAAGCCACCAGTTATTGTTCAATTTTAATAATCACCAGGTTGGTAGTTCATTCAGCAGAGTTAAAGCTATACATGGTGGCTCATTGATTTTAGTAAGTAACCAGCTTAAATTTAAAGACCGTAAGGACATTGTGAGCCTATCTGTTGAGCGGACAGTTGAAATAGCTTGTATAGAATTGGAGCAGTTTATTGTATTAAGCGTATACGGACCCCCTTCAGGATTGTATGACTGCTTCGAAAAGGTAATGGATGAAGTGTTACACAAGATTTGTAACTCGAATAAATCCATTATCACTTGTGGTGATTTTAATGTTAATATATTAGAAAACTCAGGTTCTTGTAGTAAAATAATAAGTCTGTTTCAGTCCTACAATCTTGTAAACCTATTTTTGGAGCCCACAAGAATAACCCCTTCTAGTGCTACATGCTTAGATAATATTTATACTAATGTTATACCAGTCCACAAAGAAATTATAAATTTACTAGATTCTGATCATTGCGGGCAGAGGATTACTATACCAAACCAAAGCAACAAAGTGGCTAAAAAGGATATCACTGTTAACCCCAAAACTGCAAGTCGCTTGGCAGCTTTTAAAGTTAAACTCATTAATAAATTACCAATTTTGTCAATTGATGCTGATTCTAATCATCTATATGATGATTTTTTTAGTATATACTGTAAACAATTTAATTCGACCTTTATTCCCAAGGCTATCTCCGTTAATAGTAACGCATCATTCAGTGATTGGGCTACCATTGGTATTCATAAAAGTAGAACACGGCTTTATGAGCTGTACAGTGAAAGGACTTATGTAAACACTGCTGAATTTAATTTATATGTTAGAAATTATTCAAAATTATTTAAAAAAGTTTGTTGTTTGGCCAAGTCGCGTTATTTGAGCTCAAAGATAAAAAACAGTAGTAATGTTATTAAAACGACTTGGAATATTATTAATAGTGAAACGGGAAGATCTGGTAACCGAAAAATTGACTACGGCCTGTCTATTAATGGCAACATCATAAAATCAGACTCACAAGTCGCAGTGGCCTTTGAAAATTTATTTTCAGATATTCCCGTTTCAACGACTAAATCCTTAAACTCATCACCTTCTGTTGCTGAGTCTTTGCTAAAAGAAAATGTTAACGTTTGCGATTCGGAATTTCTTTTTGAACATATTACTTGTAAAGACATAATTAAAACCTTTCACACTTTAAATGTTAAAAAGACTGCAGATCTGTGGGGTCATTCTGTAGAAGTTGCTAAGTCTATTATTGACATTGTCGCACCTAGTTTAGCTATTATCTTTAATAATTGTATCGACTGTGGGGAGTTTCCCGACCTTATGAAAAATAGTAAAATAATACCTTTGTTTAAATCAGGTAGTACATCAGACCCTACAAATTATAGACCTATTTCAGTACTACCTACGTTTAGCAAAATATTTGAGAAATTAATTTTAGAGCAATTGCAAAGATTTTTTAATAAACATAAATTATTACATAGCAAACAGTTCGGTTTTACAAGGGGTCGTTCAACTACTGATTGTGTTGAGCTTTTAGGACATATTTATAATGCATGGGAAGATAAGTGCGATGCCTTGGGAATCTTTTGTCATTTGTCCAAGGCTTTTGATTGTGTTTTTCATGAAACGCTAATCAGGAAACTCCGCCACTACGGCATCCGGAACAGCGCTCTGGATCTTCTTACTTCATATTTGAGTAATAGGATTCAGACCGTTGACGTTAATGGAAAAAGATCTCCTGGATCTATGGTAACAATGGGAGTCCCACAGGGCTCGATTCTTGGTCCTTTCTTGTTTCTTATTTATATTAATGACTTGCCTTACCTCATAAAGGATAACCATGATATAGTGTTGTTTGCGGATGATACTTCACTTTTGTTTAAACTTAAACGTCAGCAGCTGGTTACTGACGATGTAAATAGCGCGATCTCAAAAGTAGTTCACTGGTTCAATGTTAATAATTTACTTCTTAATGTAAAAAAAACCAAATGCATTAAGTTTACCTTACCTCACGTTAGGCAGGTGAAAACCGATGTGTTGATAAAGGGCGAAGAATTGAATCCTGAAAATAGCACAGTATTCTTAGGCTTAACTTTGGATGCTAAGCTTCAGTGGGGCCCACATATAGATAAATTGTCAAAGAAGCTAAGCTCCGCAGCATATGCTGTTAGAAAAATTCGTAATTTAACTGACATAGAGACCGCCCGTTTAGTATACTTTAGCTATTTTCATAGTGTAATGTCGTACGGTATTCTGTTGTGGGGAAATGCCGCCGACATCCAGACTATCTTTGTTTTGCAGAAAAGAGCTGTTCGGTCAATTTATAAATTAAGCCCAAGACACTCTCTCAGAGAGAAATTTAAGGAGATTAATGTAATGACTGTGCCTTCTCAGTATATTTATGAAAATCTTTTATATGCCCATAAAAATATAAAATTGTTTAAAAAATACAGTGATATCTATAACATAAATACTAGGAATAAACACAAATTTGTAGTACCTACAACAAGGCTCAAGAAAATAGGTGGCTCGTTTAGATGTCAATGTGTACGCTTTTATAATAAGCTTCCAAGCCACGTACAACATCTAAGTCTTAATAAATTCAAATCTTTTATTAAACGTAAGTTGTGCCAGAAAGCGTTTTATACAACTAAAGATTACCTTGAAGACAAAAAGGCTTGGGATTGAGCTGCTCCAATTAATTTTGTTTTTTTTTATTATATTTTGCACCGTGAATTTTGTTGTTGTTTTTTTGGTTTTCTTGCAATGACAAGAATATTTACTTTTTAAAGTATTTTATTATTTTATATTAATTATTGTGAGTGTGAAGACTATGTGGATCATTCTTTTTTATTTTAATTTAAATTTATCTTAGTTTTTAATCATGGTCTGGCAGTTTGAGTAGTTTATGCGGCCTACCCGAATGTCCTTTCTTTGGTATTGTTCGTCGAATCGTTGAGCTCCTTAAATTCTGAGTTGAGCTGCTCGGTTATTGACAAATGCGTGCACTGACAGGACAGGTCCACTCAATCTGGCTGGTTCTTTCCTCAAAAGACCATTTCAGACATCAGTCTACATGGTCTTCACATGATCTAACCAATATTTTGTCTGGACTTTAAAAGAGACCGGGACCTCTGAGTTTGTTTCGGCCTTTCTTCTCAGAGTAGTCAGATAGGAAACGCCGACCTCATCTAGTTTTAAAAAATATGTTCGACATGTAAAAGTGTTTGTATAAACCAACTTACAGAAATAAAATCATTTATCATTTATCATTTTATTAAAAACTCGTAACAATTTTAAATACTTACTCACTAAATAAACTAAACAAATACGTGTGCAACACACAATGCATAAACATAATATATACCTATTTTTACAAAACTAAAATATTACAATATTACATAAATTAATGAGTCATGTTGATAGGAAATATTCCTTAATTCTTCTCATGAAAACCTCCAATGAAGGGCTATCCCGTATAGAGTGTGGCAGAGTATTCCAGAGGCGCACAGCGCGAATAGTAAAAGATCCACCGTAACGACTTGAAGAGTGGGAAGGAAAACGAAGGAGAAGAGATGATGACAGACGACAGGGTTTACCTCTAGGAACAAGATACTCAAAGCATTCTCGAAGATACAAAGGAGAATTAGGATTATGAAGTACAGAAAAGAGTAATGAAAGAGTGTGAGCATCTCGGCGCTGTCAAATAGGCAGCCATTTCAACCGCCTCCAAAATTCCGACACATGGTCGTATTTTCGGAGGCCAAATATGAAACGGATGCACAAACTCTGTAGAGGTTCGAGCTTATAAAGAAGTTCCTCAGTCGCATCAAGAAAGCTGACATCAGCATAGTCAAGAAGAGGAAGAAGGAGAGACTGAGCAAGAGAAACTTTAGTCGGAAAAGGCAGGAACTTCTGGAGACGCTTCAGGGACCGAAACGAGCAAAACACCCTCCTGCTTACTTCTGCAATGTGAACATTCCAAGATAAGTGTAAGTAAAGTGATAAGTGTAGTGTGTAAGTGTGTGTGCTTTGTTCCTATAATTAATAGAAAACGGAACCATGGAGTTTCTTGCCGGTTCTTCTCCATAGGAAACGACCAACCCGAACCGTGCACATTTTGTCGACGTTTTATAAGTGCCCATGTAGGCCTATGTGAAATAAAAAAAATGATTTTGATTTTGATTTTGGAATGAAGTTGGTTTTAGCCACGTTAAGCGTGAGAAGGTTTTCTCGCAACCACCTCCCGTTCGCGTTGAAGTACCCCATGACAACAGTGAAGTGAGTTTTGAAACCATGCATGGGTCAAGAGATATCCTCATACATGGTCTCTATCTTGTCGTCGGCGTAGACCTGTATGACCTTCAGCGAATCATCATTTTCATCAGCCTTTTAATGTTTCCATTGCTGGGACACATGCCTTCTCAGTAAACCGTAATCCACCACGCGGTCCCAGTGCGGGTTGGTGGATGTCACATGTCTTCGAATTTTTGGTTCTAGGACATGCCGGTTTCCTTACGATGTTTTCCTTTACCGTTTTGAGAGCAGTGGTGATGAAATAATTTGCACGAAGTAAAGCGCCTGAATGAGTTCGAACTCACGACCTACAACTAGTAAGTCGCGACTGCTATCACTGGGCCACCACTGCTCTCCAGCACTACAGCGACTATCTTGAGGATATTCTGAGTATAAGATACGCCACCCTGGTCAACACACTCTCGATCTACTGCACGTTGTTCACGAGAAACTTGCGGACGATACACCCGCCACCCTGGGACTGCCGGACACTTTTGCGAAAATAGAGCAGGTTACCGGATTTGAGCATTATTGAGACCTCCCCATCTCTTCGAACTTCAGATAACCCTATAATACTCCATCGTAACCCGCTCAACTCTTCCCGAATTCGGCTATCTTCCCGTCGGTCCAGAGTGTTCGCGTGTCATGTGTTACCAGGTCCAGTCGTCGGTGTTTATTGGGGTAGCCGGGTCCACTTCGGGAATTATTCGCACCCATTACCACGCCATAGCCTTGACCGCTACCGTAATCGACGTTAGAAGGGCTACCGGGCACTTGACGTGGTTTTTTCATTGTGCTTTTCATTTTGGTTTTGGGGTGCCGTAATCGTCATGCTTGGTAGGCGGGGGGCGATCTCAGTTTGTTGTTAAAGTGCACAGAGAATGCTACTGCCCATTCTCTGGTGTCCCTTAGTCTCCTTTTACGACACCCACGGGAATATATTATGGGATGATGAAATTTTTTACGTCGAAGAAGTAGAAGTAGCCTATTTACTCTTGACTTAAAGACCCCTAGATTGTAGCTATCGGAAAACACAGACTCCGGCAGGGAATTCCACTCCTTAGCTGTACACATAATAAAAGTATTCTCAAAACGTTTAGTGCTTATGGGTGGGATGTCTACAATGTAACGATGACGCATCGCCGTACGTCTGGTAGTCCGATGATGGAACAGGCTGGGTGGAATTAAATCATGCAATTCCATCGCACACTCCCCGAAATGTAACCGAGCAAAAAAACGGACAAGCTGGCAACTCGGCGACGATGTTCAAGGCTCTGGAGCTTTGACTTAACCAGTGCCTCATCGCCGATTTGCCTCTTGGCCTGCTTTTCGATCGACTCTAGTGCATTAAGCTGGTATTTGGCAGATCCGTCCCAGAGATGAGAACAGTACTCCATGCTTGATCGAACTTGCGCTTGATACAAGCTAAGCAGCTGTTCTGGTGTGAAGTACCTTCTCACCTTTGCAAGGATCCCAACCTTTTTGGCAGCCAGCTGAGCCTTTGCCTCAATGTATGGGCCAAAATTGAGAGTCGATGTCAACGTAACGCCAAGAAGCTCAAGATGGTCAGTTATTGGCACGGTCACATATCGGAAAGTTGGAGCCGGGTGAAATTGACTCTTTTAAGCGGAAAAAAGATACGCCTGGGTTTTAGCAGCATTAAACCTGACCAGATTGGCATCGCCCCATTCGGAGACTGCCTGCAAGGACAGGTTTAAGTGCTCCACCATTGTCTCCCGGAGAGACTGGATCTTAGGCCCGGTAGCACGAGCGTTGGACAAGTATCTCTCAGTAACAGGCTGTCGTCTGCATACCCAAAGGTGCCGGGTTTTAGCAGATCGTTAATGTGCAGCAAGAATAAAGATGCTGAGAGTACCGACCTCTGAGGGACCCCGGCATTAATATCCAAGCGACGAGAAGCCATCGATAACCACTCGAATGGACCGATCTCTCAGGAAGTCTGCAATCCAATCACACAGACCACCGGGCAAACCGAATGAAGGAAGCTTACCAATAAGGATTTCGTGCCAAACCCTATCAAAATCCTTCGAGATGGCTAGGGAGATGGCAAGCGCTTCCCCGTGCCTCTCGATGGCCTCACTTCAGATGTGAATGGCATACGCTAGACGATCCCCAGTAGACCGATTTCGGCGGAAGCAAGTAGGCTGCCAAGGATTGCATGCGAAGAAAGATCACATACCATCCCAATCTGCTAACTTGTACCGCCAAACCCGCCAGGTAGACCGTGGAGAATAGACGGACACAGACTTCACCAGACAATGGTCGGAACTACCCAATCGTGATGCTATCGACACAGAGTATCTATCTGGTTCTGTTATCAGCAGAAGGTCCAAGCAATTCGCTGTTTGCGAATCAACATCCGGTACCCTCGTTGCCCCCTGGACCAGCTGGGTGAGGTTTAGTGCTAGCGAAAGCTTACGCATCTCCCGTCCAGCATGATCAGTGCACTGGTATGGGAAGAGCCATTCCTGGTGGTGGGTATTAAAGGCCCCCAGTAACACTAATTGGGCGGAAGGGTACGGCTGCTGTGCTGCATCATCCGCCTCACTGAGGTACTCTGTGAGCCTGGTTATCTCCTGATCTCCGCTGTGCGAACCGTAGACACATGCGTAGATAATTTTATCCAGACCTGTGTCCACCAGAACCCAGACCGTTGTGAATCTTGAGTCTTCAAGGTTACGGAGACGCCGATAGCAAAGATCGTCACGGGCGTACATACATACGCCAGCCCGTGGTCTAAAATTGTGCTCCAGGGTGAACCCTGGGTAAGACAGGTACGACACGTCAGACGGACTCGCTATCTGCGTCTCCGTAAGTAAAAAGAGCGCTGGTTTATCAGCCTCCAGGTGATAATGGACTGGAATGATATTTGAGTGCAGACCTCTAATGTTGGTGAGGAGCACTTTGTGGGGGAGGTATCAGGTACACTGATAATGCTTTCTTTAATCCTGCCTTTTGAATGTTTTCCCAAAGATTGCTTAGCTACGATACGACCATCAAATGTTCATTGTTTATCATAAATTCGATCTTTTATTTTTATATCAATAAAATATCATCGTACAGTTTCTTGTTACTGTAGGAAATTTTGTATTCGTTGCCAATCGTTCTGAAAGTAAATGGAAAGGCTGTGTCGTCGAATGCTATTGTTGTGATTTCTCGTACCCACATTGAGTTTGAGAGGACTCCGTTTGAAACAGTGACCGTATCCTACCTCCGGAAAACGAAACTGATCGAAATTGTGTAATTACGCTTTGGGCACCCTGGATTTCATTGGCGATGCTCTCAAGATGGTGAATAAAATATCATCAGGAAACTGCCATGTACTAGAACCAAAAAAATTAAGTTCTGTGACATTTAAAAATCCTTAAAGTTCCCACATGGTAGAGTAAAACCTATTCCCCCTCACAAATAGGTTATCGGTGTCCCAGCAGTAGGAACTCTATAGGCTGATTACACTATTCTCAATCTTAATAAATTTCTCTACTATTCTTAGGTTTGATTTTGGAAAATGAACCGTGGGCTTAGCGCTAGGCGATTCATGAAGATTATTTCATTCATTAGATAATTGCTCGAGGTCTGGTTGTTTGTGTATGTGAGTTAAAATTTTTGTAAGCGCACCCATGATACATGAGTAATGCCTTGTGTGTGTGCGTTTAAAAATATTATATATATATTTTGTTCTGGTTTGCTACTCACCATGTGGTTTCTTCCAGTCGACTCAATCAAATTGCCACTAAAGTATAGCTTGTTGTTTATTCACTTCAATAGAGGAGTTTTTCTGGTGTCATGGTGACTCAGTCGATTGGAGTGGAGCAAGTTTTCTTCAAATGGACTTAAAATATAGACCCCAAAATTCGATAAGTGCTGTTATTGGCATTCACTTTGTTATGTCAATCTCAACCTTGTTGGCTCTTATTCCAGTATTTATGATGACTGACAATAGATACTAAGCAAAGATCAAACAGACTTGTTGTTCTTTGGCGCTGTCGAAGCAAACAACATAGTATATTTGTCTATTTTGATACTATTTCCAATGTAGATACAATACTATCGACAAAAATGCCTATTGTCTTGACTGAAGCATCATGTGAAAGTTAAGCAGAGTAGGTACCATATTACAAGTCTTCCCTCGCCAATAGACGTTTTTGCTCCGATAGATTTTCGTGATAAGACAGTAGGTACTTCACTTCTGTCTCGTCTAATGGAAAGTCGTGGATAAGGTTTAGATATAACATAGTTCACTCTTGGTTCGGAGACTGAAAGAAAGAAAGAAAAATATCATTTATGGTCAAATACAGAGCGGCAGAAGTCATTGAATAATTGTTCATCCAAAAAAAGGTCTACGGGGTCAGATGTGCTAGTAGTAGTATATTCATAAAAGGAGCGGGCTCAGCAAATTCTGATCAGATTGTAGCATAGCCACAAAGCTATAGTCAGGGCTGCATTACAGCCCACTCTCTCAACACCTAACAAAAAATATATAAATACCTTAAACCTATTTATATAATATATAGTTATAATGTCCCATAAATTAAAAAAAGAATAAACATAATTATACAAACAAAATACCTGTAACAACAATACATATTTTGATTATTTAAAAACCTACCAAATACATTTCATCACAATGCCTAGTATGTATTAAAAAAAAAAGCAAACATAATGTCGAAAATAGAACCTCTTCCTTTTTGGGAAGTCGGTTAAAAACAGAGGTAGCAGCACAACATTACTCATTACAATTCTGGATAATTGTGATATTGGTTTACTAATTTAATTGAGTATTACCAAGCTTAAAGGGTCAAAGTCAGAGTCAAAGTTAAAATTTATTTCAATAAGGCCATCAAACGGTACTTTTGAATACCTAAATTTACAGTTAAAACATTAATAATAATTGATTCTACTGTGCTTATTTATAGTTTCATCATTTTAGCCGAAATACGTCCACTGATGAACATAGGACTCCCTCTGCGTGACTCTGACTGATCCCGTGCGTGTGTAATTTATTGTTTAAAATAACGCAAACTTTTAACAGTTACCTACAAAACACACGACGACAGCTTTCTAAAGTAAAGTACACACTGTAGCTACACATCTTTGGGTGAAGTGTCGTGAGCTTGACAGTGACATGACCGCAGTGTCTACCTGCCCTTACTGTGAGGTGTTGTGACGACATGGCTTTGAAAATTGTGGTTGTCTTGTAGTAATAAATTTTGTTCTGTAGGTACTGGAGCCGCTCTGGCTGGATTCGCAAATAAACCATCTTTACAAGAAAATATGGCTATTGAAATGACGTCTACGGGGGCAAGGACAAGAAAAGTATGGAAGAAGAAAATAAGTCACACCAGCCCCGAATTAATAGGAGAAGGGCTAGAGATAGTCTAGTCAACAAACTGAACAACTCAACTTTTTCCAACAGTCTCGGCAAAATAAGAGCAAGAATTCATTCGATTTGGAATAGCATGTAGATGATATTTGAAGCACAAAAGTGCCTCTCGTAAAAATTGCAAAGGTTATAAACAAATTACTGTAAACAATAAAGGAGGTTTGGTATTTTGTAAATATCTCAAAACGAATTAAGATTTCTGAAATCTAAAAAAAATACTAAAAAAGATAAGAAAATTTCTTAAAATAAAGTCCCTAATCTTGGAAGTGTAGGATCAATATTTAGGACTTCGCAGAGGGGTGAAAATACTGCCAAAAATGGGTACTCTGGCTTGCACAAGTCAACTATACTTCGGACACTTTAACATTAAAAAATATTTCGTTAACATTGGTTACTAGCTTTTCTTCTTGGCCCCACCACCCGTGGTTTTATCCCAAAGGTACCGTGCAATTCGGGCTAAAAAGTAGCCTATGCCACTAAGCTAAAGCGCAGCATTCTACCAGAAAAGGGGTTTTCGTAAACGGATTACTAATACTCCCAAAGATGATATTCTATATACAAAACAAATGTACCCACCTCTGAAGAATATTAGTTTAGATCGAATTTATTTCGAGTAAGCTAGGTAAATGACTTTAAAGAACAAATGGCATTCACCACGTAAAGAACAACCATTCTATAGCAAAACAAGTCCACAAAATATTCTATGTCAGTTCTTTAAAATAGAAGATGGACGGTATTCAGAATTATTCCTACGTCGATTGCTTATTGCGTAATCAAGAAATCCGCCATTTGCCTTTGACAGCCGGATTCCACTGAATCTACTTATTTACGCCTTATCGGCTCTTGAATCCCACGCAGACTTTCAGGCATCGTTAACGTTTTTCAAGGTTAGAATGTAATAAAAAAATATTTGTAACGAGATTTACCTACGATGTTGAAACATTTTTAAAGACGGAATGGCAAAACTATACCGGTATATACTGATGAACGTAACAAAGTACAATTACAGTGACACAGAAAAACTTCTAGAAATTTTAGTTTGATTATGATATATCATATCTACTTGTACACACATAGGTAGGTTAGTTTTTTTTTTTTTTTTTTTTTTTTTTTTTTTTTTTTTATAAAAAGTTGCCCCACTCTAGGAATTTCTTCCTGTATCGTGGGTGCGTTTACAAACATATAAACTCACATACACAACACCCAGAGCCGGAACAACTATCTGTAGGTCATACAAATATTTGTTCCGTGCGGGAATCGAACCCGCGACACGCAGCGCAGCAGTCAATCGCTCAACCACTGCGCCAACCGTGCGCCCGCAACCGTATCATTTTATATATTTTTGTGCTTGTAAGTAGACTAATTTTATTTGATAACAGCTGTGCCCGCGGCTTCGCTCCCGTCAACTGCTTACCTTACCCTACCTACTTCTTACCTAACCTACCTAGCTACCTACCCAACTTACCTACCTGCACAAAATATTATTTACTCTAGTAAGAAGAATATAGACTTTATAAAAACAAAACCGGTCAAGTGCGAGTCGGACTCGCGCACGAAGGGTTCTGTACCATAATCGCAAAAAACGTTTCTTGTATGGGAGCCCCACTTAAGTATTTATTTTATACTGTTTTTAGTATTTGTTGTTATAGCGGCAACAGAAATACATTATTTGTGAAAATTTTAACTGCCTAGCTGTCATGGTTCATGAGACAGACGGACCGTGGAGTCTTAGTAATAGGGTCCCGTTTTTACCCTTTGGGTACGGAACCCTAAAAAAGTAAAGACAGTTTTGCTGCACGCTATCTAGTAGCACTTAAAAACACCACACCAAAACGAAAACATAAAAAAATCTATCCATGGCCGATCTCGAACCCGGTACCTTGGGCGTAGTAGGCCACCGCTTTTATCATTAGACTATTTAGACGGGCAAAATTACGAACCACATTGCACACACAGCAACGTCATCATTAACATTAGTAGTATGATTAGAGACCTAAAACCTCATAAAACGTATTTTTGTCTCGTGCATTAGGTCCCGAATTATTATTTTTACTCTAGCCCACCAGAAATAGCCCTTGAAGATATGTCGTTGATTCGACGTATTGAATTGATATTCCCTGGCTACCCTATTTATCTTGTTACCTACCCTACCTACCTGCCTACCCTCTTGGCTTGCTACCTACCCTACCTAAGTGCCCGGCATGTGAATTGGCAAGGTTTTGGCGTAGTGGGTGTAAGTTCGCGCATATTCCGAATAATTTAAAAGAGATCGCTGTGAAGGAAATAAGAACCTTTTCAGAACTGCAAGAAATCGGTGTAATCAGATGATATGCAACGCCAAACGCCGTCATATTCTTGAAAACATTTCATCCTCTTCTCCTGCTGATATCTGGAAATTCTTTGGAACTCTCGGTATCGGTAGGAATCGTCATGTGGATTTTCCCAAGATGATTGGCCTGGACGAAATCAACCGTCATTTCACAACCTCTTTTCATTTGGATCCCCAAATCTTGTCTCAGACGGTTGATTTCATTACTAGCCTACCCGGTCCTATCATAGAACCATTTCGTTTTTCTCCAGCCACCGAGGACGAGGTTAAAAAGATGATCCTATCCATAAAATCCAAGGTTGTGGGCCATGACGACGTCAGTCGTTACATGGTCACCTTGATCCTCGAATTCTTCTCCCAGCGATTACCCACATCATCAATTTTTCTCTCGATTCCGGACAATGCCCATCCCTGTGGCGTATGGCATACGTACGTCCACTTCCTAAAACCTCAAATCCCTCCCTGCCTAATCATTTTCGTGCAATTTCCATTCTCTCTTTCCTATCCAAAGTGCTCGAGGCCTGCGTGCACAAGCAGTTTTCGGGGTTTATTTACCGAAATAACCTCATAAGCTGTATCTAGTGTCAGTCAAAGTCAGGTATCTAGTGTCAGTCAGAGAGCCAACGGTACTTTGCGATCCTTGTATCGTTTGAGGCGGTTTTTGCCTGTAAAGACGAAGACAATGCTTGTGCAGGCTTTAATCTTCCCAGTCGTTGACTATGGGGACGTGTGCTACTTTGACGTGAAGGCGGTCTTGCTGGACAAGCTAGATAGGATCTTGAACAACTGTATTAGATTTATATTTAATCTTCGGAAATATGACCATGTATCGAGCTATAGATCCGAGTTGAAAAGGTTGCCCATTCGCCAGAGAAGAAGATTATGCGCTCTGACCACGCTATTCTCTCTACTAAATTCGCCGACCCCTCCTTCCTATCTATGTTCTTCACACGCTCGCAATCTGCGTTCTTCCAATAATCCCCTCTTACTCTGTCCTTCTCATACTACTGATTTTGTTCACTCTTCCTTTCATATCCAGTCCATTATTCTTTGGAATGCGCTACCTTCCGAGATCAGGACGGCCACCAGTCGGTATGCATTTAAGCGAAAATTGCGGATTTATTTTCAACACAAATAAGCAGACTCATCTCACTTTCTTCTTTTCTGTTACTTCATAAATATATATTATATGTATATATATATGTATATATAATATTCAATATATATATGTACGTGTATTTTACCTATTTTAGTATAATAACTACTAGCTTTATATTATTGAACTATGCACCTGTCATGTTATCTCTTCACCACCCTTGGTTGTCTGGTCGAGAATGCCTAAGGCATTAAGTCCGCCTTTGTACCTTTGTGCATGAAGTCTAAATAAATAAATAAATTCCGTGAACTGACTGACCAATCACCATATAGAGCGAACGGAACGTGGACGCGACACGATTGGTCAGTCGATCATTGTGTCAACTAACCAACCAACCGCGGGATAGGAACTATCCTAAACGTTCCCCGCGCCCCGCTTCACTACCAAAGATACCTAAAAAACGACTTCTGCGCATCTAACGACTCTTGCCAACTTACGTTTCGGGGACTATACCATTTTTTTTTCTTCCATTTTCATCCTGCGATCGGCTTCAAAAGCCCTTAACAGATCTGTTGTAGGAGTTATTGTCAGGAAAGAACTGTTTCTCCAGTGAGGAAGCTGTCTCTTATTAAATTAGAATTTGTTAGTGAACAAAGTCCCATATGTGTTGTCTTTTCAGCCTTCTGTCACTTATAGGTTCACATAATGCTGTTGCTGTTGGTATGAGTTTTTATACGGTCTTTGTATGCTTTTGCTCTGTGTTCTACTTCCTCCTTAACGGTTTTCATTTCTGTGTACTCATGCAATTCAGTGGTTCTGATCAACAGAGGTGCATTTGTTATCATTTTGAGTGTTTTGTTCTGGAACCGTTGTAAAATCACAGCTCAATGCCATACGTCCAAACTGGCTTGATTATGGTTTTATAAATAAGTATCTTATTTTCCATGGTGACATGTGATCTTGTGCCTATTTGCCAGTTTAGGTTTCTGAGCCGTAAATTTAAATCGTCGCGTTTTTTTTTTGAATATGCATTTTCCATGTTTGTTTCCTATCAAGATGCATTCCTAAATATTTTGCTGAATCTTGATGTGGTAGAACGTCATTGCCGAGTTTAATTGCGGGGCAATTGTCCTTTTCAAAGTGACATGACACGTGACATGCACTTATTTGTTGGAGCTGGCCTTGATGCGCCACTTTTCCATCCATGCGTTAACTTTGTTAAGGTGACTCTGCAACATTAAACACGCCACACCAGGGTTTACATGGTTGCAAAGTGCTGCGGTGTCATCAGCAAATGTGGCTGACAGGACATTTTCTGTTGTGGGTATATCTGCAGTGTACATAAGATATAAAGTAGGCCCCAACACGGATCCTTGCGGTACCCCAGCTTTTATATCATGAAAAGCAGAGTAGGTGTCATTGATTTTGACTCTAAACATTCTATCTTCCAGATAAGATTTTAACAATAAGTAGAAGTTGTGTGGAAGTTGGTTCTTCATTTTGAAAAGCAGGCCTAAGTGCCAAACCTTATCGAATGCTTGCTGTACATCGAGAAAGACAGCACAGCAGTACTGCTTTTTCTCGAGGGCTTATCTTATTTTGTTGGCAACTCGGTGAACCTGTTCCACAGTCGAATGACCAATTCTAAAACCAAACTGATGTTGAGGGATGGAGTCACTTTCGTTAAGTATTCTTGTTAGCCTTCGCAAGATGATCTTCTCAAACAGTTTTGATAAGGTTGGTAACAAACTAATCGGTCTGTATGAAGACACAAGATGTGGAGGTTTGCCAGGCTTTTGGATCATTATTATCTCTGCTATTTTCCATATCATTGGGACATGTCCAATCCAAATTATGCTATTAAAAAGGTGTGTTATACTGACTATAGCTTTTGTTAGGAAGTTGTCTTAGAATTTCAGCTGTTATTAAGCAAAAACCAGGAGCCTTGTTTAACTGTAGACCTTTTATTTCTCTTTGGACATCGCGAGGTAAGCACCTTAGAATTGGAGGACATAGTTGCAGGTCAGTTTCTAGATAGTATTTTTTTTCCTTTTTCTGTTTCTATATCACCGCCATTCGGAGAAAAGACTTCATGCAGGAATTGTCCTAACACCTCAGCGCGTTTCTTGTCAGTTCTAGCCCAGGGGTTATTATTGGTTTTGATAGGATGTTGTGCAGCTTGTGGGGCCACCTTTCTGTTTTTTACCGTATTTCAGAGTGAATACTCGTTTTTAGCTTGGGGATACAAGTTTGCCAATTTATTATGTAGGGTTTCTTCTTCGAGGTCTTTAAGGTACTGTTTTAGGTCAGCGGCTGCTTTATTAAATGCCCTTTTGTCTTGGGAATGTCGACTACAATGCCACACTCTTCTGAATCGTCTCTTTTCTAAAAATTTTGTTTTTATGTCCTTAGGTATGTTTTTACTACCTTGTTTTAATGTGGTAGCCGGTGTACATTTCCATGTGGCTGTTTGTAGTAGATTTGTCAAAATTATTGCATATTTTTCGATGTCATGTTTAGTTTTAAGTATCACCTTCAAGTTGAGGTTTTCGTCAATGTAGTCTCTGAATGCATCCCAATCAGTATTTTTGATGTAGAGTCGTTCTTTTACTGGTATTTCTGTTATGGTGGTGCTTATTGTGGCTATTACTGGAGTATGGTCAGAACTACTATCCAGACAAGTCTCCACACTTAAGTAATGGTTTGAGAATCCTTTGTGCACGAAGAAATCCAGCAGAGTTGGTGTTTTATTTGGGTCTGTAGGTCTGTACTTAGTACATATAGTTTGTTTTTGTCTTCTTTTCATTTCTTGGCCTCTGGGCAAAGAAAGTCTAGATCCCCAATAAAAGTTTTTGGCGTTCCAGTCGCCTCCACATGAATCTATGCCCAAGGGTTTTGAAGTAACTTGTGAAAGTTTCTTCCTTTAAGGTGTGCTTTGGTGGACAGTATACAGCCGACAAAGTAATAGACCCTAGTTTATCTTGCACCATTATTGAAGTTGCTTGTATTGGCTCTGTTTTATACTCCTGTAGAACCACTTGATTAATATGGTTTTTTTTATTATTACAGATGTGCCTGCATGAGCAGTTCCATCCGGGTAGAATGTCGAATATATGCTGTAATTTTGTAATGTTGTGCTGTGGCTTGATGATATTTGTGCCTCAAATACAAGAAGTATGTCAATATTTTCATTTTATAACAAAGTTTGTACGTCATATTTGTGCTGAATCAACCCATTTGTGTTCCACGTTGCTACTTTCAGAGTGGCCATTTCAATGGAAAAGTTTGTTGATTACTGTTGTGAGAAAGTTCATCATTGTTGTCATTTGTTCCAATAATTTATTTAGCTTTAAAGCTTGTTGTGTGAGTAGCATTTCTAAGTTACTATTATATGTTGTGGGTTTAATTTTTAGAGCATCTGCATAGGATTTTGTTCTATTTGATTTTTGTTTGTGTGTTCCGATTTCTCAAACATTTTGTATTGTTGGTGTGATTCCGTGGTTGTATTCGGCTGTCCGGCAATATTTGGTTTATTTTTTGTGGTGCTGTGATATGTAGAGACCTTTGTTGGATTTTGTCTAACTGTTTTTCCAGCAAACAATTCTTTGTACACCTCACACCCTTTGTAGTTAGCAGGGTGTGCACCGTCACATAACGCGCAGGTGACAGGGGTGTTCCGGTCCTTTTTGGGACAATCTGACGTTTTGTGATCTTGTGCACATTTTACACAGCGATATGGCCGCATGCAATAATTTTTAGAATGCCCATATTGTTGACACCTATGGCATTGTGGTATTGTGTTTCTTTTCCTAGGCTCTTCAATTAGAACAATCTGGTTGTGAATAGATTTTATTGATTTGGCAGCATTGTAGTTTGGGCTTGCCACAAGATTGACAAAGAATGTCGACGTTGGTATTTTTCCTGGGCCATACTTTATATTAATAATTTCTCCTTGTACTTCATTTCCAGATTTTTCGACCTCTTCTATGATAGCACTTTGAGGAGTTGAATGATGGAGGTTTTTAATTACTAAACGGCAGCAACGCTGGTCCTTTCTATTGAAAGTGTGGCCTATGAGTCCATTTTCTCGAACTATGGTTGTAATTTTCTTATATGCATCTATGTTTATGGAATATATCCTCAAACTTGCCGTAATAATAAAATATTTTAGTTATAGTTTACATATAACCACTATTTATACCATTGTTTTAGAAATTATGCTACTGCACCTAATGTACATTTTTGTGAACGTTCTTACTTTTAAATAAATAATTCAAAAATCCCTTAAAATAAAGATAAAAAAATAAAAAATAATATTAATGTATCTACTAGTAGTAGCAACTTTATAAGGTCTTTCTTCAAGATTCATTACAAGTGAGCTGAGGTACAAGGTTCATTGCAAAGTGACATTTTAATTCAGGTGGGGACCAACTCATCTTCCACTACCCATGTTTTTAACAATTCATAAGTCGAATATGTTGAAAAAGAGTGGTAGCTATCAGTTAGTAACGTATGCAATTGCCAACCCCAAACATTGCAGCATGGGATTCACTGGTCATCTGCCCCTCTAGCCAAGTTACAAACGTCGAAACGTTTGTGTATCGAATTTCTTTCTACAATCGTAAACGCCTTCTTTTGTATAGTCTGACCACGTGACTTACCGATCAGATATGTCATTACCATACATTAATTCGTTTTTTACTAGCGTAATCTATTGTAGATTGTCAACTTGGCCACAGGTGCTGTTCAGAAGAAGTTGCATCTTTCGCTGTGAATAACCTTCTCCATTGCCCTTAGTGTGAATTTGAGTGTTTTGAAAAGGCTCATTGTGAGCGACCACAAAACCAACTAAAATATAACAAATCCTTCATTAAAAAGATTCACATTCGTACACCATCCCAGTTTTAATAAACATACTATTTCATATCAAAAAAAACATCAACCTAGTGTCCGTAATATTGATAACAGGATTCGTTGTTGCGGTTTCTGAATGTCATCATCATCATCATATCAGCCGAAAGACGTCCGACTGCTGGACATAGGCCTCTGGTATTATAGGTTTCTGATATTATAGGTTTCTGAATGTGAAACATTATAATAATAATATCAATATATAATATTTTTTTTAATTAATTTCATAAAAATATTTAAAAATGTATATAAGAAGAAAATAAATTAAATAAAAGATATCAATTTATCATTAATTGAGTGTGCCAGTCACCCCCTGCCATATTGTAGCCGTGTGGTTCAACAGTGGTCAGGCAGGGGCCAGTAGTCCTTCTAAAGCTTTAGGCAATCAATCTACTAAACCTACCAATTCCATAGCCCAATACACTTTTTCTCCATATTTTGTAATAGTCCTGCACCAACCGGGGATTGCACTTGGGTGCACTTTCGCAGTGCATACAGGGATAAAAGTCGATTGGTGTCACATTTCCTGATACATGCCTAAAAAAGCCTCTACGAGTTGGCTTCAGTCCCTCGCACGCCTTTCAAAGGATTGGGATCCTAGAGTCCCGAGGTTGTCTTAATATCATTTTCAGATTATTATGTATGCTAACAAAGAAATACTATGAAAAAAATTGCCAAATGTGACACAATCATGACACGATCGATTGCCATTGCACTAGTGAGTATGGATTTTAAGTTTATTCGTAACATACAAAATTAAAAATCTTTTCTCTTTATAATACGAGTACGGGTATAGATGTGTGTAATAACAACGCAAATCATTTTGTCTCCATCATCAAGCCTTTGTGTATGGAGGATGTTTTCTTTTTCGATACTACAAAGTGAAATAACACCTTACGAAAATTCTGAACCGTTGAACCGATAGCTGCAGGGGCATACAAACATTCTTGATTAAAGTCAGGCAATTGGTTTACGATAGCTTGATATTAGGTTTGGTTTCAACTGCCTATATTGTGAACCATGAGCCAGGCAGACCATGAGTTTACCATTAACATGAAACTAGCAGCTACTAGCTAACGCAGCACCCACCACGCTCCAATACATATTATGAAGCTCTCCTAGAGTATTACTCCCTAAACACTAATCTACAAACACTAAACCTAAGTGCACCTATCGATTGAAATGTACAGTAATTATAGATGTACCTTTACAGGCATAAATACGCAAACCCAATTCTATTCTCGAAAGTCGTTAAATCTCAAATTCGTCGAAGCAAACCCGGGTGCAGTACATAAAATCTTGGATTATATGTGATTTTTTAGTTCAAATTATGTTGGTCTAATCCTGGGCCATTGACAGATTGCCGAGCAATCTTTCATAAACTTTAATAAGTCGTCACGTCAGCGTTCCTTAGGCCTTCTTTAGCGACGACCCCAGTGCTCTAGCTCAATGACTCTAGCCCCTCTGTATTGAAACATTTTGCAAGCATATGACGAATTTTATATAGTGTTAAGAACTTTTTGGAAAGTGCATAGTAAGAGCCTACGTTAGCCGACGCCGAGTTAGTCTCTTAGTAAGGGAGTACCACAATACCATATTTAATTGACAGATGACTTGCATCAATAAATAAACAGTAATTATAGATGTACCTTAAAGGCATAAATACGCAAACCCAATTCCCGGCGAGAATACCAATAAATATTCTATTCTCTCTATAATGGGGGTTCATGATGGATTATTTTGTGCAACGTGCTAATATCAAACTGTGTGCTTTGTGAGATGAATTTATGCTGTATTTTACAGTTAATATTAATTGGCTAGAGGTAATTTATTGCAGTTTATTGGATTCGTCGAAGCAAACCCGGGTGCAGTACATAAAATCTTGGATTATATGTGATTTTTTAGTTCAAATTATGTTGGTCTAATCCTGGGCCATTGACAGATTGCCGAGCAATCTTTCATAAACTTTAATAAGTCGTCACGTCAGCGTTCCTTAGGCCTTCTTTAGGGACGACCCCCGTGCTCTAGC
Organism: Orthosia cruda; assembly: GCA_964057195.1. NCBI lineage: Eukaryota > Metazoa > Arthropoda > Insecta > Lepidoptera > Noctuidae > Orthosia > Orthosia cruda. Next base: position 30,108,890 of record OZ059836.1, on the reverse strand, counting down.
TCAATGACTCTAGCCCATCTGTATTGAAACATTTTGCAAGCATATGACGAATTTTATATAGTGTTAAGAACTTTTTGGAAAGTCCATAGTAAGAGCCTACGTTAGCCGACGCCGAGTTAGTCTCTTAGTAAGGGAGTACCACAATATAAATTTAATTGACAGATGACTTGCATCAATAAATATTAACATATATTTTAAGCTACAAATTTCAAAACATTTTAATTATATTTAAACACTAGCTTCTGAAGACATTCCAGACGTCAGCCTGTATGAGATTAGGATGGTTCTGAAACAGCTTAAGAACTACGAGGCACCGGGTGATGACAGAATTACGGCTGCACTCCTGAAGGTGGGTGGAAAACCAGTACTTTAGGCCCTTCAGAATCTATTTGATTCCATCATACTCGAGGAGAAAACGCCACAGGCATGGTGCAGGGTTATGGTTGTTCTCTTCTTCAAGAAGGGTGACAATGCCCTTTTGAAGAACTATAGGCCCATCTCACTAATACAAGCTGTTTTCAAGAGTCATCACGAATCGTCTCGCGCGCAGTTTTGACGATTTCCAGCCTCCAGAACAAACCGGATTACATAAAGGCTTCAGCACCGTAGACCACATACATACGCTGCGGCAGGTTATACAGAAGACCGAAGAGTACAACCTGCCTCTCTGTTTAGCGTTTGGTGACTAAGAGAAAGCCTTCGATTCGATCGAGATTTGGGGTGTACTGCAGTCTCTCCAACAGTGCCAAATTGACTACCGGTACATCGAAGTGTTGAAGTATTTATACAAAAACGCCACCATGTCAGTTCGACTTCAGGATCAGACCTGGAACCCGTCCTTCAGCAGTGATATGTGAAACGGGGAGACGTCATATCTCCGAAGCTGCTTACCGCTGCAATAGAGGATGTCTTCAAGGGTCTAGACTAGGCATCAACGTCAATGGCGAGTATATCACTCACTTTCAGTTTACCGACTATTTAGTGGTTATGGCTGAGACTATGGAGGACCTCAGTACAATGCTCGATGACCTCAGTAGAGCTTCCGAAAGAGTGGGTCTTAGGATGAACATGGACAAAACCAAAGTGATGTTGAATGCCCATGTTACACTCACTCCCATCAAGGCCGGAGCCTCTACACTCGAAGTTGTGGGCGACTATGTTTACCTGGGACAAACGAACCAGTTGGGTTGGGCAAACTTCGAGAAAGAGGGCATCCGTCGAATCCGCCTCGGCTGGGCAGCGTTCGGAAAGTTGCGCGGTATCTTCTCGTCCAACTTACCACAGTGTCTCAAGATGAAAGTCTATGTCCAGTGTGTTGTCAGTAATGACAAATGGCTCTGAGACGTGATCGCTTACAACGGGCCTTATCAGAAAGCTAACAGTCACTCAAAGGGCAATGGAGAGGTCTATGCTCGGAGTTTCCTTGCGTGATCGAATCAGAAATGTAGAGATCCGCAAGAGAATCAGGGTTACCGACATAGCCCGAAGACTTGCCAAACTAAAGTGGCAGTGGGCAAGGCACATTGCTCGCAGAAGGGACGGTCGATGAGGCAGAAAGGTTCTGGAGTGGCGACCGCGAACCTGAAGACGGTGCGTTGGAAAGCCTCCCACCAGGTGGACCGATGACTTGGTGAAGGTTGCGAGACGCACAAGACCGGTCAATTTGGTGACGCTTGGGGGAGGCCTATGTCCAGCAGTGGCCTTCTTTAAGCTGATATAATGATGACTAGCTTCTGCCCGCGGCTTCACCCGCGTAAAAAGTTTTTTATCATCCCAAGGGAATACAAACTATTCTATGTCCTTTACAGGGTCTCAAACTATCTCCTTGGCAAATTGCATGTAAATCGGTTAAGTAGATCCAGAGATTACCCCCTACAACCTTACAAACTCTTAATAATATTAGTATAGATTAAACCACAACCTACAATTCTTCTTAGTTTCCTAAAAATGAATTATATAACTAACACAATATAAACTACTCGTATCTTAATAATAATTTTTGCTCTTGACTCTTGGTCAACCACTTCATTCAATTAATTTCTTACAACGGCACACAAATTATGATACATCCACATTTATCATTTATCAAATGATAAATGATAAATGATTTTATTTCTGTAAGTTGGTTTGTACAAACACTTTTACATGTCGAACATATTTTTTAAACTAGATGAGGTCGGCGTTTCCTATCTGACTACTCTGAGAAGAAAGGCCGAAACAAACTCAGAGGTCACAGTCTCTTTTAAAATCCTGACAAAATCTTGATTAGATCATGTGAAGACCATGTAGACTGATGTCTGAAATGGTCTTTTGAGGAAAGAACCAGCCAGATTGAGTGGACCTGTCCAGTCAGTGCACGCATTTGTCAATAACCGAGCAGCTAAACTCTTGAGAATTTAAGGAGCTCAACGATTCGACGAACAATACCAAAGAAAGGACATTCGGGTAGGCCGCATAAACTACTCAAACTGCCAGACCATGATTAAAAACTAAGATAAATTTAAATAAAAACAAAATAAAAATATATATCCACATAGTCTTCACATTCACAATAATTAAAATAAAATAATATAATACTTTAAAAAGTAAATATTCTTGTCATTGCAAGAAAACAAAAAAAAAAAATATTTATAATAACAAAATGCATAGTGCAAAATATAATAAAAAAACAAAATTAATTGGAGCAGCTCAATCCCAAGCCTTTTTGTCCTCAATGTAATCTTTTGTTGTATAAAACGCTTTCTGGCACAACTTACGTTTAATGAAAGACTTGAATTTATTAAGACTTAGATCTTGTACGTGGCTTGGAAGCTTATTATAAAAGCGCACACATTGACATCTAAACGAGCCACCTATTTTCTTGAGCCTTGTTGTAGGTACTACAAATTTGTGTTTGTTCCTAGTATTTATGTTATGGATATCACTGTATTTTTTAAACAATTTTATATTTTTATGGGCATATAAAAGATTTTCATAAATATACTGAGAAGGCACAGTGATTACATTAATCTCCTTAAATTTCTCTCTGAGAGAGTGTCTCGGGCTTAATTTATAAATTGATCGGACAGCTCTTTTCTGCAAAACAAAGATAGTCTGGATGTCGGCGGCATTTCCCCACAACAGAATACCGTACGACATTACACTATGAAAATAGCTAAAGTAAACTAAACGGGCTGTCTCTATGTCAGTTAAATTACGAATTTTTCTAACAGCATATGCTGCGGAGCTTAGATTCTTTGACAATTTATCTATATGTGGGCCCCACTGAAGCTTAGCATCCAAAGTTAAGCCTAAGAATACTGTGCTATTTTCAGGATTCAATTCTTCGCCCTTTATCAACACATCGGTTTTCACCTGCCTAACGTGAGGTAGGGTAAACTTAATGCATTTGGTTTTTTTTTCATTAAGAAGTAAATTATTAACATTGAACCAGTGAACTACTTTTGAGATCGCGCTATTTACATCGTCAGTAACCAGCTGCTGACGTTTAAGTTTAAACAAAAGTGAAGTATCATCCGCAAACAACACTATATCATGGTTATCCTTTATGAGGTAAGGCAAGTCATTAATATAAATAAGAAACAAGAAAGGACCAAGAATCGAGCCCTGCGGGACTCCCATTGTTACCATAGATCCAGGAGATCTTTTGATCTTTTTCACTGCAAAAATACAAACAAGAAATAATTTAGTGTAAAGATAAAACCATGTAAATTATAGGATTTTTATAAATTGGCGACTTTACTCATAGATACTTGTGAGAGGCAGTGCTTACATTTAACAATATAATAAGTTCGCTTGAAAACTATTAATAAGCCTTTGCTACCCACCACTGGGCTATTTATGAGAAAAATAATTTATTAATTAACTTAGAAATAAATGGCAACCAAGTCTGTACTGTCTCAATTGCTTTTGTTTTTAATGTTTCGTAAACTATATGTAAAATATAGTTTACGTTTAAAAACTTTTTGCAAAAAAATACTACCGACTTCCAAATACAAAACTACAAAGTGAAAAATAACTTAATTTTTTGAAGTCGGTGTTTTTCGTAGATACCATTTTTTTGCGTTATAGACACCGACTTCAAAAAATTTTGTTATTTTTCACTTTGTAGTTTTGTATTTGGAAGTCTGTAGTATTTTTTTGCAAAAAGTTTTTTTATTTTTCACTTTTTAGTTGTACGTACCTAATAGGCAAGTTAGTAAGGAACTATTTCGCCAGAATAGATTTCATGAAACTTGAACATAACCAGTGAAATGAGAGATCTGCTTACCCCTTAAGAGCGAACTGACGTGATGTTATGTTATGAAATGTTATTAAAAACAAACAGAAATGCGATTGCAGCAATCCCGAGAAATTTGCCGTTATTTATTGAAGAGTTCTGTTGTATATCTCCGAAGTTCTTCATCAGATCTTCACCAAATTAAAATGGGACCAATTTCGGAACATACTTTTTCAAACAAAAAAAGAATTTTCAAAATCGGTCCACAATTGACGGAGATATCGGTGAACATACACAAAAAAAAAAAACAAATATGAAGTCGAACATAGAACCTCCTCCTTTTTGGGAAGTCGGTTAATAAGGCCTATGTATTTTTGCCAAGGCATTTGTATTAAATACCACAATGTATGAAGAGTTTGTCATTTTTTTTTCAACAATGAATTATAAAGTGTTGTTGTTTACTAATTAAGCTTTTTGCATTTTCTTCACTTGACACAGGGTGATGAAGAGAATATCCCTGTAGTATCCAGAAATTCCTTACGTTTTGTTAATATAAAATGCCAAGTGCACACAAAGCGATCTACTAAGTTGGCAGTTTTAACAGACTTTTTAAATAAAAAATACTATTAGTAGTAATGTTGGCATTATTCTTCATTATACTTTATCAATTCAATAACCGATTACTTTCTTGTGGCAAATAATACCTACCATTCTTTTTAAATTTAAATTTACCGACCTATCTTTACCACTTTAACAATACTATAACAGCTTTTCAACAACATTCTTTAAACAAGAAATCACCTTAAAATGGTCGTGGTTTCCACCTGATTTTCCCTAACAATAGGTTGGATATTATGTTCAATAATTCGCCGTTGCATACTAAGCGTGGCTTGTTTATAGCTTATTATGATGCTATCGGCTTATAGATCGATGTTAATAGCGTGTTTACTATGTGTTAAGTGTGTGCAATTTCGCGTTATCTTGAAATTTTGGATATGCCGGAATATTGAGAGTTAAAAGCTTAGTAATTTACAAAATATAGACAAGCTTATAGTTAAGCAAAATAAAGTTATTCCAAAACGGAATAGTTTCGGTTCAAAAATCAGTAATAATCCCTGTCCACTGAAATAACTTTTTAGTGTAAAAGTTAGCAAGAATGGTTCCACTCCATTCTTGCTACGTGAACGAACAATTTACCGGATTTAGTATAGGAGACTACTCTACCCTAGTTTTAAATCACAGTTATCTAGGAGTAGTACTGTTAAGACATCATTAGACCTCGCCGCCATTCCTATATGGGGGGTGACCGCAGGCAGAGTAGCGGGTGTGGAGGGGACACTCGTCCTAAAACCTAGGTTAAAGGTGAAGGTGAACCTGCTTCGCCTTCAAACTAGGTATTAACTGTCGACGGTTTTGTTATTTCTTTACTTAAAATCAATCCTGTAAAAAAACAAGTCAGTGTTTGTCCTATCACCACCATTAGGGCATAAAACCACTCCATTTCAAGTACGAACCCGTCGACTAAAATTAACAAGCAAGTGCTTTGCGGTCCCCGTTACGGTAAAGTTGGCACGTAGTTCGTCCAAAATAGGAATTATGTAGTTATCTGAACCCCTGTTCCTGATCTACGCCAAGTCAAGAAATGTCTCCCGTTCATGTGAATCCCGAACCTATTGATATTGGATGTTAGCGCGCCATAATGCATCGTAGAGGCGTGGAGGGGGAAAAAAAGGCCTGCCCAGTGTCACAGATGTCAAAAGTTTCGACATAGTTCACATCTGTGCCACCGCCCGCTCGCCTGCGTGAGATGCGGAAAAAATCACGCCGCCGCCATTCCCGAATGCCGCCCAGCCGAGTCGGATTCGACGGCTGACCTCTTTCTCGAAATTGGACCTACCCAACTGGACCGTTTGTCCTAGGTAGACATAATCGTCTACAACTTCGAGTGTAGAGTCTCCGACCTTGATAGGAGTGGGTGTTCCATGGGCATTCACCATGACCTTGGTTTAGTCCATGTTCATTTTGAGACCCATTCTTTCGGAAGCTCTAGTGAGGTCATCAAACATTTTACTGAGGCTATCCATGGTCTCTGTGTAGAACATGGTGACTGTGTAGAACGAATTAATTCTAAGACGGCTCGAGCAATTAGGAATAGGAAATGAACATCTGATACTGGCGGGTCATCGAGTTTAATCAATTAGTTAAGTTCAGGATGTGTGCTGTGAGATTGCTTGGGGGTTTCTATGATAAACTTGGGTCTATTTTGTAGGTGGGTATACCATGTAAATGAAATATGAATTTAGTTCTACTTTAGTTAAATATTGGGAACTGAAAGACTTTTACAGGTATAGAAAAGACTGAAACGCTAAACCACCCCATGGTAGTGCAATCATCATCACCACACCACACTGATCGGCCATGTAGCTGAGCCAAATATATCTGGAATTGCAATTACGTCTCCAGTCGTTTGGGTTTGGGTTTTAGTTTTGACCGAAATGTTCAAATAAGTTGTCTTTCCAGTTGTTTCTAATTTATTGATTTCACAACGTGTCATCATGCGTAACCGGTTTTCTTCTTCCATACCAACCAGTTACGCTATCACTGACACCCTTTGCTTTAATATCACTCCTCACACAGTCCATCCATCTTTTCTTTGGCCTTCTTCTCCCACTCCATCCATCCACATTTTTATTCATAACTCTTTAAATTTCACCCCTCCTCATCACCTGATCATACCAGGACAAACAGTTTCCTTCGGTAATGTGTACGTAAAATTAAACTCCATGTCACGGAATTTTTATATTATATTTTTTTTGTGTTTTTATAGTTGACCTACTGTTTTGCTCTCAACTATGTTCCAGTCCTACTAGAAATGTATCCTCCGGGGGATAGAGACAGCTGTGCGCTTTAAACTACTAGCTATACTAAGTGCGCGGGTATTTGTGAATAGGTTGGGTATTTTATTGGCGCTCCGGGTGATGAGAGGTGAGATTGACGCATTAGCTCCGTATACCTAATCCCCAGCTGAGTGTAGAGGGATTGTAGGAGTTGAAAATAGTGTAGCGAATTGTGGAAGTTGGTTTGTCACGTTTATTGATAAATGGCAGTTAGAAATTCCATCAAAACAATTCATTGGAATCTTTAAGGCCTAACAGATCGTGAGGAGAACCAACGTAACTGACAAAATTCGAGGAATTGCAAAAACTAAGTGTCAAAAGGCAGTGGAAGTTGCTTCCAGAACAGATGGCAGATGAGAAAAAAAGATTCTTGATTGGAGATTGCGTACTGAAAGACGCATCGTTGGAAGATCTTACACAAGGTGGACCAATAACCTGGTGCTGGGTGCAAGAAGTATAGGATCGATCGATGTGGGGATGCTTGTAAGAGAGGCAGAGGACGACTTTCAGCAAAAATTGTGATTATGATAAATAAATAAATGCCTAGTGACTAATACTCTTACAGTGTGCTTAATTTTTCGATAGTTTTATTGGGCCTTTGTCTGTTTGAACTAAAACAAAGTTTTAGTGAGCGAGGGAACTATATCTAAAGCAATTAATTGAAAGGGCCAACTAATAGTCAAGCAGCGAGAAAGTTTAGATCGATCTTTGTGGTAAACTAAAGTGTAATTTATTATTCATACTTAACGTGCCTATTTTATATCTTTATTCGTCGGCATTTTGTCCAACCACATTCAACCAGCAATACTCATAACATTTTTTATAACTCAAGTTTCGTTACTTTGAATTTAGGCAAACTTTAGGTTTAGGAAACAAACTTTAATAAAATAATACAAAACTTATCAGCAAATAGTCAAAATCTGTTTTGTTGCTAGTAAGGGCTCTTTTAATTTAGACGTTTGTTTCGTGTCGGACTGCTGCGGCGCTGCAGCTCTGCAGCGGAGCGCAAGTACACCAAGAGCGCAGTGCGGCGGCGGGACGAGTATGAGTGTGCATACATTGTATGGAAAAACAACTGGTCGTTTGCAGTACGACACCCGCACCGCTGCAGTGCCGCAGCAGTCCGACACGAAACGTCTAAATTGAAAGAGCCCTAAGACATACATCGCAAGTCCCAATAATTTCGTAACCAGCACCAACCTTTGGTAACTGTTAACACGTTCGTTGCCAAAGACTCGCCACGCGCGAGATACAATGGTTTTTTAATTTTGCCTGTATTTACGGTTGTTGTTGAGTTAATTAAAAAAAATCTTTTAGTAAGAAGATATAGCACTACCTGCTAATCGAACACAGGTCCAATCTCAATAGTAGCGCATTCGACTGATGGACCATGGTCTTCCATCATCGTAAAAAGTTATTGGTTATTTTCCCTCTGGAGCCCTGATCTTGATTTGAGACCAGTGATGGCAATAGTTTCACCCCTATTACTAAAGACTTAAACATATGAAGAATTCAGACATGACATTATGTTATTTTTGCTTTCTAGTTACAGCATTCCCACAAAAATTCATATAATATTATAACCGAAGTAAATCCCCACCTGTCTAAAAATACACCCTCGGTGTTAACTTTGTTAACGTGATAAACTAAGGAACTTCTCACACTGATTGTAATGCGATACCGTGCGGGGGAATGCGACACGAATCGAAAAGAGAACAGTTTTAAAGTAACATCGTGTTTCTCGGTTTCCTGGAGCATGTTAATGGATATTAATTGCAATAAGAAAAGTTGGAAATACTGAGTTTATTGAGTAATTTTATGGTGAATGTAATGTGTACCGTGCATTTATTTCTTGCTAACTAGTATTTAGGCTTTAATATCTCCATGACAATATTAATTTGAAGACTAAATATTAAAACTTGGGTAAAGGGATGTACTTATTGAAGACGAACGAAATCAAAATTTTTGCTCACGGATACTCGACCTCACTCTTCGGCAATAACGTTTCTTGTCTAAAAATCACGTAGTGCGTAGCACACATAGCATGCGTCACGCCTATCGCTAGATGTGTTTTGTATCTTTCTATATAGCACTATCTTAACTTTCTTCTTATATATGTCATTCGTGTGACTTGACATAAAGTTGATTTGTTAATTTGCCGCATCGGTAACTACTTCAATTTCATATTTGTGTGGCAATTAGTGTAGACGTTTGTAATTATAATGATTTTATTTCTGTAATAACATAGATCATTTTCTTCTTGATCCAAGATTGGATACATGAATCGAATTAAAAGAAGATTACTGCACAAATGATACTTTAGAGTAATGACAAAAGAAGACAGTCATTCCTCTAAAGTATCATTTGTGCAGTAATCGTAGATTTATTTAAAATATGTTTAGTTACAGCATTCCCGCAAAACATCACATGATATTACAACCGAAGAAAATCCCCACCTGTCTAAAAATACACCCTCGGGGTTAACTTTGTTAACGTGATAAACTAAGGAACTTCTCACACTGATTGTAATACGATAACGTGCGGGGGAATGCGACGCGAGACGAGAAGAGAACAGTTTTAAAGTAACATCGTGTTTCTCGGTTTCCTGGGCTGTTTTAGTGGATATTAATATTGTAAATACTGAGTTTATTGAGTAATTTTGTGGTGAATGTAATGTGTACCGTACATTTGTTTCTTACTACTATTTAGGCTTCAAAATTAAAACTTGGATACAGGAAAGTGTTAATTGAAGACGAAAGAAACAATTTTTTTGCTCCACCTAACGATAATAGATCTTATAAATCTCTTCGGACATTACGTCTCATGTATTTCGTAGCTTTCTGTGTATTACTATGCTAACTTTCTTCTTACATTTATGTCTTTCGTGTATCTTCACATAAAGTTAATTTTGCAATTTGTTGCATCGGTAACTACTTCAATTTCATATTTGTGCGGCAATAAGGGTGGACGTTTGTAATTATTATGATTTTATTTCTGTAATAACATACATTTTTTTTTCTTGATTAAAGATTGGATACATGAATTGAATTAAAAGGAGACAACCATCACTCTATTGGGTAGCGTAAAAGTATCATTTGTGCAGTAATCGTAGACTTTTTTTAAATATTTATATTTAAATAAAGAAAATAGTTTACAATTCTAGTATATTGACATAAAAATCGTTATATTGACGTAAAACGTTTTGGGAATACTTTTATTATGCGCACAGCAAAAGAGTGGGATAGCTACCACCTGGGAGTCTTTAAGTCAAGAGTGAATAGGTTTCTTCTAGGCAAGCGTTCTTCATCGTTGACTACATCATTGCTTACCATCAGGTGCGATAGTGGTCAAGCGAAAGCCTATTACTAATAAAAAAATCCAACCAGTTCATGTCTTTTAAAACTTATAGCGGCAAATATTATATAATTTCCGTAAAAGTCCTTCAATGTTGACTCCGTGTATCCAAACATTTGATCTGAGGGTTATTTGGAATATTTAATAGTTTACTCAGACAAAAAGAAACTTCAATTTCCGACAGTATGTATACTGAAATTCATTGGGTGGACTCGACGAGATATCTATTTGCTATACAAATATTTGTATAAAATTATTTCTAGTGAATTTTGGTTGACTAAATTCAGTTGGCTGTGTAATTTTTCAGGTTTAACATAATTCCTCATATTAAATGTTGTAAATTGTCTTTTATAAAACTAACCTTCAAAAGTTTTAATGATTTTTATCGTCTTAAGTTAACTAAAGGATAAACTAAATGTTAAATTAAACTTACACAGTGTCACATTTATAACGCCCATGTTTCATCCCCTTATCTGTTCATGTTCTGTTTTCTGTCTGACTGTCGAATCGGATTAAAACAATGGTAATTTCTATTGTGTCTGCTAATTGATACTTGACAAATCTTTATATTATTTGTATTTTTACACTATCTATCTCTATCAAAACTTATGGTAAGCGATGACATGGTTTACGATGGAACACTCTTGACAAGAAGAAACTTATTCATATATCCCAGGTTATAACTATCAGGAAACACATACTGTTCCTAAACGACCATTTTCCTAAGTGCAGTACGTATGGCCATTTTAGTTCTAAAATTCACAAAAGGTTTGAAAGTAACATGCATTTCACACGTTGTTACTCTATTTCAAAACTTGTAAATGGTACATTATTCTATGCAGGTGTACCGCATAGCTTATCCAGACTCCTAGCAGTCGGTTATGATTTTACAGGCAGTACTTTTACGAAATATTTCGCAGGTTTTGCACGTACCAAGTCTAAATTTTGGTCACTATATTTCTATAATCTTGTTAGGTAGGTACTAAATCTTGAGCAATGTTCGTTCTATTTTCTTTTTTATAGGACTTTAAAATTCTTCCTCGTTGAACTAAAACTTATTTAAGAGTACTTATAGGTTTTTCTAAACAGATTTAAATGCATGTTGCAGACATTTAATACAATTTGTCTTACATATGTTATTGTGTTACCTACTATTATATTATTGAAAGCAGAGAACGATGCACTTTTGAGAATTAATAATCTGACACCAGTCTTGCTAAAGGATATCGTGTAACCGACTTGCTTCTGCTTTGCGAAGCAGATAGACATTCGTGATATGTAAAATACCGGTACTGGGGTGGTATTCAGCCGCATCCTATAAGACTAGAAGCCCACCCGAAAGAATGGATTAAAACAAACTTCTAGTTTGACCAGAGAGTGTGATATTTTTACCTTACTGAAACACGTAGAAGGGACGTGACCTGACCTTTTACCTTGTGAACTCTCAAAAAACCACCGCGGAACCCCATCTTTGCAACGCCTGTTAGGGCACATCCCTGGGTAGATTAATAGAGCACCTCCCCTGAGCCTCGCTGTGCACGGCAGCACGTGATCACTGTGCCACCGTCTTTCCTAGAGTCACTCGGTGGGCGAACAGAGTCCCCAATCTGACCACCCATGACCCCGGAGTCCCACCTGCTTGATGCAGGCGGGGTTTGGGCGTTTTAGGCATCGAGGAGCTTGTTTCAACGATGCCTTCTTCTCCGAGTGGGATCGGCCCTCTCACCATCCCGCTCGGCAGCATCCTTCTGTACTATCACGGTTTCACAAAAAGAGGCCATTTTCCCTCCAGTTTTCTATCTCTGCCAGCATGGCCCTAACAAGGTGCTGGCAAAGACAGGTCTCGCCCGATCCTGTTGACCAAGACCTGCTGCTCAGATGCCCACGCAGGGCACTCATCGAGCGTGTGCCGTGCAGAGTCAAGGTCGCTTCTGCAATGGTGGTAATTTGCCGTGATTTCTCGCCCAATCCTATTCACTACTCACCGGAGCAGCCGTGTCCGGTGAGTACCTGAATGAGCCTGTAGAAGATGCGGCGATTTCTCTGCAGCCAGGCTTCGAAATGGGCAGGACGGCTTTCACAACGCGCTTGCGCGAAAGTTGCGGCTGCTGTAGTCGCTCGCGCCACTGCTCGAGCGCGTGTCGACGTTCCTGCCGCCTCAGCCTTACTACAGCGATTCCTAGCACGCTGTCACCATTCTGGCGGATGGCGCGTATTCGGTTATAAACCCTCGCACCCATGTCCGCCAGAATGCCCAGCGGAGGAAAGCGTGCCAGGGGAGTTGCCCAGTTGGAGTGCGGTACGAATGGCCATTTTCCGCTTCAGCCTATTAATTTTAGCCCTGCAGCGTCGGACACTTGGTAATCTCATATTACTTGACCAACAATACCATACAAATGCGCATTTTACAATTAAAAACCACACACCACACTCGGCAAATAACAATAAGCGATAGCTGTTTAATCTATGACAACAGTCAGAACAAAATTAACTATGGCCACGCAGCTACAGTAATTAATGAGTAATTGAAACAGTCGGTTGGTAAACCTCGTTTGTATGAAATGTTTCAGGTTAATTTTGATACGGTTCTCAGTGAGGTAATGAATGAAACAATAAGGGTGGAGCTAATTGTTGGACACGACTAACTGAATAAGCCAATGGTCACTGATGCTGCTGGGGCCCTAAACAAAATGTCATAATCATGATAACCTCAGCAATAGATATTGAAGAAAGTCTAAATTGTTCGGATTAACTACACGACCTTTCGGTATTGCAAGTTCTCTGGTTAGTTAAATAGTTTTGTAACTTTAAGGGCCAATTTCTGAATTGTGTATTTGAGGTTTTGAGTATTTGTCAAACTATTCTTTAACCGTGGATATGACACGTTTTTAACCTCAAATACCCAATAATTCAGAAATCAGTCGTAAACCTAAGCAAGCTTCACTAATTAGAAAATAAAAATCTACGTTCACTAAAAATCTTTCAACGATATCGCAAACGTAAACTTGAGTGAGTCGATTTGGAAAATTCCTCGCACTGAAGTCGCTATTTTTTAGGGTTCCGTACCCAAATGCTGCCTACAAAGCCCTGGATTCTAGAAAGAAGAAAAATACTCGTAACAGATTAATCGAAAGTTGTGAGGCCTGTTGAAAATTCATTCACTCAAGCACAACACACGCACGGTTGATAATTTGTCACATTATTCTCATTACAAAAACTGGGCCTAAGCCATCGACTAAAAATGTTGATACTTCCGATAAAGTTTCATAGAAATCTGTTTAAACTTCAATATCTTTGATGTACAAAACAAAACCCAGATGTAATAAAATTCGATACACAGTCGACAATGCTGCGCGGTCGCATCATTGCACTGAAAACTATTCCTACAAACTCCACTAAAATTTTATTCGACAATTTGGGAACTCGTAAAACGGAAACTTATTTACTTTCCGACATCTATACGACGTATATCGACGTATTTTTTGTCAATAGCCATTTATTTGTGTAATATTTTGGTCAACCTTTTTGTCCATACCTGGCCAAAGCAGAAAGGTCCAGCTTTTGGCACCTCATCTTCAACACTGTACAAACAATTACACCAGAAAAATTATGCGCTCCGCTACAAAATAGAGAGTCTAATAATGACAAAATAGACAGTTACATACGTATTCCCGTGCTTGTAACAACTCTTTGCGTATGAGTTTTCATCTTCGAGTGTTTTTAATTCCAACGATAGAAGTTGATTCCCGAAGCGCATACTTTTCTAGGAATATCTGTACATCAAGCAACCGCACAATGTCAACTCCTTTCAATGTCAAATTAACCTCAATAACATGTCACTGCTTACCGTCCATAGGCTCTCCGAATAGTAGGCCAAACAAACAAATAGAAACATTGATATACAAACTAACTTCGTTCATTTCAATTAGTGAACTATTCGGTTGGCCGACACCTTTCTAGGGCTGTCTGGTAGATTTACAGTATCGTTGTTATACCTAAACAGACAGGATTGATTGAGTTAGAAAGTGACTCGTAGCTATAAAGAGGCTACCTAACGTTTGATTTTAATAGTAATAAACATTCATAAATTGTCTAGCTACAGTTTTTCTTCTCTCTGCTTCTAATGTATAAATAAATACTGCCTGATTTATATATAGCTAACAAAAGTTTTTTAGGTATTAGTCATGAATCAAATAAACAATCAAAGCAAAAATAAAGTAGTTAAAAAGAAAAAAAATATATATGTTCAAAATTAAATCGAGTTATGCAAACAGTATTTTTTCTTTTCTTTAATATATATTTTTTTCATTTCTCTGCTTGATTCATAATGCCTGAAAAAAGCATGATGATAAAATTTACATTTTCTATTACAATAATGAACCTATTTGATATTTATTTGAGTCTATATTGAGCTTAAATAAAAAAAAAGAAGAAAGAAAGAAGAAATATTTATTTGTAACACGCACAGGAGACACGAGATAAGCAAAACACAAACAATAAAAATAAATAACCCCGCGCGAGATCAAAAAGGCTACTATCAAAAAAAGATAAGTATACGAATATAATATGGCTATGGAATTTTCAAAGCCATTTCACTGTGTATGTGTTTAAACCTGTGGCTTTGTGGTCATACGCGTTTTCGGTGTGGCTGTAGCTGAGCTTTGATATAATAAAATTTTGAACATTAGATGTATTTAACATAAACTAATTGTAATTCCTGTGAATATGTCAATAATACACCATTGGTTCAATTAATAAAATCGAGAACAATATATCTAAATTTGTCGAAATTAAAGTACAAATCTAAACTCATGTTATAGATGCAAACGTTACTCAGTCTGTCTGACTATTTGTTTTTTTGTTCGGATTCATATAAATCCTGGCACACTGGTGGACCATGATCTTGATTAGTACACATAATATTTTTCATCTCGGTAGTATGTAGTATCTAGTAGTAGTAGTATCTAGTATAGTGGCTGTAGCTGAGCTTTGATATAATAAAATTTTGAACATTAGACGTCATCATCATCATCATCATATCAGCCGCAAGACGTCCACTGCTGTACATAGGCCTCCCCCAAGCGTCGCCACATTGACCGGTCCCGTGCGTCCCGCATCCAGCGGATCCCTGCAACCTTCACCAGGTCATCGGTCCACCTGGTGGGAGGCCTTCCAACGCAACGTCTTCCGGTTCGCGGTCGCCACTCCAGAACCTTTCTGCCCCATCGGCCATCCGTTCTGCGAGCAATGTGCCCTGCCCACTGCCACTTAAGTTTGGCAATTCTTCGGGCTATGTCGGTAACCCTGGTTCTCTTGCGGATCTCTACATTTCTGATTCGATCACGTAAGGAAACTCCGAGCATAGCCCTCTCCATTGCCCTTTGGGTGACTGTAAGCTTTCTGATGAGGCCCATTGTGAGCGACCACGTCTCAGAGCCATAGGTCATAACTGGCAACACACACTGGTCATAGACTTTCGTCTTGAGACACTGTGGTAAGTTGGACGTGAATATACCGCGCAACTTCCCGAACGCTGCCCAGCCGAGTCGGATTCGACGGTTGACCTCTTTGTCGAAGTTGGCCCTACCCAACTGGATCGTTTGTCCCAGGTAGACATAGTCATCCACAACTTCGAGTGTAGAGTCTCCGACCCTAATAGGAGTGGATGTGACATGGGCATTCAACATCAACTTGGTTTTGTCCATGTTCATCCTAAGACCCACTCTTTCGGAGGCTCTACTGAGGTCATCGAGCATTGTATTGAGGTCCTCCATAGTCTCAGCCATGACCACTATATCGTCGGCAAACCGAAGGTGAGTGATGTACTCGCCGTTGACGTTGATGCCTAGCCCTCTCCAGTCCAGAACCTTGAAGACATCCTCCAGTGCAGCGGTGAACAGTTTCGGAGATATGACATCTCCCTGCCTCACACCTCGCTGCAGAAAGACAGGTTCCGAGGTCTGATCCTGAAGTCGAACTGACATGGTGGCGTTTTTATACAAACACTTCAACACCTCGATGTACCGGTAGTCAATTTGGCACCGTTGGAGAGACTGCAGCACAGCCCAAGTCTCGATCGAATCAAAGGCTTTCTCGTAGTCCACAAACGCTAAGCAGAGAGGCAGGTTGTACTCTTCGGTCTTCTGTATAACCTGCCGCAGCGTATGTATGTGGTCTACGGTGTTAAAGCCTTTACGGAAACCGGCTTGTTCAGGAGGCTGGAAATCGTCAAACCTGCGCGCGAGACGATTCGTGATGACTCTTGAAAACAGCTTGTAGACTTGGCTAAGAAGTGAGATGGGCCTATAGTTCTTTAGTAGGGCATTGTCGCCCTTCTTGAAGAAGAGTACCACCACACCCCTGCACCATGCCTGTGGCGTTTTGCCCTCGAGTATGACGGAATCAAACAGCTTCTGAAGGGCCTTAAGGACCGGTTTTCCACCCGCCTTCAGGAGTTCGGCTGTAATTCCGTCTTCACCCGGCGCCTTGTTGTTTTTAAGCTGTTTAAGAGCCATCCTAATCTCATACAGGCTGACGTCCGGAATGTCTTCGGTATAGTGCCGGGTCAATCTAGCTCTAGGGTCTTTTGCTAAATTCGCGACGGGTTTACTGGTTGACGTGTACAACTGCCCATAGAATCTCTCGATCTCTCTCAATAGCTCCGGTTTGGCGGATACGATTCTGCCATCGTCGGTCTTCAGTTTCGTGAGCTGGCTCTGCCCAATAGTCAGATCTCTTGCAAAGACCTTGGAACCCTTATTCCGCTCAATCGCGTCTTTAATACGCTCGGTATTAAAGCGGCGGAGATCGCTTTTCAAGGACTTTGAGATCCGTCTATTGAGCTGCCGGTACTTCAACGCATCGTCTGAAGACTGCAGGATCATCTCACGCCTCTCCTTCATGAGTTTGAGAGTAGGATCAGAGAGCTTTTTGTTTATATCTGTACGGCGGGTCTTGAAAAACTTAGACCCAACCGTATGGACAGCTTCCACGAACCCATCGCTGTATTCGTCCACGGAGCTCCCTAGGCACTCGAAACGATTCTGGAGTTCGAGCTGAAAGCTCTCGGGGTTTTGGATCTGGATCTGTGCTGGACGGAGCGTAGACTTCATCAGTCGAGACCTTTCAAGCTTGATATTAATGTTCAATGTGCCTCTCACCATGCGGTGATCGCTCCCGGTTTTCACCGAATTGATCACAGAGACATCATTGAACATTTGCTTCTTGGTTGACATGATGAAGTCGATCTCGTTTTTAGTTGCACCATCGGGGCTTTGCCAGGTCCACTTCCTGTGCTCACGCTTTCTGAAGAAGGAGTTCATCATATAGAGGCCCTCCTTCTCCATAAAGCTGGCTAGTAGGTGACCCCGGTGGTTCCGATGTCCAACTCCAAATTGGCCCACTTGCAGCTCATCCACGTCTCGTTTGCCCAGTTTCGCGTTGAAGTCCCCCATGACAACGGTGAAGTGAGTTTTGAAACCATGCATGGCTCTAGAAATATCCTCATACATGGTCTCTACCTCGTCGTCGGGGTGAGCCGAGGTCGGGGCGTAGACCTGTATAACCTTCAGCGAATATCTCGAGGATATTCTGAGTATAAGGTACGCCACCCTTGTCGACACACTCTCGATCTTCACCACGTTGTTCACAAGGGACTTGTGGACGATAAACCCGACACCACCCTGGGACTGCCGGTCACCCTCTCGGAAATAGAGCAGGTTACCGGATTTGAGGATTATCGAGTCCTCCCCCTCTCTTCGGACTTCAGATAACCCTATAATACTCCACCGCAACCTGCTCAATTCTTCCTCGAGTTCGGCTATCTTCTCGTCGGTCCGGAGTGTTCGCGTGTTATACGTTGCCAGGTCCAGTCGTCGGTGTTTATTAGGGTAGCCGGGTCCACTCCGGGGATTCTTCGCACCCCTTGCCACGCCATCGCCTCGACCGCTACCGTAGTCGAGGGTAGACGGGCTGCCGGGCACTCGGGGCCGTTTTTTCTTTGTGCTTTTCATTTTTGGTTTGGGGGGGTTTGCCTTAATCGCCACGCTTGGCAGGCGGGTTGGCGATCGCAGTTTGTTGTTAAAATGCACAGAGAACGCTGCTGCCCATTCTCTGGTGTATCCCTTAGTCGCCTTTTACGACACCCATGGGAAGATATGGGATGGTGAGATTCTTTACGTCCGACACCATACGGAACCCGACACCATACGGAACATTAGATGAAAGAACACCAACATTAGATGTATTTAACATAAACTAATTGTAATTCCTGTGAATATGTCAATAATACACCATTGGTTCAATTAATAAAATCGAGAACAATATATCTAAATTTGTCGAAATTAAAGTACAAATCTAAACTCATGTTATAGATGCAAACGTTACTCAGTCTGTCTGACTATTTGTTTTTTTGTTCGGATTCATATAAATCCTGGCACACTGGTGGACCATGATCTTGATTAGTACACATAATATTTTTCATCTCGGTAGTATGTAGTATCCCCTGGGACAAAAAAATCACCTACCATGCCGGCGAAGCCGCTGGTAATAGCTAGTCTGTTATAAAATTATGATGTTGCTTACATAGGCACAGTTTTCTCGACCCTGGAATTCGATATAGATTTCCAAAACATTGAACCAGTTTTAATTCCCAACTTCCCGTGCGGTACATTCAGCATATGCTTTCGTCTAACAACGGAAAGCGAAATATAACGTCACACGAGTCAATTTAAAGTTATTCCTACTGCAATCTTGTATTAGCATGCCGTTTAGACCTTGCTTCTAGTAGGGATGTTCGCTTGGCGTATTCGTGGCTGGGCTCGTCTTGGCGGTTTGGGACACCTACTTTGGTATAATGTGTGTAATTATAATAATAACTTTGAGTCACATTGGTACCCACCTACACATCCACTTGTCCAGTAAAACAGAAAGAAAGGAACAAAAAAACAAAGGGAAACCTTAAATACAAATACAGTAGTACACATCTTTCGTCCAAAATGATGATGATGATCAGTTATAAATGTTGGAGTATTTAGGACCCCGTACTAGGTATATCGTAACCCTAAAGAAGAAGAAGGCTAACCACAAAAGTATATAAACTACTCAAAATAAAAGTTGGTACATAAGATTTTTGAGTTTCAAGGAGGACGCAACCCTAAAAACATTTTCGTCTTCGCGTTTCAAGTCGCTAAGTTCACGAAACTTGTTCGTATTTAAATTATGAAGCTGAAACGTATTTTGAAACTGTTATAAATAAACTTCTTTTTAATTGTTACCAGTAAAAGTCTGGCTTTTGGTTTTTTGTTTTGTTAATGTTTTTAGGTTCTGTTTGCATGCCACTGTCTTTCTTTTCCTTCCGATAACGTATTTTTTAAATCTCTTCACAAATAAAAAAAAAATCGGTGTGGCACTCGGGGACTGCCGCGGTAATAGATCCAGTCCTGGAAAATGCGTCAAAAAAATTAAAAACGTTAAAAACTCGAAAACGTAGCGAGCCAAACCCGCATTTATTTACGATTAATAAAACTCTAAAAAACAAAACAAAAATACCCTTATTCACATTGAAATAAGGTCGCTTTTCTTTGACAAGCAAAAGTGATCTTTATTCTCATTAGCATAAGGTCCACATTGATCACCATTGTCACAGAAACAGCTCAGAGAGACCGATAAATGGCAAAAAAATTAAGACCAACAAAAATTTAAAAAAAATTTAAAACCTCAGAAACGTTAAACGTTTATCTCAGAAACGGTTGGAGTTAGCGCATTTCTGACAAAAAAATTGCCCCCCTGCCCACTTCTACTTCATCCAGGAGAACAAGATAGGATTTACCCCCCCCCCCCCCTTAACCGTTTATCTCCCCCCGCAAAAAAATTTTTCATTCTAAAAATACCAACACGGAAATCGAAAACACGTGCGACAAACCTCCCCCCCCCCGCCCCCCTGCCCCTCACCACTCAGATGCCACAGAATTCAAAAACCTTATTAAAAGTCAAAGTATCACCGCCGTGTCCGTCGAGACAGACCTCCCTAAAGCGTCGCCATCTGGTCCTATTCTTCTCGGATACAACGCATTACCGAGATCGCGTCGAAACATAGTGACTTTTGATATTGTATTTTAAATTTTAAATGTGCTGTCTTAGAACAGTTTGGTTTTTTCTTTTTACAAGAACATAATTGTTCTCGGTACAAAAACTCAGAAACTTTGAACCATAATGGTATTTCCAATCAAATATTTTAATTAAGGTTTCAAGTCTTCCCACGTACGTTACAACTTGCTCTCAAGTTTGCCTCAGTAAAGCAGGAATGGATCTAATTTCACGTTTACTCAGAATACACGCTACAATTTGGTTCGAAGTGAATTAGCTTGACTCTAATGGTAGGCTGGAGCTACAAACTCAATTATATTAAATGGGTAGGTACCTAGTATTAGTTTACATAATATAAGATTCATATAAGGTAGACATTATAATCACTATTGACTAAATCCACTTGCACGAAAAGCTCTACTCAGATTAAGTTGCTAAAACTAGGTTAAATTGACTATATTCTATGACAAACTGTCAATTTAACCTCGTGCTAGCAACTAATTCTGAGTTAAGTTTTTCGTGCAAGTGGAAGCACACATAGTATTAACTAAACTGCACATGCCAATTCATCATCATTAAACCATTTTTGTGTCAGCACATATCGCCGAGGTTACAGAAGAGAAAAAAATATCCCAAAAAATACACTATCAATATCACCTACCAAACAATTTTTTATTTTTTATTACAGAATGAAAAATGATACCTTTATCCAAGTTAATAACATGAATAATTTTGTAGGGTCAGAAAAGAATCCCATATTAATATGCCATAAGCATTTATGAGGTAGTCTCCAATACACAAAATACGTGCACCTATGACGACCTTTACCGTAAACGGATCTGAAACGATTATCAGTTTCCGTACGAGAATTCGAAGAAACTTCTTACTAAATCCGGGTCACGACAAATTCAAGGTTGCTTCCAAAATAAATCCTTTCTTTTGCTAGCTTTTGTAATGTAGATTTTAAGTCAAGTTTGGTGTTCTAGATTTTTTAGTTCCAAGGGTCTACGGATCGCTTCTGTGACTGCTTTTTGGATTTATAAAGTCATTCTCAGTTCTCAGAAATAGTGTAACTAGTCTTAGATCCCACCGTAAAATCTGCTAATTTATTTTTTATAAAACTAAATTTTCTGGACACTTTTGTTGGCTGAAGCAAAAATAGAGCTTCCAAAAATTTTCGGCTTTTTGTGCTACAGGCACCCATCAAAATTATTGTACGATGAAAATGTTTTGGCATCTTCAGTTGGTTTCCAACAAGGTGAACCAGTAATTTTCAGTCTGTCTATTCATCCCATTATTCAAAAACTAAATTCGAAATTTAACTTATAGTATTTGGATGATGGAACACTAGGAGGTGACGTAGACACCTTTTTAGCAGATTTCCAATTGCTGCAAAAGGAGTTCAAATCCACCGGCCTAGACCTCAACCACTCCAAATATGACATTTTCTTTGTGTTTAGATAAAAGTTCATTGCACCTCCAAGGTTCCCCAATTTTGGAAGACAGTATTTCTTCATTCATTGATGGCAAAATTAACTATTTTAATGATATTTCGGATAGACTCTCAAAAATTACTAACTTTCATTCGGCTTTTACTCTCAGTAGGTATTGCTGTTTCCCCCCCCGGTGGGTTCCCGCATTGTCGAGGCGGGGGCTAAGTAGCCGTGGCTTGGACAACCACGGTGAAGCGAAGAGGAACCCGAGGAGGGGCCGCTCGTCAGGGCTTTTGCCGACAAGCCGACGACGTAGCGGCCAATAAGTAGGTTGCGGTGCCGTATGGGTGGCATCGCAACTGAGGCGGGCAGCGATGTGGTATGGTAGGCATCGCGGCTGAGGGTTGGAGGCCGCGGAGGGAGAGGAGTGCCGGTATAACGGTGCGCCGCTCGCCCTACCCTCCGCGGCCTGCACGGGGTCGCCATCATCTGATGGCGGACGCGGTGGGGCCGCAGAGGAAGAGGAGTTTCGGTATAGCGTTGGCCGCTCTCCCTATCCCCTGCGGCCGAAAAGTGGTAGGTGGCGGGGCCACTGTCCTGACCCGTCACAGGGGGACCAAGGGTGCCATACACGGGGTCGTCTGGCGCCCATGTGCTGGTTCGGTCCCTGGGGTCGTCACGGCGTACAGTGTGTTCTGGTGCGCCGGTGATGGGGTTAAACCCAGAGGAGGGTCCGGAGACGGACAGCCGCGGCCGGTTCGCGGATGTAAGCTAACGCGTTCCCGTGTTCCCGCCATAAGCGAGACAGGAGGACACCGTGGAGTTTTAGTGGGTTAGAGTCCCACATAAATGCGCTATCTCCCCGTGGCAGCGCAGTATGCATGAGCATTTAACCAAGTTAAAAAAAAATAAAAAAAAATTGCTGTTTTGGACCATTTTTTCGCATTTTCGCCGCTCGTCTTCTATGTGGAAGCAGCCACATCTCTTTAAAAAAAATGGCGAAATTATTCGATGCACTATGATAACCATCTTAAAAGTGGCCTTGGATGACCGAGCCTAGATGCAAGCTACACTACTTATTCGCTTCTGCGGGCTCAGCATATGCAAAATTTCTAGTCTAAGGCGAATCTGTCTTCGGTCCACAACACTGAAACTTTAACTACTTTTTTATCCCTTTCACTGGTAAACTGTCAATTGCCGTGCTCGACCGACGCAGTGTGCGCTTGGAAAGTGGCGTTGCCCGATAATCCATCTTCCCAGAAACAACTGCTGAGTTTGCCCATCTGCTGGCTGTGAGAGAGTGGGAGTCGGGCCTCTGGCTATAGGCACTACCATCACCCAACATAGTTACTATGTTGAGTGACAACACCTTCCAGATCGCTACTAGTCTATGTTTGGGTGCTCCTAGCGGAGCTCAATGAGTGTATATCAAGTATTGTCAATGTGGTGAAGCAGTCGATCGCCTCGGTCACAATGCCCGATCCAGCAGTAGGAGCGCTGGTCGGATAGCAAGTTACCCTAGCATTAATCACATCATACGACGGGTTCTTGTCGCCGCCGGTGTGCCAGCTGTTTTAGAACCCAATGGCTTTGAACGCGACGATGGGCAGAGACCAGACGGGATGACCATAATGCCTTGGAAAGTGGGTAGGCCTTTTATTTATTTATATATGCTATATTGTATGTACACCAAGTTAAATCAAAGAAAAGGAAACTTAAAACTAAAATACAAACAAAAGGCGGCCTTATCGCATACCGCGATCTCTCCCAGGCAACCTTTTGTGTGGGATGCATCATGTGTCGACACCCTTGTGCCATCCCATCTTCTTAACACTTCGGCCTGTGTTGGCTGCTGGTGGTGCAGAAAACCTCAAACGGCAAAAATATAACAACCTTTATGCAAGTTATATGTTTCAGTCGTTTGTAGTTTTTCGACTCTTCTCGCCTCCAGAGGGCTGGTCTTTTCTTCGGCCACAGAATCAGCTTTGCCATCCAAAGTGGCAATGCTTCCAGCGTTCTGGGCACGTTTCCCGTTGACATCGATGTGGATATTTTGTTTGATGCACAATGAGCCCTTTTCAATCTTTTAACTGTTTTTGAATATTCAATTATTATGTTATTATATTTATTTCAATAAATTAAAGTTAGTCCGTATTTTCATGGATAATACTTGATAGTAGAATAGTTTGCTGCAGGGTTGCTGAGTTCGTGGTTACCATCAACTATCATTCATGAAAATTAAGTATTATAAAAAAAAATGCTGATTTTAGCGGTGGGATTTCGTTTTATCTTAGAAAAAAGGTAAAACGAAATCCCACCGCTAAAATCAGCAGTTTTTTTTTAAATATCTCAATAAATTTAACACATAATAGTCACCAAACTTCTATTTAAGTTATGCTAAACTTTTTCTTAAGACTAAGTTAACTTAATTTTCGTTAGCGTTGACGAATCAATTATTTATAAAGTTCCATCAAAACTTTTGTAATTTAATGCGTTTCACTCTTCAATGATCTAACAATTTGAAGACAATATAGTTTGAAGAAAGATGGATCAAGAATATAAATGATCATCGACATGCAACCGCCAGTACCTGCTAATGTGTTTCTAAGTAAGTTTGGAGAAAATGGTCTCAAAGGAAAAATTATTTGCCAAGTTATTTCATATTCCATTCAGTATTTCGCTTTCTTTGTTGACAACTTCTGCATTGCAACTGTTAAGGCACAAAAATTACCCTTTAAATCGTACTAGAAGAATTGTTTTATTTTCGATTTTAGTGGCCAGTCTTTATTTTTTGGGACAAGCTTGCCACTCTATTCTTAATCATTGCAACACCTAAAAGTCAGAATCAACAGTTGCGAATAACAGAAAGGCGCAGTCAATCAAGGTCGACGAGTCGCAGATAAATGATTTAGGTTTCTCAAATTCCGCAACAAAATAATTCATGGTCAGCCTGTGCTTGAGAAAAATCTTTTCGTAATACTTTCCCTTTCATCTGCAGAAACACAGAAACTAGCAAATACAGGCAAATAGAGCATAGGTTTTACAGAAAAAATATCATGTCGGTCATCAACATTTCCAGTGAAATTCATGTCTCATTTTCCCCCTTTTGTTTACCGAGAAAACCATGACACCATGACACACACTCCTCTTACAGGTCTCGTATATTTTCTTTCAAAAATACTTCTTCATTCTTAAAAATAAATTTTCATTCATGGAGGTTTTATTTTTCGTGTGGCAAAACAAGTTGGTGTGTGTTATCTGTGGCGCTAATGGTGGCATGGTGGCACTCGTGACGTCACTTGACACTCATTAGGCGTGAGTTACGGTGTACTGAATGCGTAAACAATGGTGTTAGGATCTGTTTACATTGGATGAGGGTGTAGTTAGTATTTGCAGTTGCAAGAAGACTGTTGTGTTCATTTAGTAAGTCGTCCTTTCCATGATAATTTAATAAGCTTGAGAACTGTGCTCGTTCTATAATTAATTTGCATCTGAAGAAAACCCAACCTATAACCAGGCAATTAAAAGAAGCTACCCAGAACCCCGAATAACTGGGACTCAAAATACTTTGTTCCAAAAGACTTTTCAGTTTCATAAAACGGCAAAGAAAAGCAATAAAACATTGATTTTATACGAATGTGAGATCAAAAAGAAAATGGAAATTCTATGTAGTCGGCTTCTAAGTGTACCCTCTGAAATATACGGTATCCATTATAGTCCGCGGGCTCAAAGGTAATATTCTTCGTGCGAAGTTCAAAACTGTGTAAAGGCTTTTTTGTCGTACAAATTAGATTTTAAAGCGCGAGGCTGTCGCAATCACTTGAGACTCATTGCTGCGCGGTTTGGGGAGAGAACCGCATAAACAATAGTGTAATAGTGCGGGCCCCTGTGTTAACTGAATCCTGAATAAATTCTTCTTTGGAGAGAAAATAAACCCGTTCGTATTTTGCAATAGGAAAGGTGCAAACTTGCATGTTTTCTCCTATATTGTTTTGAATGCTCGGCCGTTTTGTGATGAAATATGTAGCATTGTATTAATATTTTGAAGGATATTTCTTTTGAGGTTTTATGTTAGTTAATTTGTGTTCTGTTGTTAGAATTCTAGTTATTATTGTTCTTTTCAGATGAGCAATCCTATACTATCTTACTTTCTGCTATTTTTTTTTATAAATGTGTAAATCTGCATGTTTGGATTTTGTTCATCAATCACGCCTCAACAACATATCTGCTTTATATGAAACTTGGTATACAACAACCATGTCCTTGACACACACCATTTTTTATCTCGATACGGGATAAGATTAACACTCGAAAACACTTTTCACGTTTTTTATTTACAATGTAACCCTGATGCTGACCACGATCCTCAGACATGAGGGAGGGACTAAGAGAGAGATTAACAATGTAATTGAAGATGGATAGGTGCCAATTAATAAACGACAACGAACCAAATCATTAGAGTAAAGTACTAAACAGCGCCACTGAAAGTCTTTTTATGAAATATGTCGCATCAAGGCTGGCCGATAGATGTAAACCATCGGGAAAGTCAGGATGTATTCCTTTAGGTTAAGACATCGTGTGTGCGCAGGTAGGTGGGTACAATCGTGCAAATGCAATTACAGAAATAATTCGATACACTGGGTTTATTCAAATATTCACAGTTACAATCTTGCTTACTAATATTTCGGATCGACACTGATTCTACGACGTGTTAGCTCTAAGGCTGTCAGTACTCAACTGCCCCCTTTCCCACCACACAAGTGCTTATAAAAAGCGTGCCAATGCATAGTTGCTCTTGATTGCAGCCAGGGACGTGCTTGTGATTTGTTGTTTTGACGTCCGTACTATTGACTTAACCCGACAAATATGTCATTTTTCTACAAAGAGCCACTTTGTGATCTTTGTATAGAACCTCAAAGCCACTAACCACACGCCTCAAGAACGAATTTCTTAGAACCTTAATTACTATTCTAAAAATAGTACTTGATCAAAGACAACAGGAAACACTGTGATAACAAGACAAGAATCTTTTACGTCAATCAATTCCAAGAAACACGAAAGTCTCAGCGCGAAAAGTATGTCTTCTGAAGAAACCGATCAAAAAACTTTTTGTCGCTGTGTTTGCTGCTCCAATTCATAAAAATGTGTAAGAAAAATATTGTCTATTGTCTTGTACTACTGTTTGTCTTTTTTCCATTCTTTAAGACTGTTCTGCAGTAAGCGCTAAAGCTACAGGTATTTATGCAAGTCGCACTTGTAATGCTCTTCTCAAACGAAAAGCAGTTTAAGATTTCTGAGCTCAGCTTAACTGCTAAGTAATTTTAGTGTTGCATCCACTATGAAGTCATGTTCAGTTACGTTTTATATTAAAAATTCTGATATAATTGCTTGTTTTTTATTCTATGGACGAGGTGTCTCTCGATAGGTCCCTATTTAGATTTATTTGGTATCTACATATTTCAAAATAGTCTAAACAGTAATAATTTTAGTCAAGGTGGTAATAATTTATTTCACTTTCTTATTTATTATCCATTTTGCTTTGGTATTCACTTCATAACTATAGTGAACATATAAGCACAACACGCCTGCTTATTTTGCCGAAATAATAAACGAATGTAAAAATATGAAATTGAGACCTTTAATATTTGTACAATGGTTATTTATTATTAAAATGCATAAATGTAAAAATAAAACCGCAGCTAATTTTGGCCATTATTCCTTTGGCGTTTTTGTAGTCACTACGTTCCGATGATTTCGTAATAAACCAGATAAGTCTCCAAATTCGTTTCCCATATACCAGGATAGTAAATCTAACAGGCATAGTTGCCAATCTCGTAGGAACTGACGAACGAACGTAGGAATTGAACGTACTGAACTGTATTGGACGTTAATGGTGCGAAAGATTTCACATTAATCTGTGGTTTAGTAGCCATATACAGTTCTATGTAAATAACCTCTTCGTATGAATTTAGGAAGAAACTTATTGCCCTAGATACTGAGCTGTAAAAAACTACCTAGATATAATTCTAATTCTTAGGTCATTTTATCGAGGATGAATGACAGACACCTGAGTATACCAAGTGGTTCAGTTATAATTTTACGTGAAATAAAAATCGATCGAGTATGCTGGTGTGTTTTGATTCTATGCATGCACACCTCATACATTGTACCTCGTATTATTCTGTAACATCTTATACACTTCTATTATGCAAATGAATTATTTGATTTGGTAAACTTATTAGATGTATGATAAACTGGCAATAGAACATTGTTATATGATATTAACAAAGCTCTGCTACTCCACAAAAACACTCGAATTCCCCTGTTATTATTTGCATCGCAGAGAGACGCAAAAAAACGTCTACAATAGCTAGCAAGAATACTGTTAAAACGTTAAAGTCCTCGGATAATGGGGGCTAGTGAAAGCGTCTGAAAAAAAAAAAACACAGGACAAGATTATGACGTCACTAGTGGAAAATGGAAAGCGAGCAAAACAAATTACTAGTGGCTGCATCAGACGGCTGCCGGTCAACATGACCCTCAGTGGACAGATATGGTACAGTAGGTTTGAATAAAATATAACCAGTACTCAGACCTCCTCGTATTGTTCCTTAGGGATGGATTTGAAGTCCACAAATTCTCGGCAAAATTCCTCGGTTTTCACCACTTTCCTCGGTTTTCGCAGACTAGCAGTATAAGTGCTGTAAAATTTCCTTCAGAGGGTAGGGTACCTACCTTACATCATCTAGGCTGACAAATATGGTTCCAACTGGATTCGAACACTCAAGCGAATTTAGATTAGGTTTGAAATTGAAGAATTAGTTTTGTGCAAGGCAGTAAAGGTTAATTATAAAATCAGTAAAGCCTTATGTGTTTGATATGGTATTGACATTTTAATTATTTAATGAGTGTTTAATTTAAATTGACTTGTTGTTTACATTTGACTCTTATGTGTGGATAATTATGGATATTATGGTATTTCAGTTGAAATTTAATTTGTATCAATTTGGCATGTAATTCTTATTTGATTTAATTTAGGTTTTGAGCTTTTCTTGGTTGGACATATGAACAGTTATTTAATTGGCATTTAAGTCTTAGTTGATTTATGTTAATTGGAATATACATGGTTGTTTTTGAGCTTTTTATGGTTTGACATGTAAACGGTTTTTGACTTATATTTTATAGTATTTTTTTTTATTTGTTACTGTTTCGTATTGCTTTGTATTTGATTATTGCTTCTGTTATGATTTGAAATGTAATTATTTTGTAGAATTTGAACCCAATGTAAATTGTTTGATGAGAATTAAAATGAAATTATACTATGATTGATAATTTTCAACCCAGTACTAATAGTAAGGCTTCTCATTTCAGAGAGTATCGATGCGCAATGATAATTGCATCTCATATCTCTAAATCCAAGAATCGTGAGATTTGAAATAATAAACGTTGCACTTACGCTTCGACACAGGCTTCGACTTCGAAGCTAAAGTGTCCAACTTATTTTATATAAAGCGATTACACGATGAACTTCTGAAAATCTCTTTGTATTATGAGACAACAAACTCGTAGAATTTTTTATAAAGCGCATCTTCTCACTAGACAAAAAATGTTTTAAAACATGAAGGGGAAACTTATGGTGATCCTTAAAAAATAAAGAAACATTTTAGTACTTAGCCGTCCATTGATTCTTTTTATTTGCTTTGAGCTTCAGTAAAACAATGAGGATTATGTTTTATGCAGACAGTGCAAGATTTCAAAGCTGCTGAAAAGAGGTTTTATTCCTATAAAAGCTTTTTCTGTGGCGTAGTTTTTTTACCGTATTATAGAGAATAACCTGCTCTCCTCTTTCTTTTAGGACTGATTAATACAAAATACGTACGTTAGGCCGCGTGTTAGTTTAGACGCCGGCTAAAGTACTGGAAACTGCCATTCACAAGATTATTTATCAACAGGTTAGCGCACAGCTCTCAGACGCTCAGCGTGGTTTTCGACCGGGAAGGAGTACCACCAGTAATCTTCTCTGCCACAGGGCTCATCCGGTGCCGGCAGTGGATAGTGGGGGGCAAATTGATGCTGCTTACTTCGATTTTCGAAAAGCATTCGACCTAGTCGATAATGACATGTTGCTTGCAAAGTTAGCTGGTGTTGGTTTCACCCCACATTCGCTCCAGTTTTATGCCAGCTATCTGAGAGATAGGCGACAGTACGTGGAATATGCGGGACACGTGTCAGATCCGTATTTCACGAGGTCTGGAGTGAGTCAGGGCAGTAACCTTTGGGGTTCCTCCTGGTGGTTAACGACCTACCAGAAGTAGTCCAAGACGCTCACTGTTTGTTGTTTGCCGACGAACTCAAATTGTCCCTCACAGTGGAAAGGAGCGAAGACTGTGACAAGCTACAAAGGGATATTGACAGGGTAGTGAGCTGGAGCAGAGAAAATCTGTTGCAGTTCAATATTTCGAAATGTGTGACAATAACTTTTTCTCGTGCACACAATCCCATCGTGCATGGCTATCATATTGATGGCTTGCCTATGACACGGGTCACGGAAGTCAAGGACTTGGGGGTAAGCTTTAACACCAGCTTGACATTTCGTGACCACGTTATGCGTTGCTGCAAGAGAGCATATAGAAATTTAGGGTTTATGCTTCGTACGGTCCGAGGGTTCACGAATTTGAAAGCCATTATAGCTTTATATAATGCATTGGTTAGGAGCCAGCTAGAATGTAACGCAGTCATCTGGTCTCCACATGAAGCTAAATATAGTCTCATGCTGGAGAAGGTACAGAACAAATTTATTAGATATTTGTATATGAGGTATTACGGTGTTTACCCATTTTATCCCTTAATGTATCCTACTTTATTTATTTTAGGTATGGTAGGATACAATGAGTTGATGGTTAGGAGGGAACTGGCACTCACCTCATATATTTTCAAAATATTGAGAGGGAAGGTGCATAATGCAACGGTTTTAGGACAGGTGTGTCAGTATGTTCCGGACAGGTACGTCTGGCGACGGCGGCGGCCGAGCTTGCTAGTTGAGCCGCGCAGTCGAACCAATCTTTTAAGAGAGGCGCCGCTGACGCATGCACTCCGCACGCTCAACCTTGTGGCTATTGAGACGGACCTATTCTGCTGTACTCTGGGTGAATTCACAAGGAGTGCATTGTTTAAAAATAGTTATAGATAAAATTTGTTATGTAAACAAGTTAACATAATATTAGTTTAGATATCTACTGTTATGTACTGTAGTTAAGCGCATTTATCGTATTGGGTGTAATCCTGTAAAGATGTATGAGATAAGGTTGAAAAAAAAAAAAAAAGTTATAAAAACTAGTACAAGCTTGATACTGTAAAGCGCTGGACCAGCCCAAAGTCATAATATTACCAATGACGTATAATTAGGTATTTTCATTCAACACCATCTGTTCTGTATATTCCCATTTCCTTATTTGTCATTTGACGATGTTTCTTAGAG
The DNA here is from genome assembly GCA_964057195.1 of Orthosia cruda. Lineage (NCBI taxonomy): Eukaryota > Metazoa > Arthropoda > Insecta > Lepidoptera > Noctuidae > Orthosia > Orthosia cruda. The sequence goes on along the minus strand of OZ059836.1, from coordinate 30,077,423 downwards.
ACGTTAACAAATAAAGATTGTGTATCATTGTTTTGTATCTTAATTACAATATCGTTTATACTGTACACATTCACCTATAAAAAAACTTTTGCAAAAAAATACTACCGACTTCCAAATACAAAACTACAAAGTGAAAAATAACTTAATTTTTTGAAGTCGGTGTCCATAACGCAAAAAATGGTACCTACGAAAGACACCGACTTCAAAAAATTAAGTTATTTTTCACTTTGTAGTTTTGTATTTGGAAGTCGGTAGTATTTTTTTGCAAAAGTTTTTTTATTTTTCACTTTTTAGTTGTACGTACTTAATAGGCAAGTTAGTAAGGGAACTATTTCGCCAGAATAGATTTCATGAAACTTGAACATAACCGGTGAAATGAGAGATCTGCTTACCCCTTTAGAGCGAACTGGCGTGATGTTATGTTATGAAATGTTATAAACAACAAACAGACATGCGATTGCAGCAATCCCGAGAGATTTGCCGTTATTTATTGAAGAGTTCTGTTGTATATCTCCGAAGTTCTACATCAGATCTTCACCAAATTAGAATGGGACCAATTTCGGAACATACTTTTTCAAACAAAAAAAGAATTTTCAAAATCGGTCCACAATTGACGGAGTAATCGGTGAAAATACACAAAAAAAAAAAAAAAACACCCCTGAAGTCGAACATAGAACCTCCTCTATTTTGGGAAGTCGGTTAAAAATACACCACAAAGCACCATTTACAATATAATTTGATCACTTATCGACAAGTTTCTCCCAACACTATAACCTATGCCAAGTGTTGTTAAGTGAACAGAAATGTTCTGCTTTGGGCAGCCACCGAACAAGTTGTTCAGAGTACATCGCTCATGTGCTGGTGTTTAATATATTCTGATCAGGAATATATTCAGCGAAGTTTGATAAATAACCTGACATTAGCGTTAAGTTCTGATATTGGTTTGGTCACTCTGTTCGAGTAAAAGTAAGAAGTCCAGAAGGCTAATTCTCGTTCTTAATAAACGCTGAGCTAATGAAAACATGTAGGAAAATTAGAGGACTTTTTGATAAATTACGACTCAAATGCGAATGTAAACGCTTGTTAAAAAATACGGCCATTGCCCTTCTGAATTTCTGAATTATAAATACAAATGATTGTAGCTTCACTACACTAAAAAAAACTGGCGGTAAAAACCTAAAGATAATTATGTAACGTTATTCTAGTTTAGACTAAAATCGCTTTCTAGGGACTAGGACTGTTTAATTTGAATTTAATCAAGGGAGGCAAATGAAAACAACAGCACTTCAGTTAGGTCGATCGTATTAAAAACGAAGGAAGTTACTAATAAAACTTTACGAAAAATAACTTTCGTTTCGGAATTCGGTGTCACAAAATGACACGGTGGCACAGACTTCCGAAAAGAAAGTTATTTTTGCTCTTTATAAAACTTCGTAACAAAAATTCTCTGATTTCAGTGTGCCTCTTGGCATAGGCCTCCTCTATGAGTTTCCATTGAAAAAAGACCGCTGGTCCAAGGTGGAGACAGACACCTTGGACCAGCGGTCTTTTTAATTTCTTCCTCTCATCTCAGAAACTGTCTTCAAAGGCTACTTTTCTCATCTCTTGGGTACCAGTCTGTCAATGCCTTGCTCCATTTCCCTCGGTTGACGTGCATCAACGGTTTCTCTTTATGCCAACTTCAAAAAAAGGAGTTTATTAGTGTTTTGCTTTGGTCGATGGTTAATTTTGTCCTTGTACCAATCCCCACACTCCTCCGTCAACCTCATCAAGATTCTGCCCGTGATGGCAACAATGTCGTCTGCACATTTCACTTCGTACTTAAATGATTACTCTTTTCCTGTTCATCTCGCCACCGAACGATCTACACTGCTTCTTCCAGTCCTCGGACGCCACTCGGCAACCGCCTCTCACTATCATCACGATCAGCACTTTGCTAGGAGTCCTGACATTTGAGTTCCATTATTCGTCGAAAACCTTTATTAACTACCTAAAACATTAACATAAAATTAACAAAGTAATTAGAGAACAATATCATAAAATATTTTATCTACTTCGGTTTCGTTATATTCGAATTACAAAATTGACAGCGGTTTCATTATGATACCCAGAACGACATCGGGTTGCATTATGCGAATCGTCATAAATTCTACAACACAAGCAAAGACATTCTGAACATACAGCCAGGTATATAGCAGCAGCAGCCTATAATATTACTTCGAAATCGAGACAATGTAAACGATGTTTTTAAAAATGGAACAAGTTTAGAACAACAGTATCGTATACTATTGCTGTTGCGGCTACGAGATCTTTGCCTTATATCTAATAAAGACTAAATAAAAAAATAAAAAAAGTGCATGCAGGAAAATTTTCTGAATGAAATTTTATCCCAAATTTTATTAAAAATGTCTTCAACATCAATTGATATTGAAAATACTCCACCAGATATAACAAATAGAGCAGTTGCGGCTACAAATAATTTACTACCAGAAAAATCAAGACATGTATATGAGAAATGAAATACCTTAACACAGTTCCTGAAATACTTATTTGTCTATATCTGTGTTTTTTCCTTCCTTTGTAGATAAAATCTTGTATGTAACTGTACGTTATTGGCTTTTTAATAACTCGTGCCCACCTATTTCGGTACGCGCTACGCTTGTACCGAAAAATGGCACTCGTATTAAAAGACCGTCCATAACGTAACAGTTGTCGAAATAGCTATTAGCGATTTTCTTACATTACATAAAATATGCCCCAATATATTCTTATTTAAGAATATTAATCACTAGTCAAATGACCGCTAGAGAGCCATCAGTTAATTTTAACGCAATCTGACTTCTGGCTATTGATATCAATTGTCTTAAGCAATTAGCAGTCGGCATGTAATAGCCAATATTAATTTAACTTAATTTGTGTACAAAAGGCAATTAATTATTCTCATCTAGCAGCGATATGAATTTCATAGAACGATATTTCTTGAGTGATGCAAATAAATTGTTATACGGCGAATAATCGTTTGTTGGGTGAGAAGGCGTTTGTCTTAATGTGGTTGATTTGTTTTTATTTCGCTGTAACTGTTTACTAAGAGCAATCAATCTCAATTTTATCAATTGTGGTTTTATACAACACACAGTTAGCGTTAAATTTAATAACACTTCATTTATTATGTACTCAGGAAATAGTTTGGAATATATTCAGACAAAATTTGAGCAATTTTGTAGTAAGAAGATTAACAATCCCATACACTATATTGCACAAGGTAATCAGGAGAATGCCTTATTACTTTATAACTAAGTAAATCACACGTTGAGATATTTTTATTATCGCTCTGTCAACATTTCACCTACCGACTACGAAAATGAGAATAATCGAGAAGAACGACATAATAAAGTGCGGACGACTGTCTCATGCAACTTCGGCATAATGCACCAGTAATAATTCTGCCCCGATGGGCGGACACATGCCGCATCTTATGAAATTCTAAGCCACCGTTACATTGAACATTTTCCTCCCCAAAATAGGGTGAATGTGGAAACAATCTTAAAGTTCGAAAAGAATGGAGAGATACTTTAAACGTGGAACGCAGAACATAAGAGTCAAAATTAGCGCTGTTTTAGGCAAGTCTCGGTTTTGGTAGTAGCTTTTTTGGAAGAAATTTTGTTTGAAGAGAACAGTTGTTTGTGTAGGCTTTGAATTATATCAGTCCCCCCTGATTTTGCATTCATATATAGCCACCCAATCTTTCAATAAAATCTGACATGCTCATAAAAATACGAATATTGACAGATTATTCATCCCAACAAATAATCGTTCCCATTTCCTTCTTCTAAGAACCTTCGTTTTCCTCAAGAAACTCCGAACAAACAAGAGTTCCAGAAATCAATTCATATGTAGATACACAATCATAATTTAATATCATACTGTGCAAATATGCTCTCTGCCATCCTACACCTAGTGTCACTATATGACATTTGGCTGATTTTGAGTTTGTAATACCTCCGTAATCAGTAAAAAAAAACTATAGATCTATCTAAGCAATATTTTTTACGGTCAATAATTCCGAATAAAAAATTGAAACGTCCTAAATTACTGTTTCCAAACCTATTTCTTATAAGACTATTAGTTACTAGATATTCGAAATTGCGCTTAAAATGATACTCGACACCGAAAACTCTCGCAAATGATTTATAGTTGATAAACAGCATCGATTTTTATTTTTTATTTTTGCGTGGAATACTCAAAATATGTTTTTTATCAGATAGCGACACTCTAACTATAAGACGGCAGCGCTGTAGTCGAACGCTATTTCCAAGGAACTATAGACGTATATGTTAGGATATTGGATGGGAAGGAAACAGCTTTCCAACATTACGGAAAGTAAGCTCGGAGATCCGTATCCCGCGTGTCACCGCCGCTGATATGTGTTTCAATTCGTGTCGAACGATTTTATAGGTTGCGTTTCAGAAGGAAAATTGAGCGCTGATTTGTGTTAAGGTTTGAATGTTGGGGTTGAAGATAGTAATGTGGGGTGGTTTGGTTGGCGCACAGTTATTGTGCGTAGATGGTTTTAAAGTTTTGCGTTAAATGATTCGTTGAGAACAGTTTTATGCAGAAGTTTTTGATATTGGTAGTGTCTTTATGGCGTAATATTGTTATCCTCCTACGTTACCTAATGATATGCAGTTGACTATTTTAAATTTCTAAACCTACTTTGATTTATTATAGGAAGAATTTTCTCAAAAATTGTTTTGTCGCTTTCCCTCTCAGTTCTTGAATCTCGGACTCAAATCGTTAAAATGTCGTATGAGCTGTAAGTCACTATCAATTTATGAGTAATAACAACGATCAATCATTATGGAATGTCCAGAGGGTGACTAGAATCTTGTCTCTTTCCTGCTAGTAACAGTTTAATACTGCTATCATGAATCGGGTAGCCACGTGGCAGATTATACCTAGGTACGGAGTACTTACAGTCAACAACAGTAATTGTTTTGTAATTTTAGAGTTATGCCCGGTTTACATTATTCCAGTCCAGTGATCGAGCGAGAATCCAGTCCAGTGCTGGGCACTGGATTGGTCGCACTGGATTCAAAAGTAGACCGCCAATCCAGTTACTGGACTGGAATGCTAACTGGATTCAGTGCATTCCAGTGCCGGTTTACATTTTTCCAGTAAGCAATCCAGCGCTGGATTCGATCGGTGGACTGGAATAATTTAAACCGGGCATTATGACGTAAAGTAGAAGGATCCCGGCATTAATATCCAGTTGATCTGACCTCATATTGCATCGGGGACCCATTTACTTTATAATTTTGTACGTTACTGTACATTGAACATATGCGTCGGACGAGTTGGGCAAGAGACAAAATAAGACTTGAGAAGAGTTTGGCAACTGACTACATGTACAAAGTGACGTATTAGTGAAAGAGACCTATTAGAGATAGCGATGAGATAGCTAGTGTGACGAGTGGTCATCACAACCTTGTATTAAGCATCGCATAGGATATTTTGTATTCAGTAATTTCTTTTTTTTAACACGCTTTTATTAACTTGGTATGTATGTATCTATGAATCTATGAAACGGAATATTTAAACGTGATTGTACTTCCTTCAAATAGTTGGATTAATTTTGAAACTTTGTACATTTATCAAGGACCGATGACAACGCAATAATTAAAAAAATATATATTTTATTGTAAAAAAGCGTGGGTCAATATCTATCTGCCAATAAAAAATATTTTATTGGCAGATAAATATTGATAAAAGTAGAGTCATTTTGAAAATATCTTAAAAAGTACCCCACCCTTTTTTTTATTAATCACACTATTCTTAATTTAAATTTAGTGTCTTTTAGTTTTTTTGGTGTCTCTTAGGTTCTATGTTCGACTTAATGTTTGTTTTTTTTTGTATTTTCACCGATATCTCCGTCAATTGTGGACCGATTTTTGCAATTCTTTTTTTGTTTGAAAGAGTATGTTCCGAAATTCCATTTTAATTTGGGGAAGATTTGATGAAGAATTTCGAAGATATACAACAGAAATATGCAATAAATAACGTGATTGCTGCAATCGCATGTCTGTTTATTGTTTATACCATTACATAACATAACATCACGCCAGTACGCTCTAAATGGGGTACGCCGATGTGTACAGTTCACCTTGGTACACTCTCATTTAACCGGTTATATTCAGTTTAATGATATTTCGGTAATCTATTTTGGCATTATAGGGACCTTACTAAACTACTTGCCTAATAGGTAGGTACAACTAAAAAGTGAAAATAACCTATTTTTGGAAGTCGGTGTCCATAACGCTAAAATTGGTAACTACCAAAGACGCAGACTTCCAAAAACAAAGTTATTTTTCTCTTTATAGTTTTCTTATTTGGAAGTCGGTGGAAGGAAGTGGTAGTATTTTTTTGTAAAACGTTTTTTTTAAACTATTATTTTCAATTAAAACTTTCTGAGAAGCTACTCGTATTTGAAAAGTACAAAAACTTACCTCTTGGTCAGTTATAAAATTTACATAGTGTTTAGTTGACATAATATTATTATTTTATTTATCCCCCCGCGTCCGTCAAAATCACCGTAGCGGCGAAAGACAATGCGTTGTTGATAGTCCAATTCCGCGTTACTAACATTGTTAAATACAGCGTATGTACAGTAAGGGGTCAAAATTGCAGTCACACCTCAATGTTTATAGTCACCTGTACGGTTCTGTGCATATAAGTGAGTGCGTGATGTGTTAACGCAACCAATCATACATCATACAGTCTAAATACGAGGTGAAGGGGCGTGGTAAACGCCACACAAATATAAAAATATGTACTACTCGTTTTACTACAAAAGTCCGTGTCGAGCCGGAAGAAAACTAACTCTAAAATTCGTCTTAGTAGTTATCGTAACTCGTGGCAGACTTGGGAGAAAGGGCCACTCTAAACGCGACGTCAAAGTCGTAGACGCGAGTTCAAATCTCGGCTGCACTAAGTTTCATTTTGTATTTTTGGTAACCTATACTCATGGTAACAAATAATGACTAGTAAGTTACCTGAAAGGAAAACTGCCTGAGGCATCTTAGAATAGGTATAAAATAAAACTATTTTTTATGCATCCTTTGTTAATATTGTTTATACCACACCATTAAAAAAGAAAACAAGTTGAAAATAAAGTAATTTAGTGATATAATAAATATTATTACAACTAATTTAAATAGTAGGCTTATAAAAAAAAGATAGCTAAGTTTTAATTTTTGGATAATAATATGATAACTATTATTTCCTTTATTCATTTATATTCTTATTTAATACATTATTAAAAATTAAAAAAAAAAAATTAAAACATTTAAAAATATAAAAAATAGAGGCCAACCGGTATCGGGAACAGGGTCCAAGCTACCGGTGGTTAGGGCTCCAGAGACAGTCTGTATCAGACCCTTGATCCAACCGCCCAATGACAGCCTCGACAGATGGTCGTCGAGGCTCTTGCCCATCAGGCCGTTGGCCGTAACGACAATCGGCACAATGATCGCTGAGTCCATATTCCACATGTCGACAACCTCGTGTGCTAAGTCGAGATACTTGATTTGTTTCTCTTTCTCAGCTTTCACGAGGTTCTCGGCATGCGGGATGGTGACATCGATTATTCGCGCCGCACAATGCGCTAATCGGTCTATCACCACTATATCCGGCTTATTGGCAACAATAGTTCTATCAGTGATGATAGACCGATCCCAGTACAACGTGACATGGTCATTTTTGGGAACTGGGTCGGGCACATACTTGTAATACGGTACCTCCGATTCCACTAGATTGTACTTCAATGCAAGTTGCTGGTGAATAATCCTGGCCACTTGGTTATGCCTGTGTAAGTACTCGCCGTTAGCCAGACGAGAACAACCAGAGATAATATGTCTGATGGATTCACCCGGACGGTGGCATGCCCGACATATATCGACCGTCCCGTCCTTCATTATATGTCTCCGGTAGTTGACTTAACTATTATTATTGAGGCTATAGCTTAATTATTTCGTTTTCTCTAGGAAAAGAGGTTTGAAGCTTAACCTCAACAATACAATGCTAAACAATACAATGATACAATGATTTTACATAGAATACCGTTAATAGTTAAAACAATAAATATAATAGTAATAAATAATAATATTGTAATAAAATTAAAACTTTTTACATACTAAATTGGTTCTTAGATCGGTTTTAAAATATTTATTCACATTAAGACAAATTGTCATTACAACAATACGCAAACATTTGAGAAGTATTATCCCAGTGAGGGTAAAAGAAAAACAAATGGTTCGTTGTCGACTAGGAATTCAACAACTTCCCGAGATAAGGCGGTGGTCAAAGTTAAAAGATTTCAAACTGTGATTTAGATAAAAAAAAATTAAGTCACTTCCTTTCTTCGGCATGGAGTGCCAGGCGAATAGTGCACAATGACGTATCGAATTCACTAGCAAAACGCCTAGTTGGTATAAAACCATTATTTTCATATTTATTCAACTATAAAACTTCATTGTAACTTATAAGCGGTGGTCTGCCACTTCATGCACGATTCATGAGACTTCCTTCTTTCTCAAACTTCGTTATCCAACGAATCTCAGTTTTCCTCTAAAAAATAAAAATAAACATTTATTAAACATTTAAATAAAAATATTTATTTACATAATTGACACAAAAATATCATGCAATATATTTAAAAAATCATCACATTATTTTTATTATATATCCTACACATAATCCGGTTGCATCAGAAATTTGTGATTGTATTTAGCCTATTGTTATGCAAGGCAACAATGTTTGCCCTATTTTCTATACTTATATTTGCTTGTATAACATATTACTTATGATATTCAAATATACATCGCTATTATTAAAAACCACCACGAACGCTCTGATTAAAGTTCACCAACCAACAACATCATATTAAGTATTTCTTCAAGAAATTCATATTGTTTCAATATACCCTCATCTTCAGTTATTTTACCGAATAAAATAAAAATGTCTACCCTCATCCAAATGCAATGCTCAAGATCCAATTAACTAAACACTTAAACGCAAATCTTCCTGACAACTGAATAAATTAGGTCATAATCATAGTATAAAGTAATAAAGGCAGCGACGAACATAATATTATGAAAAGGATAACAAAATTATTATGCTACGTTATTTAATATTTTCTATCATTTATAAGATTACATTAAAAACATAGTTAAGATTTACGAGTAAATCTTTATTAATATGTATGCCTTCAATTTAAATGAAGAAATAGATAATTATTCATATTCTAAAGTTAAGTGTATTAAATTATAATAATAATAATTTGATTATTATTTAAAAATAATATAAAAAATTGTATAAAATGTGTATATAATAATAAATGAAGAAAAATTAAATAATAATACTTTCACGGTATTCGAACCAGGGTTATCGTGGTATACCTAGAAGTGTTTACCGCTAGGCCATATAGACACTTACGTATAGCATTGAAATTAAATACCTCATTCCAATCAAACTAACTTAAAGGTAAATTATTATCTACCGCGCTCTCTAGGATTCTTGATGAATAGCAATATACGGGAGTAAGTGCGATCGATGTTGGTGAAAAATCTTGTGGGTATTGTGTTTGAAATCTACCAACAATGTTATAAAGTTTAGGTAAACGTTTGTATTATACTATAATATCTAAAGATGAGGATGGATTTGAAACACCACCACCCACATGTTTTGTGATTTTAAGAAATAGTGTGACGTAGTGGTCATGTCGCGTTCTCATTGGTTCATTATGAAAGAATTCGATATACAGGTGTGTGTATGAGTGTTGTGTCTATAGAAGAAGGTCATAAGTGGGACTGATTGGTTATGCTATAGTTTCGTGAAGTTTTTACAGGGGGATCAAAAAAATAATTTTCTAAAGAACTAATCGGCGGTACTTTGAACGAACTTGAGCATAGGACCGTATCGTTCTTTTTAATCTAATGTACTATACTCGAAATCACACAATTTCAGAATAAAAAAAATCACAATATTATTATTTATAATAAACGTATATTTAAAATACGTGTGTCATACTTACATTAAAAATAATCCAGTAATTACATATAAAACAATTTTTACCCGGAGCGTCACAACACTGCACACACTAATACATATCGGCGTGGATACGCGGCTTTCGTGTCGTAACTTATTCGTCGAAAGAACCGCGGTATTGTTATTTTTGATATACCTACTCGTCTTCCTATGGGTCGTTTCAAAAAATTGTCATACGGGTCGACGCCAATCACAATCAGTTACCTAAAACCGCGAAATCACATTTTTGTTTTTTTGTACATATGCAGTATTTAACAAAGTTAGTTACGCAGAATTGGATTATCAACGACAAATAGTAATTTCCATTGTGTATGCTAATTAGCGGTTGACAGGTTATGATCTTTTTTGACAATTAATTAAAATAATAAGCTTGTAGCGATTTAGGTACTAGTTGTCATTATATTTACGCATTTTCGTCTGTTTATCTGTTTAGTTGTGCACGCATCACGTAAAATGTACGAAACCAATGTAGATAACATTTATACATCAAAAAATTGCGTAACTTGAATAATTACTTAGCTTTTTGTGTCATGGCAATCGGTTCACTTAGATCATCATCATTTCAGCCGAATGATGTCCACTGCTGGATATAAAAGAAGATAATTATATAAGAAGTATCAAGAGTTATATGAATTTAAAATGTTCAAAAAGTAAAACACACGCAATTTAGATACTCGGACAGTTAAATTCCATATTCGATAGATAGCGTTGTGCATTTGAAGACCCTTGAAACACAAATTGTAGGTAGGTATGTAGGTAGTGTAACATCTTTTTTTTATCCAACCTGGGATTCATTCATTTAAGTAAAATAACTTAAAATCGATATTTTTTTGTCAATTTGCCTTGACTATTCCTGCCAATGTCGTTTAGTGAAGACAAATGGGTATTGTTGAGTTTAAATGTCTTGACCTATATATATAATATCTGATTCTAATGTTTTTTGGAGTATATGGCAGCAAATTATATCGAGTCAGCCTTCCCAGTAAGCTTTGCGGAGGTAGTCAATACTACAATAAAATTCTGTGCTCCACTATCCCGAGACCACTTCTGTCAATGATTCTACATATTGTCCATTTGCGTAGATAGTTGACACACAAAACTAACCCAATTTTAAATCACAATAACCACTAGGAATCAATCTACAAATAATACTAACAACCTCTAAATTTACTTCTGGTTGTTTTGTTTTGACTTTTGACATTTGACGTTTGCTAGAGATGTCAACACATGTGACGTGGAATGCTGGATAGTGCGTTTCGTTCCTCCATTGGTGATGTCATTGTTGATAATGTTTTTTTATGGAATTTAATTATAAATTTTAGCTGTGAACACTTTATTTTGGGACCCAGGCTGGTGTATCCCATTGAAGAGTAGTTGTTCTATGTGAATTCTTCAAGAATTATTATTCTTGAAATGGTAATTTGAAATTAGTAATCTTGTTTTGATTTTGTGCGTTGTGTGCTAAACGCTACTTAACGATTTCCTTTTTTGAGAGGCTGACGTCGGTTTTTCTTCTTCTTGGCAGCGGGATGGCCGGGAACACGGTATCCGGCGTGCCGCGTGGTTTTTGGGCAAAGCCCTGACAAGGGGAATGGACTGAGGGCTGATTTTGGCTGTTGAGAGTGACCGGTTTGCTTCGGGACGCTTGAGTGCGTCCTGGCGACCACAAGGGCTGCTTGTGTGCTGATATTTGGTGCGATCAGATTCGACCTGAGTGTTGTTTGTTGCTGTTGTGGTGTGGTCCAGGCATAGCCTGTGTTCCCAAGCTAGGCTCATCTTCCTCTGACAGGTACCTGTCCGTCTTTCTAAAACTCGTTGGAATGGTTGACATTTTGTTTTTCGAGCTCAGGCCCATATGCCGGTTCCTCTCCATAGGAAACGACAAACCCGAACCGTGTACCTTTTGTCGACGTTTTATAATGTCGGCCTATGTGAAATAAAAAAAAATGATTTTGGTTTTGATATATTTTATTTAATGATTGCGTAGTTCCATATGTATTGAGAATAGTTAGGTCTGTGTTATGCCATGCTGTTGGACTTCCGGTTCCGGACTCACTACGTTAAGAAGTGTTACTGAAGTGTTCTAAAGATTTGCGAATTAAAATCGTCTAAACGTAATCGAAAATCTCGTGAAACTAAGTACAGAACGAGTAAAGTGTGGAAAAGTATCCTTTTCTTGCCCAGCTATCAGAATCGTGAAGTGTTATATACGAAAAACAGAAATCATTATTAGTTTGGAGGTTAAGAAAAAACACCGGTTTTGACCATTGACAGTTGTCAGCTCTCTTTCATTCACTCACCAGACAGTGCTACCAACGTAAGAAGAAATAGTAAGTTTTGGAGACTGTGGCTTTTGGGACATAAACAAAAGTTACGTTTCGTTTCACCATGAACACCAAACTGGCAGAAGAAAAGTCACTGCTATTTGAGAAGATGAAGGAAGAAATACAAAAACAAACTATGGCAATAACAGAGAATACAACCTCAGTAATCCTTAAGAAAGTTGATGAAAAGATTGAGCCGCTTATAAAAGACAACGAGAAATTAAAACTTCAAGTGGATCAACTAAGTAATAAAGTAGAACAGTTTGAACTTAACAGCAGAAGGAACAATATCGTAATCCAAGGTGTTCCTGAATCAGCCAATGAAGGGGAGGTGGACTTAATATCTTTAACTTTAGAAACGATTACAAATCTCGGCTGCACTAAGTTTCATTTTGTATTTTTGGTAACCTATACTCATGGTAACAAATAATGACTAGTAAGTTACCTGAAAGGAAAACTGCCTGAGGCATCTTAGAATAGGTATAAAATAAAACTATTTTTTATGCATCCTTTGTTAATATTGTTTATACCCAACCATTAAAAAAGAAAACAAGTTACAAATAAAGTAATTAAGTGATATAATAAATATTATTACAACTAATTTAAATAGTAGGCTTATAAAAAAAAAGATAGATAAGTTTTAATTTTTGGATAACAATATGATAACTATTATTATTGAGGCTATAACTTAATTATTTCGTTTTCTCTAGGAAAAGAGGATTAAAGCTTAATCTCAACAACACAATGCTAAACAATAAAATAATACAATTATGTTTACATAGAATACCGTTAATAGTTAAAACAATAAATGTAATAGTAATAAATAACAATATTGTAATAAAATTAAGACTTTTCACATAATAAATTATAGATTATCACATAAATATTATTATAATTATTTCCCTCTATGATAGGAGGCCTGTGTCCCAGCAGTGGGAACTTTAAAAGGCTGATGATGATGATGGTGATGACATAATAAATTGGTTCTAAGATCGGTTAAAATATCTTTATTCACATTAAGACAAATTGTCATTACAACAATATGCATACATTGTAGAAGTATTATCCCAGCAAAGGTAACAGAAAAACAAATGGTTCGTTGTCGACTAGGAATTCAACACATTCCCGAGATAAGGCGGTGGTCAAAGTTAAAAGATTTCAAACACTGATTTAAAATACTAAATTAAGTCACTTCTTTTCTATGGCATGGAGTGCGCGGCGAATAGTGCACCATAACGTATCGAATTCACTAGCAAAACGCCTACTTGGTATAAGACCATTGTTTTCATATTCATTCAACCATAAAACTTCATTGAGACTTACTTTTAAGCGGTGGTCTGCCACTTCATGCACGACTCTTAAGACTTCCTTCTTTTTCAATATTCGTTATCCAACGAATCACAGTTCTCCTCTAAAAATAAAAAAAAAACACTTATTAAACATTAAAAAAAATGTTTTTGTTTTTTTTTACATAATTGACACAAAAATATCATGCAATATATTAAAAAATTCATCACATTATTTTTATAATATAACTTTGACGTAATCCGGTTGCATCATAAATTTGTGATTGTATTTAGCCTTTATTCATTGATATTCTTATTTAATACATTGTTAAATATTTAAAAAAATAAAACCTAAAACATTTAAAAATATAAAAAATAGAGGCCAACCGGTATCGGGAACCGGGTCCCAGGTACCGGTGGTTAGGGCTCCAGAGACAGGAACCTTCACACAATGCGAGCCGTATCGAGGAGTACTGCCTTCTGTATCAGACCCTTGATCCAACCGCCCAATGACAGCCTCGACTGATGGTCTTTGAGGCTCTTGGCCATCAGGTGTGATGTCGACAACCTGGTGTGCTAAGTCGAGATACTTGATTTGTTTCTCTTTCTCAGCTTTCACGAGGTTCTCGTCATGCGGGATGGTGACATCGATTATCATTGTGCGGCGCGCTAATTGGTCTATCACCACTATATCCGGCTTATTGGCAACAATAGTCCTATCAGTGATGATAGGACATAGTATTTAGCCTGTTCTTATGCAAGGCAACTATATTCTATACTTATATTTGCTTGTATAACATATTACTTATGATATTCAAATATACACCGCTATTATTAAAAACCACCACGAACGCTCTGATTAAAGTTCACCAACCAACAACGTCGTACTAAGTATTTCTTCAAGAAATTCATATTGTTTCAATATACCCTCTGGATAAACATTAAGCCTATCCTTCTAAATATCCTATCCAAATTGTTGCCCTTCCTAATTCAAAATTGGCGCCATCCCGCTGGTGCCGCGCTAGCGCCTCACTGCGGTGAGAGTGAAAACTACGACTTGAAAAAATGGCGAAAAGCAGATAACTGCTCCCGCGCTGGGTCCGATTCAAAATAGGGTTAAAAATTACCCAAAAGGCTTCGCTAGAAATTGATTAACTGATTGGTTCTCGTAATCCTCCTTGTGAAGTGAAATCAAGCAGAAACGTGAGCTTGTAGTGCATATTGAATATCCGCCACGCCGGCCGGCCCGGAGTCCCGAGTGTAGTGGTTACCTTCAATCCCTGCCTATCCAGGTGAGTGTTTATACTTTTTCTCAACGCAAGGAATCGCAGGGTTGTGATTGCCAACATCGGAGATTGTAATTGTTTCTGCGGACGAAGTCCAATCATTTCTTTTTGGTGCCTCCTGTGAGGTTTCTACTTACCCTCACATTCTCTTATTAATCATAATTCTCGTTTTAATGAGTACATATTGCGTTGTAATATCGTGTATTCTTATTAATTTAATAAGTAACAAGTAAGAATCACGATTTAAATAAATACATTTCATAATTTCTATAAACGGTACAACGCAAAAGGTAGGGCCAATTCAAGTCGGGTTCCCGTACAACGTGCCAAGCTGGCCAGCGGACCACGATTGTACCTAACCTACTCTCATTGATCATTATTATTTATTCAGGAAATTTAATCGTATTTAAGGTTTAAATTGAAACCTTCAATTCAATGGGTATTTCTTGTATGACTATTTCTTGCAATAACTGATGTTGGTATAAAGCTAATAGGAATGTTTCATGGTCAAATAGTTGTGCTCGAGAAATTACCTATCCACCTACATTTTATTACGAATAAAAGTGATAACTTATAAGTGTCTAAATCGTAATAGGTATTTATACCTATATATTTAAATTCATAACTTGTATTACTTGCCAAAGTAGGTACGCATAATAGTGCCTAAAGTATATTCCGCTTGCAGTTCGGATAGGTACTTACCTACCTACCTTCTCATCTCATTTATAAATCGTGAATACGTAAGTTAACAAAATGTCTGATGAAGTTGAATTACAGGCGTCCCTTAAAAGACGCGAATATGATTTCAAGTGTATGCAGATTATCTACGATTTGTCCAAAGATGTTCTGAAGGATAGTTCTAAGCTATCTCCTTTCAAGGCTAGATACAAGAAGATTGATCAGGTTAGGGCTGCTTTTATGGAGTCTAGCGAAAATATCAATAGATTACAGTTAAAGTTAAAACCCAAGTCAGAAATAGATTTGAGTGCGATGTTGTCATTTGATGATTTGTATTATGCGTCTATCGAAGTTGCCGAATCTTTGTTTGCGACGTCGCTGCCTGCGCCCCACGCGTCTTCAGTCGCTGATCCGTCCGTACATTGTCGTCCAGAAGGTTCTATTGTTCAAGTGAAATTACCTAAATTGAAAATTCCGCATTTCAATGGGAAAATAGAAAACTGGCAGACGTTCAAGGATAGTTACATCCCGCTTATTCATAACAATAGTTCACTTTCGGACACGGAAAGGTTTCATTATTTGATGTCTTGTTTGTCTGGGTGTGCACTGACCTTGGCCAGGGGCGTACCTATAACCGAGTCGAATTATTCCGTGGTTTTCAATCTTTTATTAGATCGATATGACAACAAGCGTATATTAGCAAATACTTATCTAGAAAAAATATTTAAATTAACGTCTGTTAACAAGCCGTCACTTGAAACTTTATCCGAACTGACCAATGCGTTATATGAAAGCGTAAATGCGTTACGTGCTTTGCAAATTGATGAGCTAAGTGAATTTATGTTATTTCACATTGCATCGCGATCACTTGACTTTGAAACTAGGAAACGGTTCGAGTTACAAAATACTCACGAGATTCCTAAGTTCAATGACTTAATTGTTTATTTACAAAATTATATAAAGATTCTGGAAGTTAGTCAACCTGTCTCGGTTTCGACTACTCCTCATAAGGCAGGACATAAGGGTCAGCAAAGGTCATCATCATTTGTAGCATCTACGAACCAAAGTAATAATAATAATGCATCGGGCTCATTTGTTTGTTTATGTTGTAATGAAAATCATTATATTTACCGATGCGGCAAGTTACATTCTATGACACTTGAACAGCGTCAACATTTCGTTAAGAAATTGAACCTATGTGCCAATTGCTTAAGGCCCGGTCACGATAATAATAATTGCAAATCTAAAACCACATGTTTTGTTTGTAACGCGAAACATAACACGTTATTACATGTTGAAAATATAAGTTTATTAAGGTCTACTGTTAATTCAAATGAGAATAGCGAAAGTTCCGCTAAAGCTACGAGCACACTTACTTGTATTACGTCACAAACTTCGAGTCCAAATTGTAGTACGAAGATTCTTGGCTCAGCGGTAGTTCGTTTACGTCACGCAGACGGCTCGCTCCAGTGTGCACGCGCCGTTATTGACAGCGGTTCGATGGATTCTTTCATTACCAGCGCATGCGTGCGCCGCCTTAGTTTACGTATAAGAAAATGTAACTTGAACGTTACCGGTCTCGGACAGAGTAATGTTTGTGACATAAAAAGGTTATACTTTCGCTTCAATAATACCTCATTCTTGTGAGTCGCCTAAGAACTTCATCAACGTTACCGTTGCACGTCAAGGATCATTTCAAACATCTTGATCTCGCCGACCGCGACTTCGATAGATCCGGTCCGATCGATCTACTGTTAGGTGTCGAGTGTTTTGATCAAATATACACTGGCTCACGTTTCACTCCTGGTCCCGGATTACCTTGCGCCTTGTCTAGTGTATTCGGCTGGGTGATAAGTGGTCAATATTTTCATAACACACCACCTAACAATATTCACAGTGAATCCGTTACGTCACTCCTCGCGTCCTCTTGCACGCTCGAAGATATCGTTCAACGGTTCTGGGATTCTGAAGAACCGCCGAAATGTAAAATTTCCGGTCCTGAAGATGATCTCTGTGAACAAATGTATAAACAGGATACTTACCGTACACGTCAAGGTCGTTACGTGGTACCTATAATGTTAAAGAAGGATGCGCCTTCTTTAGGCGATTCGTCTCGCCAAGCTTTTAATCGCTTTCTCAGCTTAGCAAGGCGTCTTATTAATCAGACCGAGCTGAAAGCTGATTATAAGGAATTTATGCACCAGTACGAAAAACTAGGACATATGAAGCCTGCAGATTCTTCGACTACTGATCGTTACATAATTCCACATCATTGCGTCGTGCGTCCAGATAGCTCTACGACACGACTCCGGGTAGTCTTCGACGCTAGCAGTCGGACTACATATAATCTTTCTCTGAATGATTTAGTTCATGTTGGACCGAAACTTCAAATTGACATTGTCGATTTAGTTACGACATTCCGACTTCATAAGATTGTCTTCACTGCGGACATCTGTAAAATGTACCGTCAGATATTGATACGTCCTGAGGACAGGTGTTATCAACATGTTTTGTGGCGTGACGAGCCTAACGAGGCTTTGAATGAGTATGAGCTTAATACCGTGACTTATGGAGTCAGCAGCTCCCCATACTTAGCTATTCGCACTCTGCGTCAACTTGCTGAGGATCACGGTTCTGAATATTCAAGCCGCGCCGCTCAAGTTCTTTATGAAGATACATTCATGGACGACATCACTACGGGATGCTCATCTCTTGATGAAGCGAAACAATTAAAAGAGGATGTTACCTCGTTATTGTCAAAGGGTCATTTTGAACTTCGTACGTGGAGTACGAATACACCAATTCTTTTGTCTGGTGTTCCTCCTGACCATCTTCAGACTTCTAAATCCTTCGATGATGCTGGAAATGAGTTTGTCAAGATATTAGGGATACGGTGGAATCCATTGGATGACAATTTCTCCTACAAGTTTTCAGACTCGTTTGACGTTAAATTTACTAAGAGATCTATCCTCTCTATAGTGGCCCGCATTTTCGACCCACTCGGTTGGATAAGCCCGGTAGTGTTTTCTGCAAAGTCGCTTTTACAAGAAATGTGGCGCTTAAACTTAGGTTGGGACGAAACTATACCACCACAATTGGCTAAGGTGTGGCATTTAATAGCAGCCAACTTATCTGATTTACAGAATATTTCACTACCGAGACTGATTATGCCCTCTAGTCCTGCCGAAGTGCATTTGGTAGGATTTTGTGATGGTTCACTCAAAGGGTATGGCTGTTGTGTATATATTTGTGTTGTTGTGGATGAAGTTACCACGGTCACTAACCTGTTAATAGGTAAATCTCGAGTGGCTCCGTTAAAACCGACAACGATAAATAGACTCGAACTAAGCATATTTGTGCTTCTAGCGCAAGTTATGTCACACATGCACAACTTACTCAAGGATAAAATTCACATAAATTCTATGAAAGCCTACTCGGACAGTACCACCACTCTTTCTTGGCTCAACACGGCACCTCATTTGCTAAAAATGTATGTAGCAAATCGAGTCGTGCAAGCAACCGATTTAATTAGTCCCGAAATTTGGTTTCACGTGTCCACTGAGGATAACACGGCCGACTGTTGTAGTCGCGGTGTTCTCTGTTCAGAATTATTTGATCACCCACTCTGGTGGAGCGGGCCTTCTTGGTTGCAAATGTCGCCTAATAAATGGCCTTGCAAACGTACGCGTGTCCTCGTAAATGCAGAACTGCCGGAATTAAGAACTTCAGTTCCAAGCAGCCTACACGCTACTCAATCTGATAATCCGCTTCTGACGTTAACTTCTAAGCTTTCTTCTCTGACAAAGATTCAACGAACTTTGGCATGGTGTTTCCGTTTTATATCAAATGCAAAGGTTGTTTATTCAAATAGAAATTTCTCCTCCCTTAGTAGTTCTGAACTCGATAAATCAATGAAGATGCTAGTCAAGTTTACTCAAGACCATTATATGTCGTCTCACGTCAGTCAAGTGAAAAATCATGAACAATGCGACAAGTCGATTCAAAAACTGTCTCCTTTTTTGGATGAAGATGGTTTATTGCGAGTGGGGGGACGCATCGATGAAGCTAATGTATCGCCATCTGCGTTACATCCTCTTCTCTTACCTAAATTGAGTCCTTTGTAGAGGCAGATTGTCGAACATTTCCATCTAAAATATCTGCATTGCGGCCCTCGGACTTTACAGTCTCTAATTCATAGAAGGTTCTGGATAATTGGGTTGAGACTACTTATTCGTACCGCACTCTCAAAGTGCGTGCGTTGCTTCAAAGTAAAACCAGTGTCCAGTCAACCCATGATGGGCAAGCTCCCTGCCACTCGTCTTCAGCCCTCTCGATGCTTCCAAACCACAGGTATTGATTTCGGTGGCCCATTTATTATAAAGGAAAGTCGTCGACGTGGAGCAAAAACCTATAAAGCATACATATCTCTTTCTGTGTGCTTGAGTTCGAAAGCCGTCCATTTGGAGGCCGTCACTGAGTTGAGTTCTGAAGCATTCCTCGCGGCTCTTGATAGATTTGTTTCCCGTCGCGGAATGTGTGATACAATCATTACAGATTGTGGCACCAACTTTGTGGGTGCAAACAAATATCTTAACGAAATAACCGGCAAGCTTCGCAAACATCAAGCTGACATATCAGATGGTTTGGCTATCCGTCAAATAAAATGGAAATTTAACCCGCCAGGTGCACCACATTTCGGTGGCATATTTGAAAGTGGCATAAAGTCCACAAAATATCACCTTAAGCGTGTAGTTGGTGCTCAAGTTTTAACTCTGGAAGAGTTTATTACGATTCTCGCTAAAGTGGAAGCTGTGTTAAATTCACGCCCGCTTTGTACTTTGTCTTCAGACCCGCAAGAATCGAACGTCTTGACTCCAGGACACTTCTTGTCGGGAGGTCCTTTAGTTTCACTACCTGAAGAACCTGTTAGTGACTGCTTATGTCCACGTTCTCGTTGGCAAATGCTCAAGAAAATAACTCAAAGTTTTTGGCTTGCTTGGCAACGTGATTATCTGCATACGCTTCAACAAAAAACTAAATGGTTCAAAGATACACCTAACCTTAAAATAAACGGCTTAGTCCTGGTTAATGAGCCTAATCTGCCTCCTTTACTATGGAAATTAGCTCGTATAGAACAGATCCATCCGGGATCTGATAACATAGTTCGGGTTGTGACTCTTCGAACTGCAAACGGTAAAACTATGCGCAGACCAGTAGTTAAGGTTTGTCCGCTACCAATTAATTAACTATTATCTTATATCTCGAACAATATTGTGTATTGATCAGTATTGTTCAATTAAAATAGTTTAAGGTACTTAGGTAATTGTGCTTATTAAGTAAGAATTTTATATTTCTCGAGCACTGCTAGTTGTACTCTGGCAGTCCTTTAACTTGCGAAATCCTGGTCGATTTCGAGTAGGGGGAAATGGATAAACATTAAGCCTATCCTTCTAAATATCCTATCCAAATTGTTGCCCTTCCTAATTCAAAATTGGCGCCATCCCGCTGGTGCCACGCTAGCGCCTCACTGCGGTGAGAGTGAAAACTACGACTTGAAAAAATGGCGAAAAGCAGATAACTGCTCCCGCGCTGGGTCCGATTCAAAATAGGGTTAAAAATTACCCAAAAGGCTTCGCTAGAAATTGATTAACTGATTGGTTCTCGTAATCCTCCTTGTGAAGTGAAATCAAGCAGAAATGTGAGCTTGTAGTGCATATTGAATATCCGCCACGCCGGCCGGCCCGGAGTCCCGAGTGTAGTGGTTACCTTCAATCCCTGCCTATCCAGGTGAGTGTTTATACTTTTTCTCAACGCAAGGAATCGCAGGGTTGTGATTGCCAACATCGGAGATTGTAATTGTTTCTGCGGACGAAGTCCAATCACCCTCATCTTCAGTTATTTTACCGAATAAAATAAAAATGTCTACCCTCATCCAAATGCAATGCTCAAGATCCAATTAACTAAACACTTAAACGCAAATCTTCCTGACAACTGAATAAATTGGGTCATAATCATAATATAAAGTAATAAATGCAGCGACGAACATAATATTATTAAAAGGATAACAACTACGGTATTTAATATTTTCTATCATTTATAAGATTACATTAAAAAGATAGTTAAGATTTACGAGTAAATCTTTATTAATATTTATGCCTTCAATTTAAATGAAGAAATAGATAATTATTTATATTCTAAAGTTAAGTATATTCAATTATAATAATAATAATTTGATTATTAGTTAAAAATAATACTTCAAAATAACTACTTCGTGGATAAAATAGTACCTAAGGATGATTCTAACAAAATGCAGTATAACTCTTATATGTCTACTAAAGAAAAGTCTATGTTTCTGCAACCTTGCTTGCCACATGATATAATACAGATTATTAGAAGTCTGAAACGCACAAATAGTGTAGGTTATGATGAAATATCAACCAAGGTCATTAAATATGTAGCTACAAATATATCTACTCATCTTAGCTATATCTTTAATTTATGCATCGTCGCAGGAGTCTACCCTGATAGATTAAAAACTTCGATCATAAAACCGATCTTCAAGAGAGATGATAGGGAATATCTAGAAAACTATTGACCCATTGCCCTAGTTTCAGTTATATCTAAAATATTTGAGAAACATATTCATAAAGAACTTAATAACTATTTAGAAAAAAACAATATTTTAGTAAAATAACAAAAAGGCTTTAGACCATCTACAATCTTGAGTCAAATATAGTCTTGATACAATTAAAAACGCGTTCAAAAGTTTCAATATAAAAAATACTGAAGACTTATGGGGGATATCCGTTAGGGTTCTTGTAAATATTATTGATTCGATTGCTCCTGTCCTTACAGGCATATTCAATCAATGTTTGGACAGCGGCACGTTTCCTGACTTAATGAAGCACAGTAAAGTAGTACCAATTTTCAAATCAGGCTGTAAGAGTGATCCCTCTAATTATAGACCTATATCCGTGCTTCCAGCATTGAGTAAAATCTATGAAAAAATCATGCTGGACCAGATGTTGTCTCACTTCAATTCTAATGGGATCCTGCATAGTCAGCAGTTTGGTTTCACGAAAAATAGGTCGACCACGGACGCGGGAGTAAAACTCATCAGCCACATCTTGGAATCTTGGGAGAAGTCCCAGGATGCCATTGGCATTTTCTGTGATCTCTCAAAAGCGTTCGTCTGCGTCGACCACAACACACTGATCTGTAAATTACACCACTACGATGATACTTCGCCAATTCTTAAAATAGATAGGAAAGATACGGATGTCTTACATGTTAACGAAAGTCTAATTATTCTCTCAAAATGGTTCGCAGCTAACAATCTCTTACTGAATGCGAAAAAAACAAAATGTGTTAAGTTCTCTTTACCAAATGTAAATGTTAATGTTCTCCCACAACGTGAACTAAACTTAAATCTTGACGGCAAAAATCTTGAAGTTATAATGGAAACTTTATTCTTAGGGATTACTATCGATTCAAAATTGCAGTGCGGGGCGCACATTAGAACTCTTTCGGGAAGGTTAAGTTCAGCTGCATATGCAGTAAGGAAAATAAGGCAGTTAACCGATGTAGCCACAGCTAGGTTAGTATACTATGCTTATTTCCACAGTATTATGTCTTCTGGCATTCTGCTGTGGGGATCAGCAGCAGATGTTGACTCAGTTTTCATATTACAAAAGAGGGCAATCTGCGCGATCTATAAAATGGGTCTTCGCGAGTCCCTCAGAGATAAATTTAAAGAGATCGATATACTGACTCTACCTTCACTTTATATTTTGGAATGTATTTTGTATGTCCGCAAAAATCGAGGGCTTTTCAAAACTAGAAGCGACTTCCATAATTTAAATACACGCAGTAAGCACGAAATTGTAATACCCAAATTCTGATTAACTAAAACTAGCAAGTCTTTTCTTATAAACAGTATTCGCTTTTATAACAAGTTTCCAAAGTCAGTTATAGAACTGACCGATGGAAAGTTCAAAAATCACATCAAACGTGTCCTTATTAAAAAAACATATTATAAAATCAAGGACTACGTTGAAGATAAAAAATTTCGCTTTAGCTCCTTCTGCGCATGAGGCTTCCCTGGTAACTCATGAACGGCACAAATATGTGGATGTCTCTAACTATTCTCAATCTATTTTTTTTTTTGTTTTTCTTCTTTTAATTGGACTTTTTACAATAGTTCGCAATCATCTTTATAGCCCTTTGCAAAGAATAGTTACAGCACTGATAACAACATTTGTGCCACATGTCAAATTTAGTCTTGTTATATTTTTTTTTTTTGCTTTGTTTAGATTCTTTTACCGATTATTTTGTGAATGTGTGAACATTGTAGGCCTTCTAGATGTTAGCTAGCATTTGTTAACTTTGTTATATATTATATAAACTTTTTTTTTTTTTTTTCTTACGACTAATTGTCGGGCCTACGTTGTCCACACCCCTTGAAGCAACAGCCCGGCCTCCACACCCCTTGCTGCCTGTGCCTGCACCCCTTGCTGCATGAGCCTGCACCTGTGCTACTACACAATGTCTAACATGTCACACAATGTCTACATAATGTCTAAGTACTAATGCTGTAACATGGAAATATTGTAAAAGCAAACCATTTTTTAAAAGAGTAACCATGGAGTTTCTTGCCGGTTCTTCTCCATAGAAAACGACCAACCCGAACCGTGCACCTTTTTTCGACGTTTTATGAGTGCCCATGTAGGCCTACGTAAAATAAAATAAAATGTTTTTTTTTTTTTTTGACCTAATAAAACCATAAACATGGCCATATATGATTTTTTAGACATTGTTATGGATAGTATTGACAAAAGAAAAATCGTTTGCTCTATCTTTATGGATATGACGCAGGCTTATGATTACGTTGACCATGATATACTAGTTTGTAAACTCAATGCCTATGGAATAAGGGTTAATGTTCTCTCACTAATTGAATCATACCTCAAAGGCCGAAATCAATATTCAGTATATTGATTAAAGTGAATGTGACTAAAGGGAATGTTCTAACTAAATAAGAAGAAACCTTTATGTCACATAAACGCTAACTAAACTACGGTGTAACGCAAGGAAGCGTTCTAGGTCCACCGCTATTTATATTATACATAAATGACCTACCAAATGTCACTGATAACCCCATAGCTCTCTTTGCGGATGATTGCACTATTACTGCCAAATGTAAAGACAAAAATACTTAAGAAGATGATTTAAATAGCAGCTTGAGCTCAAAAGCTTGAGCTTGAGTTATAAATTGGTTGAATGTAAATAATTTAAAAGCCAACCTTGAAAAAACCAAATTAATGACAGACAGGCTTTAAACAGCGTACACTAACACTAAACGATCTAAACGTAAATTTTAATAATCAACCTATTGAAGAAACAGACACTACAAAATTTCTCGGCTTGTATATTTATAATAAAATGACTTGGAAACCACATATTGAACAATTGTGCAAGCGAGTGAGTCGATCAGCTTTTGCCCTACATGAACTAGCATATAAAGTAAACTCTAGAACACTCATAATTGCATATCATGGGCTTGTTGCATCTGTCCTCAGATATGGCATAATTTTTTGGGGGAACAACCAACAATGATCTTGTTGTTAAGGCACAGAAACGGTGCATTAGGGCTATATTTGGTTTACAATCTATTGAGAGTTGTGTGCCTTTCTTTAAAGAGTACAGTATTTTATCATTGACTTCACTATATATATTTGAAGTAACTCTCTTTGTGAAACAGAATCCAGAACTTTTTGTATTAGCATCCGAAGCTTATAATCCTACTCAACGAGATGAAAGTTGTCTCTATGTTCGTAGAGCTAATACTGCCTTGATGTATAAGAGCATTTTTCATATGGCACCAGTCCTATATAATAAATTGCCGAAAATGATAAAAAAATGGAAGACGAGGAGGAGGTTCTCAATTCGATTTTTTTAATGTATTTTTTCTCAGAACTTTTTACTAGGTGAACCGATTTTGAAGATTATGTTTACAAAACTGGTTTTTTATGAAAGGTAGCGCTTCTCATGTTGCCTCATTTAAATTTGATCAAGATCTGACGAGAAGTTTTTCAGTTATCCTTAATAACGCGTATTTTCATGGTAAGGTACCAAAACTATAAAGAGAACTATAAAACTATAAAATAAAAAACTTTTACAAAAAAATAAACCGACTTCCAAAACAAAACACTGCAAATCAATAATTACCTTTCTAGGCGGAAGTCTGTGTCAAAGAGAAAAAAAGTAGGTACTTATGAAAGATATCGACTTCAGAAATTAAATTAATTTTTGGCTTTGTAGTGTTTTGTTTTGGAAGTCGGTAATTTATTTTGTTACAAAGTTTTGTACTAGCTTTTTACAGTGGCTTTGCAATCGGTTCTTATCTCAAAGGTACTTTTCATTTAATATTAGTTTAGATCACTTTGCATTGCTATTTCTGTGTTACTAAAATGTACGAAAATAAGGTTTAAGTTTCTTTCAAGACCCTGTCTTTAAAACGCGTAAATTTCTAAAAATTTGCTACCTAACAGCAGATATAAATCACAAAAATTGCGGGTCGTTAATGATTATAAAATCACTTTAAAAAATCTGCCGGATCGAGGCACAAACTTGGTACCAATAGTTCCAAATAGAACAAAAGTTTAACATTGCTGGACCATTTTAGTACAGGAGTTCGTTAGAAATTCCACTAATTAAAAGTTTCAGTAACGGCTTCATTCCCCAAAATATGTTAAATTATATATTTTACGACGCTTAGAGGCTGTGAAAATCTGCTCTTTACCAAGGTTTATGACAAAAGTGTTGACTAATTTCCATTTTCGATTGTTTACGATCCACCCTCGTTTTAAACGGTTCCTGTTTTTTATTTCCGGATTAATTGAACAGCTGAGTAAGTCTGTTATGCACTCTACAATTTTTAATGCTTTATTAATTATTCTCGTCTTCTGTGAAGAAAAGGCAGTAAAGCATAATTATTACAGGGTTGCTGGTTGACTTGACATATTCCCTGCAATACACCTATAATGTGACCTATTTGCAAATAATAAACACCCGAGGACCCACAGGCTTAAATGCAAAGGTTTATAAAAGAAACGCCTTATTGTTTTTTAATCCCTTGTTTAAAGGGTGAAGTCTACTATAAATGCCATAAGGACATGCTTTGTTGATATGGAAATATACTATTGTGGTCTTAAGCTGTTTTCACAAAACAAGAATAATGTGCTGTGATATTTATGATGACGCCAAAATAAATGAAATAAGTTGTCACACAGGACATAAAAAAAATTCACTGATTTTTTAAGTCAAGTTTGTAAATAATCAATAAAGAGTGGATAAAGAATAGTAGCCGAGCTCTAAGAGAATGTATTATTTCGACTCACATAACCGGTAAATAACTGAGCATGGTTGTGTCAATACTATCTGTTTCACTATTGTCAATCGTAGGCCATTTATAATGTTTTATGGAAGTAACTCTTGTTACGAGTTGTGGCGTTGGTGGTGGCAATGGGAGTGCTCTCGAGTGATTGGCGAAATTTATAACTGCTGTTGTTAGACTTGCGTGAAATAATCCATGAAGAATGATAGTGAGCTTTCAGATTGTTCTCATACAAATACAGTCAAGTGCAATTAATTTGGGTCACTTGTACAGTGTTCTTGGTTTCCGTAGTATTAACGTTAATGATAGTGACCCGCATCCTAATTAATAACACATTTTCTATTCCATCCGATGGATATTAAATAAAATTCCTAATCCATTGCTTCATTTAGTATTAAAAATCGTATACTAACAACAAAAAAAAAGCAGTTTTGTAGATTTACCAAATTGAAAGGGATTGCAATTGTGAGAAATGAGAGAATAGTTATATTATTTAATACCCCACCGAATTAATTGCTTTTGTTTGTAACAATTTTTTTTCCGTTTAGACTCTTTCGATATTTATTTCATCATCATCATGATCATCAGCCTATTAATGTTCCCACTGCTGGGACACAGGCCTCATCTCTGTGAGAGGGAATGGGCCGTAATCCACCACGCGGGCTCAGTGCGGGTTGGTGGATGTCTCATGTCTTCGAAATTTTGGTTCTGGGACATGCCGGTTTCCTCACAATGTTTTCCTTCACCGTTTTTTAGGGAAGTTGTAACGTGGGATTGGTTCGGGAACAATAATACGCCAAATACTGGAATAACAGTTTATTTTGCGGTACCACCGAAACACGTCACAATAAAAATTGTAGATTATAGTAGGGTCGCTGGTTGCAGTTGGCTGGTCAAACTTGATTATCTTATTATTAATTTTAATGTTGAGGGTGTAAAAGTAAAAATGAAAAACTGTAGGCCTGTCCCTCTGAACGCCGCAGCGTAGCCAGCCAACTTCACTGCTTTGTATTACAGAACATTGGCTTAAAAGCCACCAGTTATTGTTCAATTTTAATAATCACCAGGTTGGTAGTTCATTCAGCAGAGTTAATGCTATACATGGTGGCTCATTGATTGTAGTAAGTAACCAGCTTAAATTTAAAGACTGTAAGGATATTCTGAGCCTATCTGTTGAGCGGAAAGTTGAAATAGCTTGTCTATACAAAGAGCAGTTTATTGTATTAAGTGTATACAGACACGCTTCAGGATTATATAACTGCTTTGAAAAGGTAATGGATGAAGTGTTACACAAGATTTGTAACTCGAATAAATCCATTATCACTTGTGGTGATTTTAATGTTAATTTATTAGAAAACTCAGGTTCTTGTAGTAAAATAATAAGTCTGTTTCAGTCCTACAATCTTGTAAACCTATTTTTGGAACCCACAAGAATAATCCTTACTAGTGCCACATGCTTAGATAATATTTATACTAATGTTATACCAGTCCACAAAGAAATTATAAATTTACTAGATTCTGATTATTGCGGGCAGAGGATTACTATACCAATCCAATACAATAAAGTGGCTAAAAAGGATATCACTGTTAACACCAAAACTGCAAGTCGCTTGGCAGCTTTTAAAGTTAAACTCATGCATAAATTACCAATTTTGTCAATTCATGCTGATCCTTATCATCTACATGATGCTTTTTTTAGTATATACTGTAAACAATTTAATTCGACCTTTATTCCCAAGACTATCTCTGTTAATAGTAAAGTATCATTCAGTGATTGGGCTACCATTGGTATTCATAAAAGTAGAACACGGCTTTATGAGCTGTACAGTGAAAGAACTTATGTAAACACTGCTGAATTTAATTTATATGTTAGAAATTATTCAATATATTTAAAAAAGTTTGTTGTTTGGCCAAGTCGCGTCATTTGAGTTCGAATATTAAAAACAGTAGTAATGTTATTAAAACGACTTGGAATATTATTAATAGTGAAACGGGAAGATCTGGTAACCGAAATACTGACTACAGCCTGTCTATTAATGACAACATCATAAAATCAGAATCACAAGTCGCAGAGGCCTTACATTTTTTTTTTCAGATATACCCATTTCAACTACTAAATCCTTAAACTCAACACCTTCTGTTGCTGAGTCTTTGCTAAAAGAAAAAGTTAATGTTTGCGATTTGGAATTTCTTTTTGAACATATTACTTGTAGAGACATAATTAAAACCTTTCACACTTTAAATGTTTAAAAGACTGCAGATCTGTGGGGTGATTCTGTAGAAGTTGCTAAGTCTATTTTTGACATTGTCGCACCTAGTTTAGCTATTATCTTTAATTTGAAAAATTGTATCGACTTTGGGGAGTTTCCTGACCTAAAAAAAAATTGCAAAATTATACCTTTGTTTAAATCAGGTAGTACATCAGACCCTACTGATTATAGACCTATTTCAGTACTACCTACGTTTAGTAAAATATTTGAGAAATTAATTATAGAGCAATTGCAATATTTTTTTAATAAACATAAATTATTACATTGCAAGCAGTTCGGTTTTACAAGTGGTCGTTCAACTACTGCCGGTGTTGAGCTTTTAAGACATATTTATAATGCATGGGAAGATAAGTGCGATGCCTTGGGAATCTTTTGTGATTTGTCCAAAGCATTTGATTGTATTCTTCATGAAACGCTAATCAGGAACAGCGCTCTGGATCTTCTTACTACATACTTGAGTAAGAGGATTCAGAGCATTGACGTTAATGGAAAAAGATCTCCCGGATCTATAGTAACAATTGGAGTCCCGCACGGCTCAATTCATGGTCCTTTCTTGTTTCTTATTTATATTAATGACTTGCCTTACCTCATAAAGGATAACCATGATATAGTGTTGTTTGCGGATGATACTTAACTTTTGTTTAAACTTTAACGTCAGCAGCTGGTTACTGACGATGTGAATAGCGCGATCTCAAAAGTAGTTCACTGGGTCAATGTTAATAATTTACTTCTTAATGAAAAAAAAACCAAATGCATTAAGTTTACTCTACCTCATGTTAGGCAGGTGAAAACTGATGTGTTGATAAGGGGCAAAGAATTGAATCCTGAAAATAGCAAAGTATTCTTGGGCTTAACTTTGGATGCTAGGCTTCAGTGGGGCCCACATATAGATAAATTGTCAAAGAAGTTAAGCTCCGCAGCATATCCTGTTAGAAAAATTCGTAATTTAACTGACATAGAGACAGCCCGTTTAGTATACTTTAGCTATTTTCATAGTGTAATGTCGTACGGTATTCTGTTGTGGGGAAATGCCGTCGACATCCAGATGATCTTTGTTTTGCAGAAAAGAGCTGTTCGATCAATTTATAAATTAAGCCCGAGACACTCTAAAATTTAAGGAGATTAATGTAATGACTGTGCCTTCTCAGTATATTTATAAAAATATAAAATTGTTAAAAAAATATAGTTATATCCATAACATAAATTTTAGGAACAAACACAAATTTGTAGTACCTACAACAAGGCTCAACAGAATAGGTGGCTCGTTTAGATGTCAATGTGTGCGCTTTTATAATAAGCTTCCAAGCCACGTACAAGATCTAAGTCTTAATAAATTCAAATCTTTCATTAAACGTAAGTTGTGCCAGAAAGCGTTTTATACAACTATAGACTACCTTGAGGACAAAAAGGCTTGGGATTGAGCTGCTCCAATTAATTTTGTTTTTTTTTATTATATTTTGCACCGTGAATTTTGATATTATTATTATTATTTTTTACTTTTTTTGGTTTTCTTGCAATGACAAGAATATTTACTTTTTAAGTGTTATATTATTTTATTTTAATTATTGTGAATGTGAAGACTATGTGGATCATTCTTAGTTTTTAATCATGGTCTGGCATTTTGAGTAGTTTATGCGGCCTACCCGAATGTACTTTCTTTGGTGTTGTTCGACGAATCGTTGAGCTCCTTAAATTCTGAGTTGAGCCGCTCGGTTATTGACAAATGCCAGCAATGACTGGACAGGTCAACTCAATCTGGCTGGTTCTTTCCTCAAAAGATCATTTCAGATATCAGTCTACATGGTCTTCATATTATCTAACCAAGATTTTGTCTGGACGTCAAAAGAGAGTGTGACCTCTGATTTTTTTTTGTTTCGGCCTTTCTTCTCAGAGTGTTCAGATAGGTAACGCCGACCTCATCTAGTTTTAAAAAATATGATCGACATGTAAAAGTGTTTGTACAAACAACCAACTTACAGAAATAAAATCATTAATCATTTAACATTTATCTTCTGCCAGCGGCTTCGAAAATTAGCCTGGCGAAACACATCAATCAATATTTCATCCGATCAGACGTTCTGGCGTAATTAAGTAAAATACATACACACATCCATACTTTTGCTTTTATAATATTAGTAAGTTAACCGAAACGTTTTGTTTGTTTTTATCGTGTGGTTAGAGAAGGATCATGTCTTCTACTAGCCCTTTTGCAGCGGTATTTCTGCCGCTGACAATTCCATGGGAACCGCGCCTTGTGCTGGGATAAAGTAGCGTAGCACACAGCTATAATGGCTTATCATTGAAAGTATTTATGGATCAGTACTTTCATCATCATCATCATCATCATCTGCCTTTTTTTAATGTTACCATTGCAGGGACACAGGCCTCCTCTCTGTAAGAGGGAATGGGCCTTAATCCCCCACGTCGGCCGAGTCCAGGTTGGTGGATGTCATATGTTTTCGAATGTTTGGTTCTAGGACAAGCCGGTTGCCTCAGAGATCAGCTACAATTCAGCAAACTATTTTACCTCTTTAAAAAAAATTGCCAACAATTTTATATAACTTTGATGATTAGATGATGATAATATTGAATTTCGATTTATCTTTTTATAACGTATCTAGTTTTCATTTTAAATAAATCATAAAATGTTTCAGAAGCCCAGGTTATCACCAGCCTACATCACCCATTCACAAGTTATTGCATCTAGTCAGCTAGTATCCGAAGCCAGAGGTTATAAACTGTTTTATAGTTTTCTATCTGCTATAATGAAACCATCGTTATCCGGTGATGCGGTGTATTAAACTCGGTGCCTATACGTCCCGTTTACGGTTTCTTGTTACAATTTTATAGTAGAATATAGGAAATAAGCGTATAATACGGGAAGGGTGAAGATCGGATTATTTTATTATTTTTGCTTTCAATAAACTGTTCGTTCTCAGATTCTAGACTTGAGTTTGTAGTTTATATTTCGAGAAACATAAAAACGTTAGAAATACGTCGTAAGCATTTGTTTTTCTCGGTATTTCATTTCGCTGGTGTGATGACTGAGGCAGTTACGGGAATTGGCCGGAGAAGCCATACCTTATTCAGAAATCGGGGGGTAAAGGTCTATCCACACATATCAGGGCCCAGGACGTGACAAGGCCGGGCCCAATCATTGAAGCTTCTTCACTGGCCCGTGCACGGTCCGCGCGTTTTTAGCCCCTGACGGGGCACGGCCCGTCCACGTCTCGGGCACGGCCCTGATATGTGGGGATAGACCTTTAGCCTGCCTACTTCAAAGTCCTGAAAAGGTTATTTAAAGTAGATGTAAGCCTGTCCCCTGTACTACGGTGACAATAAAACACGGTAGACGTATTTCACGCCAAAGATTTTCCGTGTTTACGCGGCAGCAGCCATTTGTTATAATTTCCTGACAAAATACGCCTCCGTAAGAACATAAAAATACATTATTTTGTAAATTGTGACAGATAATTATGCCTTGTACCCAAAAAGCGACATAATTATGAAAGGGAGACTTTTTGAATATTTTTGAACCATGATGTATATTTATTTAGGTGTTTTTTATATTTTGTAGGCTCGCGCTTGACCATTATATCACCTGTTAGTAAGCGTTGATGTGGTCGACGGTGAGACATGCTTGCCTAGAAATAACCTAAACTTCATCCTAAGTTCTAAAGAGCTCATGGTTAAATAATAAAGGCCGCATGGATCGATCTTCAGGGTAAAGCAACACCTACCAAGGTTGGACCTTGGATGGGTGACACACACACTCGCATAACATCACGCCTAAATTCTCCGAAGGGTTAGGCAGAAGTGTGCCTTAGCAAACCCACCATCTTATCTTACTATATTACTACAATTATAAATGTGAAAATTGAGGAGCTCGTGGCTAAATAATAACAGCCGTACGGGTCGATCTTAAGGTTAAGCAACGCTTGACGAGGTCGGGCCGTGGATGGGTGACCATTTCAACATATCGGGTTTCCTCCGTGCCTCGGAAAGCACGTTAAGCTGTTGGTCCTGGCTGTCATTTGAAGATCTTTGACAGTCGTTACGAGTAGTCAGAAGCTTGAGATCTGACACCAGTCTAGCCAAAGGGTACCGTATTACTCAGTTACTGGGTTGTGGAGGTCAGATAGGCAGTCGCTCCATGTAAAATACTGGTACTCAGCTGAATCCGGTTAGACTGGAAGCCGACCCCAACATAGTTGGGAAAAGGCTAGGCAGATGATGATGATGATAAATGTGAAAATTAAATAGATGTATGTGTGGATGTATGTTTGTTACTCAATCACGCTAGAACGGCTGAACGGATCTGGATGAAACTTGGCTCATACATAGATTATAGTCTGGAACAGCACATAGGCTACTTTTCATCCCGGTGTAATGTCCCCTTGGGATAAGAAAATATTTTTCACGCTGGCGAAGGTGCTGGCAGAAGTTAGTACGTTATAATTATATCGAGGTCCCTCCGTGCCTTGAAAGTAAATCTTGGCTATCACTTGTAAACTTTTGTCAATCTTCTGATCTCTTTTAACCGACTTCAAAAAAAGAGGTAGTCAATTCGATACGTAAGTATGTAATATTGTTGGCATTTCACAATATTCACATAAATTATTCTATGTGCTCTTCTAAACATTTGTGTCAAATTTCATAAATGTATTGTTTCGTTCTGATTTTTAGTATATTGTTGCAACACTGCCAGCTCACTGTCATTTTGAGTTTTACAGTTTTTGGTTTACAGCTGACACTTGACACAGGGTCGAAAGAGAAAATTGGTTGTGAGCGCACGGTGAATTCGGGTTCTTGTCAAAACATATCGAATCGAGATATGTTTCGCCCATTGTAAATGTTAATTGCGCCCGCCGGTCGCAACTGGCGTTGTGGGGCGCCCGCGAGGTCGGTTTTGAATATATTTCACGCGCAGCGAAGAGTTTTTGACGGGAACGTGTATGTGTCTACCTGGAAGCCGGAGCCCGGCTCAGAACGCGTTTGTGGTCCCACCCAATCATTGTCCTTTATTATATATATATTGTCCTCAAACCCTCGGCCAGGCGCGTGATTGAGCGAGCCCAGATGATCACCGCGGGAATCTCAGGTGAGAGTGAACAAATTGGTTTATTGGTTGGTTCCACATGCCACCTGTCAGACAGGAACCAGTATATCTCCCAATAAGGAGCAAATCCCTAGCTTTCCACTGCTGCATTACGGCAGTTTCGTGGGGTTAAGGTTCAGAAAGGGTCCAGGAGTCCCAAAGCCGCTATGGGCCTCGGTGTTTATCTCCTGGCTTGGGACCCGAAGACCTATATTTAACATTTGGTAGCAGAGCGTGGTTTGCATTCCACGATCATAGTATTCGCTAGGACACTCATTCACACTGCACGCTGTATTGATTGTCGGATTGCTTTTTATTGTTGAGAATACTGGGTTGGAAAGTGGTACATTTTGAGTCACTCAGAGTTAGCTGTGTCTTGTTAGGGGCAAACACCCCCACAGTTGCATTCCAATTTGTTAAAATAAAGTGTACAACTCACAACTTAATATTGTCACTCCGGGATAGAAGGTTACAGTTTTGTATTGAAAATAAATTTTTGTTTATTTGTTGTATTTGGTGCAGAATAAATAGTCTTCCCTAATTGTGTTTAATTGAATCATAGTTATTGTTGTTGTAAAGTGTGTTGTTGCCAATTGTATCAGATAATTGGTTGGTTTGTTTAATATTGAGAGTAATATTCTAATTATGTGAACTTAAAGTCAATGTTTTTAACTATTAAAGTAAATTGAATATTGAATTCTTATTGTAAAATCAACCTACCTACTTTTGTGTTGATAATTTTTGTTTTTTTTTAATACTCTCTTGTGTGTTGATAATTAATTTTCATGAGGTACCCAACTTTGTTTTCAATAATGTATAAATTGATATTTGGGGTTCCATAATAAATTTGTACTGAAAATTATTTAAGCAAATGTAACAGGGTTCAGCACTATTTGTTAAATTAACTTGTTGTTTCTCTTACAGACTTTGTGATTTGATATTTAATTTGGTAAGAGGATTACTGTCAAACTGTTGTTTTGGTTACACACATATATTATTAATTTAAGTTGTTGAACATTTTGTGTATTAATTAATATTTCATCACCGTTGCTTACATTTTGACAGTATGACTGTCAATACATTTGCTTGTAAGATTAGAGCGAAATTGAGATGGGTGACCTCGGTGGCCTCTTTGATAAGTAGATCTGATAGATCAGAGTCTTTGTTGGCCCGTTTTAGTGAACTCCCAGCCCGTCAAGCCAGAGTGGATGAATGCTATGCGGAGTGTTTGGCGCTATTGTCCACCGAGGACACTGAGTTTGCCGCTGCGGTTGAGGCAGACTTTACGCAGTTTTACGGTTTCTCGGATGACATTGTTGAGGCAACCGGTAGGTTGAGGGGTTTTGCACATGGGAAATCTGGTGGGGATGATGCCCCCCTCCCCCTTTTGATAATTTGTTGAAGTCTTTGGATGAGGAGTGTCACCTTTTGGATAACTCTGGTGTTGAAGATCCCTCGCGGGCCCCAGAGCGGTCAACTCCGGACCAGCGTAGTGTTGGCGCACGCCCCTCCGCTTGTGGGCCACGACGCCCTCATCAATACTGTTAAATACAGGTCTTCAGGTCCCAAGCCAGGAGTTAAACACCGGGGCCCATAGCGGCGTTGGGACTCCTGGACCCTGTCTGAACCTGTAACCCACGAAACTGCGGTTCGCAGCAGTGGAAAGCTAGGGATTTGCTCCTTATTGGTAGATATCCTGTTACCTGTCTAACAGGTGGAAAGTGGGACGACTACAAGATGTATCAATAGGACTTACCTTAGATTCCTGCGGTAGACTCCTGGGGGTCGATCAATATCGTGCCGTGAGCTTAGGGATAGGAAAATATATAAACACATCAACACGGTCTAGGGATATTTTAAAAAAAGCGAATTACTATCAATGTGTTAATTATTTATGTGACATGTATATATTTAGAAGATACGTTATTTATTATTCTACCATTTTTTAATAATGGTTAAGGTACTTCGATTAAAATTTCAGGATTTTATGGAAAAAAAATGAAGCATAGACGGAAACCGTATATGAATTAACTTTTAATTTATGAGTAAAAACTGAAAAAAATAGAAAAATCATTTAATTTGTGTTTATAAACTTGAAGTTAGTAGTCTGAGAAAGGGCCCATGATGTTCATAACACATCGGCAACGATTCGGCATGCTCAGAACAAGGTTGTCAATGTCTTGCTGCGGAATATTGTCCCATGTCCTTCTAAGGTGCGCAAAAAGTTGATCTTCTGTAGCCAGATTTTCAGGAACTTCCTTCAGAGCTCTTCTTTGCAGCATATCCCACGCATGCTCAATGGGATTTAGATTTGGCGATTGAGCAGGCCAGTCTAAGGCCCTAACATTGTGTGTATGTAACCAAGCTGCTACCGTTCTCGCCGTGTGTGCCCGGGCATTGTCGTGCATGAGCAGGAAATCTTGCCCCATTTGTGTTCTGTGGGGCAAGATTACGGGCCCCAGCACCTGTTGGACGTATCGTTCTGCCGTCATATTGCCCCGCACCCAAACGAGATCCGTCCGTCCTCCAAGACGAATGCCTGCCCAAACCATAATTGTTCCTCCTTGGTATGGGTGAACTTCCTGAGGGTTCTGAAGACGGCTCCATCGTCCAGGAACTCGTCAAACACGCGTCCTTCGTGAATCTGGATGGAAGCCGAACCTGGATTCATCCGTGAACAGCACATTGGACCATTGCTCACGGCCCCAGTCCACGTGGTTCCGAACCCATTCTAATCGTCGTCCACGATTGCCTCTCCGTAAAGGTGGGACCCGAAGTAGTCTACGAGAGCGTAGATTGCTGTCATGCAGTCGCCTTCTTACAGTTTGGTCACTCACAAGCACTTGGTGTTCCACTCGCAGCCTTTGGACCAATTAAGTCGCCGTTGCATTTGGTTGAGCTCGCGCAGTAATTTGCAAAAATCGGTCCTGTCTGGGGGTAGTGATGCGACTTAGCCCCCGGTGCCTCTCCGCTACTTCACTTGTGGCACGATAGCGTGTCCACAATCTTGAAATTACATTTTGGTGGGTCCCTATGGCTTAGCAACATAACGCTGAACAGACCCAGCTTTCAGCATTCCCACAGCTTGTAACAACTCCGCCCTCGTCAAATGTTGGCATTGCATGGCTACAATACCTCAATTTTAACTTTATCTTTCGTTTAAAAATGAAAAAAACTGTAACTAAACGTAATTCGTATTGTTTTCTAAATTTCGCACAAATGAAAATTCCCTCTCCTACACATCAAGACATTTTTATGCCACCGAAACAAAAGAATTTTCAAAATATTGAATTTGGCATTAGTCTGAGACAAATTACAAACAAATCGATGTATAAAAGATTCCAATGCGGCCAGTACTTTTCGAGTTATTTAATTGAGTATGAAATATCCCTAGACCGTGTTGATGTGTGTATATAATAAAGGACAATGATTGGATTGAGACCACCAACGCCTCCAGATCCGGGCTTCGGCTTCCAGGCAGACACACACGCGTTTCCCACAAAAGCGCTTCGCTGCGCATGAAAATATATTCTAAACCACCTTCGCGGGCGGCCCACAACGCCGGTTGCGACCGGTGGGCGCAATTAACATTTACAATGGGTGAAACATATCTCGATTAGATATGTTTTGGCAAGAACCCGACTTCAGCGTGTTCACGTTACAAATTTTCTCTTTTGACTGTCAAGTGTCAGCTGTCAAATTGTTGACCGCCCACCGACACGGTGTTGCAAGTAAAAATCGGAACGAAACACGTCTCGGAGTTATGTCCGCTAATAAATAGGCAAGCGTGCTAAATTGCCACAGCTCGTTTCAAAACCGAATCTCCGACCATGACCTTTGCAACTCTGGGATCTCCGTCAGACCCATAGAACAAATCTACAATGCGTCTACGACGCCAATGCAAAGGCAAAAAATTTGGTTCTTTAACAAATAAAAGGTCTCCGACTTTGGGAGGGTCAGTTTTGTCAGTCCACTCAACGCGCTGCT
This sequence comes from Orthosia cruda, assembly GCA_964057195.1. Lineage (NCBI taxonomy): Eukaryota > Metazoa > Arthropoda > Insecta > Lepidoptera > Noctuidae > Orthosia > Orthosia cruda. Next base: position 30,038,998 of record OZ059836.1, on the reverse strand, counting down.
GCAAAATATGCAAATATTCCAAAGACCAACGATGCCAGAAACTTTGGGACATCTGTTGGAACAATGCAAAATGCGTCAATTGCGAAGATTTAATTCCCCTTTGCGCCATGGCAAATCTCAAATTCTGTTTATCCTTATTTAGATAATAACAAATATCATTTAAATATCTATCAGCGCCCTTATAATTAGTACCGTTATCAGAACGGATCAAAGATGGTAGTCCTCGGCGGGAAACAAATCTACCTAGCGTTGAAACAAACGCATCTGTGCTGAAGTTCCAAGTGAACCGCCTTGGAGGCCAGACAAACGAACACACACAGGTAGGCCTTGACAGCCTTGGCGTTCCGAAGTTGAGAAGTCTTCACCAAGAAGGGACCAGCAAAATCGGTTCCGACCGAAGCAAATGGTCTGCTCTCCGTCACTCGGTTGGATGGCAAATCACCCATTATGGTTGAGTGGGAGCAGTCTTCAACTTATAGCACTGCATACATTTAAAGATGATGCCACGAATAGTGCGTCTGGCCGACAAAATCCAAAATTCACCATGCAAATGGCTACGAGAGCGTTGCAACCGGCGTGTGCGTTACTAATGTGTCGATCGGACACCAACAATTTCACCAACGCTCCTCCTTTAGGGAGCAACAAAGGATGGCGAGCACCATAATGCAAATTCGAATTCCGCAGTCGTCCTCCGACTCGGAGCAAACCAGATTAGTCTAGGAATGGATATAGACGAGCAATTGAGCCTCTAAAAGCTGAGCATTTCTTCAGGGCTTCAATAGTCTGGTCAAAGTGCTCGGCTTGTACAGCACGAACCAAAAACATCAGGGCCTCTTGGCATTCATGAGGCGACAAAACTGAGGATAACAATTTATTATTAGGGTTCTGTCCGTTAAGTATGAAACGCTTGTCCCAAGCGGTAACTCCTAACAATTTTGACAAAGAACTGTATATGACCAAAATATAATCCAAATTATATGCAGGTTGCGTGTTAACAATTCCAATACGCAAAACTGGGAAAACCTCTGGAGAGGAGAACCTATTCTGGGGCAAGGACGACTTGCGATGCGTCAACCAGTCTGGTCCCCACCAAAGAGAATGGTCAACAAGGGCAGGAGCCTCGCAACCACGTGACGCGCAGTCTGCGGGGATCAATTCTCCTAGGACCTTTCTCCAGATCAGTTTAGTCTCAGAGTTCTGCATCTGTGAGACTCTATTCGCCACAAAAACCTCCAACGTATGAGCTGAGGTGCGAAGCCAACAAAGGACCATCCCATTAACAGTCCTTAGTCCTCAATCCGCGGGGCGGAGCCCTTCAACACGGGACCCGTAGGTCCAAAACCAAAAACCGTCGGTACGACTACTAACCTATTTATCTGCAGAAACCACTTGGTCGCGGACAAAATTAAACCCAAAACATCCGCACCCATATACGGGTCCAGGTACCAACCACTTCGTGTCGGCAGGAGTTAGGTCCGACGTCAATTTCACCACTGCAGGGCTAATGGTTACCTGCGGGTGTCTGCCCAAAATGTCTTTCAAAACAACGGCCTTGGCCAAGATTCTTGGCCCATAATGAACAGGCGAAACACAAATATAAATTTCTCCCCGATGACCAACCGCTTCAATACCACCCACATGGTAGAAGGGTGGAATTCAAGTGGGAGACCCAATCTTTCCACTAAACAAAAGGATACAAGACAGCCTTGACAAACCGAATCCAAAAGAGCACGAACTAACAAAGATTTACTCTTTGGGCCGCAGATCATTACAGGGACAGTTGGCAGAAGGACTGTCTCTGGCTGGGCGGCTGTAGTGGAGGAGAGGGAGGCGACTACCTACTGTTGATAACCCCCTTGGGGTTGGTAGTCGTCCTGAAAAGCGGACGCTTCCTCCAATTGAGGACGGGGTGGAAGGGTGCCCCCGCCTTTGCGAGGTATACCCCGTCGAGGATCCACCTGAGGTTGGTTGTATTGCGCGTTCGGCATCATCAGGGCCACCAACACCATTTTGGTCCGGACACAACACGCGGTGTTGCCTACCTTGAAGTGCGGGCAAGGATCCGACCTCTGGCAATCCAGCTGCAAATGCTGTCCCAGACAAGTGTAGCACCACTTGCGGCTGTTGGCGATTCCACGTCGGTCCCTTGTATTCCGTTCTAGGAACTTCGGACAGGACGTGACCATATGGCCATCCGTGTTGCAATTTATGCAACGCATACTGCGAACCTGAGTCGCTACAAATTGATGAGACTGGCGTCATGGCTCACCCATCCCACAAGTGGAGGGGCGCGCACCAACACGACGCTGGTCCGGAGCGGGCCGCTCTGGGGCCCGCAAGGGACCTTCAACACCAGACTTATCCAAATGGCGACATTCCTCATCCAAAGACTTCAACAAATTATCATAAGAGGGGAGGTGTGTGGCATCTTTCCCACCATATTTCCCATATGCAAAACCCCTCAACCCAACGGTTGCCTCAACAATGTCATCCGAGAAACCGTAAAACTGCATGAAGTCTGCCTCAACTGCAGCGGCCAACTCGGTGTCCTCGGTCCTCCGCAAAGCATTCATCCACCCTGGCTTGACGGGCTGGGAGTTCGCTAAAACGGGCCAACAAAGCCTCTGATCTATCAGATCTACATATCAAAGAGGAAACCGAGGTCACCCATCTCAATTCCGCTCTAATCTTACAAGCAAATGTATAGGCAGTCATACTGTCAAAATGTAAGCAACGGTGATTAAATATTATTAATACACAAAATGTTCAACAACTTAAATTAATAATTTATGTGTGTATCCAAAACCACAGTTTGACAGTAATTCTCTTACCAAATTAAATATCTAATCATTATGTCTGTAAGAGAAACAACACATTATATTTACTTAACTATTTTCCAGTACAAATTTATTATGGAACCCCAAATATCAATTTATAAATTATCAAAAACAAAGTGTACCCACGTTGTTTTTGATAATCAAGAAAATAAATTATCAACATACAAGAGGGTATTCACAATAAACAAAAATTATCAACACAAAGTGGGTAGGTTGATTTTACAATAGAATTCGATATTCAATTTACTTTAATAGTTAAAAACAATGACGTTAACTTGAATCAATTAGAATATTACTGTCAATATCAAACTAACTAACCAATTTTCTTGTATAATTGGTAACAATATACTTTACAACAATAACTTCTGTAGCGGGCACTGAGTATTTTTATAATGTTAACAAACTTACAATACCAAGATAAAAGGTTCAAGGTCCAACAATAACTATGATTCAATTAAATACAATTAGGGAAGACTATTTAGTCAGCACCAAACCAAAATTATATTTTCAATACAAAACTGTAACCTTCTATCCCGGAGTGACATTATTAAGTTGTGAGTTATGCACTTTATTTTAACAAATTGGAATGTAACTGAGGGGGTTTTTTGCCCCTAAGAAGACACAGCTAACTCTGAGTGACTCAAAATGTACCACTTTCCAACCCAGTATTCTCAACCATAAAAAGCAAACCGACAAACAATACAGCGTTCACTGTGAACGAGTGTCCTAGCGTTTACTATGCTCGTGGAATGCAAATCGCGCTCTTGCTACCAAATGTTAAATACAGGTCTTCAGTTCCCAAGCCAGGAGTTAAACACCGGTGCCCATAGCGGCGTTGGGACTCCTGGACCCTGTCTGAACCTGTACCCCATGAAACTGCGGTTCGCAGCAGTGGAAAGCTAGGGATTTGCTCCTTATTGGTAGATATCCTGGAATCTATCTAACAGGTGGGAAGTGGGACGACTACAAGATGTATCAATAGGACTTACCTTAGTTTCCTGCGGTAGACTCCGGGGGGGTCGATCAATATTGTGCCGTGAGGTTAGTGATAGAAGAATATATATTTAATAAAGGACAATGATTGGATTGGGACCACTAACGCGTTCTGATCCGGGCTTTGGCTTCCAGGCACACACGCGTTTCCCACAAAAGCGCTTCGCTGCGCGTGATAATATATTCTAAACCTCCTTCGCGGGCGCCCTACAACGCCGGTTGCGACCGGTGGGCGCAATTAACATTTACAATGGGTAAAACATGTCTCGATTAGATATGTTTCGACAAGAACCCGACTTCAGCGTGTTCACGTTTTCAAATTTTCTCTTTCGACTGTCAAGTGTCAGCTGTCAAATCGTTGACCGCCCACCGACACGGTGTTGCAAGTAAAAATCGGGACAAAACAAATACGTAGCGACTCAGGTTCGCGGTATGCGCTGCTCATATTGCAGCACGGATGGCCATGTGGTCACGTCCTGTCCGAAGTTCCTAGAACGGAACACAAAGGACCAACGTGGAATCGCAAACAGCCGCAAGTGGTGCTACACTTGTCTGGGACAGCATTTGCAGCGGGATTGCCAGAGGTCGGATCCTTGCCCGCACTGTCAAGGTAGGCACCACCGCGTGTTGTGTCCGGACCAAAATGGTGTTGGTGGCACTGATGATGCCGGACCGCCCCCATAGGTGGGGGAGCGCATCACTACCAACCCCAGGTGGATCCTCTACGGGGTAAACCTCGCAAAGGCGGGGGCACCCCTCCACCCCCTCCTCAATTGGAGGAAGCGTCCACTTTTCAGGACGACTACTAACCCCAGGGGGGTTATCATTGGTAGGTAGTCGCCTCCCTCTCCTCCATTACATCCACCCATCCAGAGACAATCCATCTGCCAACTGTCTCTGTAAAGATCTGGGGCCCGAAGGGTAAATCTTTGTTAGTTCGTGCCCTTTTGGATTCGGGTGTTTAAGGCTATCTTGTATCCTTTTGTTTAATGGAAGGATTGGGTCTCCCACGTAGAAACCACCCTTCTGCCATATGGGTGGTATTCAAGCGGTTGGTCAACAGGGAGAAATTGAAATTTGTGTTTCGCATCATTGTGGGCCAAGAATCTTGGCCAAGGCCGTTGATTTGAATGATATTTTGGGCAGACACCCGCAGGTAACCATTGGCCCTGCAGTGGTGAAATTGACGTCGGACCTAACTCCTGCCAACCCGAAGTGGTAGGTTCCCGGAGCCGTATATGGGTGCGGATGTTTTGGGTTTGATTTTGTCCGGGACCAAGTGGGTTCTGCAGACAAATGGGTTAGTAGTTGTACCGACGATTTTTGGTTTTGGACTTACGGGTCCCGTATTGAAGGGCTCCGCCCCGCGGATTGAGGACCAAGGACTGATAATGGGATGGTCCTTGTTGGCTTTACACCTCAGCTCGTACGTTGGAGGTTTTTGTGGCGAATAGAGTCTCAGTGAGTCAGAACTCTGAGACTAAACTGATCTGGAGACATGTACCAGGAGAATTGAACCCCGCAGACTGCGCGTCATGTGGTTGCGAGGCTCCTGCTCTTGTTGACCATTCTCTTTGGTGCGTTGACGCATTGCAAGTCGTCCTGGCCCCGGAATAGGTTCTCCTCTCCAGAGGTTTTGCCAGTTTTGCGTATTGGAATTGTTGAAACGCAACCTGTTAACGCATACAGTTCTTTGTCGAAATTTTTGGGAGTCGCCGCTTAGATCCGGCGTTTCATACGTAACGGACGGAACCCTAATAATAAATTGTTATCCTCAGATTTGTCGCCTCATGAAAGCCAAAATGTTGTTGGTTCGTGCTGTACAAGCCAAGCACTTTGACCAGACTCTTGAAGCCCTGAAAAAATGCTCAGCTTTTAGAGGCTCAATTGCTCGTCTTACTCCATTCCTAGACCAATCTGGTTTGCTCCGAGTCGAGGACGACTGCGGAATTCGAATTTGCCTTATGGTGCCCGCCACCCTTTGTTGCTCCCCAAAGGCGGAGCGTTGGTGAAATTGTTGGTGTCCGATCGACACATTAATAACGCACACGCCGGTTGCAACGCCCTCGTAGCCATTTTGCAGGGTGAATTTTGGATTTTGTCGGCCAGACGCACTATTCGTGGCATCATCTTTAAATGTATGCAGTACTATAAGTTGAAGGCTGCTCCCACTCAACCCATAATGGTTGATTTGCCACCCGACCGAGTGACGGAGAGCAGACCATTTGCTTCGGTCGGAACCGATTTCGCTGGTCCTTCTTGGTGAAGACTTCTCAACTTCGGAACGCCAAGGCTGTCAAGGCCTACCTGTGTTTGTTCGTTTGTCTGGCCTCCAAGGCGGTTCACTTGGAACTTGTAACTGCACTCAGCACAGATGCGTTTGTTGCAGCGCTAGGTAGATTTGCTTCCCGCCGAGGACTACCATCTTTGATCCGTTCTGATAACGGTACTCATTATAAGGGCGCTAATAGATATTTAAATGAAATTTGTAATTATTGTAATAGGCAAATTTGTATAGTAGCAGAACCACTTCTCCGCCGTGTTGTTGGTGAAACCATTTTCACATTTGAGGAACTTGTTACGGTATTTTGTAAACTTGAGGCCGTCCTCAATTCGCGACCTCTCTGTCCGATCTCCTCAGACCCAAATGACCTGGAAGTCATGACCCCTGGTCATTTTTTGATTGGTCAGCCCCTCAACGCCCTGCCGGAATACCCCTTCAGGGAAATTTAATCTTCGCAATTGACGCGTTTTGCATTGCTCCAACAGATGTCCCAAAGTTTCTGGCATCGTTGGTCTTTGGAATATATGCATATTTTGCAGCGGCGCGTTGAGTGGACTGACAAAACTGACCCTCCCAAAGTCGGAGACCTTGTATTTGTTAAAGAACCAAATTTGTTGCCTTTGTATCGGCGTCGTGGACGCATTGTAGATTTATTCTATGGGTCTGACGGAGATCCCAGAGTTGCAAAGGTCATGGTCGGAGATACGGTTTTGAAGCGATCAGTGGCAATTTAGCACGCTTGCCCATTTTTTTGCGGACATAACTCCTTATGTCCGAGACGGGGGCATGTTTCGTCCCGATTTTTAGAATATTGTTGCAACACTGCCAGCTCGCTGTCATTTTGAGTTTGACAGTTTTTGGTTGACAGCTGACACTTGACACAGGGTCGAATGAGAAAATTGGATGTGAGCGCACGGTGAATTCGGGTTATTATCGAAACATATCGAATCGAGATATGTTTCGACCATTGTAAATGTTAATTGCGCCCGCCGGTCGCAACCAGCGTTGTAGGGTGCCCGCGAGGACGGTTTTGAAAGTATTTCACGCGCAGCGAAGTGTTTTTGACGGGAACGTGTATGTTTCTGCCTGGAAGCCAGAGCCCGGCTCAGAACGCGTTTGTGGTCCCATCCAATTATTGTCCTTTATTATATATATATTGTCCTAAAACCCTCGGCCAGGCGCGTGATTGAGCGAGCCCAGAGGATCACCGCGGGAATCTCGGGTAAGAGTGAACAATATGGTTTATTGGTTGGTTCCACTTCCCACCTGACCCAGACAGGAACAAGTTATTCTTCAAATAGGAGCAAATCCCTAGCTTTCCACTGCTGCGTTACGGCAGTTTCGTGGAGTACAGGTTCAGAAAGGGTCCAGGAGTCCCAACGCCGCTATGGGCGCCGGTGTTTATCTCCTGGCTTGGGACCCGAAGACCTGTATTTAACATGTATGTATGTATGTTTGTCCACGCATTTCTCCGAAACTACTTATCGGATCGCTATCGTGATCATTCTTTTTTTATTGGATTGTCAATCCTCTAAGTACCTTATTATAGAACTTGCTCACTTTTTTATTAGTGATGGCGTACTAAAACTAAAAAGAGAGAAATAAAAACGTTTTTACAACAAAATAACCAACTTCAAAAGTAAAACACAAAAAAGTGCAAATTAACTTTCGTTTTGGAAGCTGGTGTCGAAAAACGATAAAAAAGAAGTACCAAATACCGGCTTTCGAAACCAAAGTATTTTTGCACTATTTATTGTTTTCCTTTTGAAATTGGTTTCTTTTTTAACCAACTTCTAAATAGGAGGAGGTTCTCAATTCGTCGGAAACTTTTTTTTAAATATTTTTTCCCGATTACCCAAAGACGCCTGGACCGATTTGGAAAATTCTTCTTTTTTTTTAAATGGTATATTTGCTGTTGGTCCCATAGTCTTCAGATCAGGATCTGATGATGGGTTTTTGTAGTGATCGAGGGAACTCCACAAATATTATAGGCACACATATAGCGATTTTGGTATTTTCATCAACAATGCAATCATTTGCACTCAGAAAGTATTATATATAATTCTTATTTTTGCGAAATAATTGCTCTTCAATCACGAATCCAAATTATATATGAGCTATAGCCACACCATAAAAATTTTACGACAGCACTGCTAACAATAAAAATCTGCTAACTGAAATGTGCATTTATCGCAAGGAGGATCGCGATCATTTCGTATTACGTATGGTTTTTGACAACAGAGCGACAGCGATCGGCGAGCAAATCGCACGCCCAGATCAATACTGCACTAAGTCAAAATAGCAAATTTTTCAGAATCGACGAAAAACCGTTATCTTAATTTATGTCAAATTTATTGCAAAAGTCTTGATTATTTCATGTCAAGAATCCAATCCGTATCAGCATTTTATAGTATAGTTCAATAAATTGTATCAATTGATTCAAAACGCGTTAATAAAGCAAATAAATGTATATTTTTATTTAATTCACTGTTGTGGAATGCCTGAACGAAATAAAAAAGAATTATTTCGAGTTACGTGCTTTTTACTGATTGATTCTGAAATAATGCACTATTATTCTACTGTTTTTTTTATTGTGTTTTAATATACAATAGCGAACCATTTGTTTTCTTTTCAGTAACAAACCTATTAAAACTTAAATAAACGGCAAAAATTTACTAAAACCAGTCGGTACTTATATTTTAAACATAAACTAGTACTCTTTTTGCACCCATAGTGTTAATTAAAACATGTAAATCACAAAATACAAAATCTTCTGTTAGTTAAAAATAAGAAAAAAATATGGCAAAATTGATTGAATACAAAACACTTATAACACAAAACTGTTAGGAATTAAAAAATAACAATGCTGTAACACCGTTACATAAAAATAAAACTGTTTAAAATTGTATAATTAACATTTCAATCAAAAGACGTCTACCGCTGGACATCGGCCAATTCTTCTCCTATCGTTCAGTCTATCCAAAGGTCGTCTGTAAGAGATTGCCCTGTGCGATAAGACCGCCCATTGTACACTGTGCTTGAAAATGTTTGTTCTGTATGTATTTTTTTTAATGGTGTACAATAAAGAATATAATAAATAGGCCTTCCCCAAGTGTCATTCATCACATTGAACGTCTCGCATCCAGAGGACTCCCATAACCCTCACCAGGTCTTTCGTCCACCTAGTGGGAGGTCTTCCAACGCAACGTCTACCGGTTCACGGTCGCCACTCCAGAACTTTTCGTCCCATCGACCATCCGCTCTGCGAGCAATGTGCCCTGGCCACTGCCATTTAAGTTTGTCAATTCTTCAGGCTATGTCGGTTACAACCAGGGTTACCGTACATAGTCCGATGACTTGCCCCCATACACCACTTGCGCATGTCTTCAGTTCTGACTCGATCAGGCAAGGAAAATCCGAGCATAGCCCTTTGGGTGACTTTAAGCCTTCTGATGAGGCCACGACTACGACCACGTTTCGGTCCCGTATGTAATCACACACAATGATCATAGACTTTGGTATTGAGACACTATGTAATCACACACACTGATCATAGACTTTGGTATTGAGACACTGCGGTAAGTTGGACAAGAAGATACCGCGCAACTGCCCGAACGCTGCCCAGCCGAGTCTAATTCGACGTTTGACCTCTCGTAGTTAGACCTATCTAATTGAAGCGTTTGTCCCTGGTAGACATAATCGTCCACAACTTCGAGGGTAGTTTCCGATTTTGATAGGAGTGTTAACATGGGCGTTCAACATGACCTTAGTTTTATCCATGTTCATTTTAATACCCACTCTTTCGGAAGCTCTACTGAGGTCATCGAACATTGTTCTTAGATCCTACATGGTCTCAGCCATGACCAATATACCTATCGTCAGCAGACCAAAGTTGAGTGATGTACTCGCGATTAACATTGATGTCTAGCCCTTTCTAGTCCAGAACCTTGAAGTTCAATGCAGAAGTGAACAGTTTCGGAAAAATTACTCGCTCTGGAAATCTGCCTGCCTCATTCCGTGAATTTATCTGATACTTCATCGGCTTATGCTGCCACTGTTGACATCTCAGTGGTTGTGGCTGCAACGGTTGTATTTTTGACATCCTTTTCCACGCTTTGTTTAATAGAAGGTCTGGTGTCTTTTTTGGTTGCTTCCATTGCCTTTTTAAGCAACAGGAGACCACGACCCCTCATCATCTGCCAAATAACTATTACAAATTTAATTAATTCAACAATAGTGCATTATCTAAAAAAAAGTATTAATATTCGTGTTAAGAACGAAAAAAATAAATCGCAAATACATTTCTCATAATTTATAATGTAAAGAACAATTATTTGTATAAAAAAATATGTTTTTATGATTTTTAACAAAAGTAGGACATAATTTATATCTACCATCAATTGTGCATCATTTCACTGATTTTCACCTTTTACGAACAATACTAAACCATTTTGGATTAATACAAAAAAAATACATACCTTTGCCAACAACAGAGTTTTATTTCGAAATAGTATCAAACTCGTAGTATAAACACAGTCACCAACACTGAATTAAAACTAAATAATTCCGAGTAATTTTCGTTCTACATTCAACAACACCGCATTATCACAAAATAATTCACTGTTGCGTAAAGGATCTGCGTGCTGTTTTTAAGGCGGACAAGTTGCAACTGGAAATAGTTTTGTGTTGACGGTATGACTTTGGCAGCGCGTCGTCACCAATAGAGAGTTAGCGCGCCATCTTTAGGACATATTTGTAGATATAAATACGCCTGTCTTCGTGGTATATGCGGAAAATTTTTGGCTATTCGTTGATAGGTTAAAGTCGATTTTGAGATTTTTCGACATAGTGCAGTGTTGATCTGGGTGTGCGAAATGTTGCTGTCAAATTGCGATTACTTTTTCCTTTGTTGTTGGTCGATTGCCAATCGCTCGCTGATGGCTGAGTAGGTACAGAAGTTCTTGAGTATTTGGCCATTTTTATCGTGTGTTATTTTGTGGCTACTTTAATTATCCGCAAATTAGAATAATAATATAAAAGTAAATATTGAAATAACGAATTCCTATTAAATATTGTAATAATAAATTGGTGTTGTTTTGTGTCTCTAATGTCTACGCAACTGGACTATTTGTTGAATCATTGTAACAGAAGTGATCACGGTAAAGTGGAGGAATTTATATACTGTAGTGTTGGCTACCTCAGCGAAGCTTATTATGTTTACCTACTAAATACTTACAAACACATAAGATTGTTATAAGTCCGCTATAAGTATTTTCTATTATATTCTTTTTATATATGGCAAGCACCGATGTCGACTATTCTGCCAATGTCCAAATTAAATTGGAAAAATCAATTTTACGTTTCATAGCTAAAATACGAGATAATGTAGTCTATTAAGTGATGTCCTAATGCATTATTGATTCGATTTCTTATAAAAATAGACAATTCGAAGAAATGTTAATCAATTTTACTCATTCACATTTTAGTCATCCAGTTTTTTAAATTAATTATTATATTATGTAAATAAAATGAAAATATCCAATTTTCACTGCCATATTTACGTTACACAAATACTTTACTGTCTGTCCCGCGTCTTCTAGCTAAATTAGAGCGCCTGGAAATAAGGGGGTTGCAGCTGAAATTGTTTCAAGACTATCTGAGTGATCGTAAACATTGCCTGAGGGTGGATTCCCACATTAGCACTGACTTACCTGCCTCTTTTGGTGTCCCACAGGGCTCAGTGCTAGGACCTAAACTATTCTTTAGTTTACCTCAACAACCTCTGTGAGCTGAAACTGGACCAGGGTACCATTATTTCCTATACTAATAACACAGCATTGCTATTTACTGCTGATAATTGGGGAAAAACCGTCACGTTGGCACAGAATGGCTTCAACAAGGTGTCAGACTGGCTGAAACAAAATGTTCTCACACACAATGGCATGTACACAGATAAAACTGTGTACATGCCATTTTATACACGAACTCACTAAAAAACCCCTATAGAACTTACCCTTAAATCACACTCTGTTCATCGCCACCCAATAAATGCTGCTTCTTGTTGTTGCCGTTGTCTGATCAGAAGATCTGAGGTTAAATACTTGGGCGTCATACTGAACTCATCGCTGAATTTTAATGCTAAATAAAGTGATATAATATTATGTTAAACGAAACTACTGATGTTCAAAATTTCTGTAAAGTGAACTGCGTCTTGAAATACAGGCTCGGCCTAGCTCAGACGCAGTTGCTCATCTTTCATTCCTGTGCATATTCTTAATAGCTTTAAAAAATAACTATACTGTTCAAATTGTACAATTTTATGGAGAAATAAATAATATTTAATATATTGATATTGGATGTCAGCGCGCCATGATGCATCGTACATTATGCACGCCGTATTAGTCGGATTTATTGCCGGGCATATTTACTCCCGCCATACTCACTGATCCAAGCGATCTCACCTATCTATATAAACTAGTAAACCGCTTTTCCAAGGTATTTCTTTCCCTGCAATGTACTACCTATAAGGGTTCTTATTAACGAAGCGCCTGTACCAATCAATCATCAACCAAACCTCATGACTGTGTAGAACAAATTAATTCTAAGATGTCAAGAGCAATTAGCAATAGGAAATGAACATCTGATACTGGCGGGTCGAGTGTAATCAATTAGTTAATTTCAGGATGTGTGCCCAAATGGCTATTTACAGTTTCATCTGGCTGTGAGATTGCTTAGGGGTTTCTAAGATAAACTTGGAACAAGTTTGTAGGTGGGATACCAAGGAAATGAAATATGAATTTGTTACGACTTTGGTTAAATATTGGGGACTGAAGGAACCTTTTTATAGGTAGAAAGAAAGAGACTGAAACGCTAATTGAACTCTTTACTGAAATACCTACTACCAATTTAATGTTCAATATTTGGTGATGTTTAAAACACAGATTACTGATATGTAAAAACACACCTATATCAACCGAAAGATAAGGCAGAAGTGTAACTACGAGTATGTAATAATAATAATCCGCATACATAATATTGCTATAATCGTGACTATCGAAGAAGTCGATGGCGTTTCTCATTTTACATGCCGCGTTAATTTTGTACGAAAGAAATTGAAAAAGCAAATTCATAATCCAAATTAATTACTATGTTACCCATACACTATAAAAACGACTATCATTTGTAAGCATCATGTTTAATTATTATTAAGTATAGCTATACTAGCTGTCAAATCTGACTTCTTAGATTGTTAAGACTATAGGAACGTGTCTTTTTTCCAAGCATTAAAACAAAAGCAATCTACTTTTGTGAGGCAAAACATTCTCTTCATAATTGTAATAAGGATTATATCAACCACAATGTAACCAAAACTACTTACAAAAGGAATAAAAAACAAACACAACCTGAACTTATAAATAACTCATAACGAAACACAAAGCTCCCATTTTAATACCAAAGCAAAATAGCTTTATACAATACCCTGTAACAAGATATACGATTGAAGTTCGAGAGATTTTCACTCAACAGCCTGAATGAAACCTGGGAAATGTTCTCTTTGTGAATGTAAAGCACAGAGTATAGTCATAGTATTATTTTGAACAGCACTGCAACTGGACTTCGTCGCATAGGTACCTACTTATTTATGCGTAACTTATTAGCTCACAAACATCTCACCAATTATGGTTATTTGTTAACAGTTGACTTTCAGGGTGTTATTATATCCCACCAGTAGGTTCCCGCATTCGTAGTAGCATAGGTAGTTCCGAGGCAGGGGGCAGCTTGGTGGGGTGGCTTGGTCACCTGATGAAGCGAAGAGAAACCCGTGGAGGAACCGCTCACCAGGGCTAAGCTGATAAGCAGACGACGTAGCGGCCAAAAAGGTGGTGTGGTGCCGCATGGCAACAGAGGCGACATCGCAACTGAGGCGGGCCGTGATGTTGTATGGGAGGCATCGCGGCCAAGGGTAGGAGGCCGCGGCGGGCGAAGAATGCCGGTATTGCGGTGCGCCGCTCTCCCTTCCTTCCGCGGCCTGGACGGGGTCACCACCGTCTGATGGTGGACGCGGTAGGCTTGCAGGGGAGAAGGAGTGTCGGTATAGCATTGGCCGCCCTCCCTATCCCCTGCGGTCGAAAAATTTTAGGTAGGGGGGCCACTAACCTGACTCGTCACAGGGAGACCAAGGGTGCCATTCACGGGGTCGTCTGGCGCCCATGTGTTGGTTTGGTCACTTGGGTGGTCACGGCGTACAATCTATTCTGGTGCACCGGTTACGGGGAGTTCTTCCCAGAGTAGGGTCCGTGCCCGTGCCCGTGTTTACGCCAAGCGGCACAGGAGAACACCGAGGAGTTTCAGTGAGTTGGAGTTCCACATAACGGCACTATCTGGTACCACCCCGTGGTAGTGCCAGTCATCATCATCATCTTTTCAGCCAAAAGAAGTCCATTGCTGGACATTGGCCATCCCCAAGCGCCACCACACTGATCGGTCCTGTAGATCGGATCGGATCAGTACTGCAGTATGCATGAGCATTTCTACAAGGAAAAATTAACAAAATACACCCTTTTTTGTTATTACATAATTAAGAATCAATTATGCCACACTTAGAATAGAATAGAAAACATTTATTCGACATAGATACAACTCAAGTACAACAATCACAAAGTAACAGAGAAGAATAGTAAAAAAAAGTACAAACAAGGTTTTAGAGTTATTGCGCCGAGCGTGCCGACACCATAACGGTTACCAACTCTGCATTTGCTGGGCGTCAGACACCCCGCGCTGATTTTCAGTTAGCACCCCGCTAGTGACACACGGATGTGGGTAAATAAACCAATTTTGATAATGTGAATATGTAGGTGCTTAACTTATAAATTTAAAAAATATGTAAAATAGATAAAATAATAGAAAAAAATATATAATGTAATTTAATATAAAGTATATAAAGTGCTAAAATTTGATGTCTAAAAAATTGTCTCGAATATCCCCTTAAGACAGTGTGGCAAGACGCAACTGGCTTATCATATCCAGACCCGACTCACTTAAGTGGCAGAGGTCATGGCACATTGTTTGTTGTTCGCAGAAATGTTAAAAGATGGAGCCAAAAAAATCTGGATTGCATCGAAAACGCAAACCCAGTCGTTTGGGTTTTAGTTTTGACTAAAATTTTAAATAAGTTGTCTTTCCAGTCTTTATTATTTTCATAACGTGTCATCATCTTCCTGCCCGTATCCCTTGTTACTTGGGGTCGGTACAACACGTTTTCTTCTTCCATACCATCCTGTCCCCTGTTACGCTATCACTGACTCAAGGGAGTCAGTGATAGCGTACAGTTCTTTCGTATCACCGCTCACACAATCCATCCATCTTTTTTTGTCCTTCCTCTCCTATTCCATCCATCCACATTTATATTCATAACTCTTTACGTAACATGCGTTTTATCCCTCCTCATCACATCACGTGTACGTTAAATGAAACTCCATGCCACGGAATTTTTATATTATATTTTTTTGTGTTTTTATAGTTGAGCTACTGTTTTGCTCTGAACTATGTTCCAGTCCTTCTAGAAATGTATCCTCCGGGGGATAGGGACAGCTGTGCGCTTTAAACTACTAGCTATACGAAGTGCGCGGGTATTTGTCAATAGGTTGTGTATTTTATTGGCGCTCCGGGTGGAGGTGGGTGAACGGTTCAGATTGACGCATTAGCTCGGTTTATCTAATCCTCAGGTGAGTGGATAGGGATTTTAGGAGTTGAAAATAGTGTTGCGAATTGTAGAAGTTGCTTTGTCACGTTTATTCAAAAATGGCAATGAGAAAATATTTTGAGAATTTGATATTATGCGAATAAAGGGTGTACCGTTAGAACGGGGTTACATTGAGATCTGGGGTATAAAGGATATGGTAAATATGAATGGTAACAGAAACAAATATGGACTCTGTTGGGCACAGCAACAGTCTAGATACAGTCTGTGTCTAGGAGAGAGATTTTCATAGATCATGGTCTGGAATGGCACATAGGTTGTTTATACAGTGATCCCTTTGGATTATATAAATACTCATGACGCGGGCGAAGCCATGGGCAGAAGCTTCATATTATAAAATGAAAACAGTTAAATATTTTTACTAGAAAAACAACTTAAAATTCCCACAGCAGACAAATAAAAACTTACCTAAATCCTACACAAATTAAAAGCGTTATGTAATGAAGTAAAATGTAATTAAGGGAGACTATGAAAGCTGTATTCAAGAGATACTCAGTCACCTCTCTGTTGACTATAAATAGATAAACATGTTTATTTATTTAACAGTACCTAATGGGTCTTGTCAAGAGAAACTTCAAGACCCGGAAAGTTCTCTTTTATTCACTTTTTCAACCGAAACGGGGAATGAGCGGTAGTCGAAGAAGTGTAATATTTCACTTGACTGTCAATAAATACTGCAGCTTTAAAATCAATGCTCCACTAAAAATATTAGCTTTTCTTTGATACAAATTGCCTGAAGAAAACTTGATATCCATTATGTACTTTTTTGTTATCTTGTGTAGTTGCAATAATTACAATAATTACAATATTGTCATGCATGTTGAACACATGCATGACAATATTATAATTATTATTCACGAAATGAACTATATTTTTGTATCAATCTATATTTTCTAACAGTTGGCCAAAAATTCTAACCCATACCTTTTCATTATTTCTGGTAATCAGATGCCTTCTCCGGCCCATTCCCGTAATCGCCTCAGTCGTCACACCAGTGAAATGAAATACCGAGAAAAAACAAATGCTTCTGACGTTTATTTGTTTCTCGAAATATAAACTACAAACTCAAGTCCAAGTCAATAAAATAATCCAATCGCCACCCTTCCCGTATTATACGCTTATTTCCTATATTCTGCTATAAAATTGTAACAAGAAACCGTAAATGGGACGTATAGGCACCGAGTTTAATACACCGCATCACCGGATAACGATGGTTTCATTATAGCAGATAGAAAACTATAAAACTGTTTATAACCTCTGCCTTCGGATTCTAGCTGACTAGATGCAATACCGTGTGAATGGGTGATGTAGGCTGGTGATAAACTGGGTTTTTGAAACATTTCAGGATTTATTTAAAATGAAAAGTAGATACATAATAAAAGGTAAATCGTAATTCAATGTTATCATCTAATCATCAAAGTCATATACTTTTTTTTATAAAGAGGTTAAATAGTTTGCTGATTTGTAGGTGGTAATCTCTGAAAACGTTCACTGCTCTCAAAACGGTGAAGGAAAATAGTGTGAGGAAACCGGCATGTACTACAACCAAAAAATCGAAAACATATGACATCCCGCACTGGGCCGGCGTGGTGGATTACGGCCCATTACCTCTCTCAGAGAGGAAGCCTGTGACCCTGCACTGGGAACTTTACAAACAAGGCTGATGATGATGATGGTGAAAGTACTGATCCATAAATACTTTCACTGAAAAGCCACTATAGCCGTGTGCTACGCTACTTTATCCCGGCACAAGGTGCGGATCCCATAGAATTGTTAACGGAAGCGAAACCGCTGCAAAAGGGCTAGTAAAAGACATGATCCTTCTCTAACCACACGATAAAAACAAACGAAACGTTAAGGATATCTTATTAAAATTATAAAAGCGAAATTATGGATATGTGCATGTTTTTTACTCAATCACGCCAGAACGTCTGAACGGATCTGGATGAAATTCATCTAGATGAAAAAGGTTTTTTTTTAATCCTGGGAATATGTTTTGTCGGTATAATTTTGGACTTTCACTCTGGCGAAGCCGCTGGCAGAAGCTGGTATTCAATAAATAGATAATGGCAAAATGAAAAATTCAATATCAAAGCAGCAACTTTCCAATGCAAAGTTTTCTATCAATATTACGAAAAAAATAACATAAAACCAACGTAGACTAATGACCAGGCAATAAATTAAAGAGCGCATATTAACTGCCAAAAATAGTAGTAGTGACTGAAATATTATGAGGAAATGCGGCAAGGATAATGATCAACCAGCAAGTCAGAGAATAAGTAAAAAGCCGTGCTCGAGATAATCAATAGTCTTTTATTATTATGTGCAAATATTCAACATAAGGATTTAAGCGACATAGGTTACTAATAAATTTGTATAAATTAATATTAAAAAATATATTGGGGCCCCACAATATGGCTCCCAAAAGCCGTCATTTTTCTATTTTCCATTTTAAATGTAGCCAGGAATCGATTGACGTAAGAATCATCAAAATCCCGAAGCGCTGATGTGGCGTTCTAGAACGCCACATAAGCGAACAAACATACATACGAGTACATACACTGATAAACACATTAATCTCTTTTGGGAGTCGGGTAAAAAGTCTAAACGGAAAAAATATTAACAAACGAGAGTCCGGTGGGGTATTTGATAACATAACGATTCTCCATCACTCACTATTGTAATCCCTTTCAAAGTTGCTTTATTTTCGGAGTTGAGAAGACGATTTTTAGGGTTCCGAAGTCAACAAGGAATAAATAAAGGAATCTAAGAACTAGAAAGCTATAATTTGACATGTATATATATATTAATAATTCCAACAAAGTGGTAAAATAAAAACATGAAAAAAAAAATTGGGTTCTTCCTATAAACGTAAAATGAGGATTTTTTTTCTCGTCTATCTCATGGTGTGCGGTATCGTTGGATTGACCATTCCAAAATATTATGGGTTTGTTTAAACCATTTTTAGATTCAGAGATCCGTTTGCTTATCATATACAAAAATAAAATCATAACGGGCTTTACAAGTTTACGAGTAATAGTCGACCAACTTATAAAATGTACTTGGCACAGTAAAATTTGTGTACTAATGCCAATGAAAAATTACTTAAATAACGATGTTATCTGTGTAAAATAGAGTAAATATATGCTTATGAACCATGTAAAAATATACAAAAATAAAATCATAACAGGCTTTACAAGTTTACGAATAATAGTCGACCAACTTATAAAATGTACTTAGCACAATAAATTTTTTGTACAAATGCCATTGAAAAATAACTTAAATAAAGTTGTTAGCTGTGTAAAACAGATAGTAAATATATGCTTATGAACCATGTAAAAATATAAAAAAATAAAATCATAACATCCTTAATAGTAATGTTTTGCCAGCCTGTCGGTTTTTTATCGGTTACATTTCGGGGAGTGTGCGACGGAACTGCACAATTTGATTTCGCGTAGCCCTTTCCATCATCGGACTTCAAGACGTACGGCAATGTGCCATTGGTACATGGTGGATATCCCACCCATACGCACAAAGCGTTTTGAAAATACTTTCATTGTGCGTACAGCTAAGGAGTGGAATTCCCTGCCGGCGTCCTTGTTTTCTGATAGCTACAACCTAGGGGTCTTCAAGTCAAGAGTGAATAGGTTACCTCTAGGCAAGCGTGCTCCACCTCCGACCATATCATCACTTAACATCAGGTGAGATAGTGGTCAAACGCGAGCCTATAATTAATAAAATAAAAAACTATTTCTTTTCTGACTTTTGAAACTTGAGCATTACTGGCTAGGCCAATCAGCGTTAAGTTTAGTAAAATCTTATTTAAATGATAGACAGCAATTAGTTCAAATAAACGGTGCCAATTTGTCGGGTTTAGCCGTGACAATAGGGTTACCCCAGGGTTCAATTTTAGGTACTTTCTTGTTTCTAGTCTACATTAACGATTTACCCCATCTTTTGAAAAACAATTTAAACATAGTGTTATTTGCTAATGACACTTCTTTGATTTTTAAGATAAATAGACGTACGAGTAACGTTGACGACGTAAATAACGTCTTGCGACAGGTTCAAAATTGGTTCACAGCTAATAATTTAGTTTTAAATGCTAAAAAGACCAAGTGCGTGAAATTTGCCTTGCCGAATGTCAAAAGTACTGATTGTGACATTATATTAAACAGGGAGAAGCTAGAATTCGTCGATAAAACGGTTTTCCTGGGGATCACGTTAGACTCAAGTTTACAATGGGGTACTCATTTAATATCATTTGCAGGGTGGCTAAGTTCGGCAGCTTATGATGTTAGAAAAATTCGTCAGTTTACTGATGTAGATACCGCGAGGCTAGTCTATTTTAGTTACTTTCATAATATAATGTCTTACGGTTTATTACTATGTGAAAGGGCTGCAGACATTCTTTATGTGGTTTGTTAGTCTGTAAGCCTTCTTTAAAATAAAATAAATAAATATCAGCTGAAAGACACAAATTGACATAGGCCTCCCCCAAGCGTCGCCACATTGACCGGTCCCGTGCGTCTCGTATCCAGTGGATCCCCGCAACCTTCACCAGGTCTTCGGTCCACCTGTGGGAGGCATTCCAACGCAACATCTACTGGTTTACTGTCGCCAGTCCAGAACGTTTCTGCCCTATCCGCCATCGGTTCTGCGAGCAATGTGCCATGCCACTTAAGTTTGGCAATTTTTCAGGTTATGTCGGTAACCCTGTTTCTCTTGCGGATCTCTACACTTCTGATTCGATCACGCAAGGAAACTCTGAGCATAGCCTTCTCCCCTTTGGGTGACTGTAAGCTTTCTGATGAGGTCCATTGTGAGCGACCACGTTTTGGGGCAAAAGGTCATACCTAGCAACACACACCGAACTTTCGTCTTGAGACACTTGCCATAAAGTTGAAACAGAAATTACCGCGCAACTGCCCGAACGCTGCCCAGCCGAGTGGATTAGACGGTCGAACTCTTTCTCGAAGTTAGCCTTATCCAACTGGATCGTTGGTCTCAGGTAGCCATAGTCGTCCACAACATCGAGGGTAGAGACTCCGACCTTGATATGAGTGGGTATAACATGGGCATTCAACATCACCTTGGTTTTGTCCACGTTAATTCAAATACCCACTCTTTCGGAAGCTCTACTGAGGTCATCGAGCATTGTACTGAGGTCCTCCATGGTCTAACCACTATATCGTCGGCAAACCGAAGGTGAGTGATGTACTCGCTATTGACGTTTTTGCCTAGCCCTCTCCAGTCCAGAACCTTCAAGACGTCCTCCAGTGCAGCGATAAACAGCTTCGGAGATATGACGTCTCCCTGTTTTACACCTCGCTGCAAATGTACGGCTTCCGAGGTCTGATCCTGAAGTCGAACTGACATGGTGGCCTCGATGTACCGGTAGTCAATTTGGCACCGTTGGAGTCACTGCAGTACAGCCCAAGTCTCGATCGAATCGAAGGCTTTCTCGTAGTTCACGTCTCGTAGAATCTCTCGATCTCCCTCAGAAGCTCCGGTTTGGCGGATACGATCCTGCCATCATCGGTCTTCAGTTTCCTAAGCTGGCTCTGCCCAATAGACAGATCTCTTGCAAAGACCTTGGAGCCCTTATTTTGCTCAATCGAGTCTTTAATAATTAAAGCGGCGGAGGTCGCTTTTCAAGGACTTTGAGATTCGTCTATTTAGCTGCCGGTATTTCAACGCATCGACTGAAGACTGCAGGATCATCTCACGCCTCTCCTTCATGAGCTTGACAGTAGAACCAGAGAGCTTTTTGTTCCTATCTTTACGGCGGGTCTTGAAAAACTTAGACCCGACAGTATGGACAGCTTCCACTCATGTCAATTCCTGCTCATGTTAAATAAATTATTTTTAATAATATTTATAGTTTATATTAATAGCGTGGTTGACTCTTATAAGACTTCCACAAGGGTGAAGTCTCCTATAAATGTCATAAGAACATGCTTTGTTGATTTGGAAATATACTGATGTGGTGTTAAGCTGTTTTCACTACAAAGGAATACTGTGCTGTGATATTTAAGGTGACGATGACGCCACAATAAATGTAATAAGTTGTCTCCTATGACATAAAAAAAATATTACTGTTTTTTTTTAAGTCAAGTTTGTAAGTAATCAGTTAAGAGTGGATAAAGAATAGTAGCCGAGCTCTAAGAGAATGTGTTATTTCGACTCACATAACCGGTAAATAACTGAGCATGGTTGTGTCAATACTATCTGTTTCACCATTGTCAATCGTAGGCCATTTATAATGTTTTATGGAGGTCAACCCTCGTTACGAGTTGTGCGGTTGGTAGTGGCAATGGGAGTGTTCTCGAGCGAATGGCGAAATTTATAACTGCTGTAGTTAGACTTGCGTGAAATACTCCACCTACTTCAGATGAAGAATGATATAGAGCTATAAGATTGTTCTCATACAAATACACTCAAGAGAAATGAATTTGGGTCACTTGTACAGTGTTCTTGCTTTCCATGGTATTAACGGTAATGATAGTGATTCGCACCCTAATTATTTAACACATTTTTCTTAAACTGGTAGACACAACTAAATTCATAAGCCGCGTACGCACGTACGAACAAATTTGTTGCGTTACATGATACGCAACAACTTGGTTCGCACGTGCGTACCACTATCGAACATCGAACACTCTGTTCGTCAAACATGTTCGCGGCGATCCTTGTAGTGTGTTCTGTATGGACGGTGTTCGAAGAGCTTTAATAACTTCACTTCCAACGGCGCCGTCATGGCTACTAAGATAGAGTTCACGACTGTTGTTCGCGAACTCGCGTCGAACTATGTTTGCGTTCGTGTTCGAATATGCCGTCCATACGTACGAACCAAATGTTCGGGTCTGGTGTTTGTGTTCGCTATGTTCGTGTTCGTACGTGCGTACGCGCCTATAGGTGTAACTATTGACAAACATCTAAACTGGAAAGCACATACAGAAGAGTTAAATAAGAAAGTCTGTTCTTCTGCCTACGCACTCTATAAACTAAAACCTTTCATAAGTACCACTGCGCTTATTACTGCTTATCACGGCATTGTCGGCTCAATATTTAGGTTTGGTGTTATATTTTGGGCAAATTCCACTAATAAGGAAATCATTTTTAGGTCACAAAAAAGGTGCATTAGGGCTATGTTCGGCTTAAAATAAACGGATAGTTGCATACCGTATTTTATTAAATATAATATTTTAAATCTGCCTTCCTTGTTTATTTTTGAAGTGGCTAATTTTGTTCAAACCAATCCCAAACTATTTAAAAAACTGTCAGATGTTTCAAACCGCAATCGACGGGATAACAATAAATTATGGGGAGTAAGACCACATGATCGCTTAACATCAGGCGAGATGATGGTCAAACGCGAGACTAAAGATAAAAAAAAAAAAAAAAAAAAATAAGATCAACCACGGCACTCATGCGTATTTTCTCTTTAACACCAGATATTTATAATAAAATCCCTAAAGCTATTAGACAAAATATGCCCACAACTCAATTTAAACTACATCTAAAAAAGTACCTGACAGCCAAATGTTATTATAGCTTAACAGAATTTTTAAATGAACTTATCATTGCGACATTTCCTCAATCTCAAAACTGTACTTTATTTAGTTTTAAAGTTTTCTATAAATTGTTTATAAACGACTGCATGACAGTAGATTATATTTTTTTTTTTTTGTTAATTACCTATATAAATTCAAACGGTTTATATGACCAAATACAATTTTTTTGTAATTTTTTTCTTGTTACATCCGTTGATGGAGTATTCGCTTCACAAATGTTTACCTTCGTAAAACATCTTGGAGCTGCAATCGCTGACCGCTGGAATAGGTCCTTTAGTGTAGTGATGGGTTGGTTAAGATCAAGAATCATCATCTCAATAATCGGTGCAACTAGCATGTGCATTCGCAGCACAAGACATAAATTCAAACCAATAGCCAAGTTATTCGGCTTCGACGATAGAGCGGCCCTACCTAGACATTGATGTGGATGTGGCCGACGACCCAAGAAGATGTCGATTACAATACTTCGCGATGGATAAATAGCTTCTTTTATAAAATAATTATTCATTCTTCTTCTTCTTCATCGTGTCGATGATTCCATTTGCAGATTTTGATTTAGATATTGTGCTTCGACCAGAACTCAGCCACGTCGACAGCCCTAGCGTTGGCCTCGCACAGGTCCTTTATGGTGCAGGTGTTTGTGCACAGAGAGCAGGACAACAGATGGGGCATCGTTTGTGGTGTGGTTCCACAGTCACATTGTGGCTGATCGGAGTACCCCCATCTGACCAGGTTGTACCTACAGCGGCCCACTTGGCTTCGCAGCCTATTTAGGGATTTCCAGGTAGGCCAAGGCAGTTTATGCCCAACTGGGAGCTTTTCTGCAGGTTCCATATAGTCAGTTGGAGGGGGGTATTTGAGGAGCCACAATTTCGTACGTGCTTCGCCAGGGCTGTTGTCGTATGTTGTTTTAGCCGACTTAAGGAAGCTGTTTCGACTCTTTAGTCGCCCCCATGATTGTTCCGCTTTGTACAGTAGGTGGCGGTTATCGGTCTCCTGCTTGTGCTTTTCGGAGGAACAGGCAACTTCCCTACGGACCTCCGGAGGGGCTATTCCTGCCAGCGGGTATAATGCAGCAAGTGGAGTTGGTTTAAGGCACCCAGTTATTATTCTGCACGTGTCATTAAGGGCTAAATCTACTTTTCGGGCATGAGCGGATCGATGCCACACTGGGCAGGCAAATTCACCAGCCGAGAAGCAGAGTGCCAAACCAGATGTACGAAGGACGTGAGGGGATGCGCCCCAGGAAGTGGATGTGAGTCGACGACAAGTTGTTACGTGTGTTAACCTTGAGTTTAGTACTATCGCAGTGGTTTTTGTAGGTCAGTGAGCGGTCCAAGGTAGCGCCCAGATAGACAAGATTGTCATTGTGTTTAATGTCAGCACCTTGCCATTGGATGTCTAATTTTCTGGCAGCCTGACGATTTCTCAAGTGGAATGAGCACGACTGCGTTTTAGACGGATTAGGTCTTAACGCATTATCTTCGTAGTATCCACTGAGATTCGCAAGGGCCAGTTCAAGGTTTGCTTCGGTATCTTCAAAGTTATTATTATTCATTAATTTGACTGTAATGTGACTGTAGTTATATATTATTTTCTATTGTAATTTCTTAGTATTTACAAATAAAAGTACATATTTATGCATCAACAAAAAAAAATAGTAGTGAAAACAAAAATAATGTAAATGAATTATCTTTGGGTTAAAGTTTATATGTTTGTAAGTAGTTTATTTAGATTGGAAAATAATGTAAGTCATTGAATTAAATATAATAAAATGGGCGAGTGAAAAAAAAAAAAAAAAATGTATGCTCTGAACGGCAAAACATGTAGATCCTATTACCAAATGTTGTTTTAAGACCATGCAAATATATTGTATAATCATGTTTTACAAAAAAAAAAATAGGGCTCCGTTTGGACCCATCGGGTACGGAACCCTAAAAATATGAATTTGAATGAAGACAGGTAAGGACTCCCTGTCTTTGTACCTATATTTGAAGACAGAAGCTTTAGGACAACGCTCACAAGACATGAACTGACAACTTGCATTGAGTGTATCGCCTGTGACTGAAGGTAACTTTGGCGTTCCTTCAGCGGCATGGTAACCACAAGTTTCAGTCGTCCTTAATGCAGCGTCTCCCAAATCACTGCTTCTCCAGAGACAGATAGCGCTTGGCTGCGACCTGCGATGGTATCTGAAACCGGGAAATAATAGCGGATTGGTATTTACCTATGTTCAAAAAAATTACGAGTTATATTTTAATTTGATATCGTTATAGTAGGAAGAAAAAAAAAAAAGGTAGTAATGAATAATTAAATAAGTCTGGTTTTTGTGTATTATTATTGTATTATGTTCGTGTAAGTTTCTGTTGTTAAGAAAATTTATAAAAGTTTCGCGGGTAGTTGCCGAAATTTTTGAGTTTTTATCTCAAACGGCTGCGTTTTATAACGAGTCTTTGAACTTTTCGTTAGCCATTGGAATCGAAATAAATGAGCAATCTCGTAAATATATTGTAAACCAGCTTTAGCGAGGCTTTAATATAACTAACTTGCTAATGAATGGTGCAAAAAAATGGGTCAGCTGCGCACAAGTAGGTAAGTGGTTTGTCGCCGGGCGATCAGCTGTTATATATATGAAGTAAACAAATAAAATGTGTTATGAAAATTACTGACAATAGCTTTTTAAGCATGAAATATGATTTTGGAGAAATATTAAGGCTATGAAATAAGATGATTGTCACTGTGAGACTTAAACAATTCTTTCATGATAGCACTCACTTAAATATAGCTATGTAAACATAGGAAATAGGATGAATAAAGGTATAAATGAGGGACAAATTGGAATCACTGAATGTCTAAACCATCCACTGGATTGACGATGACCGGCAAGTTCTTTGTCCGTGACTCGAACGTTCGATGGGTCCGAAGTCCGTCGTTGGTCGACCTCTTGACGGTTTTCTTCTCCTTTGGGCGTGTGCGGGTGCTCGGTGAAGTCTCCTGAGCAAGATGTTGACTCCTGCTGGAACTGCCGCTGCTGTAGACCGCAACTGTAGATCGCTGCTTCGAGGTAGTTGAAATTTTGCCGGAGTCCGTTGAATTTAAAATAAACGGGAAGATCCTTGAAGGACCAATGTTAGCTCGTGGATGAAATTAGTGGACTGTATATTTTGGGCGAATGGTTTATTGACGTTAATTACAAATTACTGTCCTGGTCAAACAAGATAGTGGATTTTAAGAGAGAGGTGTCGACTGGTGCGGTGGAGTCCGTGGTAGCGAGTGTCGCCGCGTCGCCGCCGCGCTGCGCACTCACACACCATTGCCGTGTGGGTCACGCAGATGTGTGTGCAGCGTAGACGGCGCGGTAGAATTCCCACCAACCTACTTACCTACATAACA
Organism: Orthosia cruda; assembly: GCA_964057195.1. Taxonomy (NCBI): domain Eukaryota; kingdom Metazoa; phylum Arthropoda; class Insecta; order Lepidoptera; family Noctuidae; genus Orthosia; species Orthosia cruda. The sequence goes on along the minus strand of OZ059836.1, from coordinate 30,012,154 downwards.
CCTACCTAAATACCTACTGTAACGCTATATCAAGTTTCGGGTAAATAAAGCGCAAGATCCCAGTATACAATTGTTTTAATTCACTATCCTTCACCGAAACACATCACAAAAAAAAATACTTAAAGTTAAATTTGGATGTTGGCTGGTCAAATTATATTTTTAAATTGAATGTTGGGGAACAAAAAAAAACGACAGCGGAATGCCCATCACTCGGTAGCGGGGCGCAGGCCATCCAGCCAACTTCATACCATGAAGCCCTGCCTCAGGAAAACAGTCTCAGCCAGGCGGACAGCTCTAGCCTAACAGTCAGCCCTAGCCGAACAACCGGCCCTGACCTAACACCTCCTGAAGTTAACAAAATAAAAACATCTTAGAAAATAAACTCACGATAAATACACAGACATGTGTTTCATGGTTACATGGTTAACATAAAACTCCATACTCAAAAAATAAATAAATCTTATCTTATACACATAGACACACATACATAGACTTAACATAATTAAGGTCAATCCACAACACTCCATAGAGGTAAGCATATGGAAAAATCAAAATTCCAACTAACAGAGTTTTATAAAGATGGACAGGTACCTGTCGGAGGAAGTTGAACCCAGCGTGGGAACACAGTCCATGCCCGAATCACACCACAACAGCAACAAACAACACTCAGGTCGCTGGTAGACGGACCACGTGGACCAAGTGACTCTGATCACACCAAAAGCTCACAAGCAGCCGTTTTGGTCGCCGGGACGCACTCACGCGTCCCCAAGCAAACCAGTCACTCTCGACAGCCACAATCAGCCCTCAGTCCATTCCCCTTGTCAAGGATTCTCTCCAAAAAACACGTGGCACGCCGGGGACCGTGCACCCGATCACCACTGCCAAGAAAAATAAAACCGAACCTCCACACAAACCGCCTCTCAAAAAAGGCAAAACGTCAAAACGCACCCTCCAGCATTCCACCTCTAATATGTTGACATCTCTAGCAAACGTCAGATGTCGAATATCAAAACAAAACAACCAAACGTAAATTTAGAGGTTGATTATGTGATTTCAAGTTAATTTATTAAATAAATGAATCCCAGGGCGGATAAAAAAATGTGTTACACTACTTACATACCTACCAACAATATTTTTTTCTATGTTCATTCTTCTGCGGAAAATCTTAACACCGCCATTCTGATAATGACGTCAAATGCACAACGCCATCTATCGAATATGGAGTTTAACTGTCCGATTATCTGAATTGCGTGTGTTGTGATATTTTACTTCTTGAACATTTAAATTTCATATATCTTTTGATACTTCTTAAAATAAATCATCATTATTCTTAATTTATCTTCTTCTTGTATTTTTTGTCCGGCAGTGGAAATCTTTCGGCTGAGTTTTTTTTCGTCTAGAGTCGGTTTGATTGCGATGAAACAAGAACTAAGTAATTCTTCAAGTTACGCAATTTTTTTATGTATAAAAGTTAACACAACTAAACATACAAACAGATAAGCGACAAAAATGCTGGAAATGGATTATGTTGGTTATCCTTTAACACCCTCGCTATTTCTTTGGAAATACTTAAGATGTATACAAAAACGATTATTCTACTGATTTATTATTATTTTATTTATTCAATTAATTTACATATTTTTTTCATTTTTAAATATAAGCTTATAAAACAAAAAATTAAAAACATTTAAAAATAGTAGCCCACCGGTATCGGGAACAGGGTCCAAGCTACCGGTGGTCAGGGCTCCTGAGAGAGGAACCTCCGAACAATACGCGCCGTGTCCAGGAGTACCGATTTCTGGATCAAGTCATTGGCTGTCACGACTATCGGCACAATGACTGCTGTATTCACATCCCACATGTCGACAAGCTCGCGAGCTAGATCAAGATACTTGCTTTTCTTATCTCTCTCAGCCTTCACAAGTTTCTCGTCATGGGGGACCGCTATATCAACAATCATTGCGCGACGCTCTAGTCGGTCTATCACCTCTATGTCAGGCTTATTGGCAACAATAGTCAGTGATGATAGACCGATCCCAATACAACGTGACATTGCCATTTTCGAGAACTGGGTCAGGCACATACTTACAGTAAGGAACTTCCGACTCCACAAGATTGTATTTAAGAGCAAGTTGCTGATGGATAATCCTGGCTACAAGGTTGTGTCTATGCAAATAGTCTCCGTTAGCCAGATTAGAACAACCGGAGATAATGTGACGGATTGATTCCCCCGGCCGGTGACATAACCGACAGATGTCAACCGTGCCGTCCTTCACAATGTATTTCCGGTAGTTGTTCGTCATCATAACTTCGTCCATAATCGCAAAGACAAAACCTTTGTTTTCCCCTAAAATGTCACCAAATCGAAGCCATGCCACGGACGCTAAAAGATCTACATCGGACCCATGTAGGACCCGGTAGAAGCGTCCGTGAAGCTACTTGCTTTGCCATACCTCCCTGCGGTCATTAGTATCTAATACTATAAATTTGCGCCAGTTCTCGTTAGCCAAAGAGAGCAGGGTAAGGCCCTTGTCCACCGCTACCACATCTCGATGCATATCCACGTCAGCGGCCTGGAAGTATTCCCTAATACTGCATATCTCGCGATTGTGCAGGGTCTTAGCATTTAAAAAGCCACGACCTCCGCACTTCCGCGGGATATACTGTCTCATTACCGATGACCGTGGGTGATGCATATGATTTGCGGTAAGCAATGTGTGGACTCTCCTATCCAGGGCGTCAAGTTCTGTCTGAGTCCATTTGAGTATGCCGAAAGAATACATAAAGACCAGCATGACCCAGCCGTTGAAGGCGCGCACCTTGTTACCGCCTGATAAAAGAATATTTAGTACTTTTTTCAGGCGGCCAAAGAAGCGCTCCCTCAACGACTGTTTCACGTCAGTAGCATTGATGGCTAGTGCTGCCGACATACCCAAATATTTGTAATTTTCGGTTGAGGAAAGGGATCGAAGGCGTATGGAATCCGAGAGTTGTATTCCCACGGACTCCATAATCACCCCTCGCTTTACATGCATGACTGCACATTTGTCCACACCAAATTCCATCCTGATGGCGTCACTGAAGGTTTCTGTTACCTTCAGTAGCATCATCAGTTTCAAGTTGTTGGGGGCAAAGAGCTTCAGATCATCCATGTAAAGAAGGTGTGATATGACCTGACCACCTATCCTCAACCGATAGCCCAGACCTGAACCCTCCAGCAGTGTACTGAGTGGGTTCAGGGCTAAACAAAACCACAGAGGACTCAGACTGTCGCCCTGAAATATGCCGCGCTCGATCCTTATAGATTCGCTGTTTTCCTGAATCTTTCGACATCCTGGATAGTGAAGGACTGCCTCCACTGCCCCATGCATGACGTCAGGAAGGCGCGCAGAGTTGCATCAATTTTATAAAACTCCAGCACCCTCAGGAGCCATGTATGTGGCACTGAGTCATAGGCCTTCTTGTAATCTATCCAACATGTCGCCAGATCCTTGCGGGAACGGCGAACCTGTTGGCTAATGGCAATGTCTATGAGGAGAAAAAAAAAAAACATTATGTGTCACAGATTATATATATTTATTATTGATTATTTCATTTATTCATTTTATATTACATATTTTTACATTTTTAAATATTATTCTATAAAAATTAAATAAAAAAACATTTAAAAATACAAAAATAGTAGCCCACCGGTATCGGGAACAGGGTCCAAGCTACCGGTGGTCAGGGCTCCTGAGAGAGGAACCTCCTAACGATACGCGCCGTGTCCAGAAGTACCGCTTTCTGGATCAAGCCCTTGATCCAGCTGCCTAACGAGAGCCTCCTCAGATGTTCGTCGAGGCTCTTGGCTATTATGCCATTGGCCGTAACGACTATCGGCACAATGATAGCTGTATTCACGTCCCACATGTCGACAACCTCGCGAGCCAGATCAAGATACTTGCTTTTCTTATCTCTCTCAGCCTTCACGAGGTTCTCATCATGCGGGACCGCTATATCAACAATCATTGCGCGACGCTCTAGTCGGTCCATCACCACTATGTCAGGCTTATTGGCAACAATAGTCCTGTCAGTGATGATAGACCGATCCCAATACAACGTTACATTGCCATTTTCGAGAACTGGGTCGGGCACATACTTATAGTAAGGCACTTCCGACTCCACAAGATTGTATTTAAGAGCAAGTTGCTGATGGATAATCCTGGCTACAAGGTTGTGTCTATGCAAATAGTCTCCGTTAGCCAGACTAGAACAACCGGAGATAATGTGACGGATTGATTCACCCGGCCGGTGACATGCCCGACAGATGTCAACCGTGCCGTCCTTCACAATGTATTTCCGGTAGTTGTTTGTCATCATAACTTCGTCCATAATCGCAAAGACAAAACCTTCGGTTTCCCCGAACAGGTCACCAAATCGCAGCCAGGCCACGGACGCTAAAAGATCTACATCGGGCCCATGTAGAACCCGGTAGAAGCGTCCGTGAAGCTCCTTGCTCTGCCATACCTCCCTGCGGTCATTAGTATCTAATACTATAGGTTTGCGCCAGTTCTCGTTAGCCAAGGAGAGCGGGGTAAGGCCCTTGTCCACCGCTACCACATCTCGATGCATACCCACGTCAGCGGCCTGGAAGTATTCCCTAAGACTGCATACCTCGCGGTTGTGTAGGGTCTTAGCATTTAAAAAGCCACGACCCCCACACTTCCGAGGGATATACAGTCTCATAACCGATGAACGTGGGTGATGCATACGATTTGCGGTAAGCAGCGTGCGGATCCTCCTATCCAGGGCGTCAAGTTCAGTCTGAGTCCATTTGAGTATGCCGAAAGAATACATCAATACCGGCATGACCCAGCCGTTGAAGGCGCGCACCTTGTTACCGCCCGATAAAAGACTATTTAGTACTCTTTTCAGGCGGCCAAAGAAGCGCTCCTTCAACGACTGTTTCACGTCAGTAGCATTGATGCCTAGTGCTTCCGACATACCCAAATACTTGTAATTTTCGGTTGAGGAAAGGGATCGAAGGTGTATGGAATCCGAGAGTTGTATTCCCACGGATTCCATAATCTCCCCTCGCTTTACATGCATGACTGCACATTTGTCCACACCAAATTCCATACGGATGGCGTCACTGAAGGTTTCTGTTACCTTCAGTAGCTTCATCAGTTGCAAGTTGTTGGGGGCAAAGAGCTTCAGATCATCCATGTAAAGGAGGTGTGATATGACCTGACCACCTCTTCTCAACCGATAGCCCAGACCTGAACCCTCCAGCAGTGTACTGAGAGGGTTCAGGGCTAAACAAAACCACAGAGGACTCAGACTGTCGCCCTGAAATATGCCGCGCTCGATCCTTATAGGTTCGCTGTTTTCCTGAATCTGTCGACATCCTGGATAGTGAAGGACCGTCCTCCACTGCCCCATACACGACGTCAGGAAGGCGCGCAGAGATGCATCAATTTTATACAACTCCAGCACCCTCATGAGCCATGTATGTGGCACTGAGTCATAGGCCTTCTTGTAATCTATCCAACATGTCGCCAGATCCTTGCGGGAACGGCGAACCTGTTGGCTAATGGCAATGTCTATGAGGAGCAGCTCCTTAGTACCGCGGGACCCGTTCCTACATCCATTCTGAGAAGCAGACATGATGGCGTTATTGTCAATATGTTGATTAATTTTCGCTCTCAGAATGGATGTAAGGACTTTATAGACCGTCGGTAAGCACGTTATCGGTCTATAATTTTTAGGATCCGCAGTACTACCTGATTTGTGGAGCAGGTGGGTTATTCCTGTCGTTAGGAACTGAGGTAGCGATCCTGACTCTAAGGCAGACTGAAACTGAGTTGCCAAACGAGCGTGCGACCTTTGGAACCATTTAATCCAAAAGTTGTGCAGTCCGTCCGGCCCAGGAGATTTCCAGTTAGGCAACGGGCGGACTGCACGAGCCACATCTTGGGGGCTGATGGTAATTGCCCCCATTTGTGGTATCGGATCGCACGCTCGTTCGACCTCCCGAGTCCAGTCATCCTCGGTGTGACTGACAGGCACCGACCAGATATCGCGCCAGAACGAAGACATGGCGTCATTATCCGGTAGGTGCGTATCAGTCACACCTTGGTTGGGTTGCTCCCAAGCCCTATAAACCCACCTTTCGTTGCTCTGGAATGTGCGATTCTGAGTGTATCGCTCCACTCGCCGCTTGTACCGACGAATACGGTTTGCCCATGCATAGATTTTCTGCTTCAGGAAGTCGATACGCTCTGTGACGCGGGACATATAATCTCGAGAACTGATATCAGTCCCTGAGAACGCCCGCCTCACAAAGCGCATCACTCTAGGGCGAGTGTTGCCCTCCCTGAAGCAGATAAGCTTGCCGATGAGTGCTCTAGCCTCACCGATACGACGCTCAATCCTGCACTGCCAAGCTGGTATAGCTGGTCGTGTAGCTCTGTCAGTTTTGGGAAACTTGACGTTAGCTACACGACATGCTGCTGCAGCCGCAGAGTACAAGATCGAGTGGGTGTCGGCAAGGTCTTTGCTGCTATCAAAAACATTTGACAGCTGCGAATCTAGAGCACACACCAGCGCCCTATTTTTCTTATGCATGGGCAAACGAGGTAGTCGAGGTCTAAGCTCAGGCGGTGTGGAGCGATACTCGCTGAATGCACATTCCAAAGCGCTCCTCAAACGTGCATTGCATTGGGTACTCACAGATATAGCCCCGTCGTCGTCATCCTCGCCAACATGGTCGGGTCGCGGTGAAACACTGGGTTGCAGTTGCACCGCGGCCGGTGGCAAGGCAGGCGAGACACGGCTACTCTGTGATTCCTCACGCAATCTATCAAGTACGGCGTCATCCAGCATACGGTTACGTTGGATGACCCGCACCTGATCCGATAGACGTTGGGCCGACACGTTGACAGCTGGCTCAAGCACCTGAAACAGAGAGAGCATCCGACCACGGTACGCAGTCAGGTTACTTCCCCCCTCTGTAGCCCCAAAGTATGCGCGCATGACGTTTTCGTTAATCGATTGCGTCTATCGCATGCGCTGCACACTTCCACCGGGAGCGGGGACCCTGTCAGAGGCCGATGGGCCTCGAGGTCCTAGGCTGTCCGGTGGCCGGCGTCCTCCCCGTCGACGCGTAGGTGGTGGTGTCGTCGGCGGAGAGAAGTATTCGTCGCTCGAGCTCGACGCAACTGCAGCATCCAGGATCGCTTGACTTACGGTTGTAGGGGATCCCGGCGACTGCGAGGCGGAGCTGAGCGACGAACCCGAAGATGTTGGGCGTGTGTTTTTGGCTCGGGCCTGGCTTCGTGTCAACATTTTCTTCTCAGCTTGTCATTCTGGTTTATTGTAGGTTGTTCATTTTAATTATAGTTTTGGTTTTCTTCTGGTTGTTTTATTATATATATATGGAGGCATTATTTAAATTTAGGTTTACGTAGTTTTAACAGTGAAATTGTTCGGATTCATAAATATAATCAAAAAATTCGAAGAGCGAAGAAAATTTTTGTGTCACTCTTGACAAGTCAGGCCACAGATCTGAGATCAGATGATCAGATCAGATCTATTGATTATTATTATTTATTTGTTTCAGATATGAAATCCATAGTTTTGTTAGTACGTGCAAATGCTTATATACTATGTTAGTCACTTAAAATTAGATACACATACAATACATACACATCATGTCAAAATTAAAGTACACTAAAATCTAAAAAGAATAATGAATTTATGCACTTTGGTACACCGTATGTAATATCATTTAAAATTAATTTCAACAAAATAAAACAAAATGCCTCGTAAAATTAAAAAAAAAAAATTGAAATAAATAATTAAAATGCATTAAGCATCGAAGGCATTAAGAAAAATCATAAAATTTATGATAGTTCTGCAAAATTTATGAAATAAAAGTCTTTGTTCAGTAGAGGTGAATATGCAAATGTACAAAATTTGTTTATTACTTCTCGATATTTAATCGAACACAATGCCACAATATTGGGCAGTCTGTTCGGCCCGCTACAACGCTGAGAATGCTGTTGCCACTGCCGCGGACACGACTTAGCAGTGAGGTGGCTCTTTTTTTAAGGATGGCATGAAAGCCATCGACATGTGCGTCTGAAAACATGCCTGATGCGCTACAGTGCCGCGGCAGCCGCATCGGCATCCTAAAAGCGTTATTATACTGAACGCGCATTATATATGTATTGATTATAATTATTAATTGTTACGTAATGACAGGTACTAATGAACCTGAATCGCTGCAAACTTATTATTTAAATCATTGTCAAAAAAGATCATAAATAAAATATATCAACTAAAAACTACGTATAACTTTATATAAATTGATTAAGAGGTATGTTTTTGTAGTTTTCAAATACGAGCAGTGTACGCGCCTGCTCATATTTTGAGAGCAATTCATAATTGTGTGTTTTGCGTCGCAGGCATTTTATTTTTTTTATATAAAATAATTTGGGGTAGGTGGTTGGCCAGAGAAAAATTTGTACTCATCATTTCGGCTCCGAAAAAGAAAGTTGTAATTAATCAAAATTATACGTATTCAAGTTATCCATGAGTTTTTCTTAAAGAAATTCCAATCTTGTGCGTAAACAAGAAATTTGGCGACCGTGACAGGACAATTATTTCAAAAATTCAGTACCAGTAACGTAGTAAACGAGTTGCATCATACTCGGCGTTATAAGAAGACCGAAAATTGGAAGTTACTACAGTAACAGCAGCCAGGCTGGTGTTCCGTGCCAACGAATCAGCTAAAGATCGTGCCGGAGTTCCATCGAGTCATCATATCACGAAGTTAAGTGCCTTCCTTTGTTCCGTTATATCCACCAAAGTACAACCAATTGCCAAATTCCACACATAATCCGTTCCTAAAACACCTCTAGTCCAATTGTTTGACCTTTACTTGTGCTTAATTCTTAAATTTATAGGTTTTATCGTGCTAAATAAGTGTATGGGTAAAGGTACCCACATAGACCGTTCCACTATAAAATTGTTGAATTTATTTTTCCAAATTCATGTCTTGTTCATTAAATTTATTGTTAAAATAGCGTATTGCTAAGTAAATAAATCATAATCCTAATTGTCATACTCCTACCTCGATATATTCGGTATTTTCCCTATATTTAAGCCGATTTGCCGAAATTTTCAGGCGTTATCCTGAGGCCCAATTCGCTTGATTGAGACTGCAGCCATCATTGCCCGCTAGCTGAGTGAGGCACTGCAGCCAGCCGAGACCAGTTTCCCAGGGATTCGCCACCGAAAGGAGGAGCGTGAGAATATCATTGTTTTATTCCTTTCTCGAATCGTTTGAACATTGTCGATATATTCAATTCCGTTAGTTAGTGAAGTAGGTATAATACTAAAGTTATACGCTTGATTTATTTGATTTACATTTCAGAATGACGCATGAGGGTGGCGATAAATCCTCTGCCAAGGGGTCTTTAAAGGAATTACTAGTAAAACGTAGTTCAATTAAAGGACAAATTACAAAATTTAAAAACTATTTAGATAAAATTAGTAAACTACCTGATTTATCGAATATAGAACTTGCGGAATTGAGTCTTAGATTAAATAAGCTTCAAGGATTGTCGACAAGGTTTGATGATTTGCAAACTGAGATTGAAGTTCTAAATGCTTCAAATATTCTAGTAGAACTTGATGAGCGAGAACGCATTGAACAAGATATAGTTCAAAATATAGCTATAGCCAAAACAGAACTACAACAATATAGTAGTGATGATGATGGTAAGCGCCGTCAATCTATTCTTGTAAATGCGGACTCGGAGCATCAAAACGTGGGTTTTAGATTACCTCAAATACAAATTTCTAAGTTTGATGGATCACACTTCCGCTGGCTCGAATTTCGGGACACATTTCTTAGTTTGATTCATAAAAATGAGCGCATTCAAGATATACATAAGTTTCATTATTTGGTTTCTTATCTGGATGGTGACGCTGCGCGTGTTATATCAAATCTCGAAGTATCTTCGGCTAATTACCAGGAGGCTTGGAAACAGGTTTGCGAGCGTTACGATAACAAAAGAATTCTCATAAATCATCACTTAGATTCTTTAATCAACATTCAACTAATCACGCGTGAATCAGACAGTTCTCTTCGATGTTTTGTTGATAACGTCACTAAAAATCTAAGAGCTTTAAAGAGTTTAGGTCTACCTACAGATTACTGGGACATGTTGCTGATATTTATTTTCTTGCTTAAATTGGATAGTCGTACCATATTGAAATGGGAAGAATATCGCAACACGATAGATTGCGTAAATGACGTGCCCACTTTAGAGCAATTTAATAGATTCTTAATTGATCGCGCTAATGTACTAGAATCATTTAATGAGAATAAATCTATAAACAATAACAATAATTCTAAATCACAACAAAACCCACGTGTCTCGTCGAATCAATCTCAACCAAATATTAATAAATATTCTTCTTCTAAATCAAACCGTAACCAAAATACCAATGTCTTTACATCTACTTCACAATCTCGTAATAATTCTTCAACAGTTTATCTGTGTGTAGTATGCAATGGAAATCATAGGATTTATGATTGTCCAACTTTTAAATCAAAATCCTTTCAAGAGAAAATGTCATGCATATCCCAATATAAATTGTGTACAAATTGTCTGCGCCAAGGTCATCCTGCGTCTGGGTGCAGCATGGGTTCGTGTCGGCATTGCAACCAAAGGCATAATACTCTTCTCCACGATCCTAGCGTATCAGCTAACTGTAACACAAAAAATGCTAATAACGATGGTAAAGGGGAGACTGTAGTGGTTTTCTCTCAACAAGGTAATAATGGTCATGTTTTTTTGTCTACGGCTATTATAGAAGTTCACAATCCTCTAAATAACAAAACCGAAAGGGTTCGCGCGCTGTTAGATAGTGGCAGTCAATCCACTTTCATTACAAAATCTCTGCAACAAAAATTAGGTTTAATGTGCAATCCGTTAAATGCATTAAATGTTATAGGAATAGGAAATAATCAATGTGACACAATATCAGAAAGTTGTGTTACTCACCTAAAATCAATCCATGGCACTTACCAAGTTAAGTTGTCTTGCTATGTTCTAAACCAACTTACCGGAGATATTCCAAAGATTTCCGTCGATATACATCATCTGAAAATACCAAAGGGTATTATATTAGCTGATCCTAAATTCAATGAACCTGCCTCCATTGAGATACTCATTGGTGCAGATATCTTCTGGGATATACTAGCTTGCGGACAACGCTCGCTAGGCCCGAATAATCCTAAATTACAAAATTCTAAATTAGGTTGGCTTATAGCCGGCCCTATTAATGCACAAAAATACACTCAAAATATTCAATGCAATCATGCAATTGTTCCAAACAACAATTTGGATGAAATGCTCACTAAATTCTGGGAACTCGAGAGTCTTCCTCAAAGAAGGATTCTCAGTCCCAACGAAATAACATGTGAAAAACACTTTCACCAAACCACAACTCGTTTGAGTAATGGCAGATTCAGAGTGAAGTTACCACTAAAGGCCTCACCCGACTGCCTCGGTGATTCTTATAATCAAGCTAAAAAACGTTTCAAAAATCTTGAAAAAAGATTTAGCAAAAACCCGACACTAAAGTCGCATTACGTAGAATTTATACGTGAATATTCAAATCTAGGACATCTCTCAGAGTCACCTGTTGCAATACCCAATCCTTCATATTTTTTATGCCATCATGCTGTATTTAAAGAGGACAGTGAGTCCACCAAGATTCGAGTAGTATTTGACGGCTCAACTCCTACAACCTCGGGCTACTCTCTAAATGACATCTTAATGGTTGGGCCTAATCTGCAAAATTCTCTATTCTCCATTCTAATAAGAGCACGTCAATATAAGTACATTTTGACTGGAGACATAGCTAAAATGTATAGACAAATTGCTATGGATCCAATTGATTGCGATCTTCAATTAATATTATGGAGAGAAGATGAGTCGCATCCCATCCAAACGTTGCGATTAGATACTGTCACTTACGGTACTGCAAGTGCCAGCTATCTTAGCACTAAATGTCTGTGGCAGGTAGGAGAAGAGTGTGATGACGAATTAATTAAATCCATAATACAAAATGACTTCTTCGTTGATGATGTCATTACAGGGTCAGACAATGAAGATCAATTAATATACATACAAAAGGCACTCTCTACTGCTCTAAATGCAGCTTGTTTTCCCTTACGAAAATACAAAACTAATTTACCTAAACTATTCAATAACATAGAAATTAATACAAAAGAAAAACTTACCTTGAGTGAATCCTCCAGTACTCTTGGTCTAGGGTGGCATCCAAGTGATGACACGTTCAGTTTTCCTGTAAAAAATAATTATATAAACAATCCAATAATTACAAAAAGATTTATAATGTCGCAATCACTTCGTACTTTTGATCCACTTGGATTAATAAGCCCCTGCATAATTCAATCTAAAATATTGATTCAAAGGTTGTGGATCAAGGGAATTGATTGGGATCAACCTGTACCTGAAGATATACAGAAAAACTGGAATGAAATTTCAAAAAACTTACCATTACTTGCAGATCTTCATATTCCACGTCGAGTAATCGGTGACTCACCAAAGTCCATAGAACTGCATTCATTCAGCGACGCCTCACAAGTTGCCTATGGAGCTTGTATCTACATGCGAACGCTGAACGAAAACGATGAGGTGATTGTGAGGTTATTATGTTCGAAATCCAAGGTGGCTCCTATAAAGCCCACCACCATACCTCGCCTCGAACTTTGCGCAGCGTTGTTATCAGCTAATTTGTGTCAGTCAGTTACTGCGTCTGTAAGACTTAGAACTACAAAAATTACGCATTGGTGCGATTCTAATATCGTACTATGCTGGATAAACAATGACCCAAGTAAACTAAAAACTTTTGTGGCGAATAGAATAGCTGAGATTTTAGATCTTACTAATCGCAAGGATTGGCGTCATGTTCCCACTGACGTTAATCCCGCTGACCTAATTTCTCGAGGTGTAAATGCTCATCAGCTTCGCGACAATTTGATGTGGTGGCAAGGCCCGTCATTCTTGCACAACGATGAAACAAAATGGCCTAAACTGCATCAAAATGAAAGCATTGATTTACCTGAAATAAAAGTTCATTATATTAATTTACCTGAATCTACATTCGATTTCAAGGTATTTTCAAAATTTTCTAAATTACAAAGAATCTTTGCGTATGTTCTACGTTTTTTACGCAATTCAAAACGATCAAATAGGCTTAATCGATTATCTGGCTCTTTAACAGTCCATGAATTAAGTAATTCCTTTGTTTTTATTTGTCGAGTTTCACAGAAACAATCGTTTCCTCTTGAATATAAAGGAATTCAATCAAAATTATCATTATTGCCTAAATCTAAATTATTATGCTTGTCTCCATTTTTTGAACCCACAACTAATCTAATAAGAGTTGGGGGGAGACTACATAATTCTAATTATTCATTTAATAAAAAACATCCAATACTCTTGGATTCTTCTCATTATGTAACAAAACTTTATTTTGTACACGAACATTTACGAAACTTACATGCTGGTCCACAGCTATTGCTATCAACGGTCAGAGAATCTGTATGGCCCATAAACGGAAGAAGATTAGCTAGAAGCGTTGTAAGGCAATGTGTTACTTGTGTGCGTGTTCGTGGGCAAACCATAGCCCCAAAAATGGGCAACTTACCAACAAATCGTGTTTCCGTTGACTTTCCTTTCAAATCTGTTGGAATTGACTACGCCGGTCCATTTTTAATATTAAATCGCAAAGGACGTGGTGCTAGGCTAGTAAAGTGCTACTTATGTCTATTTATTTGTTTACGTTTCAAATGCGTTCATTTAGAACCCGTCACTGACATGACAAAAGAAGCTTTTATTATGACATTTCGACGATTCGTTGCCCGCCGTGGCAGACCAGCGGAGGTTTACTCTGACAACGGACGAAATTTCGTTGCCGCTGCTAAGGAAATTAGCAATTTTCTAAAATTAAACAGTGAATCTCTTTCTCAGTTTGCAGCAGAGGAAGGAATAAAATTTTCATTTATACCTGCTTATAGCCCTCATTTCGGTGGAATTTGGGAAGCTGGAATAAAGGCTGCTAAATATCATGTCAAAAGAGTTTTGGGAAATTCCCATCTTTCGTTCGAAGAAATATGTACTTTATTCGCACAAGTAGAGGCAGTTTTAAATAGTCGCCCCTTGTGTCCAATGTCTTCATCCCCTGACGATTTCCTGTCCTTATCCCCAGGGCACTTCCTGATTGGCAGACCACTGAATGCGCTGCCAACTCCAGTAATTCAAGAAGACTGCAACACAACCCATCATAACCGGTACGCTCGCCTTGAGCAAATAAGGCAAAACTTCTGGAGGCGCTGGCAAAAGGAATATATTTCCGAACTTCAGCAACGCACCAAATGGAAAATTGATGATAAGAAGCTAAACATCGGAGACCTTGTCATTGTACAAGAGGACAATACACCACCACTAAATTGGCGTCTCGGACGTGTTACCAGACTTTTCCCTGGACCAGACGGCATATCCCGAGTCGCAGACATCAACACCACCAAGGGCAGCGTGCGTCGATCTCTAGTTCGTCTGTGTCCTCTACCTACGTGTGAAGATTTTCAAGGTTGAAGATCTACGTTCTTCAACGGGGGGAGCTTATGTACGCGCCTGCTCATATTTTGAGAGCAATTCATAATTGTGTGTTTTGCGTCGCAGGCATTTTATTTTTTTTATATAAAATAATTTGGGGTAGGTGGTTGGCCAGAGAAAAATTTGTACTCATCATTTCGGCTCCGAAAAAGAAAGTTGTAATTAATCAAAATTATACGTATTCAAGTTATCCATGAGTTTTTCTTAAAGAAATTCCAATCTTGTGCGTAAACAAGCAGCTTCTCAGAAAGTTTTAATTGATGATAATAGTTAAAAAAACTATAAAACACTACATTTAAATTATGAATAGTGTGATAAATAAAAAAAATTTTTTTTTTGCAAAAAAGCGTGGCTTTTAAGGTATTTTCAAAATGACTCTACTTTTACCAATATCTATCTTTCAATATAATATTATGACAATTGAAATCAAGCACCCCACGCTTTTTTACAATAAAATATGTTTTTTTTAGTTTATCACACTATTCTTAATTTAAATTTATTGAAAATTATTTTCTACTTTTTAGTTTAGTTTACTATTAAAGCATGTTTCTTCGTTTTTTAAACTATTATTTATTTTTACTTTTTAGTTCAGTCACGATCTTGAAGATTCTGGTAAGGATAATCGGACGAACTATTTAAATTATTGCATCGGTCCATGATAAGTGTGCAAAGTTTCAAAATTAAGCCAACGTTTTGAAGGAGGTGAAAATCATGTTCAAAGATTCCGTCACATAGATTCATAGATACATACATACCAATAAATTAAAAACACTGAACACAAACTATCCTATGCGATGCTTAACACAATTACATCATAACTCATAAATTACTAAACAATCACTGTTGTTGACTGTAAGTACTCCGTACCTAGGTATAATCTGCCACGTGGCTACCCGATTCATGATAGCAGTATTAAACTGTTACTAGCAGGAAAGAGACAAGATTCTAGTCACCCTCTGGATATTCACTAATGATTGATCGTTGTTATTACTTATAAATTGATAGTCACTTACAGCTCATACGACATTTTAACGATTTGAGTCCAAGATTCAAGAACTGAGGAGGAAAGCGACAAAACAATTTTTGAGAAAATTCTTCCTGTATAAATCAAAGAAGGTTTAGAAATGTAATGTAGTCAACCACATATCATTAGATAACGTAGAAGGATAACAATATTACGCCATAAAACACTGCCAATATCAAAAAGTTCTGCATAAAACTGTTCTCAACGAATCATTTAACGCAAAACTTTAAAACGCCAACTCTGTAAAACCATCTACGCACAATAACAATGCGCCAACCAAACCACCCCACATTACTATCTTCAACCCCAACATTCAACCTTTAACACAAATCAGCGCTCAATTTTCCTTCTGAACCGCAACCTATAAAATCTTGCGACACGAATTGAAACACATATCAACGGTGGTGACACGTGGGATACGGACTCCGAGCCTACTTTCCGTAATGTTGGAAGGATGCTTCCTTCCCATCAAATATCCTAACATATACGTCTATAGTGTCTTGAAATAGCGTTCGACTACAGCGCTGCCGTCTTACAGTTAGAGTGTCGCTATCTGATAAAATAATATTTCAAGCTATGGACGCAAAAAAATAAACCGAATAATAAAATCGATGCTGTTTATCAAATATTAATCATTTGCGAGAGTTTTCGGTGTCGAAAAGAAATCTATAAGCGCAATTTCGAACAGACACATTGCTAGTTTAGATCAATTACTTAATCTTATCAAAAATAGGTTTGTAAACATAGCAATTCGGAACGTTTAAATTTTTTAAACGGAATGATTGATTGTAGAAAAATATTGCTTAGATAGATCGATCGATTTTTTTGCTGAATACGGAGGTATTATAAACTCAAAATCAGCCAAATGTCATATAGTGACACTCTAGGTGTAGGATGGCAGAGAGCATATTTGCACAGTATGATATTAAATTATGATTGTGTATCTACATATGAATTGATTTCTGGAACTCTTGTTTTTTCCGCGTTTCTTGAGGAAAACGAAGGTTCTTAGAAGAAGGAAATGGAAACGATTATTTGTTGGGATGGTGTAATAATCTGTCAATATTCGCATTTTATGAGTATGTCAGATTTTATTGGAAGATTGGGTGGCTATGTATGAATGCAAAATCAAGGGGGACTGATATTATTCAAAGCCTGCACAAACAACTGTCCTCTTAAAACAAAATTTCTTCCAAAAAAGCTACTACCAAAAGCGAGATTTGCCTAAAACAGCGCTAACTTTGACTCTTATGTTCTGCGTTCCACGTTTAAAATAACACTCCACTCTTTTCGAACTTTAAGATTGTTTCCATAGATAACTTAATAAACTTATCTCGAAATTGTCTACACCTACCCCCGCAGGCATCCCGAAGGGGTATCCAGACAAAAATGTACTAACATAGGTCCGAAATATGCCGATAATACCTATATTGCTATCCCCGGGTTTCAGCTGAGAATTGTCTGGCCGAAAAGTTCAATTTTATTTCTTTCTATCCGATTTGAGTAGCGACCAGGTGCTTCCTTTCAGGCGTGTTACACAAGAACTAAAAATAGGAGAATTTCACGCTATATTGGGGAGGAAAATGTTCAATGAAACGGTGGCTTAGAATGTCATAAGATGTGTGGCATGAGTTCGCCCATCGGGGTAGAATTATTCCTGGTGCATTATACCGAAGTTGCATGAGACAGTCGTCCGCACTTTATTATGTCATTCTTCACAATTATTTTCATATTCGTAGTCGAGAGGTAAAATGTTGACAGAGCGATAATGGTTGTTATGAAATATCTCAACGTGTGATTTACTTAGTTATAAAGTAACAAGGCATTCTTCTGATTACCTTGTGCAATATAGTGTATGGGATTGTTAATCTTCTTACTACAAAATAGCTCAAATTTTGTCTGACTATTTTCCAAACTATTTCCTGAGTTCATAATAAATGACGTGTTGTTAAATTTAACGCTAACTGTGTGTTGTCTAAAACCACAATTGATAAAATTGAGATTGATTGCTCTTAGAAAACAGTTACAGCGAAATAAAAACAAATCAACCACATTAAGACAAACGCCTTCTCACCCAACAAACGATTATTCGCCGTATAACAATTTATTTGCATCACTCAAGAAATATCGTTCTATGAAATTAAAATCGCTGCTAGATGAGAATAATTAATTACCTTTTATACACAAATTAAGTAATATTAATCTTGGCTATTTGATGTCAACTGCTAATTGCTTAAGACAATTGATATCAATAGCCAGAAGTCAGATTGTGTTTTATTTAATTGATGGCTCTCTAGTGGTCATTTCACTTGTCATATTCTTATTTAAGAATAATTTGGGTACTATTTAATCGCTAAAATATTTTATGATATTGTTCTCTAATTACTTTGTTAATTTTATGTTAATGTTTTAGGTAGTTAATAAGGGTTTTCGACGAATAATGGAACTCAAATGTCAGCACTCCAAGCAAAGATCGTAATGATAGTTAAAGGCAGTGACCGAGTGGCGTCCAAGGACTGGAAGAAGCAGTGTAGATCGTTCGGTGGCGAGATGGACACGAAAAGAGTAATCATTTAAGTACGAAGTGAGATGTGCAGACGACATTGTTGCCATCACGGGCAGAACCTTAATGTGGTTGACGGAGGAGTGTGGAGATTGGTACAAGGCCAAATTAACCAACGACCAAAGCATAACACTAATAACCTCCTTTTTTTGAAGTCGGCATAAAGAGCAACCGTTGATGCGCGACAACCGTGGGAAATGGAGCAAGGCATTGACAGTACCCAACAGATGGGAAAAGTAGCCGTGGAAGACAGTGTCTGAGATGGGAGGAAGAAATTAAAAAGACCGCTGCTCCAAGGTGGAGACAGGCCCCAGTGGAAACTGTTAGAGGAGGCCTATGCCAAAAGGCACACTGAAATCAGAGACATTTTTTTACCAAGATTTTGTTGTTTTTTAACTGTATTTATCTTGTTTTTGAATAAAAGGCTTTTATTATTATAAAGAGCAAAAATAACTTTTGTATCGGCAGTCTGTGCCACCGTGTCATTTTGTGATACTGACTTCCGAAACGAAAGTTATTTTTGCTCCGTTTAGTGTTTTGCTATGGAAGTCGGTTCATTTTGTGTAACAAAGTTTTTATTTTACTCTTTTTATTTTTTTTACTATCAATAAAAGTGAGCATGTTCTATAGTTCTATATAATGTATCAAAAGAATTGACAAACAAAATATCCATAATAACTCAATTTACACATTCGTGCTGTTAGTCTTTAAGGAGTTTGGTGCATATCTTGACAACTGGTGAATCGATTTTGATGAAACTTGTACTATTCCCTAAGTTGGGAGATGACAAAACCAATAAAACGATACCGATTTAATTATTAATTTCGAAGAAATACGTGGACAAACATACAAACATTTATATTCAAAAAACATTTATGAAATTTGGCACACGTGTTTAGAAGCTCACATAGGGTAACAATTTGTGAATATTGCGCAATGCCAACAACATTTCATACATACGGGTCGAATTAATAACCTCCTTTTTTAGAAGTCGGTGAAAATAAAAAGCGGATTATGATGAACAACTAAAGTGATACTGTCGCCACTAATCTAAGCTTAAATAAGATCGACTTAACTGAAGCGTTTTTGTTTTCATTTGCCTCCCTTGATTCTCAAATTAAACAGTCCTAGTCCCTAGAAAACGATTTTAGTCGAAACTAGAATAACGTTACATTTATCTTTAGGTTTTTACCGGCAGTTTTTTTTAGAGAAGTGAAGCTACAATCATTTCTATTAATAATTCAGAAGGGCAATGTCCGTATTTTTTAAGGAGCGTTTGCATTCGCGTTGGAGTCGTAATTTATAAAAACTCCTCTAATTTTCCTACATGTTTTTATTAGCTGAGAGGCTCAGCGTTTATTAATAACGAGAATTAGCCTTCTGGACTTCTTACTTTTACTCGAAAAAAGTAACCAAACCAATATCAGAACTTAACGCTAGTGTCAGTTTATTTATCAAACTTCACTGAATATATGCCTGATCAGAATATATTAAACACCAGCACATGAGCGATGAACTTGAACAACTTGTTCTCGCCAAGACTAAGTCACCGAGTCACGCAATATGGCGGCTGGCCAAAGCAGTAACATTTCTGTTCACATAACAACACTTGGCATAAGTTATAGTATTGGGCAAAACTTGTCGATAAGTGATCAAATTATAATGTAATAGGGCTTTGTAGTGTATCTTAGTTGAAACGTGTACAATGTAAACGATATTGTGACTAAGATACAAAACAATGATACACAATAACTAGTTGTTCACGTCTCTATGAAACATCGTCAAATGACAAATAAGGAAATAGGAATATAAATAAAAACAGACGGTGTTGAATGAAAATACAAAAATAATTCATAATGCAGGTGTATAAAATGTTGCAGAATAATACCAGGTACCATTGTACCTGAAAGGTACCTGTGAGGTGTGCAAATGCATAGAATCAAAACACACCAGCATACTTGACCGATTTTTATTTCACGTAAAATTCGAACTGAACATGACATCCGCGATAAAAATGACGTAAGAATTAGAGTAAAAGCTAGGTAGTTCTTTATTACAGCTCAGTATCTATGACAATAAGTTTCTTCCTAACTACGCACGAAGAGGTAATTTACGTAGAACTGTAAACGGCTACTAAATCACAGATCAATGTGAAATCTTTCGCATCATTAACGTCCAATACAGTTCGGTAACTGATTGCCTGTATGTGGTCTTACGAGATTGGAAAATATGCCTGCTAGATTTACTATCCTGGTATATGGTAGCAGGGAAAGAAATTGAAGACTTATCTATGAGTAACAGAACAACGTTGATACGTTTTATTAAGAAATCATCGGAATGTAGTGACTACAAAGACGCCAAAGGAATATTGCCCAAAATTTGCAGCGGTTTTCTTTTAAAAATTAACGCATTTTAATAATAAATAACCATTGTAGAAATCCCCTTTTCAAAGAGAGGAAGCCTGTGTCCCAGCAGTGGGAACTTTAATAGGCTGATGATGATGATGATTGTAGAAATACGAAATGTCTCAATTTTATATTTTTACATTCGTTATTTATTTAGGCAAAATAAGCAGGCCACCGCCGCTTACATGTTTCAGTATAGTTATGAAGTGAGGACCAAAGTGACATCGATAATAAATGAGAAAGTGAAAATTAATTATTACCACCTTGACTAACATTATTACTATCTAGACTATTTAGAAACTATGTAGATACCCAAAAAATCTAAATAGGGCCATTTAGAGACACACCGGCCATACAATTAAATCGGCATTTTTTTTTATAAAACGTAACTAAATATGATTACAAAGGATCTCTCTAAATATGAAAATATGTCTCTGAAAATATGTGGATGTCTCTAACTATTCTCAATCTCATTTTTTTATTTTTTATTTTTATTCCTTTAATTGGACTTTTTACAATAGTTCGCAATCATCTTTATAGCCCTTTGCAAAGAATAGTTACTGCACTGATAACAACATTTGTGCCACATGTTAAATTTAGTCCTGTTATATATATATATTTTTTTTAACTTTGTATAGATTATTTTACCGATTATTTTGTGAATGTGTGAATATTGTAGGCCTTCAAGATGTTAGTTAACATTTGTTAACTTTGTTATATATTATACAAACTTTTTTTTTTTAGTTTCTTACGACTTATTGTCGGGTCTACGTGGTCCCCCCATAGTACTAATGCTGTAACATGGAAATATTGTAAAACCAAACCATTTTTTAATTAGAGTAACCAGGAATTTCTTGCCGGTTCTTCTCCATAGGAAACGACCAATCCGAACCGTGCACCTTTTGTCGACGTTTTATAAGTGCCCCTGTAGGCATATGTAAAATAAAAAAATTGATTTTGATTTTGATCATCATTATCATTAGCCTAATAATGATGCCACTGCTGGGACACATGCCACCTCTCTGTGAGAGGGAATGGGCTGTAATTCGGTTCACCCTTGTTTGGTATAACAACGTTTTGTCGAAAATCGCTCCAGTTAATTTTAGTTACAATAAAATCATTTCGTATAATTATTCATTTGACCGAATAATTAATTGGTAGATTTTTATTTAGCATATTTATTTCTTTGAAATAATGTCATTTGACCGAATTTTCAAATGCACTAATTATCACTTCAGCATATTAATTATAAAAGCTGCAATGAGCTGCTCCTGTTTAATAAAATTTTGGTAAGCACTCAGAGGGTAAGCAAAAAAAATAATTTTGAGCTGCATATAAAAGTAGCAAAAATACTTTATTTGTCTATGAATACATGTTTTTTTTCTGGCCCCTCGCTGAGATCATCACGCTCGCGCTCGCTTCGCTCGCATTTTTTATTGTCTCTCGTTTTCTGGCAAAAATGTTATCGCTCGCATTATACTGCGCTCGCTCCTTTATGTCAGCTAGGTTCTTGATACCCTGGGAGCCAGATGTGGGGGATCCAAAAGATCTTATTTTACCACCTGAACATTACATCAAATGAACATTATAGCTTTTGATCAATAGCGCAAATGTTGTTATCGCAAATAAATATTCGATGAAATGAAAATTATGTTAATCGATATTATACAAATTGATTATTTTCTTAAACGTTGTTCAAATTAGTAACATTGAATCAAAAGTGGTTATACCAAACAAGGGTGAACCCCATAATTCACCACACGGGCCCAGTGCGGGTTGTGTCAAAGTGGATGCAATACTAAATTTACTTGTCAGTTAAACTCAGCTCGGTAATTTTAAAGCATTTAGTGTACTTGCATAAATACCTGTAACTTTAGTACTTACTGCAAAATAGTCTCAAAGAATGGAAAAAGACAAACAGTTGTACAAGACAATAAAAACATTTTTCTTACACCTTTTTATGAATTGGAGCAGCAAACACAGCGATAAAAGTTTTTAGATCTGTTTCTTTAGAAGATACTTTTCGTACAAGACTTTTGTGTTGGAATTGATTGACGTAAAAGATTCTTGTCTTGTTACCACCGTGTTTCCTGTTGTCTTTGATCAAGTACTATTTTTAGAATTGTAATTAAGGTTCTAAGAAATTCGTTCTTTAGGCGTGTTGTTAGCGGCTTTGAGGTTCTATACAAAGATCACGAAGTGGCTCTTTATAGAAAAATGTCATATTACATAAAAATATTTTCAGTGGCGCTGTTTAGTACTTTACTCTAATGATTTGGTTCCTTGTAGGTTATTAGTAGGCACCTATCCATCTTCAATTATATCGTAAATCTGTCTCTCTCTTAGTCGGTCCCTCATGTCTGATGATCATGGTCAGCATCAGAGTTACATTGTAAATTAAAAAAAGTGAAAAGTGTTTTCTAGTGATAATCTTATCCCGTATCGAAATAAAAATGGTCTGTGTCAAGGACATGGTATACTTGTATACCAAGTTTCATCTAAAGCAGTTATTGTGGTGTTCTGATTTACAGATCCACATTTTTTAACTCTATTTACAACTCATAACACTATACAAACCATACCTTCATATATTTTGATATTTTATCAACTTTTGTAATTCATTTTTATGTTTTCTTTCTTTTGTTATCATCTGAAAAGCATACTTTTAGTTATATCTGATTGTTTTAATATCTGAAACTTAAATTATATTGATAATTTGTAATTCTTGCAATATTTTTCTATTGTGACATTTTCATCGGACATGACATCTGTCTGTCTATTTTATTTTTCTTAAAACCATAGACCGTAACATAGGTACCATGGACTAAACCTCCTTTAAGCTAGGTTTACACTAATATAAGGGTAGCGTAGAATGACCCCTTTGTGAACCGTTTTTATTCGTTCTGGTCTTTATTTCTTAATTGAAATTTGAATTTGAAATGTAGAGAGAACACAGAACGAAGAAAAACGGGCGTCAATTTTTAGTTTGGAATCTGAACGGAACGCTGAAAGTCCTTTTTTACGACTGAGTATTACAAAGTGTATCTTCTGATATAAAAACTCCTGGAAAACTCTTATACTTTATATCCAGCTTGTGAAAGAGTGATATTAATATCTTTAAACTATAAATAAATCGCATTTGGTCTCTTAAAAGTATTATTACTGCCGACCCGCCCGATTGACTGCCTACCGTACGCCTACGTATCTGCATACCAACCAGTGACCTGGCTGCCTGCGTATCGTCTCTACATCCTGCCTATCTGATTGCCTGCCCTACACTACAGCCTACTACCGCATACCAACCTGTGTGTCTGCTTGTCCGCCGAGACTATAGCCAGCCTACTGTATGACCACTAATGCACACCAACCTGTGTGGCTGCTTGTCCGTCGAGGTACCTGATCACCACCTGCATACCTCGAGCATAGAAGAGTACCCGTCCATCCTGCTGCCTGCCTAGCTGTTGAACGCAAGCAACCAACGACGTCTGAAGCCGGTCCCTCAATTTATATCCTTTTCCTTAATTTTAATTGTTTTAATTACTTTTTATTTTACTAACGTGGCTAACGTTAGCTCTCCGGAGCTTACGTTACGCTACATTATGTTGTTGAGGCGTGATTGATAAACAAAATCCAAACATACAGATTTCTAAAATTAGCAGAAAGTAAGATAGTATAGGATTGCTCATCTGAAAATAATAATCACAGCTAGAATTCCAACAACAGAACACTAAATAATAAAACTAACATAAAATCTCAAAAGAAACATCCTTCAAAATTTTAATACAATGCTACAATATTTCATCACAAAACGGCCGAGCATTCAAAACAATATAGCAGAAAAATGCAAGTTTGCACCTTTCCTATTGAAAAATACGAACATGTTTATTTTCTCTCCAAAGAAGAATTTATTCAGGATTCAGTTAGCACGACACAGGGGCCCGTATACACTATTGTTTATGCGGTTCTCTCTCCAAACCGCGCAGTAATGAGTGTCAAGTGCTTGCGACAGCGTCGCGCTTTAAAATCTAATTTGTACGACAAAAATGCCTTTACACAGGTTTGAACTTCGTACGAAGAATATTACCTTTGACCCCGCGGACTATAATGGATACCGTATATTTCAGAGGGTACACTTAGAAGCCGACTACATAGAATTTCCATTTTATTTTTGATCCCACATTCGTATAAAATCAATGTTTTATTGCTTTTCTTTGCTCACTTTTTTATGAAACACGAATTGAAGAAAAAATGCAAAAGTTTTTCGGAACAATGTATTTTGAGCCCCAGTTATACGGGGTTCTGGGCAGCTGCTTTTAATTGCCTGGTTACAGGTTGGGTTTTCTTCAGATGGAAATTAATTAAAGAACGAGCACAGATTTAGTTTTTATGAAAAACACGACTTATTAAACGAACACAACAGTCACTTGCAACAGAAAGTACTAACTACACCCTCATCCAATGTAAACAGATCCTAACACCATTGTTTACGCATCCAGTACACCGTAACCGACGCCTAATGAGTGCCACCATGCCACCATTAGCGCCACAGATAACACACACCAACTTGTTTTCCTCACGAAAAATAAACCTTCATGCTGAATGAAAATTTATTTTTAAGAATGAAGAACGAGGTTACCAGTTTTGTTAGAGGAGTGTGTGTCATGGTGTCATGGTTTTCTCGGTAAACAAAAGGGGGAAAATGGGACATGAATTTCACTGGAAATGTTGATCACTGACATGATTTTTTTCTGTAAAATATTTTCTCTATTTGCCTGTATGCGCCAGTTTCTGTGTTTCTTCAGATGAAAGGGAAAGTATTACGAATTTTAAATTACGAGCCTTATTATTTGTTTATTTCTTTTTTTATTATCTTGACATGTTTTTTTATATCTTTTAAAAAATTATAATTTTATTGGTACCTACTTATTGTTATTGTTTACAAAATTTCTACACAATTTATGATGTTCTGAAATAAATTACTTATGACTTAAGGGGCGAGGAAAAGGGGCTCAATGTGCATAAAAAAAATTGTCCACATCGATGTCAACGGGGAATATTCCCAGAACGCTGGAAGCATTGCCACTTTGACTCTTTGGGGGATTTTCTTTGGTCGAAGAAAATGCCAGCTCTCTCGTCGCGTGAAGAGTCGAAAAACGACAAATGACTGAAACATATAACTTGCAATAAATATTTGCGCTGTTTGAGGTTTTCCGCACCAGCAGCAAGTGCAGCAAGTGTTTAGAAGATGAGATGGCGCAAGGGTGTGGACACATGCTGCATCCCGCACAAAAGGCCTACCCACTTTCCAAGGCATTCTGGTCTCTTCGCATCGTGGCGTGCAAAGCCATTGGGTTCTAAAACAGCTGGCACCCCGGCGGTGACAAGAACCAGTCGTATGATGTCATTAATGCTGGGGTGCAGTGCTATCCGACCAGCGCACCTACTGCAGGATAGGCCATTGTGACCGAGGCGGTCGACTGCTTCACCACATTGACAATACTTGACATACATACATTGAGCTCCGCTAGGAGCACCCAAACACAGATATGTAGCGATCCGGAAGGTGTTGTCACTCAACATAGTACCTATGTTGGGTGACGGTTGTGCCTGTAGCCAGAGGCCCGACTCCCACTCTCTCACAGCCAGCAGGTGGGCAAGCTCAGCAGTATTGGTGTATTATGATTTTATTCCGTACCAACCTGCAGAGCGGCTTATCCCATATTCGGGCAAGCCACTTTCCAGGCGCACACTAAGTTGGTCGAGTACGGCACTTCACAGTTTACGAGTGAAAGGGATAAAAAGTGGTTAACATTTCAGTGGTGTGGACCGAAGACAGGAACGCCGGTAGCATTATACTAGACATTTTTCGGATCTAAGCCCGCCGAAGCGAATGAGTAGTGTAGCTTGAATCCAGGCTCGGTCATCCAAGGCCACATTAAAGTTGAATGACAGAGTGCATCGAATAAATTCGTCATTTTTTTCCAAGAGAAGTGTCTGCTTCCATAAAGGGGAAGAGCGGAGAAAATACATAAAATTTGGTTCAAAACAGCAATACCTGATGAGAGTAAAAGCCGAATGAAGGTAACTTTGGAGAGCCTATCCGAAATATCATTAAAATGGTTAATTTTGCCATCAATTAATGAAGAAAAACTGCCCTCCAAAATTTAGGAACCTAGCAGGTGCTTTTATCTAAACACAATGAAAATTTCATATTTGGCGTGTTTGAGGTCTAAGCCGATGGATTTGAACTACTCTTTCAGCAATTGGAAATCTGCTAAAATGGTGTCTACTTCACCTCCTAGTGTTCCATCATCCAAATACCATAAGTTAATTTTTGAATTTAGTTTTTGAATAATGGGATGGATGAATAGCCAGACTGAAAAAGAAATTATGCTACTGCACCTAATGTACATATTTGGAAACGTTCTTAATTTTAAATAAATAATTCTTATTCTATGATTTTAGGTTTTTTTTCTGGCTCCTCGCCGCGCTCGTCGCGCTCGCGCTCGCTTCGCTCTCATTTTTAATTATCTCTCGTTTTCTGTGAATTATGTCGTCGCTGGCGCTATACTGCGCTCGCTCCTATCTGCCAGCTCGGTTCTTGATACCCTGGGATCCAAGTTTTTTTTTTGCAAGCTAAAAAAAAATATATACTTCGAAACTTGCATATTTACAAGCAATTGCTAAAAATATACACCTAAAATAAATCAAAAAAATTATTTAAAAATTAAAAAACACGCCTACCTCGTCAAAAAGTGATTATTGTCAGATGCGTGACTATTAATTAATTAATTAATAATTTGTAATACACGATAGTTACTTAATATCCGACAGTTATAAGAAATTCCTAGTTTGGGACAAAAAAAATAAAAATGTAATGAAATGAATATTATATACATATAATGAACCATTTGCATGAAAATTCAAAATAAAATACGTAAAAATAACTCAAATTTGTTTCGATTATTCCTATTATGTTTTATGCTTTAATACTATTATGCTAAGTCATAAGGGCTAGTAACATTACGTGTATTAAAATTATGCCAAAACAAATTAGCCTTCAAGATAATTATGCCAACATAAACAGTATGGCAAAAAAAAATATGTCAAAGAATTATTATGGCAAAATAAATTATGCCGAAACAGTTATGCCAAAGTATATTAGGAAAAATAAATGTATGCGAAATAAAGGGATCCCCTACTAGTATCTTGTATTCAACTTCCTCTACCCATGTCTTTAAATCTGGCCAATGATTGCTTTATGTAAAGTGATAACCTGAAATACAGGTTTAAATAAACCTAAATCGTGCAGGTCGCTCCCAAAAATATAAATTCTTGTTTATAATCTTGCAGTTTTCATAACATGTTTTAGTTATAGTTTTCGTATAACCGCTGTTTATAAGATTGTTTTAGAAATTATGCTTCTACACCTAATGTTCATTTTTCTAAAGGTTCTTTATTTTATATAAATTATTATTATTCTTAAAGTCTCTACTAGTAGTAGCAACTGTATGAGGTCTTTCTTTCACTGAGATACAATGTTCATTGCAATGTGACAGTTTAATTCAGGTGAGCACAAACTCATCTTCCACTAACCATGTCTTTAACAATTCATAAGTCGAATATATTGAGAAAGAGTGGTAGCTATCAGTTACTAACGTATGCACTTACATGTACAATGTGGTACCATGTAGGTAGTGAAAATTGCCAACCCCAAACATCGCAGCATGGGACTCTCGAGACTATCAATAGGAAACCTGTTCAATAGAAGCTGCATCTTTCGCTACGAATCTCTCTCCATTGCCCTTAGTGAGAATTTAAGTATCATGAAAAGGCTCATTGTGAGAGACAAAAATCGAACAAAAAATTAACAAATCCTTCATTACAAAGACCCACATTCTTACACAATCACTTTTCAGCATGAATGTGAATAACAGTATAACAGAAGCACATGACCAAAGAAACGTGGTATGGTCTGAGTAAAAGACGACACCTATAATAATAATAATAAGGTCGGTATGCGCCCGACCCAGTTCTCGAGAATGGCAATATCACATTGTACTGGGATCGGTCCATCATCACTGACAGGACTATTGTAGCCAATAATCCTGATATAGTGGTGGTGGACCGAATCGAGAGGCGTGCAATGATTGTTGACATTACCGTCCCACGGGACCGGTCAAAGTGGCGACGCTTGGGGGAGGCCTATGTCCAGCAGTGGACGTCTTTCGGCTGATATGATGATGATGATGATTACCGTCCCGCATGACGGGAACCTCGTGAAAGCCGAGAAAGATAAGGAAATCAAGTATCTTGACTTGGCTCGCGAGGTTGTCGACATGTGGAATGTGGATATAGTCGTGTCAGCCCATGGCTTAATAGCCACGAACCTCGACCAACATCTTAGGAGGCTCTCGTTAGGCGGCTGGGTCAAGGGTTGTGAAAGATGGCACGGTTGACATCTGTCGGGCATGTCACCGTCCGGGTGAATCGATCCGCCACATTATCTCTGGTTGTTCTATTCTAGCTAACGAAGAGTACTAGCATAGGCACAACCTTGTAGCCAGGATTATCCATCAGCAACTTGCTCTGAAATACACTCTTGTGGCGCCGGAGGTGCCGTACTACAGGTATGTGCCCGACCCAGTTCTCGAGAATGGCAATATCACATTTTACTGGGATCGGTCCATCATCACTGACAGGACTATTATCGCTAATAAGCCTGATATAGTGGTGGTGGACCGAATCGAGAGGCCTGCAATGATTGTTGACATAACTGTCCCGCATGACGGGAACCTCGTGAAAGCCGAGAAAGATAAGCAAATCAAGTATCTTGACTTGGCTCGCGAGGTTGTCGACATGTGGGATGTGGACACAGCGATCATTGTACCGATAGTCGTGTCAGCCCATGGCTTAATAGCCACGAGCCTTGACAAACACCTTAGGAGGCTCTCGTTAGGCGGCTGGGTCAAGGGCCTGATCCAGAAAGCAGTACTGCTGGACACGGCTCGTATTGATAGGTGGTTCCTCTCTCTGGAGCCCTGACCGCCGGTAGCTTGGACCCTGTTCCCGATACCGGTGGGCCTCTATTTTTTATATTTTTAAATGTTTTCTTTTTTGGGTGTGTTTTGTAAAAATATTTAAAATGTAATAAATAAGAAAAAAGTTAAATAAAAGACATAATAATAATAAATGTTTATTGGTACAAAAAAAATGTTACAATAATAAGTTTTCACATAAGTATACAGCTATATTGTAGGAGCTACATTGTAACCATCGGTTAATGAACCCTGCCTCTCAAACTAGGGCAACCTGTATCTTGAGAGACAGTATTTGGGTAAGTATTGCATAGATAATATTAAACAAAAGGTACAACATAGTCATCGCTATCACAATGTATTATTATTAAACAATTTAAAAATAAGATTAATTAATAAGATTTGAAAGTACGGTGTGTGTTGGTTGAGCAGTGAGTGTGAAGTGGAGTTTGTGGGTATTTTCAAGAGATGTAGGTGAGTAACGATTCGGTGTAGGAATAGTCCTGGTGTAGTAGCCACTCAGTGACTTTACATTTCAGTATATGTCTGTTGAGGTCTTGTATGCCGAGTTGTTTGTGAATTTGACTGTAAATGTGTGTGTAATGTGTATATTAATTATGTGTATAATAACAACGCAAATCATTTTGTCTCCATCATCAATTCTTTATGATGTATGGAGGATATTTTCCTTTCCCATACTACACAATGAAATAACACCGTACGAGAATTCTGAACCGTTGAAACGATAACTGTAGGGGCAAACAAATGTTCTTGGTTAAAGTCAGGCAATTGGTTTCAAGGAAGCCCTTACAATAGCTTGCTGTTAGGTTAGGTTCCAACTACCTATAGTGTGAACCATAGGCTAGGCAGATGTTGAGTTTACCATTAACATGAAACTGTCGACATCAATGAACAACTGACTGCGATCACCAATACATAATATTATGAAGCTCTCCTAGAGTATTACTCCCTAAACACTAATCTACAAACACTTAACTTGTAAGACATCTTTTTCTCCTTACTCACCAGCCAGCTCAGGGGTAGGTATTCTGGATGAGACAATTGCAGGGATGACTTCGCATGAGGGTCGATAGAAGTAAAAGTCTTTATATTTGGTCAACTATTTTATTAATTCCCTGGCATCACTACTGCATCACAATTTTATATGTATCACACTTACTTGTGGATGGTATATAAACTACCCTTTTAAACTTAGCTTCAGATATGTGATATCACAACCAGCATCATTCCCTATGTGCCGATTGCATCACGTATTTCACCAGCCGAAGTATCATGGGTGTCCGGAGCCTGTTGTTAAATGCTGTGTTGCTTTTCTCAATGCATGTAGTTGACCTTTTTTATTTTATTAATGAATCTTATAATTAATCCTAAGAAGCCCTGTCGATGGGAGAAAATGCGGTATTAGCATCATACAAGCACATGTCTCACAAGCATGAAAATATAGTTCAATTCCACAAATACTCACAGCGCTTGCTGGCACATTATTGCTTTAAATTTAGGGCTGATTCCCTGTCTCGTCCGAGTCATTCAGGTTTTTCTTAGTTTCCTTTTCACCAAGCTCTGATTTTTTATTGCCTGTTCGGCATCCATTCGTAATGAAAAAGAAATGTCACTCTCGTCGGCCATAGACATTGAGAATTTTATTGACCCATAGAGATGTCAAGTCTATATTTTCTTTAAGTAATTATGTATACCAGACATTAATAGGCTAGACATGTAGGAGATTGTGTGCTTGTTGAATTATATTAATACACACAATATTTAACGGGTTTCGTAAAGAATTTATAATAATTCCGTCCCGATCTCAGCGCCATCTAGTCCCAAAGTGCCTCAACCACCTAGTGACACACCTAGGTGAAAAAGTACACTTGAGACACCAGATGTCGCCGGGAGTCGTCGCGGAAATATGTTTGTTACAGTACATCTTACCCCGGTTAAAAAAAATTGTTTTACAATTTTTTTTTGAATTGACCATATTTCCATACATATTGTGAATCTAGCTTGCTCCCTAACAGAAATTAAGGCAGTCAAAGAAGATCCGATTCGTATTAGAACTAACTACATTAAATTTAAAAGTAAAAACATAGTTCTGTACAATAAAGTTCAAAACTTTAAGAATTTAAAGTTCCTATCAGGTACTCATTGTACCAAATGATGGAGCAATGGACATAGATTAACAAAGTAGCAGAAACGAACCTTGATTGCTCTTATCTAACCAACCGTACATACTTAGTAATTGTCCCAAGATAAACTAGTACGGTACAACATACAACCATCTTAGCACAATCGCCAAGCAGTCAGCTACTTGACTAGTCAAGCCCTAATCTAATTTGATTTAGGTTATTGCTTGATTTATTAAGCATTTAAGTTTATTAAATGTTTTAAGAGTCAGGTTACACTCAAAAGAGATTTAACCCTTTATTAACTCTAAGTTTAGACCAATAACTGATCAAGTTAAGTTTTATCAACAACAGAAACACTGCTTATTTAAATCGGCAAGTGTTATAAGTATCAAGTTGTTCATCCAATGTAGACAAGTACCTAATCAAGTTAAGTTTTATCAACAAAAGGCAAGGACACCACCTATCATTCGGGTTAGCGTTGTTTACTTGTTTGTTGTTCAAGTGTAGGTAAATGTCTATTAAAGTTGAGATTTATAATTAAAAAACCACCAAGTCTTTGCATTATTGTGTTACTTTCATCCTTCCATATACATACCTAGTTAATAAATTAACGCCGACTTAGAAAAAAAAATCCTTATACCCCATCCGCATTCATTCATCCCTCTCTTAATTAAATGTTTGCACGTCTATTGTTAAATTTCGTGCAAACATTGAACTACTAACACAGCAATGATTATTAACTAGGAGTCTTCATATTTCAAAATGTCTTTTATGTGAAATTTAGCTAAATCTTTTCCCTGCATGTCTTTTAAACTATACACAACAGGTGAGTGTTTCATTGAAATAACACATCTAAGAAAACGCGGTGCTAATTTAGACGTGAAATGCTTACTAGCATCCGACAAGGTAAATGTCCTCTTGTAGACTATTTGACCAACCTTATATTCCAATGGTCGTTTTTTTAAATCATAGTGCTTCTTGTTTCTTTCGTGCACAAGCTTTAAGTTTTTACTAACCTCCTTGAAAATCATTTGAAGTTCTTTTAAATTGTCACCATGAATTCTGTGATCTACCATGGTTAGATCCGAAACTGGCTGTGGTACTTCAGAGTTTTGATGTAATTTTCCATCTACAAACATTTCTCGCCCATGGACGAGAAAGTAAGGTGAAAATTTAGTTGACTCATTAACTGAAGTATTAAGTGCACACTGAATCTCTGGTATGTGATTGTCCCATTGTTTGTGGTTAGATTTCACATATGAGGCAATCGCATACAGAATGTTTCTGATAGCTCTCTCAGCTTGATTAACCTGGGGATGATATCTTGGATTATAGTAGATATTAGGCACATTATATTTGCACATTAAATCTCTAAATTGCTTTGAAATAAATTGAGGACCATTGTCAACATAGACAAATTTAGGTATTCCATGTACAAGAAACACTTTTTCTTCTAGTATTTTAACTATAGCAGTGCCTGTTGCATTCCGTATAGGAAACAACATAACATACTTGCTAAAGTAGTCAGAACATACTAACAAATTTGTGTTTCTTTTGGTAGACACAGGAAAAGGTCCCAATAAATCGCAACAAATTGCTTCAAATGGTTTATTAACTTGTTTTGGGTTACCCATTAAACCTGGGCGAGATAGGTTTACCGGTTTGTACTCTTTACAAGTTTGACAACTGTTGACATATTTTTCAACGTCTTTAAACATATTTTTCCAAAAACAATGTAACGCTAAACGTTTATGAGTTTTAAATATTCCTAAATGGGCGCCAGTGGGATCATCATGAAATTGTTTTAACAGGGGTCCCACGTTTTCTCTTGGTATTACTTGTTTCCAAGAGAATTGAGAAGTTAGATTATATTTATTTTTTGAATGTCTAAGCAACTTACCATCTTTAAATGCATAATTGGGAAACTTATGTGGATATTTTTCACAGTTTTCTACCATTTTTAAATACCATTTATCTTGAATGTTATCTGATATTTCTATTGATTCTATTTTAATTCTTGAGAGTGCATCCGGTAAAACCATTTCTTTACCCTTTCTATGCTTAATGTCAAAATCAAATTGACTTAAGCGGATACTCCATCGAGCTAAGCGCCCTGAAGGATTTTTTAATTTATAAAACCATTGTAATGATGCATGATCGGTTATAATACTGCATTTTTGACCCTCAACATACATTCTAAATTGTTCTAGAGCATACAAAACAGCTAGTAACTCACGTTCTGTAGTAGTATAGTTAATCTCATGTTTGTTAAGTAATCTACTACAGAATGCAATTGGATGGTCAAAATCCTCATGTGATTGTGTCAGTACAGCACCAATAGCATATGCTGATGCATCACTTTGTATTGAAAATGGTAAACTAAAGTCTGGACATTTAAGAATTGGAGCTGAAACTAAGCTAGATTTTAGTTTATTAAAAGCTTCTTCAGCTTCATCTGTCCATACAAAATTAATATTTTTGCAGGTTAATTTACTAAGCGGCCTACAAATTCTAGAAAAGTCCTGTATGAAGCGGCGGTACCAACCTGCCATGCCTACAAACCTTTTAACCTCCTTGGGAGTAGTTGGAGTTGGGTAGTTAAGGATTACTTCCACTTTAGAAGGATCCGTACGCAAACCTTGCTTATCAACCATGTAACCAAGATATTTAAGTTCTTTTCTACAAAATTGAATTTTACTCATGTTAATTGTCAAGTTTGCTTCTGCCAAACGCTGATACACCCTTTCCAACAGCTCAACATGTGTACTAAACTCATTAGAGATACATATAATATCGTCCTGGAAGACAAATACTTTATTATCAAATTCCGGACCAAACAACTTATCCATCAGGCGTTGCATAGTGGCAGATGCTCCTACTAGACCAAATGACATTGTTACATAATGAAACAATCCACGTCTAGGAACTGTGAATGCAGTTTTCTCAGCAGACTTTTCACTATCATATTCAATCTGCCAATATGCAGCACTGAGGTCTATTGATGTTAAATATCTTGCATCTCTAAGACTATCCAGTATTTGATGGATATAAGGCAAAGGATATGCATCAGCTTTGGAAACAGCATTAAGTTTTCGACAATCCAAACAGAGTCTCATGTCACCGTTAGGTTTAGTTACCATAACAACTGGAGAATTCCAAGGTGAGTTGGATGGGATAACCACACCCAACTGTAACATCCTGTCTAGTTCCTTTTCCAAGCTTAACTGTTTAGCTGGAGATAAAGGATAGTACCTTTGCTTAATTGGTGGGGAATCACCAGTGTCTATTTTGTGGGTAATTAATTTTGTCCTACCTAAACCGACTTTTTCTGTATTAATTCTATCAAATTTATCAATAACTTTCTGTAATGTTATTTGTTGTTCAGAAGTTAATGATTCTAAACATTCCAGACCTCGGTCTGTTTCAACCAAATTAATATAGTTGTCAGGTAAACCAAAAACTTTTCCATTATTCAATACACTATCAAGTGTTGTTAAAAATGTTTTACAAAAATCCATGCCAAAAATGATTGAAGTTACAATGTTGGGAACTATGTAGAACTTAATAACTTTGATTTGGTTCAAATATTCAATAGGTAGTTGCATAAACCCTAAACATTTAATTTTTGAACCATCTGCAGTTCTTACATTTTGTCCATTGGGCAATTTAATTAATTTAAATCCATATTTCATAAATAACTTATGTGAATTATTTCCCAAAACTGAACAAACTGCACCAGTGTCCAACATACCATACACTTCTAACTCCAAAATGTTAACCAATAAATGAGGTCTAATGTCATCTGACTTTGCCTGAAAAAGAGCCACACTATCAATATTGTGTGTACAAGATGTTAAGTTAATGACTAAGTCTTTGTGGCTCTTTTTGTTTAGTTTTTTGAACACTTTGGACAGTTCACACTCTTGACCCCCTTTTCACCACACTTGAAACAAACCACCTCCTTTGAAACCTTGCACTGCTTTGTGGAATGGTTGGTGCTATCACACCTAAAACATTTCCTCACTTTAGCTTCAGCAGCAGATGGAGTTTCAAATGCAGCAACAGGATTGCCAGACTTTTGCAAACTAGCACACTTTATTTTAGGTTGGAAATTCTGACTATGTTTTTGTTTTGAGAGGTTAGGTTCTACAAATTGCTCAGCCCTAGCACGGGCTAGTTCCAATTTCTTACCATATAATTGGAGATCCTTGATTGATTTTATGTCAAGCAAAGCCATCTCTTTCATGTACTCTGGTCTGATGTTATGCATTAGGATTTCCAATTGCTCACATTCAGATAGAGGTTTTGATAATCTGTTAAACATACCCTGTAAATTGGATAAATAAACTATCATTGACTCATGCTTAGCTTGCGTACGGGAACGTATTTCTTGGGTTAATTTATAATCCAAGTCTGGTATGTCGAAATCTTCAGGCAAACAAACAAGCAAATGTCTGTATGATGTAAAGGTATGTTTATTTGATCTAAACCAATCAAGTGCCGATTTCTCTAAAATATCAGTAAAAGCAATCAAAGCACGCTCCTCAGGTATAGCCCTAGCCTGCCTCAATTCCTCTAATCTTTCTATGAAGACCCTAACACATGTAGTACCATCATATTTTAAATTTAGAGTATTTAAGTTAATTGACCTGTCATTTACAAAAACAACCTGTGGTTTTGACACTGGTTCAATCTCTGGTGATGATTCATGCGTAGATTGCATTTCCTCATCATCAGAATCGTCTTGTAATGTGGTAATAATGTTTATTAATTTGTTTTTAAGTTCAAGTAACTCTGGTGACGCATCAGTCACACGAGAAATTCTCATTAAATAGTATTGAGATCGAGCTAATATCCGTCTACTTGTAACAGTATCTCCCGGAGTTAACTCTTTATTTAAGCGAAACAACTCAGCAACAGGTTCCGAACACAACTGTACCTCATCCATCGCAGCTGGTGCAGGATAATCCGCTTGTTTGATGCTGCCTCTTCGATACAGGCTACATAGGGAACGATACTGCTTGCGAATCACATCCCTGGTTGCTTTGACATCTGTTGAAATATTAAAGTGTTTTAGTTCATGAATAATTTGTTCTTTACGAAGATAGTCACTCCATATTGCTTTATGCATGTTGAACAAAACAATTATTGTTCTATATATTTAAATCTAAATAACAGTTACTATAACGTTGTTATATTAGAATGGTTTATAAGTTTAACAAAACATTTACTAGTGAAAAGGTATATAGTTCAAAATAACACATGTGACTATAACCGCACTTTTAAATTTTATATAATGTTAATGTTTTGTTATTTTAAGTTTTAAACTAAGTAATCTTAACGTTAACCTATAGCTTGGTTAAGGTCTTGAGTGTTCAAGTTGTTTGCAGTTACAGAACAAACAGTTAAATACTTCCATCAGACCTCATGCGACACGTTGGGCGTACAATTGTAAGACATCTTTTTCTCCTTACTCACCAGCCAGCTCAGGGGTAGGTATTCTGGATGAGACAATTGCAGGGATGACTTCGCATGAGGGTCGATAGAAGTAAAAGTCTTTATATTTGGTCAACTATTTTATTAATTCCCTGGCATCACTACTGCATCACAATTTTATATGTATCACACTTACTTGTGGATGGTATATAAACTACCCTTTTAAACTTAGCTTCAGATATGTGATATCACAACCAGCATCATTCCCTATGTGCCGATTGCATCACGTATTTCACCAGCCGAAGTATCATGGGTGTCCGGAGCCTGTTGTTAAATGCTGTGTTGCTTTTCTCAATGCATGTAGTTGACCTTTTTTATTTTATTAATGAATCTTATAATTAATCCTAAGAAGCCCTGTCGATGGGAGAAAATGCGGTATTAGCATCATACAAGCACATGTCTCACAAGCATGAAAATATAGTTCAATTCCACAAATACTCACAGCGCTTGCTGGCACATTATTGCTTTAAATTTAGGGCTGATTCCCTGTCTCGTCCGAGTCATTCAGGTTTTTCTTAGTTTCCTTTTCACCAAGCTCTGATTTTTTATTGCCTGTTCGGCATCCATTCGTAATGAAAAAGAAATGTCACTCTCGTCGGCCATAGACATTGAGAATTTTATTGACCCATAGAGATGTCAAGTCTATATTTTCTTTAAGTAATTATGTATACCAGACATTAATAGGCTAGACATGTAGGAGATTGTGTGCTTGTTGAATTATATTAATGCACACAATATTTAACGGGTTTCGTAAAGAATTTATAATAATTCCGTCCCGATCTCAGCGCCATCTAGTCCCAAAGTGCCTCAACCACCTAGTGACACACCTAGGTGAAAAAGTACACTTGAGACACCAGATGTCGCCGGGAGTCGTCGCGGAAATATGTTTGTTACAAACTTAAGTGGACCAATCGATTAAAATTTACAGTAAAAATACATGTACTCGTACCTATACAGGCATAAATACACAAAGCCAATTCCCGGCGAGAATACCAATAAATATTCTATTCTCTCTATAATGGTGCGCTCATGATGGATTTGTTTGTGCAACGTGCTAATATCAAACTGTGAGCTTTCTGAAATGAATTTATGCTGTATTTTACAGCTAATATTAATTGGCTGGGAGGTAATTTATTGCAGTTTATTGGGTTCGTCGAAGTAAACCCATATACTGAACATTAAATCTTGGATTATATAGTTTTTTTTAGTATGACCTATGTTGTCCCACTTTTGGGCAAAGGTCTGTCCCATTGACAGGTTGCTGACTTATCAGTCATAAACGTGAATAAGTCATCACGTCAAATTTTTTTAGGCCTACTTTGGGTACGACGCCCATCCTCTGTCTGGCCCATCTGTCTTGATGCATTTTACAAATATGACGAATTATAAACAGTGTTAGGCACTTTTTTGGAAGTTCACAGTTAGATGCTAAGTTTACCAACTTCGAGTTAGTCTCTTAGTATGGGAATACCACAATACCAAATGTAATTGACAGATGACTTATCTTATCTTATCTTGTGGAGGGGCCGAGAAATAACTCGGACACTTCGACCCATTGGGATCTATTGTGGTCCCCTAGATACCTTACTCCTCCCCAATCTCGTTGAAAACTCTTTTCATGAATTTTACAACGAGACTGGGAGATATGAGCCTATAGTCTTCTGGTCTTGGATATCCAACCCCTAAGAGACTCATTCGCTTACCAGCCAGTGCATCGCATGTGCAAAGAAAGTGCTCCATGCGTTCCGTATGTTCCCCACACAACCTGCACATGGGTGTCGCGGTTAAACCCATCTTCATGAGCATGTCGTTGGTTCCAAAGTGCCCAGTAAAGGCCCCAAGCGGGTAGCGGATTTGCCCCCTGCTCATGTTCCATATGCATTCCCGGGCTTTGAACGTAGAGCCTAGGAATTTCTTGGAGTGTTGTAGACCGGTGCTAGATTGCCAATGAGTTCGCTGTCTGTGATCTGCAAACTCCCTAAATGCGGCCTTTACGAGGCACGTCGAGATGCCTACACATGGTTCTGGACCCACAAAGTCATTTGCTGAGCCCTTTCTTGCCAGTTCATCTGCCATTTCGTTACCATGGATTCCTTTGTGCCCAGGGACCCACATCAGTCTTACCCTGTTGTGCTTCCCAAGCCTGTTTAGGGTTTGGACAGCATCCAGAATAAGTCCGGAGTCCACTTTGTAGGATGCCATGGCTTTGATTGCAGCCTGACTGTCACTAAGAATATATATGGATTTACCTCTGGTTCCTCTATCTATATTCTCTTGAGCACAAGTTATTATGGCATAAGTTTCCGCTTGGAATACAGTTGCCATTTTCCCTAGGCTTTTGCTACATTTGTAACCTTTTGCGTATATTCCCGCCCCTGTACCTGATTCCATTTTGGATCCATCAGTGTACCACACCAGACTGTCTTGTTCTGGTGGATCGATACCCTTCGTCCAGTCCTCTATTGTAGGGATTTGGACCTTGAAAGACCTTTTTAACACAAACATAGTTTGCATTTTATCGGTTAACATGATTGTTACCCGATCCAGGCCTTCATTCCCGTCAAACTTTGTATGGTTGGTCCTAGGCTTAGAGGCATCCCATAGTCCAGCCACAGCAAGTCGATGTAATGTCTTCCTTGCCTCGAATTCAACCATCATATGCAGAGGAGGGATATTGAGGTATCTCTCAATCGCTGCCGTAGGTGTTGTCCTGAAAGCACCCGTGATGCCTAGACACACTGTTCTTTGTAATTTGGTGAGTGGCGCTTTGCACGAGGCAAGCTTTGTTCTGGGCCACCACACTATGCTGCCGTATGTGATAATAGGTATTATCACTGTCCGGTACAGCCATCGTATCACTTTGGGCTTTAACCCCCAAGTTTTACCGTAGGTGGAACGACACATGCCGAACACTCGTAGGGCTTTCGTCGTAATATTTTCCACATGAGTTTTCCACCTGAGTTCTCTATCAAGCGTTACAACCAGATATTTTACTTCGGTAGACCAGGGCAGCTTTATTCCATTGAGGGAGAGCTCTCCTAGGTTTCCTAATTGTCTCTTCCTCGTGAATGGAACAATGACTGCTTTGCTTGGGTTGATAGAGAGGTGGTTCTTTGTACACCATTCCTCTGTCATCCTCAATGCCTGTTGTAATAATCCAGAGACTATGTTCGGGAATTTACCATTAACCATTATAGCTATGTCATCTGCATAGCCTACTGTGTAGAATGGTCCAGTATTGAGCTTGGTAAGTAGCGAGTCTACTACCAAGCACCACAATAATGGTGACAGCACTCCACCCTGCGGACAACCTCTTGTTGTTTTTGCACTAAGTCTGTCTCCCATCAGTTCCGATCTGACTATTCTGCTTCTCAGCATATAGTCAATCCAGTTGCACGTGGTATCATTGATGCCATGTTCCTTTGCAGCGATGCGTATGGACTCAAATGTTGTCTTGTCGAAGGCTCCCTCTATGTCGAGGAAAGCCCCGACACAGATCTCTTGTCCCTCTAGCGCAGCCTCGGCTCGACTCGCAACATAGTGCAATGCCGTTTCTGTAGATTTACCAGGGCTGTAGGCGCACTGTAGTTTATGTAGAGGGAAGTTTTTAAGTGGTCCCTCTCTTAGGTACCTGTCTACCAGTTTCTCCAGAGCTTTTAAGAGAAAGGATGATAGACTAATTGGCCTGTAAGCTTTAGCTTCTTCGTAAGTCGGCCTTCCCACCTTCGGTATAAAGGTGACTTTGACCTCCCTCCATGCCTTGGGTACGTACCCAAAGGCTATGCAGGCTCTGTAGAGCTTACTCAAATGAGGTATCAAAACAGATGCCCCTTCTTGCAATAGTATTGGGTAGATTCCATCCGGACCAGGGGATTTGAGAGGCTGGAAGCCCGCTATGACAAGCTTCAGTTTATTTTCATCTACCACTTTCTTTGCCGTGAGCCAGTTATTTTTGGACGTGTGCCTTGTGAGCTCGTCCCTTGTGACTGGATCCTCTTCATCGCTGTCGCGCAGTATACATTCCGGGAAGTGAGTTCTAAACATCACGCCTAGAGTGTCCTGTCCAGTTTCCGTTAGATACCCATTCTCATCCTTTACAGATGATAGTGGGTTTGTCTTAGTCATGGACATCGCTTTGCACAACCTCATTCCATTTGGCAGAGCTTCGATGGAGGTGCAATGCTGCCGCCAACTAGTTCTTTTGGCCTTGCGTACCGCCATCTTATACCTCGTCAGCATGCTATGATAGTCAGAGAAATCTTTCCTGACTTTTGCATCATTGAAGGCCTGTCGTGTTTCCTGACGTATTTTAGCTAGTTCAGGAGTCCACC
Source organism: Orthosia cruda (assembly GCA_964057195.1). Lineage (NCBI taxonomy): Eukaryota > Metazoa > Arthropoda > Insecta > Lepidoptera > Noctuidae > Orthosia > Orthosia cruda. The sequence goes on along the minus strand of OZ059836.1, from coordinate 29,970,451 downwards.
ATGGTACCTTTTTGCAAAAGGCCTTTTTCTCTGGGCAGTTATCTACCCATGCACCGATGGTGCCCATCTTGATTCTATCAGCTTCAAATTCTATATCTAGTATGGAATTTAGCGTACCTTTAGGGCTCCCTAGATTTATTTTTGGGTCCCTCCTGTACGAGTCCCAATTTGTATGTCTTGGGTTTCTCCTTCGTCTAGTTTCGGCTTCTGCCGCCGTCCTAAGCCTAAAGCATATATAATTATGGTCAGACAGAGAGATTTCGTCCGATACATGCCAATTCTCGATGTAAGCGCTGGCCTTGTTTGAAGCCAGTGTCAGGTCAATAACTTCAGTTCTCGCCAAGGTCCTGAAAGTAGGTTTATTGCCTGCGTTAAGGATTTGTAAAGAAGAGCTTATCACAAAGTCCAACAAATCCTCCCCTCGTTTGTTGACATCTGAGCTGCCCCAAACGACATGGTGTGCATTCGCATCGCAGCCAAGTATCAGGTCGAGGTTTTCTTGGTTGCCGTAGTCAACCAGTCTTCTGGTTAGTGGTGTTACTGGTTCCTTTTGTTCATATGGGAGGTAGGCAGAGGCAAGGATAATTTTCCTTTTCTCTGTGCCCATCCCCACTTGGATCAGAGTTGTTGTGAGATCCCTGTAACAGAAAGTACGTAAGGGCATTGCCTCTATACCGCCCCTGATATAGATGCAAGTCCTCGCGTCATTAGTTGGACAGTCATAGAGCACCATGCCTCCTGTCTCACCTAAGCCTTTTATAGTCCCCTTATACAGATAAGGTTCCTGTATCAAGGCAACGTCAAATGTGTTAAGCTTCAGTTGCCGAGCCAGAAGGGCAGTAGCGGCTCTGCAATGATGCAAATTAATTGTACACACCTTAGTCCCTCCATCTTGGATGATTTGATGGGCCTGTGTCAATATAGGAGGGCCTTAGTTTTGAGGCTCCTCCTCCATCGCCTGGCTCTCCTCAGGAGCAATCGGCGACTGAATCCCCAGGGTGTCAAAGTCCCCGAGGATGTCATCCTCGTGGTCTGCCTCTGACGCCCTGGTCCCAATCTTTGCCTCCTGCGATGCGCCGTAAGCAGAGATTTCCTCGATGGCCTTCTCACGTCGGTGTAGTCCATCCTCGGAGGGTTCCGCCTCTGCTTCCGCAGTGGGTGCCTCTCCCTTATCTTCTTCCAGGAGCTTGAACGAGTACCGTTCAATTCCTCCTGGAAGAGAGTAGCCCGCGGCCTTGATGACCCCAGCGGACACCCCGTCCATGAGGACGATACGACGGATGCCGGTCTGCTCTGTGAGAGTATTCACGACCTTCCAGTCGCTCGTCCTCAAGGCAGGGTTAAGCCGCTGGAGCAGTCGAATGGCCCGGGCAGAGTCCTGCAACGCCAAGTTGCGACTCTTCCATGCCATTTTGACTGGCTTTGGAAGGTCCTTGGCGTCAACAACCTTGAGTTTCAAGGAGCCAAGTTCCACATTGTGGATGGCCCCCCGAAACCAGCTAGCTGCATCAGAGTTGTCGCAGGATACATGAACTGCACCTGCGACAACTCCGGGAGCAACCGTTAAAACAGGCAGAGGATCCGGCGGCACTTCCAGTTTCTCAATTATGAGCTCCTGGATTGGCACCAAGTCCTCCGCCCTCAAGTACTCCTCCGGGTACCTGACTGTGACGACAGCGAGTTTCACAGTAGCCACCGCATCCCTAAAGGATCCGGTTGAGGATGATTGCCCTTGGGTCTTCATCCACTTGGCCGCCATGTCCCCGCTGTCGCCGCTGAGAGCAGCACGCGGTCTCTTTGATGGGCCCTCCGTAGGAGTCCCCTCTAGAGCCGCCTGCTGTCTCAGCTTTTGGCGCTTCTTTCTGCGCGCCCCAGATCGTCCAACCGGAAGCCAGCCTGGTTCATGCCGGCCGCCGGGAGACGACGAGGTGCTGTCTTTGCCTGTCGCGTCCGGGGCCCCAAGGTCCGAGGTCATTCGACCTCCGACACAAGGGTCACGTGTCGCGCCAGTTTTGGCAGCACCTTTGTGCCCGGTGGGCTGGTTTGCAGTTTCGCCCTTAGGTGGTCCCGCAGTAGTGCCGGCCCTCGGCAGTGCCGCAACAGTACCGTCATTTGACAGTCCCACCGCAGCCCCACTTCGAGACGACCCCACTGCAGTCTCGCCTCCGGGCGCTCCTGCTACGGAAAATGCAGTCCCGGCTTGCGCCGGTCCCGCTGTCTGGTGTGCAGTCCCAGCTTTCGCCGGTCCCGCTTTTTGGAGCGCAGTCCCAACTTTCGCCGGTCCTTTCGCCTTGTGGTTTTTTCTTGAAATAAAATCCATTTAAAAATCCCGATATAAATTTCATCTCTCGACTTTCCCCACCCTCCATGGAGTGCCCAAGTGGCAATGCTACGGTAGCACCAGGGATTAGCCGAGAGATATAGCCCTCCCCCATCAGTTGCTCACGAGACTGCACGACACCAACTCACACCACTACCACTAGCGATGCGAGCGAGCGCCGCCGTCTGCAAGCCCCCAATGGGAGCGAACTCGCCAGATGACTTACGACAAAAAATAAAAACATATATTTTAAGCTACACATTTTAAAACATTTTACGGAGATTTTTATAGAGATTACCGCCTACAACCTTACAAACTCACACTCATTTAAATATTAGTATAGATACTATAGATTAATCCACAACCTACATTTCTTCTTTGTTCACTTAACATGAATTATCTAACTAACACAATATAAACTATCTTAAAAGTAACTTTATTTGCACTTTACTTTATACACAACCTACATTTCTTCTTTGTTCACTAAACATGAATTATCTAACTAACACAATATAAACTATCTTCAAATAACTTTATTTGCTCTTGACTCTTGGTCAACCAACTCTTTTAATATATTTCTCACGACAGCACACTGTAAAAATACAAGCAAAGAATAATTTAGTATTGAGATAAAACGATGAAAATAATATGATTTTTATAAGTTGCCGACTTGACTCATAAATAATAATAAATAATAAAAATCGTTTATTTCTCCTCACAAAAACAGACATTAAAAGTTACTAAGGTATAAAAATACAGGTACATATTATGTTCTTAGTCTAGAATGTGTGAGGAGCTGGTGTCTGAATTAGGCATAAGAATGCCTATATTACAAATCACCAGGTCCCCACCCCAGAAAACAAAAGCAATACAATTTAATGGTTCTGGTTTAGTTACCTTCAATTTAGTCCAGTTTTTAAGACTGTTAGAAGAAATAAGTAAAATGATTAACAAAAACTTTTTAAACATTATCATCAGAAAAAAACAAATGGAATAAAAAATAAAAAAAACGCCACAGTGTGTGTCACGAAGTTTATTTACTTCGTTTTAGTTGTGGTTATGTGTGTGCGTGGAGGTGTGAAGCAAGTGTGTGGGTGGAAGTGTGAAGCATGTGTGTGCGTGGAAGTGTGAAGCATGTATGTGTGTGCTTGCATTTAATTTAATCCAATTCAATTCAATCAAAACTAATTTACTTCAATACAATTTAATCATTATACTCCAATCCAATGTAATTCAATTTATTTTTAACCTAATTCAATTTAATTCCATTCAATTTAATTTAAACCAATGCAATTCAATTCAATTTAACTTAATCTAACTTATCTTAATCAAATTTAACCTAATCCAATCTAATTTAATCAATTTAATTTAACTTAATTTAATCCAAGTTAATTTAATCCAATTCAATCCAGTATAATTCAATTTAACTAATTATGGAGTAATTTTTCTGTAAGTTCGTAATCTAACTTAATCAACCACTCCATGACTACAGATTTTCATTTAACTTTTGGTAGAGAGTACATTGAAAGAAACCCGTTCAACTTATTATACAAATTGGAACCTTGGTAGCAAAAGAATCGATGTGCAAGTTTAGTTCTAAATGACGCTGTTGTGCAAACCAAATCCTTGCGTCGCTTATTTCTAAATTTATCTGGTTCATATTTTAAAAGGAATGCTTTTTCAGAACCGTATATAAAATGAAAAGCTGTCGAACCGTTAACACCTCCCATCTCTTATAGAGGTCTACAGTTGGGTGATAAAATGGCAGGCACAGGCTCACCTTAAGAAGTGCTCTTTGCGCTCTTTCAATCTTCAAAAATTGCGTCTTACAGGCACTTCCCCATGAGGTAATACAATAAATAAGTAGAGACTGGCAGAGGGCGAAATAAACCGACTTGAGGATTCTTTTTGGACCGACATGTCTTAAGGCCTTAAAGATCACCATCAGTTTACGCACTCTCCCAGCTAGGTGGTCAATGTGATGGTGGAAATTAAGGTTGCTGTCTATCATTACACCCAGATACTTTGTCAATGCTGTGTTTGTAAAATTGGGACAAGGACAGTTTGTATTATTGTGATAGAGCATGAGTGTGAGATAATACGAAGCAAAGGATCAGGCCTATCACTAGTTTTTTATAGCAAAGGTTATGTAATTAGTCTTCGCAACATTTAGCGTTAGAAGGTTCCTGCATAACCAGCTAGTCACCATATTCATTCCTTCCTGGGCACATGAGAAAACCTCGTTCCAAGAGTTACCGGAAAAAAGCAGAGCTATGTCATCTGCGAAGGTAACTTTTACATTAGGGATTTCCTTTTTCCATAACTTAATCTTTGCATTAGGGATTTCCATCTGACAAAGGTCGTTAATGTACACAAGGAAGAGTGTAGGCCCTAGTATACTCCCCTGAGGAACACCAAAAGTCACGGCCAATTTGCACACATTGCGTCCTGTCCGTCAGGTAGTCCTGAAGAAGTTTCAACTGGAGGTCTCTGACACCAAGGTTTTCTAGCTTTTCCATCAACAAAGGGACAGCGACTGTGTCAAATGCCTTTGCTAAATCCAAAAATATCCCGATTGTTTTCTTTCTATTATGAAAATTATTTACTACGTAATTTGACAGCTCAAATACCGCATCAGCTGTGGATCGGTTTGCCCTAAAACCAAATTGTGATTTAGAAAGAAGATTTTTTATTTTTCAGATATTTAACTAGTCTCTTATTAATAAGGCGTTCCAAAATTTTTGAAAGAGTTGGTAGAACAGAAATTGGCCTATAATTATTGACACAGCCTCTGTCTCCAGCTTTATAAATAGGGTGTATTCGCGATTTCTTGTAGACTCTAGGGAAAACTCCAGTCGAAAGTGATAAGTTGCAAATGTATAATATCGGAGCTGTCAGGACATCCCTGTTCCCCCTTAAGTCTTCACCAGATATCTTATCCAGGCCAACAGGGCAATCACTTTTTAAACCTGTTATTAGTGTCCCAATTTCATCTTCATCAGAAGGTAGAAAAGCAAAAGAGTGACAAGACGAATTTAATGTATGGGGTTTGTTTCTGATATAATTCTTACTTAAGTTCTCAGCTAAAGTTTTGCCCACATTTGCAAAGTAGAGAAATCCTTGCAAGAGTGCAGTGCTTACACTTTACAAAACAATAAGTTCGCTTGAAAACTATTATTAAGCTTTGGCTACCCACCACCGAGCTATTTATGAGAAAAATAATTTATTAATTAACTTAGAAATAAATGGAATCCAAGTCTGTATTGTCTCAATTGCTCTTGTTTTTAATGTTGCGAGCGTTTACTCTATTTCAAATAAACAATAAGGCTATTAAATTTCACAATTTATAAAGAGCTTTTCAATTATATTTATTTACTAATAAAGCTTTTTGGATTTTCATTATAACACCCAGGGTGATGAAGAGAAACTCTCTTCTAAAAGAAGTAAATATAAAATACCAAATGCACACAAAGCGATCTACTAAGTTGGCAGTTTTAACAGACTTAAAAAAATACTATTAGAAATATAGGCATTATTCTTCTTTATACTTTACCAGTCCAATAACCGAATACTTTCTTGTGGCAAATTAGCTAACGTGACCTCTCTTTACTAAAACAGCTTTATAACAATATTCTTTAAACAAGAGATCACCTCAAAATGGTCGTGGTTTCCACCTGATTATCCCTAGCAATAAACTGGATATGTTCAAAAATTCGTCGCTGCATACTAATCGTGGCTTGTTTATATCTTATTCTGATGTTATCGGCGTATAGATCGATTATAATAGTGTGTTTACTATGGGTTAAGTGTGTGCATTTTTTTTTATCTCGTAATTTTGGATATTCCGGAATATTGAGAGTTAACAGCTTATTAATTTACAAAATATAAAAAAGCTTCTAGTTAAGCAAAATATAGTTATTCCAAAACAGGATAGTTTTCGGTTCAAAAATCTGTATTTTTCCCTGTCCACTGAAATAACTTTTTAGTGGAAATGTTAGCAAAAATGGGTGGAACTACGTTGACGGAAAATTTACTGGATTTAGTATAGGAGACTACTCCGCCCTAGTTTTAAGTCACAGTTGTCTAGGAGTAGAACTGTTAAGACATCACGGAAGGCAAGGAAAAACAACTACAGCTGAAAATAGTGCCCTCGAGAGTGCCACGAACAGCTGCTTATTTGGGGGCCGAGTCGTAGGAGTGTACCCTTTTTTTTTTGTTTCCTACACGTAGTCCCTGGGTGGTGCAAATCAGGTGACATTAACTGGTGGTAGGCTTCGGCCGAAGGCTTGTGACCACCGACCGGGCGCCAAGACGTACCGCCAGGCGGCCTAGCCGTGTTTCGGAACGATGCTCGGTGTAGCCAACTAGAGGAGTTGGGTCGAGATAGCTGTTCCACTGCAGGTTGACCAGCCTGACGCGCGCTGTTAGGGATGTATCGGGAGACTAGTCGCGGAGGGTAGCGGGATCAGAGGCATGGTGCGCCGCTGGCCGACCGCAGGTAGTTGGGGGCCCAAGTAGTGTGCCAGCCACATACAATAGGCTGCCCCGCCAACTGTCGAAAAATCCCGGAATGCTCCATCGTGCTGGTTGGCGACCAGATGGGGACGGCCCGGTGGACATTCCGGGGACCACTGTCTGGTGAAGTCTGTGTCCGTCAATTCTCCGCCCGATCCCAGCCCAAGAGGCACCTAGCGGATTTGGCGGAACAAGTCAGCAGATTGGGATGGCATGTGATCTTTCTTCGCATGCTATCCTTGGCAGCCCACTTGCTTTTCTTCGACTGATCCATCATCGTGCGCGGATGCCGTGACGGATGTGTTGCGTCAGGGAATGGAGTACTAAATTCCGTTCTCTGACGTACCAATGTCTAGCGAAGACCGGCCATGGTTTGGCGCCAAATGTAAGCGCGCCGACGCGCCTTGCCTCAATTTTGGCCCAAACATTGAGGCAAATGCTCAGCTGGCTGCCAAAAAGCTGGGGATCCTTGCAAAGGTGAGAAAGTACTTCACGCTAGAACAGCTGCTTAGCTTGTATCAAGCGCAAGTTCGATCATGCATGGAGTACTGTTCTCGTCTCTTGGACGGATCTGCCAAAACCAGCTTGATGCACTAGAGTCGATCGAAAAGCGGGCCAAGAGGCTCATCAGCGATGAAGCACTGGTTAAGTCAAAGCTCCAGAGCCTTGAACATCGTCGCCGAGTTGCCAGCTTGTCGGTTTTTTATCGGTTATATTTCGGGGAGTGTACGATGAAATTGCATGATTTAATTCCAACAAGCCCGTTCCATCATCGGACTACCAGACGTACGGCAATGCGTCATCGGCACATGGTGGACATCCCACTCATACGCACTAAACATTTTGAGAATACTTTTATTATACGTACAACTAAGGAGTGGAATTCCCTGCCAGAGTCTGTGTTTCCCGATAGCTAGAATCTAGGGGTCTTTAAGTCAAGTGTGAATAGGTTACTTCTAGGCAAGCGTGCTCCACCGTCGACCACATCATCGCTTACTATCAGGTGAGATAGTGGTCAAGCGCGAGTCTATAAAAGATTTAAAAAAAAAACCTGAAGTATTATTAAGATGATATCTTGTTGTGTATAATTCGAAGTAACCTGAACCCCTGTTCCTAATCTACGCCAAGTCAAGATAGGTCTCCCGTTCATGAGAAACTTGAACCTATTGATATTAGATGTCAGCAAGCCATGATGCATCGTACATTTAGCACGCCATATTAGTCCGATTTAATGTCGGGAATATTAACTCCCACCATAAACACTGATACAAGCGATCACATCCGTCAGACACAAACTAGTTTACAAACCGCGTGTCTGTGAAAAGTTTTTTTGTGACATTTTCCTCGTATCGCATCACGCGCCTGAACCATGTATAGAAACACAAACTACATCTTCTTCAAAATCTTTCACAACAACGTTAACAACGTTAGGTGACACACCCCTCTAAAATCATTTTGAATCCTTATAAAAATATGTTTGAGTTGTTTGAATTTATATTCTACATTGTGAGACCGCAACAACGAAACGTTGTGATCTCAACATTCCGTTGTACTTACATTTGTGTTAGGACGTGGATTATTTTTCATTGTGATTCATTTTAGTTACTGTAATTGGTTCTCAAAGTTGTAATATAATGAATAAATAAATTGTGTTTTTATTTTAACTTTGGTTTTCCATAGTCGAATGAAATCACTTTTGAATTTGTAAACTAAATGTTTCGCACTAGTGAGTATCGATCGTGTCATGGTTGTGTCACATTTGGCAATTACTCTTCATAATAGGTATTTCTTTGTTATTTTTCTTTGGATCGTAGGAGCTGGCGTTCTGTAGTTTCTGCCTACCCCCATGGAAAAAAGGCATGAGATTATGTATGTATGTTTGTAATATTTCTTTGTTTACAATAATCTGAAATTGATATTATTATAATAATGTTTCACATTCAGAAACCGCAACAACGAAACGTGTCATCAACAAAAATCTGGTAAATGTCGTTACAAATATTTTTTTATTACATTCTAACCTTGAAAAATGTTGACGATACCTGAAAATCTGCGTGGGATTCAAGAGCCGATAAGGCGTAAATAAGTAGATTGAGTGGAATCCGGCTGTCAAAGGCAACGAATGGCGGATTTCTTGATTACGCAATAAGCAATCGACGTATCTGTTTTAAAGCTATGTAAATAAATAAATAAATCTGCCTATGCACTTTTTCAATTAGCTGAAAAAGTAAATATAGAAGCGTTACTTGTTGCCTATCATGGTCTAGTAGCCTCACTTCTACGATACGGAATTATTTTTTGGGGTAATTCCACGGACAAGGGATTATTATTCAAGGCACAAAAAAGGTGCATTAGAGCCATGTGTGGTCTGAAAACAGATGACAGCTATGCACCGTACTTTAAATCATTGAAAATACTTACGCTACCGGCGTTATACATATTAGAAATCAGTATCTTCGTTAAAACAAATCCAAAACTTTTTGAAAAAATGACAATTGTACGAAATGTTCCAATTCCGTAGTCAGTACAAAAATGCTTTGAATAATTATAAGTGTAAAACTGCATTAGTAAAAAAAAGTGTCCTGGGTATGGCTCCATGTATTTATAATAAAATTCCAGACGCCATAAAAGAATTAAATTTTACACAATTTAAGAAAAAATGAAATTGTTCTTAATTGATAAATGTTATTATAATATTGACGAATACTTAAATGACGAATTAATTTAGAATTACAATTATCGTATAAAATATAGACATTCATTATTTTGACATTCTTAATTATTTTGACATAGATTTATTTTCTTTTGACATTTTAATAATTCCTCATTTAGGTCTGACATAATTGGAGTATTAAATAATATGTAAATATTCAACTTATTTTCTAATTTAATACCATAACTATGCATGATTCTCAATTATTTGTAATCCTCAGCTGAATTTGCACACCATATTTGTACGCCTCCTGGCATAACATAGCACTCTGTTCATCAAACATAAGATCTGTATTTACTTACCTATGTTAACAGATAAATAAATTGAATTGAATTGAAAGAACTGACATAGAATATTATGTAGGCTTGATTTGCCATAGAATGGTTGTTATTTACGTGGTAAATGCTATTTGTTTAGTTATTTAATTTAGTTTACCTACCTTTAGCTTAGTCGAAGTAAATTCTATCTAAACTAATATTCTTCAGAGGTTGATTTGTATATAGGACCCTTTAGCTTATTGACATAGGCTACTTTTTAGCCCGAAAATTGCACAGTACCTGTGGGATAAAACCACGGGTGGTGGGGCCACGAAGAGCAGCTAGTAACCAATGTTAACGAAATAAAATATTTTTAAATCATTTTTAATAGTTTAAGTGTCCGAAGTACAGTTGGCTTGCGCAAGCCAGAGTACCCATTTTCGACTGTGTTTACACCCCTATAAATTATAAATAACTAGCAATTCGCCCGCGACTTCGTTCGCGCGATCAGTATTTTTTCCTACTGATGACTTTTAGGATTCACCTCCTTAAAGGTTGAATTGCTAAAAATCCTTAGTGCTCTCCATCATAAAAAGAAGCCATGTACAGTAAAATTCTTCAAAAAATTTTTAACACCTCCGAAATCGTCTTTTCGGAGTAGTTTTGAAAACTAATAATGATAGTATTTACTGTTTAATTAGGTTAGAATTTATGCCAAGTTCTAAATATATGAGCCCAAACAAAGTTACACCTTTTCACTTCCTTAGGGATAGAATTTCCAAAAACCAATAAATACATGATTTCTTTTTATCGACCAAGAGCGTGTCCCGAATCGAACTTGAACAAAATAATCGAAAATGCAATAATGAAAATGAAATAACTCGTATGCGATTAGTATAGTGTTTTAATAATTTGGTCTTTAACTGTTGAGCGGCTGAGTATAAAACGAATTTAATTCGAGGTCCGTGAGTGCACAAAGCCCCTAAAATCATCAAACTTAGCAACCTTAACTGCGGACGATACCTATTGCAAATAAATAGAGAATTCTAATACATCTACATAGCGAAGACGAGACCTGATTTTGACATAATACATGATAATAAACTGTCAACTCATTATGTTCTCGATTCGTGTAGATAAACCGAATACGCAATCTCCTCGCCAGTAGTCCTACTCCGGCTCCTGAGGGGATGGTGAGCAAGGCAATCGCACGAGGCCTCGCTCTTGCAGAGGCACAGCAACCCAAAAAGCTTACAATTAAAGTTTTATTTTATTCTAACCAAACAAAATATTTCATAATAAAGTGTTATTAATAAGAGCCATTTGACTTTTCTCGTTTATCATCATAACATACATTCCAAAAAGGCCAATGGGCTCGAAAATATCTGTTGCCCGCCCGTAGCTTCGCAGCGGTTAAGGCTGCCCATGTGCACAGACCATACGTTTCAGCTGTCGTAACCAACCGGCCAGAATTGTAACTGGTTGTCAATCTCTAAGAGCTAGCGGTGAAACTCAATAGCACGCTTTGTTTGTATGTAAAGTTTTGACAATGCCGTCTCTAGCAGTGGTCGAAAAAACGTCTCGGTGATCTACGGTGTATTTCTGGGAATTTGTAAGAGACAAATGATAGAAAAAATCTGCACATGTTGTTTTTAGTTCATTTTACGATATAGGGATGACTTTAAAAGCTAATTGTAATCTTTCAAGGAGTAAAAGTACACATGAATGTGAGCCACTTTTGTTAAGGGATCGAGACAGATATAAAAAAAAAAAAAATCTGTACATTTATATTTCACAGTGTTTTGTTAGCATCAATCGACAAAAATTTTCTCTAAATTCAGCAGCTTTTTTACGATATCAATGTTGGTTCTGAAGTTTCTAATAGCACCTCATAATCAAGAGTACTTGAAATACTTCCAATAACTTAATAAGAACTCTTAACTTTTTCCATACATAAACAGTGTCACCAGTGGCTATAATATTATCCATCGGAGTTAAGTGGGCACCTAGCCCGATTAAAGTCGTGTCCCAGCGAGGTGTCTAGTTAATTAATTCGGGTTATAGTCCCCCTTCATTCAGGCCACATCGACTTTAAAGAAGAACAATTCTGAACTTGAAGTTTCAGTATTCTAATTTCAAAACAATACAACTACAGCAAAACTTAACCAGTCCATCCATGATACGCATGTTTTATGGCTATTTTTATAGCCTGACTACGGTTTACAGCTAAAACCGGACGCCTTTGCGATAGTAAACGTGTTGATGTTTGGTTTTACGCCGGCTTATCTCGTGGACCTGTCATCAGTGTATTTAAAACACAGTTGTGCGGCATGTTTCGCACTAATAAAATACATAACTGAAAGTTTGAACCAAAAATCGTAGATTAGTTGCGTGTTTCTAGATATGACAAAAGCCTACTCCCAAAGCTTGAGCATTACGGAATCCGGGGTAAGGCCAACCACTGGATCAAAAGTTATATTTCTGAAAGAGTACAACGCGTGGAAATAACAAAAACCTGTCGAAAGGAAAAAAAAAAACCAATAGGTTGGCATATAAACAAAATAATTATAGCACGCCACAGGGAGGTATCCTATCCCCACAACACTTTCTAGTTTACATCATCGACATTCCAGAGGCGATAGGTAAAGATTGCATACTATTCGCTGATGACACGACAATAATTATTAAGAGTGACGATAAGAAAAAACTTAGAGAATGAAATCGTACTAGCTCTAGATAAGGCAATCGATTGGCTAGAAAAAAATAACTTAAAATAAATATGACTAAAACAAACACAATACATTTCAAACATACATGGCAAACATAGATAAATAAGACATTCTTTACAAAGATTCTTACTTGACCACTGTCAATAATTGTATATTCTTGGGTATAATAACGGTCGATAATAATTGTAATTGGATAATACACATAGATAAAATTCTTACAAAAATAGATCTTTTTATACGTCTTGAAAAGAATTAGATAAACAGTAAATTTTAACACTGCAATGCTGGCTTATCATGGATATGTATCATCCGTACTTAGATACGGCATTATAATATGGGGTAATTCAGTAGTTTTTGACAGAGTTTTTAATGTATCCGAGCAATTTGTGAAGCTCACCTTTTAGACAGCTGTAGGCCACTATTTCTACAACTTAAAATTCTACCCTTGCCATGTATATTTTTGAAATATTACTTTTGTAAAAATAAATTACAATTTATTTGAAACTTACACTGACAGGCCAAGCAGCAGAACACGGCATAAACACAGACTTCAGATGCCATCAATAAAATTAGAATTATTTTAGAAAAATGTATACTGCATGTCGATTATTCTTTACAATCATTTACCTAATAGTTTTCAAGACCTACCGCTGACGATGTTTAAAAAAATACTTTTCAAACTATTATTATTTAAAAGATATTATAGCATTAAGGGCTATTTGGAAGACAAGTCAATAGTCTGTAATTTGTAAGTTAGATTAGGTGTCATGACTGATTGTCAATACATTTGCACGCCATATTATGGCAGGATATGCTGAAATAAATTTACTGTAACACCTTATGTACCATATTCTAGCAAATAAATATTTTTGGTTTGGTTTTTTGATTTTGTAAGCTTGCGATTTGGAATCTGGTGTTTGAGCTGAATTCATTTAAATAAATAAGTTAGTATAGATGATTGATGACGTCAAGGCCAGGCTCTCCACCACCTGCCTGCGAAGAATCCAGGAGTTCTTTGGTCACATTGCCCGAAAGGATGGTCATAATCTCGAGCAGCTGATGTTCACTGGCAAAGTCGAAGGCAAGAGGTCGAGGGGCCGCAGCCCGATCAGATGGTCTGACCAAATACGTGCAACGCTAAAAAACAAGCTGCATGATGCACTCCACGTCGCTAAGGACAGAAACAGATGGAGAATCATCGTCAGAGAAAAGTATATCTCCTGTCAGGGGGAATCACGACCCTCAGTAATGAGAAATACGACGCGAGGAGGATAGATGACTTAGGTAGGCATTAATTTTTCTATTCAATTCGGTGGAAAACTCTTTAAATATTTTGGAACCAGTAGGTGGCAACGTTAACTGCGATATCAGTGGCATTCACAAGGACTTTTAAAATGGAGGTAGGTACTAGAAATGCGTACGAAAGTACATAGATACGGTAAAGATATGGAAACTAATATTTAAATGAAATAAAATTGCATGTTGCTTTGTAGGAGGTAATCTCTGGCAGTAATGATCCGAATACAAAAAGTCTTTACATATAGAAACCACGACTATCACAGACTTATTCCATACAAATGCACGGTTTCTATTAAATAGACCACGGGAGTGAAGTCACGGGAAATAGCTAGTTAGTTCTAAATGCATAATATAAGAGCACTTACGGAAACACGGGCACGCGTTAGCATTCACCACAAACCCACCGCGGTTGTCCATTACCGGACCCTTCTCGGGGGAGTACCCCAACACCGGCGTACCAGAACACACTGTACGCCGTGACCACCCAGGGACCAAACCAGCACGTGGGTGCCAAACGACCTTGAAAGTCAACCCTAACTCTTAAACTGGGCTAACTTAGACAAGGATTGTTTGCTAAAGACATGACAGGAAACAGCACGAAAATGTTAACAATACCATCAATTTGCAAAATTTGGTTGAATTTTAGATATTGAAGCTTGAGATGCCGCGAATAGTTGTTATAGCGAATAGTCAAATACCGATTGATCACCATTCCCTATGGCGAATAGTCGAATACTCGACATAAAAAAAGGAATATAAAAAAATTGTTTATTTATTCTCAAATAATACTATTACACTTGTAGTAGTCTCTTGAACTTACTACATATACTAACTGTTCAGAAAAACTAGTTTTTACCACAATTTGCCCCTTTTGGACTTTAAATATTAAATTATTAATTAAAAAGCCTAACTTAATAACTTCAAAATGACTGATTTTGAGAAAACTTTTTATTTAATGATAACAATACTAATACAAAAGATTATTTTTAACCAACGTACCAACACGGAGGAGGTTCTATGTTAGATATTATGTATGTTTTTTTATGTATGTTCACCGATATCCCCGTCAATTTGTAGACCGATTTTGAAAATACGCTCTAAAGGGATACGCAAGAACTTTCAACGATTATGTTCAAGTTTCATGATATTCGGGTAATCTATTCTGACGTTATAGGTACCTTACTAAACAACTTGCCTATTAGGTAGGTACAACTAAAAAGTCTTCTTCTTCTTCCACCTCGCCACTTCCCGTTACTTGGGGTCGGCTTTCCTGGTCATGAGGCGCCAATTGTTCCGCTGATAAGCATCGTCTGTAGATAGGGTGCACTTCTTCATGTCCTTCTGGACACTCGTCATCCAAGATGGCAGCGGTCTACCTCTCCCTCTCTTTTGTGTCGTTATGGAAAGGTACTTATTCACGATGGATGAAGCCTGGATTCGGTAAGTTTTTCGGCGATGGGTGCAATTTTAAAACTACCCCGTACATACTCGTGCCGAATTTTCTCCTTGAGAGTGACTCCACCTGCCCAGCGCAGCATGCGCATCTCCGTGGTGTGCAGTTTCTGCTCGTAACTCTTTCTGGTGGCCCAGGTTTCGCTACTGTAGAGTAAAACTGGTCTTAAAGTTGTTTTATAGACCTTGCCTTTTATTTTATTGGCATTTTTGGATCGCACAGAACCCCCCGTTAATGTACGCCATTTAATCCATCCTGACGTCGTTCTGTGAATGATGTCACTGGATATCGATCCATCTAAAGAGATCATTGATCCCAGGTATTTAAATTTATTTACTCTAGGTAAGGCTCGGTCGTCATGTTTTATTTCGGGCTCGGTTAGACTGGTATCGGGGTAGAATCTGCATAACATATATTCAGTCCCCGTTTGACTGATGCGCAGCCCGTTAAGTTCCAAAGCCCTCCTCCACAGCTCAGAACTTTCTTGTATTTCCTGTGCACTGTCTGAGATAAGGGCCACATCTTCTGCGTATAGACGGTTCCATGGTGTGGGTTTCTGGATTTGCGCTGTGAGGTAGTTCATGGCAATGTTGAAAAACAAGGTACAACTAAAAAGTAAAAAAACTTTTTTACTTTTTAGTTGAAAAAAAAATAAAGACTTAAAAAATATTTTTTTTTGTAGAAAGTTATTTTTTAAGACTTTATTTATTCGTTTCATTAAAGGTTGATTTTATTTAGACATCTATTCACCGAATGTGATAACGTGTGATAATGTGATGTGTGTGTGGTGTGTGTAAGTATAGACACTATTAATCGGTTTTCGAAGAATAACACAAAAAAACAATTAATGCCGTATACCACATTTTTTCAGTCCTTTTACAACCGAAACGGGGAATGAGCGGTGGTCGAAGAAGTTTAATATTTCACTTGACTATCAATAAATTACTGCAGCTTTAAAATCAATCCATTGAAAACAGTAGCTTTTCTTTGATACAAATTGCCTGAGAAAAATTTGATATGCATTATGTACATTTTGTTATCTTGTGTAGTTTAAGCAATGGAAGTGGTAAATTGTGAACATTTTATTGAACACATGCATGACAATATTATAATTATTATTGACGAAATGGACTATACTTTTTTATCTATCTATATTTTCTAACAGCTGGACAAAAATTCTAACGCATACATTTCCATTATTTCCGGTAATCAGATGCCTTTGCCAGCCATTTCCCGTAATCGCCTCAGTCGTCACACCAGTGAAATGAAATACCGAGAAAAACAAATGCTTCGACGTTCATTTGTTTCTCGAAATATAAACTACTAACTCAATTCTAGGATCTGAGAACGAACAGTTTATTGAAAGCAAAAATAATAAAATAAGCCAATCTTCAGCCTTCCCATATTATACGCTTATTTCCTATATTCAACTATAACATTGTATCAAGAAAACGTAAACGGGACGTATAGGCATCGAGTTTAATTTACCGCATCACCGGATAACTATGGTTTCATTATAGCAGATAGAAAACTATAAAACTGTTTATAGACTCTGTCTTCAGATTCTAGCTGACTAGCTACAATAACATGTCAATGAGTGATGTAGGCTGGTGAAAACCTAAGCTTCTGAGCTACGTAATAAAAATATAAATGGAAATTCAATTTTATGATCTAATCATCGAAGTCATAGAAAATAGGTAACAATTTTTTTGTAATGAGGTAAAATAGCTTGCTGATTTGTAGGATTTAATATCTGAAAGTGGAAATTCTGAAAAAAAATCTGAAACCGGCTTTTCCTAGAACCAAAAATTCAAAAACATGTGACATCCATTCAAGTTTGGGTAGAAGTCCAGGATCGGTTACTCGGGCTTAACTATAGTGAAACAGAAAATCTACTAGAAAATGAGTATTAAACTAATCAACACATACAAACTAACACTCATCAATAACGTACACCTTTAGTTACCATTTAGTTTTTTAGTTATGTTTAATTATTGGAACCGTTGAATTTGATATTGTAACGTTACGTTTAGCTCAGAAGAGCTAAACGAAAGCCACGTTACTAAAAAAAAAAATTTTTAGTAAATTAAAGCTAAAAAAAAAGATATTGAGTATAAAATCTTAGGGTCGGCTTTACACGTCATGGGTTAATTGAGGTCGACAGCTAAGCAGGCAGCAGGACGGACAGGAACTCTTCAAAGTCGTGGAACGCCCGAGGTCGGCAGGTGGTATGCAGGCACCACGATGGACAAGCAGGCAAAAGGGGCAGGTAGCCAGATAAGCAGGTAGTCAAGTAGACAGGAAGGCAGGTAGCAAAATAAGAATATGAGCTGGGCTGTGGCGTCTCAGGCAGACAGTCAAGTAGGCGGGTTCAGAATCTGTCTCTCCAATTTATTTTCTTAAGCCATAGACATAACATATCATGGATACTTTTCTTCTACAAAGCTGGTTGTACATTATAATCTTCGAAACAAGGGCAGCGGCAGACTGCCCCTCTGTAAACCGTTTTTATTAGTTCTGGTCATGATTTCTTATAATTAAGATTTGAATTTGGAATTCAGAAGTTATGACACAGAACGAGGAAAAACACGCTTCAGTTTTGTAGTTTGATTCTGGCAGTGAATGCCGAAAGGCTGTTTCGGTTTCGGTTTTAAGAATTTTATTCTCATAAGAACAATACATAGGTTCACTTACAATGAGATACAAATTAATTGTTTATATCTAAATAAATACATTTTGCCTCCGATGCGTGTTGGTGAAGTTATACAAAACAAATATATAGGAAGTATGTAATTGCTAACATTTAATATGCGGTATGACTACATTTCATAAACATAATTTCTCAGTTTTAGTTTAAAACTGTTAATATTATCACAATCTTTTACGTCATTTGGTAGGTCGTTAAACAGCTGTGCTCCTTCGAACAATATGGTTTTTTTTACCGTAGTCTGTCCGAGCTTGTCTTCGTAGTAATTGATTTTTATTTATTAGGTTGTATGACATTGTTTTTTTATATAATTTTAACTTTGATCGTACGCTGTTTGTTGTATTTTTTTTATTAGAATGCAGGTACTGTATGTGTATAGTTGTTTGAGATTTAATAATTTAGTCTTTTCAAATTGTGTTTTAGTTGGAGTAAGGTAGTGATAATGGTACAATGTTTTTATAATTTGTTCTGGGTTCGTTGTAAAGGCATTAGGATAGTTTTTGCGGCAGATCCCCAAATTTCAATTAGGTACTCGAGATGTGATTTTACTAATGAGTTGTAAATAATAGTACGTATTTTCCTTGGAATGCATTTTGATTGTACATGTTCGATGTGCAGTTTCCATGTGAGTTTGTCGTCTACCCTCAAACCGAGATAGTTTTCGTAGTTCGATCTTTTTATTATGTCATTGTTTATAGTAAGAGGCGGGAAGTCTGTTTATTACTTAGAATTACCCAGTGTAGTTTTCTAATCTGTAAACTCTCTAAACTGTAATATTCAGTGTTAAAAATCTCTAAAAACTATAAATAAATAGCATTTGGACTCTTAATTGTACTTTTACTGTTAATAAAAATCGATGTGCCAGTCCGGTACGTAGTGCATGAGCTGCATCTGTCAAGTCTACAGCGACGCGCGCGGCTACAGCGCGCCCGCCAGCAGCACGCGCAGGTTCTGAACCTGCCTACTTGACCGTCTGCCTGAGACGCCACAGCCCAGCTCATATTCATACCTTGCTGCCTGCCTTCCTGTCTACATGACTACCTGCCTATCTGGCTACCTGCCCGTTTTGCCTGCTTGTCCGTCGTAGTGCCTGCTCACCGCCTGCCTACCTCCATAATTCCACGACTTTTAAGAGTTCCTGTCCGTCTTGCTGCCTGCCTTCCTATCTACTTGACTACCTACTTATCTGGCTACCTGCCCCTTTTGCCTGCATGTCCGTCGTGGTGCCTGCTCACTACCTGCCTACCTCGGGCATTCCACGACTTTGAAGAGTTCCTGTCCGTCCTGCTGCCTGCTTAGCTGTCGACCTCAAACAACCCACGACGTGTAAAGCTGACCCTAAATTTTTATACTCAATATCTTTTCTTTTAATAGCTTTAATTTTTTAATAATTCTTTTTTTTATTAACTTGGCTTACGTTTAGCTTTGCTGAATTAATGTAACTTTACAATATATTTTACGCAGGAGAAGCCGCTGGCAAAAGCTAGTATTCAATAAAGAGACAATGGCAAAATGAAAAATTCAATAACATAGCAGCATGTTTTCAATGCAAAGGTTTCTATCAATATTACGAAAAAAATAACATAACAGCATCGTAGACTAATGGCTATGCCAGGCAATAAATTAAAGAGCGCCTTTCTCATACTATTAACTGCCAAAAATACGCCCCGAGGCCGCGAGGTAGTGACTGAAATATTATGAGGAAATGCGGCAAGGATAATGATCAACCAGCAAGTCAGCGAATAAGTCAAAAGCCGTGCTCGGGATAATCAATGGTCTTCTATTATTATGTGAAAATATTCAAGATAAGGATTTAAGCGACTTAGGTAACTAATAAAATATAAATGAATATAAGAGCAGTGGTGGCCCAGTTGACCGCGACTTACAAGTTCTAAGTCGTGGGTTCGAACCCAGGCAGGAGCTTTACTTTGTGTAAATTATTTCATCATCACTTCTCTCAAAACCGGTGTAAAAAAACATCGTGAGGAAACCGGCATGTCCTAGAACCAAAATTTCGAAGACATGTGACATGCACCAACACGCACTGTGCCCATGTGGTGGATAACGGCCCATTCACTCTCACAGCCCCAGCAGTGGGAACATTAATATCATCATCAGCCTTTTTAAAGTTCCCACTGCTGGGACACAGGCCTCCTCTCATAGAGGGAGTGGGCTATAATCCACCACGCGGGCCCAGTGCGGATTGGTAGATGTCACATGTCTTTGAATTTTTGGTTCTAGGACATGCCGGTTTCCTCACGATGTTTTCATTCACCGTTTTGAGAGCAGTGGTGATGAAATAGATTACACAAAGTAAAGCGCCTGCTCGGGTTCGAACCCACGAACTACAACTTGTAAGTCGGGACCGTAACCACTGGGCCACCACTGCCGTTTCGACTGTCCCTCACTCTCCTCAGTAGTGACGCTGTTTTTTTACGTACAACAGCGTACAAACCGTATGTACGGGCTTGCGCAAACATCTCCGACGCGCTACAGTAACGGGGCAGTCTCAAGAACATCCTGAAAGCATTATTATATTGAACGCGCAGGCCATCCAGCGATCTCTTCGTATATCTGACCCATAGATTGCCCGTATACAGACTTTGGCAATAAGCCTTGAAGAGTGTTACTTTTCCTAGGTCCGTACACCGCGCAAATCTAATGGACAACATATTGCTCCGGACCGCTAAAGTCCTACGCTCCCTCTCAATGTCCACATCGTCCCTGAGGTCATCAGCAAGAAAATGCCCCAGGTATTTAAAAGAGGACACCCTATTAATTGGTGACCCGTTCACGAGCAACTCACCCGTTCAACAGCAATTAATAGGCTGATGATCATGATGATGATGAAATAAATATCGAAAAAGTCTAAACGGATAAAAATACTTACAAACAAAAGCAATTAATCCGGTGACTTAAACTTG
This sequence comes from Orthosia cruda, assembly GCA_964057195.1. NCBI lineage: Eukaryota > Metazoa > Arthropoda > Insecta > Lepidoptera > Noctuidae > Orthosia > Orthosia cruda. The sequence goes on along the minus strand of OZ059836.1, from coordinate 29,949,534 downwards.
ATAACATAACAATTCTCACATTTCTCACAATTTCAATCTCTTTCAATTTGGTAATTCTACAAAATTAATTATTTTTGCCGTCGAGTATACAATTTTTTTATACTAAATGAAGCAATGGATAAGGCATTTTCTTTAAAATCCATCGGGTGGAATAAAAACTATATTACCTAATTAGTGTGCGGATCACTATCATTGACGTTAATACTACGGAAACCAAGAACGCTGTTATGTACAAGTGACCCAAATTCATTGCTCTTGAGTGTATTTGTTTCTTAACAATTTGCAAGCTCTATATCATTCTTCATCTGAAGTAGGTGGTGTATTTCTCGTAAGTCTAACAACGGCAGTTATAAATTTAGCCAATCGCTCGAGAACACTCCCATTGCCACCACCAACGCCACGACTTGTAACGAGAGTTGATGTCTATAAAACATTATAAATGGCCTACGATTGACAATGGTGAAACAGATAGTATTGACACAACCATGCTCGGTTATTTACTGGTTATGTGAGTCAAAATAACAAATTTTCTTAGAGCTCGGTTACTATTCTTTATCCACTCTTAATTGATTACTTACAAACTTGACTTAAACAAAAAACAGTAAAACATTTTTTATGTCATGGATGACATCTTATTACATTAATTTGGCGTCATCGTCAGCTTAAATATCAAAGGAAAGTATTCTTGTGTTGTGAAAACAGCTTAAGACCACATTAGTACATTTCCATATCAACTAAGCATGTTCTTATGGCCTTTATTGGAGACTTCACCCTTGTGGGAGTCTTATAAGAGTCAGTCACACTATTAACTTAAAGACGTTTTATTTAACATGAGAAGGCATTAAAAAACAAGAAAACTTGGCTTTTCTTAACCTTTGCATTTAAGCCTATGGGTCCTCGGGTATTTAATATTTGCAAACATGCCACATTATCATGTACTGCAGCGAATATGTCAGCCAGCAATCCTGTTATAATTATCATGTACTGTCTTTACTTCACAGGAGACCAGAATAATTAATGAAGCATTAAAAATTGTAGAGTACATAACAGACTTACCCAGCTGTTTAATTAATCCGCAAATAAAATATAGGAACCGTTTAAAACCAGGGTGGATCGTAAACAATTGAAAATGGAAATTAGTCGACACTTTTGTTATAAACTCAGGTAAAGAGCAAATTTTCACAGCCTCTAATCGTCGTAAAATATATAAGTTAACATATTTTGGGGAAGGAAGCCGTTACTGAAACTTTTAATTAGTCGAATTTATAGCAAACTCCTGTTCTAAAACGGTCCAGCAATGTTAAACTTTTGTTCTATTTGGAGCTATTGGCAGCAACTTTGTGCCTCGATCCGACAGATTTTTTAAAGTGATTATATATTTTTTAACGACCCGCAATTTCTGTGATTTTTAACTGCAGTTAGGTAGGATTTATTTTATAAATTTACGCGTTTTAAAGACTCTGGTCTTGATGGAAACTTAAAGCTTATTTCGTACGTTTTAGTAACACAGAAATAGCAATAAAGATTGATCTAAAATAAAATAAAATGAAAAGTACCTTTGGGATAAGCACCGATTGCAAAGCCGCTGTAAAAAGCTAGTACAAAACTTTGTAACAAAACTAAATTACCGACTTCCAAAACCAAACATTAAAAAGCTAAAAATTAATTTAATTTCTGTCGATGTCTTTCATAAGTACCTTTTTTTTTCAATTTGACACTGACTTCCGCCAAGAAAGGTAATTATCGATTTGCAGTGTTATGTTTTGGAAGTCAGTTTTTTTTTTAAGTTTTTATTTTTCTCTTTATAGTTTTGGCACCTTATATTACCATGAAAATACGCGTTATTAAGGATAACTGAAAAACTACTCGTCAGATCTTGATCAAATTTAAATGAGACAACATGGGAAGCCCAAGCTTTAAAAAAAAACCAGCTTTGAAAAAATAATCTTCAAAATCGGTTCACCTAGTAAAAAGTTCTAAAGAAAAAAAAAAACAAATTACGAATTGAGAACCTCCTCCTTGTCCTCAGCACGTCCCAAGGATTAGGTAGAGACCATATATGAAGATATCTCTAGAGCCATGCATGGTTTCAAAACTCACTTCACCGTTGCCATGGGGGACTTCAACGTGAAACTGGGCAAACAAGAGGAGCCTCCTCACGACGTCCTATTGGCCTAACAACTACGTCATCAGAAAGCTTACAGTCACCCAAAGGGCAATAGAGAAGTCTATGTTCGGAGATTCCTTGGGTGAGCGAATCAGAAATGAAGAGATCCGCAAGAGTACCAGGGTTACCGACATAGCCCGAAGAATTGCCAAACTTAAGTGGCAGGGTACATTGCTCGCAGAACGAATGGCTGATGGGGCAGAAAAGATCTGGAGTGATGACCGCGAACCGGAAGATGTTGCGTTGGAACGCATTCCATAGGTGTACCGATGACTTGGTGAAGGTTGCAGGGATCCGCTGGATACGAGCCGCACGGGACCGGTCAATGTGGCGATGCGTGGGGATGCCTATGTCCAGCATTGGACGTCTTTTTGCTGATATGATGATGATTATTATTATTCCGTTTATTGATTTATATTCTTATTTAATACATTTTTAAATATTAAAATAAAAGAAAACTTGAAAACATTTAAAAATATAAAAAATAGAGGCCAACCGGTATCGGGAACAGGGTCATAGCTACCGGTGGTTAGGGCTCCAGAGACAGGAACCTCCTCACAATGCGAGCCGTATCGAGGAGTAATGCCTTCTGTATCAGACCCTTGATCCAACCACCCAATGACAGCCTCGACAGATGGTCGTCGAGGCTCTTGGCTATCAGGCCGTTGGCCGTAACGAAAATCGGCACAATGATCGCCGAGTCCACATTGTACATGTCGACAACCTCGTGTGCTAAGTCGAGATACTTGATTTGTTTCTCTTTCTCAGCTTTCACGAGGTTCTCGTCATGTGGGATGGTAACATCAATTATCATTGTGCGGCGCGCTAATCGGTCTATCACCACTATATCCGGCTTATTGGCAACAATAGTCCTATCAGTGATGATAGACCGATCTCAGTACATCGTGACATGGTCATTTTCGAGAACTGGGTCGGGCACATACTTGTAATATGGTACCTCCGATTCCACTAGATTGTACTTCAATGCAAGTTGCTGGTGAATAATCCTGTCCACTTGGTTATGCCTGTGTAAGTACTCGCCGTTAGCCAGACGAGAACAACAAGAGATAATATGTCTGATGGATTCACCCGGACGGTGGCATGCCCGACATATGTCAACCGTCCCGTCCTTCATTATATGTCTCCGGTAGTTATACGTCAGGATAACTTCGTCCATAATTGCGTAGACAAAGCCTTCAGTTGCCGCGAAAAGGTCGCCGAAACGAAGCCAGGATACGGACGCTGGGAAATCTACATCGGGCCCATGGAGAGCTCGATAGAAGCGCCCGTGTAGCTCCTTGCCTTGCCATACCTCTTTGCGTTGATCGGTCGATAGTATTACAGGCTTGCGCCAGTTCTCTTTAGCCATGGACAATGGGGTGAGACCCTTGTCCACTGCGACCACATCCCGGTTATGCACCGGATACTTTACCAGAGAATACTTTTTAAAAGCTGAAGTGGGTATGCCCACTTCAGCTTTTAAAAAGTATTCTCTGCGGCTGCACTCCTCGCGGCCGTGAAGAGTCTTGGCGTTTAAAAAGCCGCGACCCCCACACTACCGCGGGATGTACAGTCTCATCACCGATGATCGTCGGTGATGCATCCGGTTTGCGGTCAGCAGTGTCCGAACCCTCCTATCGAGGGCGTCGAGCTCGGTCTGAGTATGCCGAAAGAGTACATCAAAACCGGCATGACCCAACTGTTGAAGGCGCACCTTATTTCCGCCCGACAAAAGGCTATTTAATACCTTTTTCAGGCGGCCAAAGAAACGCTCCTTCAGCAGTTGCTTCATGTCAGTACTGTTGATGCTCAACGCTTCCGACATACCCAAATACTTGTAAGTTTCGGTCGAGGAGAGGTGTCTGAGGTGTATGGAATCAGAGAGTTGAATTCCCTTGGATTCCATAATCTCCCCTTGCTTTACATGCATGACTGCACATTTGTCCACACCAAATTCCATCCTGATGAAGTTACTGAAGGTTTCAGTTAGCTTCAGTAGCTCCGTCAGTTGGAATTTATTGGGGGTAAAGAGTTTCAGATTATCCATGTAATGGAGGTTAGATATGACCTGACCACCTCTTCTTAACCGATAGCCTAGTCCTGAATCCTCCAGCAGTGTACTTAGAGGATTCAGGGCTAAGCAGAGCCAAAGTGGACTCAAACTGTCGCCCTGAAATATCCCCCGCTTAATCCATACAGGCTCATCATCCCCCCGAATCGGTCGACATCCTGGATATCGAAGGACTGTCTTCCATTGCCCCATACATGACTCAAGGAAGGTGCATAGAGTTGCATCTATTTTGTACAACTCCAGCACCCTCATGAGCCATGTATGTGGCACAGAGTCGTAGGCCTTCTTGTAGTCTATCCAGCATGTCGACAGATCCTTGCGGGAACTTCGAACCTGCTGGCTTATGGCCATGTCAATGAGGAGTAGCTCCTTAGTGCCGCGGGACCCATTCCTACATCCATTCTGAGAGGTAGACATTATTGAGTTACGTTCAATGTGTTTATCAATTTTTACTCTCAGGATGGATGTAAGAAGTGTATAAACCGTTGATAAGCAAGTAATTGTTCTATATTTTCTTGGGTTCCGCGGGACTACCTGTCTTATGGAGCAGGTGGGTAACGCCTGTTGTTAAAAACTGCGGAAGCGACCCAGACTCTAAACATGACTGGAATTGAGATGCCAGAAACGCGTGTGAGCTGCTATACCATTTTAGCCAGAAGTTATGCAGTCCGTCCGGTCCCGGAGACTTCCAGTTCGGTAGCGGACGAACTGCTTTGGCTACATCCGATTGACTAATGATGACTTTTTCCATTTCTGGTATAGCTTCACACACGCGCTCGACATCACGCATCCAGCCACCCTCAGTGTTACAGACGGGTAACGACCAGATGCTTCGCCAGAATGTACTCGTGGCGACATCATCCGGGCGGCACACGTCAGTCACATTTTGTTCAGGTCGCTCCCAAGTTCTGTATACCTATCTCTCATCACTCTGGAACATGCATTTTGCGAGTAGCGGTCAACCCGCCGCTTATACCACCGAATATGGCTGGCCCATGAACAAACTTTCTGCTTCAGGAAGTCGATGCGCTCCGTGACATGTGACATATATTCTCGAGGGCTGATTCCAGTCCCCGAAAACGCCCGCCTCACGAATCGCATCACACGTGGTCGTGTATTGCCCTCCCTGAAACAGCATAGTTTGCCGATGAGTACCCTGGCGCCATCGATACGCCGTTCGATCCTGCACTGCCAGGCTGGCATGGCAGGCTTTGGCCGAATAGCCTCGTTTGGAAACTTAACATTGGCCAAACGACATGCCGCAACAGCCCCGCAATACAGGATTGAGTGCGTATCAACAAGGTTCTCGCTGCTTTCAAAGATGTTCTTAAGCAGCGAGTCCAAGGCACACACCAGTGCCCTATTTTTCTTGTGCATAGGCAACCGTGGTAATCGGGGCCTAAGATCAGTCGGTGTTGACCTATACTCGCGAAGCGCATCCTCCAGTGCGCTCCTCAATCTTTCGTTGCACTGGCTACTTACTGTGGCAGCCCTATCATCTGCCACATCGTTAACAGGATTGGACTGCGGCGGGATCACAATAGTGGCTGGCGGTGCCGCGGTCAATGTCGGGGTTGAGACGATTTGGTTGCTCACTTCTGAGCGCAGCCTATCAAGTGCGGCGTCATCCAACCTGTGATTACGCTGGATGACCCGCACCTGATCCGACAATCGTTGGGCCGAGACATTAATGGTTGGTTCTAGGTCCCGAAACAGAGACAGCATCCTAACACGGTACGCAGTGAGGTTAGTTCCCCCCTCTGTAGACCCGTAATATGCGCGCATGACGTTTTCATTCATACCTTGAGTCCATCTCATGCGCTGCACACAACCACCGGCAGCGGGGACCCGGCTCAGGGCCGGTTGGCCCCTAGATCACAAGCTCCTCGGTGGCCGGCCTCTCCCCTGCCGACGTACAGGTGTTGGCGACGTCGGCGGGGAAAAATATTCGTCGCTCGAGCTCGACGCAACTGCAGCCGCTGATGACACTGGCGATCCGAGGTCCGGCGGCGGCGAGGCGGAGCTGAGCGACGAGTCCGGGGGAGGAAGACGTGCGCGACAGGCAGCTGCTCTCGTCAACATTATTTATCTTTCCTTACACTTTTCCATAGCAAAAATTGTTTTGTTGACGTTTGTCAGTGACAACGACAACCGGTTTCTTGTAATTTTCTGATATTTCATGGGCTTTGTTGTGGATTTATTAAACAGTATATTATAAGAGTATATGGGTATTTTATAACTGGTTTCTTCTGCTGTATAATTTGTTTAAGTTTGATGGTTGTATGAATTTGTAATTAAATAAAAAGTGCAGGAAAAAAATTGACATGCTGACATTTTAAGGTTGCCATGATTATTATTATTATTTAATACTTCATGCACACACAAGTACAGAGACGGACTTAATGCCTTAGGCATTTTCTACCAGTCGACCTTTGGGTGATGGAGAGATAAACAGTGGTAAGTGCAATATAGAAAGTTATATAATGGATTATTTAAATATAAACTATAAATACAATATAATTATACCATATATACTAAAAATAATAAACTAAATACATAAATATACTAAAACATTAGTAGTAATAGATAAATAATTGAAAAACATTAGCGCTGTTACGATACTACTGCCAACTTCTTACGGATATGCTCGCGAACTTTAACTTTGAAGGTCAACCGATTGGTTGCCATCCTGATTTTCTGGAGGAGCGCATTCCACAGAGAAATAGATTGAACGAAGAAAGAACGGTGAATGAAGTCAGTGCGGTGAGTGGGACATTGAAGAAGGCGGTTATGTGATGACCGTAGATTTTTACTGTGGTTGGCGCAAATGTATTGAATTTAAGGGGCCAGATAACTAGGGAAATTGGAAGAGTCGAGAAATGAGAACAAGGTAGTCAGTGCCCTTTGCTCTCTGCGCTGGCGTTTTAGAAGTGATCGATGCGCAGAGACATGGTCGTATTTACGTAAATTGAAAACAAATCGAATGCAGTAATTTAGAAGACGGTCAAGTTTGTTGAGGTGATCTGCATTCAGTTCGTAGTAGCACACATCACCATAATCGATGATAGGAAAAATTAAGGTCTGCACAAGCATTGCCTTCGTGTTGATTGGCAACAAACTTTTCAAACGATACAGAGCCCGCAGCGTTCCAGTGACTTTCTGACTCACACTAGCGATTTGAGTACGCCAATTAAGAGTATTATCGATGTGCAAGCCCAGGTCCTTTACATCAGTGCTGCATGGAATAATCTTGCCGTCAAATAAAACAGGCGGCAAAGTTGCACCATCCACTTTAGCAATGTTTCGATGACTCCCAATGATGATAGCCTGACACTTATTGGGGTTTACTGCAACACCAAATATATCGGACCAGAGTTTTATAGCCGATAAATCCCTATTTAATTTGCTGATAACGTCAGGTATTTTGTCAACATTCCCTTGATGGTACAACTGCAGGTCATCTGCATACAGATGATACCCACACTGAAGTTCGGCAATAATGAGATTTATAAAAAAGAAAATAGAAGAGGAGAAAGAATGCCGCCTTGAGGAACGCCAGTTTTCCAGTCACACCAGCGAGATGAAGAATCTCCAACCTGAACCGACTGCTGACGTTCCTGAAGATAAGAGGTGAATCATTCCAGTGCTTTAGGAGAAACCATCAAATAGGACAGAATGGCTAACAGGATGTCGAGACTGACGGTATTGAAGGCGTTCGAGAAATCGACCAATACTAGTACAGTAACTTTGGTGTCTTCCAACCCTGCCCTTATATCGCCAGTCACTTTAAGGAGTGTGGACACAGTGCCGTGCCCGGGCCTGAATCCAGATTGTAGAGGGCTAATGAGCGAATTACTGTGCACAAACTTTGAAAGTTGTTTGTGGACACAGGCCTCAAGCACTTTGGATAGGAAGGGAAGGATAGAAATTGGACGGAAGTGGGTTGGAAGAGAGGGGTTGGAAACTTTGGGTAGTGGACGAACATAGGCTTTACGCCACTGGGTGGCGAACACTCCGGAAAACAATGAAAAATTTACAATGTGCTTGATAGGAGGTAAAAGGTGATCCAGAGCAGTGATTATCATACCACGAGTGATATTATCACATCCCACCGCTTTGGATTTGATGGAGAGTATGATCTTTTTGATCTCTCCCGGTTCAACTGGAATTAAACGAAAAGGATTAATGTGAGGACGCGTTAGACCAGAGATTAGAGACAGAGTTTGTTGCTTGGTTAGACGATTCATGGTAGGCACAGTGGAGAAATGACGGTTGAGATCGTCTAAGTCAATAGAATTTGGAAGGTCTAAATGTCGCGGTCGATACCTAGTGTTCCAAGGAACTTCCAAATATCGGCAGAAGAACAAGAAGAATTACTTTCTAGAATGTGGCGACGTTTAGCGTTGCGTATCATCTGGTTACATCTATTCCTTGAAGTCTTAAATAACGCCCAGTTCTCGTCAGTACGTTCTCTTTTATATTTTCCGAACGTGCGGTCCCTGCGTCGCATAGCCATCTGTATACCTCTCGTCATCCAAGGTGCACGAGGACGTTTCAGTTTTATTTTTTGACGGGAGCATGTTTGTTGTAAAGATTGACCACAAAATCATTAAAGATTGCCACCTTATCGTCAACCGAAGTCGCCACCTTATCATCAACCGAAGTCGTTACCATCATGATCTCCCAATCGATCACAGATGCATCCTCCTTAAGTTTTTCAACGTCCATCCTCGCGAAACAACGCCTGTACAGAACCTTTAGTATAGGTTTAGGAGGTTTGAGGATATAGGAAAGAAAACTCATGTCGTGATGGGAGAAGCCAGGAGCGTCATGTTGACCATGGGAGGAGACAAGGGAAGGATTCGAGGTGATTATAAGGTCCAGCCAGGTGTCATCGCCACATTTATTATGATGGGTAGCCTGGAGTGGCAACACGTGCAGACTAGCTGACTCGATAATATGGAGACGTCTACGGGATCGAGGGGAGTTTTGGGAAAGGAGGTTTGTATTAAAATCACCCATGATGATGTGGTGCGCATACTCAGAACCCAAAGATTCAAGAACTGATTCGAATTCAGTGAAGTAATCTACAGGGGGGACAGTAGACAACACCGATAATGGTTTTGGCTCCTTTGACGCAAACTTCAAGGAAGATAAACTCCGCAGAGGCAGAATAGTTTGAAGAAGAAGTAGCAAGCATTTTATAAGGAAAATCACTGCAAAGATATATGGCTACACCACCCCCTCCCTTAACAATCCAATCGTTCCTTACAAGAACGAATCCGGTGAGAGGGTAAGTGGTGGACAGAAGATGAGGTTTAAGCCAAGTTTCGGAAATCAGGATAGCATGAACGTTTTTGTTGTTAAACGCATCGTACAACTCGCTGTGATGACTGGCAACGCTTTGTGCGTTAATGTGGCATACATTCAACAACCGATTAGACTCATCATTGAATTTATGTTGCAAAAAGTCACCAAGGATGCCACCCAGAGAACAAAAACTCGCGTCGCTTGAAGAGGCAGCAGATTCGTCTGCAGAGAAAAAAGACCCATTGTCTGACATGAATTGAAGTAGTAAATATGTTTAAAATGTATTATTATATATAAAATTATAAGTATGTTATTGCTACTGAGGTGCCACTGCACCACCCGCCAGCTAACACAGACACTAAAACAGTTATTTAATAAAAAATACGGAACACGGCACCTTCTCAAAAACATTTTTCAAAAAAGAAAAACAAAAAAAAAATACTTAAAGCTGTAGTTCTCAAACAGACGCAACACATAAAATTAAACGCACACCCTCACGAAAACGGAAAAAAAAGATCAAAATTAGCTACTTATTGGAACAACAAAATAAGATAAAAGGTGGTGTGCCCAAACAAACATAATAAATAAAAAAAAACGTAAATATAACATAAAACAGTCACACACCGCTACGAAATGCGAAAAAAAAATTGAAAGCTCAAACATATAAATATGAAGATATTGTAAACAAACAAATTTATATTAATTCTATATAAAAATTTCCAAACGTATATTACAAATGTCAAAATATTATACCGTCAATTTGACAGAAAACCAAAACAATTTTGAGGGTATCAACGTATCAACAAAACAATAATGAGGGTACTGAATTTCTCAACCAAATAACAAATGCAATAACATAAACAAAATACGTAAACAGTGAACAACACAAAATAAATAACAACACAAAAAAGATGGCGCTAGTGCTACGATCAACATTGGCTCTACGACATTTAATTGTTTAATAATAGTAAATACACAGTTTATCGCAAAACAAACAGTTCATTATCATAATAATAGTCCAAATACCAAGTGACAGTGTTATCCTTTCGAAACTCTAAAACTATGTTAAGTGAAATCGAGTAAAATGTATAATATGACAGTAACTTTTCACAATCATAATAAATAAACAGTGCAGTGCATAAAACATTCCCATGTTACTATAAACAAGATTAAATAATGTAACTATAAACAATATTATATATCAAATTAAGTGATTTCTATAGTGACCTCGAAAAAACACAAAAAAAAATTGTGATTACGTTATTTAGAAAAATCAACCTACCGCATTCTAACGCCCTAATAAACTCACCGTGAGACCACATCAGTAATTTTGACATTTAACATAAGTTACCAGTTGGCGTTGCGGTTAAGAGCGCGACATCGATTCTTGACCAAAGTGTCTCGAGTTCAAATCTGGGTTTCGAGAAGTCTTTTTGTGAATGTTTCTGGCAGTTATAAAACTATAAACATCAATGAATCTCTAACAAACATACAAAAGGGGGATTGCAAGTACCAACATGAACTTTCTGGAAAACATAACATAATTGTGAACTTAGACAGACCAATGAAGAATTATTAAAGAAGAACAGCTTATATAAAAAGATAACGAGTAGTCCGGTCAAACATAAACTCACATCTCCAATGAAGACGTCAAGTAAAACTAAGAAAGTGAAACAAACACAAACCGAATCATTGGACCAGGAATACAGAAAACCATCCACAGCCTCACCTATAATCCATTCTTCACAAAATTCCATAATCAATGTTAAGATTATTAAACATCAGGATCAAAACGCCAAAACAAATACACGCCCGGTTGAAACAGTCACATCTACACAAGAACCAAGACCCAGGCAGAACGCTTCAAAAACCAATAAGATATGTATCCTCAGCAACAATAATGTAAATAAAAATATGTCAATCTCAGACACAACTCTGCAACCCAAGTCAGAGATATGTCACTACCTGATGCCACACCGTACGGTGGACCAAATGATGCAAAACATAGAAACCAAAGTGCAATCATTCACTATAAACGATTTCTGTATCATATTAATAGGAGAAGAAGAGATCAACTCAAAAGACTATCCTGATTTCATATTTAGTATACGAGCATCTATAAGTAAAATTAAACATACAAATTTTATTATCTGCGCACCGACTTTCAAATACTGTAATTATTCGAATCTATTTAATGGGAGGATAGAACATTTTAATAGTTTACTATACCGTGATAAATTGCCTCATGAACACGCTTATTTTCTCAACTCGAACAAGAACCTGTCCTATGACTACACAATGTTCTATAGACGTAACGGAAAGCTCAATAACACTGGCATGCGAGCTGTTTTTCAAGATTTAAAATGTTGTTTTACTTGAAATCAATCAATATAACGCAGACTCAATAGTTAAGATTAAGTTTAAATTTGGATTGTTTTGTATAATGGATAAATTTGTAATTATTTGATGTTTACTTGTTATATTTGTACGCCGTTAAGGCAAAACATGACAGTGATAAATTTTATTGTAACATCTTGCATGCCATGTGTGTGTATACTCATGTTTTGGACAAATTAATCATCTTATCTTATCTTAAATAGTATGAGAAGGGGAAATACAAGGGCAAGCACAGATTGATAAACAATGGATTCATGGGCGACCGGGACAATATCAACACAACGTCAATAAAAAATAATTCAGCTATTTACGTGATATATTTCTCAGGCTCCTGGCTGCGTCCGCACTTCTTTCGCCCGTGGATGGAATAACGGCCGGTGACTTGGAGTACCTGGCCATCAGGGGCTTCAGCTCGTCAGTGGAAGTCACCTTATGCCGACTTCCATCAGAGACCTTTATGACGATGACGCCATCCTGAGTCCATGACGACCGCATGCCAAAGTGTTAACCTAAAACTTCATACTCAGAAATAAATAAATCTTATCTTATCTTATATACTTGGACACACACACATAGACTAAACATAATTAAGGGCAATGCACAACACTCCATAGAGGTTGACATAATCTACAAGAATATTCTTTCCGGAACTTTCGTAGGGACACCATGTCCACACCGTCCACACATCACAGCATGACATATAATATAATAATGCCCTTTATTCTGAATTATTTGTTTTGTTTTGTATTTGTTACAGTATGCCTTTCAGCCAATTCAGTGTGCCTTTTAGCAAAGGCTCCTCTAGCTCTTTCCACTGATTTCTATCAGGAGCCACTCTCCTCCAGTTGGGGCCCGCTGTTTGTTTCAGCTCGTCCTCCCATCTTCTTATCTGTTTCTCCTTGCTGCGTTTACTATCCCTTGGGTACCAATCAGTCATCACCTTAGCCCATTACTCTATAATTGATCTCATCATGTGGCCAGCCCATCTCCATTTTTGTTGGTCAATTCTGGTCAAGATGTCCGGTAGTTTAGTTTTAGCTCTCAGTTGTTTATTTCTAACATGATCTGCCTTACGTATGTTTGTCATGCTTCGTTCCATGGCTCTTTGACAGTATTGCAGTTTGTTTCGTGTTGTTTCGCATCCGTATGTAATACAGGGTAGTATGCAGCTGGTGTTGAAGACTTTTCTTTTCATAGCAATTCCTATGTCTCTGGATTTCATGATCTCTTTTAGTGACCAGTACTTTCTCCAACCACTTGCTATCCTTGTGTTGATTTCCTTGCTGGTTCGATCTTTCGGTGATATTATTTGGCCCAGATAGGTGTATTCTTCTACGTACTCCAGTGACTTTGAATTCACCTCTATTGTTTTTCTATCCGAATTGGTTAGCAGCTTTGTTTTTGATGTGTTCATGGACAATCCAACCATAGCACTTTTCTTGCTTAAAGCTTTGATCATAAGCTCAAGATGACTTGGGTCTTCCTCAAACAGGATTATGTCGTCTGCGAATCTGAGGTGATTTAGTTTTTGACCGTCGATGTTGAGACCCAGATGTGCCCACTCCAGTTTGCGGAATATATTTTCCAGGACAGCAGAGAATGACTTAGGTGACATGAGATCACCCTGCCTGACGCCTCTCTTCACTTCAAACTCGGGTCCTGTCTCTTCTAACTGTATTTTTGCTTCGCTGTTCAAGTATACTGTTTTGATCAGTTCTATGTATATTCCAGGTATGCCTTGGGTGGCCAAACTTTCCCATATAGCTTCATAACTTATGCTATCAAATGCTTTATTATAATCGATGAACGCCATGTAAAGTGTTTTATTGTACTTTTCTATTATCTGATTCACTGTGTGGATGTGATCTATTGTAGAGAATTTTCGCCTAAAGCTGGCTTGTTCCTTTGGTTGGTTGTCCTCCAATTTCAGGCTTATTCTTTCGAGTATCACCTTCGAGAATATCTTATATAAGTTAGACATAAGACTTATAGGCCTGTAGTTACCTATGCCCTCTTTCGACCCTTTATTGTGAAGCAGTATGATGTGTGAAGTTTCCCATTGTGCGGGAATGAACTGGTTAAACATAATTCTGTTGAATAATTTAGTCCGTATAGAGACTAGTTCTTCTGCGGACCCTTTCAGCAGTTCATTGGAGATTTTATCAAGACCTGGTGTTTTTTACGTCTTTTGACTATTTATTGCAATTTCTACCTCTCTCTGTAATATTTCTGGTTCTAGTTCAAAATCTGTTAGGCGAGCTTGTAAACAACTTTCACTTGTTGAATGAAGCGGGAAAGAGTGGTCTGCGTATAGGTCTCTATAAAACTGTGTTGCTGCTTCAATTATGTCTTCCCTTTTTATCACTGTTTTATTTTTACTTCTCATCTCTGGTATTTCTTTAATACTGCTATTCTTAAAGGCTCCAGATAAGAGACGCTTCCTTTCTTCAATTAGTTTTAGTGTTTTCTGACTTAATTCATATTTATATTTTCTAGATTTATTTGCAGTGTGTTTATGATATATTATAGTTTGTTTCAATTCCCTTGTCTTCATTCGTTAACTCTAACCAATTTCTTGTCAGGGATTTCGATATTTCCTTGCAGTTTTCTTGATGTAGAGTATTTTTTATATTCTTTATATGTATCTGTTATATGTCTGGAGATTTTAAAGGGTTTTAATCTTAAGGAGCTACTGACCAAGCGGTGGTCCTTATTGAAATTTAATTTGTGAAAGACTGATGTATCTATAAATGATTTTGGGTTGTTACTCATAATATAGTCTATTTCATTTATATGATTGCCATCGCAAGTCAATTTGTCGTTCTTGTTCTTTTTAAATAAGCTCTTTAGGATATATAAATTTTGTTCCAATAAAAGGTCTATGAGTTTCTGGCCATTTGTGCTTCTTTTCCCATGACTGAATTGCCCGATTATTCGTTTCTCAGGATTCTGTTTCATTCCAACTTGAGCATTGAAGTCTCCCATTAAGATGACGTAGTCGTTTGAAAATGTTGTTCGTAGCTGATGTTGTTTTGATTTCCGGATCCTTGCAATGATTAGTTTTTACGTGTATGTGTTCCAGATAAACAGTTTTTCTTCCCCGCATGAGCTGAAATGCATCCATCTTTTTGATTTTTGCCTCGTTGTTAGTTTCACGAAAGGGAGCTTGGTGTTTCTGACACTTCTCTCTTTCTTTTTTCGTTTTGGTTAGATTTGTTCGTTTTTCTTTCGCCTAAGGTTTTCTTGGAGTAGTCGTGTGTGATGTTCGTGCTCGGCTTCATTTTCTTTTTGTTTCTCAGGATTTGTATCTTCTTTTGCAGTGTTGTAGTTGAAACGAGAATGGGTCTAGCTTTAGCTTTACTTGCATTATTTCCGAGACGTTGAACTCTGTCTGTGATTTCACTATGTTCCAATGGTACGTCAAGGTCGGTAATCGTTTCTAAAGTTAAAGGCATTAAGTCCACCTCCCTTTCATTGGCTGATTCAGGAACACCGTGGATTACGATATTGTTTCTTCTGCTGTTAAGTTCAAGTAGTTCTACTTTATTACTTATTTGATACACTTGAAGTTTTAATTTCTCGTTGTCTTTTATAAGCGACTCAACCTTCTCATCAACTTTCTTAAGGATTACTGAGGTTATATTCTCTGGTATTGCCATTGTTTGTTTTTGTAATTCTTCCTTCATCTTCTCAAATAGCAGTGACATTTCTTCTGCCAGTTTGGTGTTCATGGTAAAACGAAACGTAACTTTTGTTTATGTCCCAAAAGCCACAGTCTCCAAAACTTACTATTTCTTCTTACGTTGGTAGCACTGTCTGACGAGTGAATGAACGAGAGCTGACAACTGTCAATTGTCAAAACCAGTGTTTTTTCTTAACCTCCAAACTAATAATGATTTCTGTTTTTCGTATATAACACTTCACGATTCTGATAGCTGGGCAAGAAAAGGATACTTTTCCACACTTTACTCGTTCTGTACTTAGTTTCACGCGATTTGTAGGACTTTCGATTACGTTTAGACAATCCTTATTCGCAAATCTTTAGTGCACTTCGGTAACACGTCTTAACGTAGTGAATCCGGATCCGGAAGTCCAACAGCATGGCATAACACAGCCCTAACTATTCTCAATACATATGGAACTACGCAATCATTAAATAAAAATATATCAAAACCAAAATCATTTTTATTTATTTTACATAGGCCGGCATTATAAAACGTCGACAAAAGGGGCACGGTTCAGGTTTGTTGTTTCCTATGGAGAAGAACCACCATATGGGCCTGAGCTCGAAAAACAAAATGCCAACCAACACGAATTCCAACGAGTTTTAGAAAGACGGACAGGTACCTGTCAGAGGAAGATGAGCCCAGCGTGGGAACACAGGCTACGCCTGGATCACACCACAACAGCAACAAACAACGCTCAAGTAGAATCTGATCGCTCCAAATATCAGCACACAAGCAGCCCTTTAGGTCGCCGGGACGCATTCAAGCATCCCGAAGCAAACCCGTCACTCTCAACAGCCACAATCAGCCCTCAGTCCATTCCCCTTGTCAGGGCTTCACTCCAAAATCCACGCGGCACGCCGGGTACCGTGTTTCCGGCCACCCCGCTGTCAAGAAGAAGAAAAACCGACGACAGCCTCTCAAAAAAGGAAATCGTTAAGTAGCGTTTAGCACATAACGCACAAAATCAAAACAAGATTATTAATTTCAAATAACCATTTCAAGAATAATAATTCTTGAAGAATTCACATGGAACAACTACTATTTTATGGGATACACCAGCCTGGGTCCCAATCCCCTCCAATAAAGTGTCCACAGCTAAAATTTATAATTAAATTCCATAAAAAAACATTATCAACAATGACATCACCAACGGAGAAACGAAACGCACACTCCAGCATTCCACCGATTCCACCTCACATGTGTTGCCATCTCTAGCAAACGTCAGATGTCAAAAGTCAAAACAAAACAACCAGACGTAAATTTAGAGGTTAAATATTATGTGGAGTTTTTGGCGGGATTTTTTCGGATCAACTTCAGCGGCTGTTAATATTATTTGCAGATTGATTCCTAGTGGTTATTGTGATTTAAAATTGGTGTAGTTCTGTGTCTCAACTGTCTACGCAAATGGACAATATGTGGAATCATTGACAGAAGTGATCTCGGGATAGCGGAGCGCAGAATTTTATTGTAGTATTGACTACTTCCGCAAAGCTTACTGGGAAGGCTGCCTCGATATAATTTGCTGCCATATACTCCAAATAACATTAGAATCAGATACATCCGCATTCTAATGCATATTATAGAATTCAAGAAAAACTCTAACACTAGCATATATTTTAATCCTCAAAGGATCACCACAAAAAGCTCAAGATATTAATTAAAAATAATTTGCAAACTCAATAATACCCTCCCCCCATGAGTCTTCACTACACGACATTAGCAGGCATTGTCATCGGCAAATTGCCAAAAAAATATGTGATTTCAAGTTATTTTAGTTAAATGAATGGATCCCAGGTCGGATAAAAAAAAGATGTTACACTACCTACATAGCTACCTACAATTTGTTTTTCTACTTCTTCAAATGCACAACGCCATCTATCGAATATGCAGTTTAACTGTCCGAGTATCTGAATTGTGTGTGTTGTGATATTTTACTTCTTGAACATTTTGAATTCATATAACTCTTGATACTTCTTATATATCTTCTTTTATGTCCAGCAGTGGACATTTTTCGGCTGAAATGATGATGATCTTTTGATTGAGTGAACCGATTGCGATAAAACAAAAAGCTAAGTAATTCATCAAGTTACGAAATGTTTTGATGTATAAAACTAATCTACATTCGTTTCATACACTTTACGTGATGCGTGCACAACTAAACAGACAAACAGACAAAAATGCGTAAATATAATGATAACTAGTACCTAAATCGCTGCAAGCTTATTGTTTTAATTCATTATCAAAAAACATCATAACCTGTCAACCGCTAATTAGCAGACACAATAGAAATTACCATTTGTCGTTGATAGTCCAATTCCGCGTAACTAACATTGATAAATACTGCGCATGTACAAAAAATAACAAAAATGAGATTTCGCGATTGTGATTGGCGTCGACCCGTATGACAATTTTTTGAATCGACCCATAGGAAGACGACTAGGTATATCAAAAATAACAATACCGCGGATCTTTCGACGAACAAGTTACGACACGAAAGCCGCGTATTAGCGCCAATTTGTATTAGTGTGTGCAGTGTTGTGTCGCTCCGGGCAAAAATTGTTTTTAAATGTAATTACTGGATTATTTTTAATGTAAGTATGACACACGTATTCTACACTATATTGTAAATAATATTGTGATGTTTTTTATTCTGAAATTGTGTGATTTCATGTATAGTACATTAGATTAAGAAGAACGAAACGGTCCTATGCTCAAGTTCGTTCAAAGTCCCGCCGATTAGTTCATTAGAAAAAAAAAGTTTTTTGGTCCTCCTGTAAAATCAGCGAGAGTGTACATACGCTGTATTTAACAATGTTAGTTACGCGGAATTGGACTATCAACGACGCATTGTCTTTCGCCGCTACGGTGTCTTTGATGGACGCGGGGGGATAAATAAAATAATAATATTATGTCAACTAAACACTATGTAAAACTTTATAACTGACCAAGAGATAAGTTTTCGTAATTTTCAAATACGAGTAGCTTCTCAGAATGTTTTAATTGAAAATAATAGTTAAAAAAAAAACTTTTTACAAAAAAATACTACCGACTTCCAAATAAGAAAACCACAAAGTGAAAAATAACGGTGTCTTTGGTAGTTACCAATTTTTTGCGTTATAGACACCGACTTCCAAAAATAGGTTATTATGCACTTTGTAGTTTTCTTATTTGGAAGTAGGTAGTATATTTTGTAAAAAAGTTTTTCTTTATTTTTTCTTTTTAGTTGTACCTACCTATTAGGCAAGTATTTTAGTTAGGTCCATATAATGCCAGAATAGATTACCCAAATATCATGAAACTGAACATAACCGGTGAAATGAGAGTGTACCAAGGTCAACTGTACACATCTAGAGCGTACCACTTTAGAGCGTACTGGTGTAATCTTATGTTATGAAATGGTATAAACAATAAACATACATGCGATTGCAGCAATCCCGAGAGATTTACCGTTATTTATTGAAGATTTTGGTTGTATATCTTCGAAGTTCTTCATCAAATCTTCACCGAATTAAAATGAGACCAATTTAAAAAAATACTCTTTCAAACAAAAAAAAATATTGCCAAAATCGGTCCACAATTGACGGAGATATCGGTGGAAAAAAAAAAAAACAATCATGAAGTTAAAAATAGAACCACCTTTAATAGAAACACCTTTTTGGTAATTCGGCAAAAAAACCTAAAAGACGCTAAATATAAATTAAGAATAGTGAGATTAATAACAAAAAAAAGCGTGGGATACTTCTAACGATATTTTCAAAATGACCCTACTTTTATCAATATCTATCTGTCAATAAAATATTATGACAGTTGACATCAAGCACCTTAAGCTTTTTTACAATAAAATATTTTTTGTTTTTATTTATTGCGTTGTCATCGGTCCTTGATAAATGTACAAAGTTTCAAAATAAAGCCAACTTTTTAAATGGGGTAAAATCACGTTCAAAGATTACGTTACAAAGATTCATAGATACATACATACCAAGCTAATAAAAGCGTGTTAAAAAAAAGAAATCAATGAATACAAAATATCCTATGCGATGCTTAATACAAGGTTGTGATAACAACTCGTCACACTAGCTATCTCGTCGCTATCTCTAATAGGTATCTTTCACTAATACGTCACTTTGTACATGTAGTCAGTTTCCCAACTCATTTAAAGCCTTATTTTGACTCTTGCCCAACTCGTCCGACGCATATGTTCAATGTACAGTAACGTACAAAATTATAAAGTAAATGGGTCCCCGATGCTATACGAGGTCAGATCAACTGGATATTAATGCTGGGGTCCTTCTTCTCTTAGCAATTACGTCATAACTCTAAAATAACAAAACAGTTTCTGTTGTCGCCTATAAGTACTCCATACCTAGGTATAATCTGCCACGTGGCTACGCGATTCGTGATAGCAGTATTAAAGTGTTACTAGCAGAAAGAGAAGATTCTATTCATTCTCTGGACATTCCCTAATAATTGATTGTTGTTATGACTCATAAATTGATAGCCATTTACAGCTCATATGACATTTTAACGATTTGAGTCCGATATTCAAGAACTGAGGGGGAAAGCGACAAAATGATAATTGTGAAAATTCTTCCTTTATAAATCGAAGAAGGCTTCAAAATTTAATATAGTCAACCGCATATCAGCGGTAACACCTACGCTCCTAAAATTAGGTTAAAGGTAAGAGGATAACAATATTACGCCATATAAACACTGTCAATATCAAAAAGTTCTGCACAAAACTGTTCTAAACGAATCATTCAACGCAAAACTTTTAAACGCCAAGTCTGTAAAACTATCAATGAACAAGAACAATGCGCCTACCAAACCACCCCATATTACTATCTTTAACCCCAACATTCAACCCTTCACACAAATCAGCGCTCAATTTTCCTTCTGAACCGCAACTTAAAAAATCGTGCGACCCGAATTGAAACACATACGAGTATCAACGGTGGTTACACGCGGGATACGGAACTCCGAGCCTACTTTCAGTAATGTTGGAAGGCTGTTTCCTTCCCATCCAATATCCTAACATATACGTCTATAGTTTCTTGGAAATAGCGTTCGACTTCAGCGCTGCCGTCTTAAAGCTAGAGTGTGGCTATCTGATAAAATCATACTTTAAGTTATAGACGCAAAAAAAAAAATGCGAATAATAAAAATCGATGCTGTTTATCCACTATTAATCATTTGCGAGAGTTTTTGCTGTCAAAAATAAATCTATAAGCGCAATTTCGATCATTGACATTGCTAGTTTACATCAATTACTTAGTCTTATCAAAAATATGTCTGTAAACATAGTAATTTGGGACGTTTTAATTTTGTATACGGAATTATGGACTGTAGAAAAATATTGCTTAGATAGATCTACTTTTTTTGCTGATTACGGAGGTAACTTAAAATCGGCCAAATGTCATATAGCGCCAATCTAGGTGTAGGACGGCAGAGCGAATATTTGCAAGGTATGATATTAAATTATGATTGTGTATCTACATATGAATTGAATTTTGGAACTCTTGTTTGTTCGGCGTTTCTTGAGGAAAACGAAGGTTCTAAGAAGAAGGAAATGGGAACGATTATTTGTTGGGATGGTGTAATAATCTGTCAATATTCGCATGTTTATGAGCATGTCAGATTTTATTGGGAGATTGGGTGGCTATGTATGAATGCAATATCGGGGGGCTGATATTATTCGAAGCTTGCACAAACAACTGTCCTCTACAAATAAAATTTCTTCCAAAAAAGCTACTTCCAAAAGCGAGACTTGCCTAAAACAGCGCTAACTTTGACTCTCAAATTCTACGTTCCACGTTTAAAATATTTTCCCATTCGTTTCGAACTTTAAAATACTTTCTGTAGGTAGGTAACTTAATAAACTTATGTCTATATTGTCTTCACCTACCCCCGCTGGCATCCCGCAGGGGTATCCCGACAAAAATGTGCTAACGTACGTCCGAAATATACCGACAGTACCTATTTTGCAAAACCCGGGTTTCAGCTGAGAATTGTCGGGCCGAAAAGTTCAATTTTGTTTCTTTTTATCCGATACTAAAAATATTAGAATTTCACGCGAAATTGGGAAGGAAAATGTTTAATGAAACGCTGGCTTAGAATGTCATAAGATGCCAACCAGCGACGGCATGTGTCCGCCCATCGGGGCAGAATTATGACTGGCGCATTATGCCGAAGTTGCATGAGACAGTCGCCCGCACTTTAGTATGTATTTCTTCTCGATTATTCTCATCTTCGTAGTCGGTAGGTAAAATGTTGACAGAGCGGTATTGGTTGTTATGAAATAATTATCTCGACGTGTGATTTACTTTTAGTTATAAAGTAATAAGGCATTCTTCTGATTACCGTGTGCAATATAGTGTATGGGATTGTTATTCTTCATAATACAAAATGAAGTATTCCCGTTTGAGCACTCTTTTTTTAGAGCACCTATGCTTAGAGCACCAAAGGTATTTCCATTTGAGCACCAATCAATATTATAGCTTGGTGCGCAAAGGCGACCAATAAATATTAGTTGACTTTATTCCCCATTGAGCACCTACGGTGCGGTAGCTTCTAGTGATGGGTAGCTTCCAGCGTATAATACCTATATTATATAGATAAAATTAGCAGTTTTATTGCAGAATTTTATCATTTGTTAAATACCTACATAATTATCATCATAACCATAAAAGTTTACTTAATAATTTACTGTTAACTAGCTTTTGCCAGCGGCTTCGTCCAAGTGGGTGTCGGGAAGACACAAAATCTTAACAAATTATACACCTAAACCTTCCCCATGAATCACAATGTCTTTTGATGAAAACCGAATGAATATCCGTTCATTAGTTTTTGAGTTTATCGCGTACAGATGCGGCGAGGGACTTATAATATGTAGTGATATCACAATAAGTTTTCTTAACTTTAATTTTATCTATCCCCGAACCAATTGTAGACTGGATGAAACACTAACAATAGAAATCGGTATTTTCATATTATTATGAAGAGTAATTCATTTGAGAGGGCCGTACATAGGCGGTGCGCGCGCCACCTTTACCGTTCATCGGAATATCTCGAATAGTCCGAAATATGACGAATGAAACCGAACTATTCCGGCACTTTTTGCGTCTCTCGTATTCTTTGCAAATATATATATATATATATATATAATAAAACCGTAGAGACGTCAAAAAAGTAACAATAATTTAAAATTAAAATAAAAGCAGAGTAAGATATAACATGATATAACATATATATACGGGGGGTATATGAAGGTCACTCAACCAATTTTTTTTTGTATGTTTATCTGTTTGTCTGCTGCATTCAATTGGTGCCAAAACTACTGGACAGATCCTGTTAAAATTTTACATAAATAATCCTAAGAGGTATAACAATTTATTTGCACCACTCAAGAAATATCGTTCCATGAAATTAATATCGCTGCTAGATGAGAATAATTAATTGCCTTTTGTACACAAATTAAGTTATATTAATCTTGGCTATTTGATGACGACTGCTAATTGCTTAAGACAATTGATATCAATAGCGAAAAGTCAGATTGTGTTAAAATTTATTGATGGCTCTCTAGTGGTCATTTGACTTGTGATTAATATTCTTAATAAATTGGGGACTATTTTTTGTAATGTAAGTAATCGCTAAAATATTTTATGATATTGAACTCTTATTACTTTGTTAATTTTATCTTAATGTTTTAGGTAGTTAATAAAGATTTTCGACGAATAATGGAACTCAAATGTCAGGACTCTTAGCAAAGTGCTGATCGTGATTATAGTTAGAGGCGAAGACCGAATGGCGTCTAAGGACTGGAAGAAGCAGTGTAGATCGTTCGGTGGCGAGATGAACAGGAAAAGAGTAATCATTTAAGTACGAAGTGAGATGTGCAGACGACATTGTTGCCATCACGGGCAGAACCTTGATTAGGTTGACGGTTGGGGATTGGTACAAGGACAAAATTAACTAACAACTATAGAAAAACACTAATAACCTCCTTTTTTGAAGTGGGTATAAAGAGCAACCGATGATGCGCGACAACCGTGGGAAATGGAGCAAGGCATTGACAGACTGGTACCCAAGAGATGGGAAAAGTAGCCGTGGAAGACAGTGTCTCAGATGGCAAGAAGAATTTAAAAGACCGCTGGTCCAAGGTGGAGACAGACCCCAGTGGAAACTGTTAGAGGAGGCCTATGCCAAGAGGCACACTGAAATCAGATACATTTTTTAAACGAAGTTTTTGCTGCTTTTTTAACTGTATTTATCTGGTTATTGAATAAAAGGCTTTTATTATTATAAAGAGCAAAAATAACTTTCGTTTCGGAAGTCTGTGCTTTTGATACCTCTTATTTTTTGTCATTTTGTGACACCGACTTCCGAAATGAAAGTTGTTTTTGCTCTGTTTAGTGTTTTGCTATGGAAGTCGGTTCATTTTTTGTAATATTTTTTTATTTTACTCTTTTTATTTTTGTTACACTATCAATAAAAGTGAGCAAGTTCTATAGTAATGTATCAAAAGGATTGACAAACAAAATACCCAAAATAGCTCAATTTACACATTCTTGCTGTTAGTCTTTAAGGAGTTGGGTTTTATGTTTCATATCTAGACAACTGCTTAAGCGATTTTGATGGATCTTGTACTTTTCCGTAAGTTGAGAGATGCCTAATCCAAAAAAAGAACGATCACTATCCAATCACTAGTTTCGGAGAAATACGTGGACAAACATACATACATACACTTATGAAATTAGGCACACATGTTTAGAAGCCTACATAGAGTAACATTATGTGAATATTGTGCAATTCCAACAACATTATGTACATACGTGTCGAATTGATAACCTCCTTTTTTTAAAAGTCTGAAAACACTTATGTTCAGCAGTGAGTGAAGTCAACCTGTGGATGATGATCAACTATTAAATTAATACTGTCGCCACAAGTCTAAGTTTAAATATCTATTCCATGTTCATTAATGAAGATATTTCATGTTTTTTATTGCCAAGTTTTATGTAACTTATCTACCAATTTAACTTCTCTAGTTTTATTGGTAATTTCCTTCGTTGTTAATACGATTGACCCAACCGAAGCGTTGCTGTTTTCATGTGCCTCCCTTGGTTCTATAATTAAATAGTCAATACCCTAGAAAGCGATTTTGGTTGCAACTAGAATAACGTCATATTATCTTTAGGTTTTTAGCTGCAGTGTTGTTATTATTTTTTGAAGAAGTGAAGCTATTATTATTTATATATCGTTAAAAAGATTTTTGATTGATATCAGAAGTGCAATTCATGTATTCTAAAGAGCTTTTCCATTCGCATCCCAGACGATTCATTCATTAGCGAAGATAAAATTGCAAATTGAATTTTAACGTTTATTAAGCACGTGAATTAGCCTTCTGGACTTCTTACTTTAACTCGAACAGAGTGACCAATCCAATATCAGAAATTAACGCTTTTGCAGGTTATTCATTAAATTTTACTGAATAGATTCTTCCTGATCAGAATATATTAAACACCAGCACATAAGCGATGTTCTCTGAACAACTTGTTCTCGCCAAGACTAAGTCACCGAGTCACGCAATCTGGCGGCTGGCCAATACACTTGGCATAGGTTATAGTGTTGGGCCAAACTTGTCGATAAGTGATCACAATATAATGTAATGAGGCTTTGTGGTGTATCTTGTACGGTATAAACGTTATTGTAGTTAAGATACAAAACAATGAAACACACACTCTACTTGTTAACATCTCTAAGAAACATCGTCAAATGACAAATAAGGAAATGACAGACGACACATAAGAACAGACGGTGTTGAATGAAAATACCCATACGTCATTGGTAACATTTTGACTTTGGGCTGGCCCAGCGCTCTACAGAGTAACAGTATCAAGCTTGTACTAGTTTTTACAACCAACATGCGGCCTACCGTACGTATTTTGTATTAATCAGTCCTAAAAGAAAGAGGTGAGCAGGTTATCCTCTAGAATACGGCCTTAAACTACGCCACAGAAAAAGCTTTTAAAGGATTAAAACCTGTTTTCAGCAGCTTTGAAATCTTGCACCGTCTGCATAAAACATAATCCTTATTGTTTTTACTGAAGTTCAAAGCAATAAAAAGAATCAATGGACGGCTATGTTCTAAAATGTTCCTTTCAGTTTTTAAGGATCACCATAAGTATCCCCTTCATGTTTTAAAAAAAAAAAACGTCTTGTGAGCAGATGCACTTTATAAAAAATTCTACGAGTTTGTCGTCTCATGATGCAAAGATATTTTCAGAAGGTCAATTTTTAATCGTTTTATATAAAATATGTTGGACACTTTAGCTTCAAAATAGAAGTTTAAGCCTGTGTCGAAGCATAAGTGCGCAACGTTTATTATTTTTAATCTCAATATTCTTGGATTTAGATATATGAAATGCAATTATCATTGCGCATCAATTCTTTCTAAAATGAGAAGCGTTACTATCAGTACTGGGTTGAAAATTATAGTATAAGGCTTTGCTGATTTTGTAATTAACCTTTACTGCCTTGCACAAAACTAATTCTTCAATTTCAAACCTAATCTAAATTCTCTTGAGTGTACGAATCCAGTTGGGACCATATCTGTCAGCCTAGATGATGTTAAGTACCCTACCCTCTGAAGGAAATTTGACCAGCACCTATACTGCAAGTCTGCGAAAACCGAGGAAAGTGGCAAAAACCGAATCTTGCCAAGAATTTGTTGACTTCAAATCTATCCGTAAGGTACAATACGAGAAGGTCTGAGTACTGGTTATTTTTTAAACCTACTGTACCATATCTTTCCATTGCGGATCATGTTGACCGGCTGCCATCTGATGCAGCCACTAATGTTTTGTTTTGCTCGCTTTCCATTTTTGACTAGTGACGTCATAATCTTGTCCTGTGTTTGTTTCAGACGTTCTCACAAACCCCCACTATCTGAGGACTTTAAAGTTTTAACAGTATTCTGGGAAGCTATTGTAGACGCATTTTTGCGTCTCTCTGCGATGTAATTAATAACAGGAGAATTCGAGTGTTCTCGTGGAGTGGCAGAGCTTTGTTAATATCATATTACAATGTTTCTATTACCAGTTTATCACACATCTAATAAGTTTACCGATACACAAATCAAATAATTCATTTGCATAATAGAGTTGTATAAGATGTTACAGAATAATACGAGATACAATGTTTGATGTGTGCAATTGCATAGAATCAAAACACACCAGCATACTTGACCGATTTTTATTTCAGGTAAAATTAGATCTGAACCACTTGGTATACTCAAGTGTCTGTCATTCATCCTCGATAAAAATGACGTAAGAATTAGAGTTGAATCAAGGTAGTTTTTTTTTCACAGCTCAGTATTTAGTTACAGGCAATAAGTTTCTTCCTAACTACGCACGAAGAGGTCATTTACGTAGAACTGTATACGGCTACTAAACCACAGATCAATGTGAAATCTTTCGCACCATTAACGTCCAATACAGTTCGGTAACTGATTGCCTTCATGCGGGCCTACGAGATTGGAAACTATGCCTGTTAGATTTGTTGACCTGTTGTCTACCATAAACCAGGGAAAAGAATTTTAAGACTTATCTATGAGATACAGAACAACGTTGATATGTTTTATTAAGAAATCATCGGAACGTAGTGACTACAATACAAAGACGCCAAGGGAATATTGGCCAAAACTAGCAGCGGTTTTCTTTTTAACATTTACGCATTTTGTAATAAATAACCAATGTAGAAATATGAAAGGTCTCAATTTCATATTTTTACATTCGTTTATTATTTCGGTAAATAAGCAGGCGTGTAGTGATTACATGTTTCACTATAGTTATGAAGTGAGGACCAAAGAGAAATGGATAATAAATAAGAAAGTGAAAATTAAATTATTACCACCTTGACTAAAATTATTACTGTTTAGACTATTTTGAAACCATGTAGATACCAAACAAATATAAATAGGGACCTATCGGGAGACACCTCGTCCATAGAATAAAAAACAAGCAATTATATCAGAATTTTTAATATAAAACGTATGACTACTTATTGGATGCAACACTAAAATTACTTCGCAGTTAAGCTCAGCCCGGGCATTTTAAACTGCTTTTCGTTTGAGAATCAGCATTACAAGTGCGACTTGCATAAATACCTGTAGCTTTAGTACTTACTGAAAAACAGTCTTATAGAATGGAAAAAAAAGACAGACAGTTGTACAAGACAATAGAAACAATTTTTCTTACACCTTTTTATGAATTGGAGCAGCAAACACAGCGATAAAAAGTTTTTAGATCTGTTTCTTTAGAAGATATTTTTGTCACTGAGACTTTCGTGTTTGTTGGAATTGATTGACGTAAAAGATTGTTGTCTTGTTACCACCGTGTTTCTCTTATCTTTGATCAAGTACTATTTTTGGAATTGTAATTAAGGTTCTAAGAAATTCTTCGTGTTCTTTACGCGTGTAGTTAGCGGCTTCGAGGTTCTATACAAAGATCACGAAGTGGCTCTTTGTAGAAAATTTTATATTTTATAAAAAGATTTTCAGTGCCGCTGTTTAGTCCTTTACTCTAATGATTTGGTTCGTTGTAGGTTATTAGTAAGCACCTATCCATCTTCAATTACATTGTAAATCTCTCTCTCTTAGTCGGTCCGGAGGATTGTGGTCAGCATTAGGGTAACATTGGATATTAAAAACGTGAAAAGTGTTTTTGAGTGATAATCTTATCCCGTATCGTGATAAAAAATGGTCTGTGTCAAGGACAAGGAATACCAAGTTTTATCTAAAGCAGTTATGTTGTTGAGGCGTGATTGATGAACAAAATCCAAACATACAGATTTCTAAAATTAGCAGAAAGTAAGATAGTATAGGATTGCTCATCTGAAATGAACAATTACAGCTAGAATTCAACAGAACACAAAATAATAAAACTAACATACGAGTAAAACCTCAAACGAAACATCCTTCAAAATTTTAATACAATGCTACATATTTCATCACAAAACGGCCGAGCATTCAAAACAATATAGCAGAAAACATTCAAGTTTGCATCTTTCCTATGGCAAAATGTTTATTTTCTCTCCACAGAAGAATTTATTCAGGGTTCAGTTAGCACGACACAGGGGCCCGTATACACTATTGTTTATGCGGTTCTCTCCCCAAACCGCGCAGTAATGCGTGTCAAGTGCTTGCGACAGCCTCGCGCTTTAAAATCTAATTTGTACGACAAGAATGCCTTTACACAGTTTTGAACTTCGAAGGAAGAATATTACCTTTGAGCTCGCGGACTATAATGGATACCGTATATTTCAGAGGGTACACTTAGAAGCCGACTACATAGAATTTCCATTTTCTTTTTGATCCCACATTCGTATAAAATCAATGTGTTATTGCTTTTCTTTGCTCACTGTTTTATAAAACACGAACTGAAGAAAAAGTGAAAAAGTTTTTGGAACAATGTTTTTGAGCCCCAGTTTTTCGGGGTTCTGGGAAGCTTATTTTAATTACCTGGTTGGGATTTCTACAGATGGAAATTAATTACAGCATAGTTCTCAAGCTTATTTAATTTTCATGAAAAACACGACTTACTAAATGAACACACCAGTTACTTGCAACAGCAAATGCTAACTACACCCTCATCCAATGTAAACAGAACCTAACACGATTGTTTACGCATGCAGTACACCGTAACCGACGCCTAATGAGTGTCAAGTGACGTCACGAGCGCCACCATGCTACCATTAGCGTTAAAGATAACACACACCCACTTGTTTTGACTAACGAAAAATAAAACCTCCGTGCTGAATGAAAATTTATTTTTAAGAATGAAAAAGTATTTTTGAATGAAAATATACGAGTTTTGTTAGAGTGTGTGAGTTAGGAGTGTATGCCATGGTGTCATGGTATTCTCGGTAAACAAAAGGGAAAAAATGGGTCATGAATTTCACTGGAAATGTTTATTTATTTATTTATTTATTCAGGACCTCCAACGAAAGATGTACACAAAAAATACAAAAAATCATCAATATGAAGTAATGACAAGTGCACTCCCTCAATTATAGGAGGCCACAACATGCATTTTTGATTATCGACTAAATATAAACTAAAATATAAACTCTTATTGTAAATTTTAAAACATATAAAAAGAAAAAACAAATCAAAACGTGACATACTTATGAAAATAAAAAAGCTCTCCTTATATATAATGAACCTGGGCTTTACCAACATTATGGCAAACCAGACGTCAAAAAATCTTCAAAAATAGCAAAATTTATATATACTTTTTACAAACACTTTATAGGGTAAACTATATTAAAATAAAAACATAATGACATAATGGTAAACTGAACTGAAGAAAATTTAGTTACAGAGGGCAAAGCACTTTTTAAATAAACTATAAAATTAAATTTTAATCTGAAACATAAAACTATAGAATAACTTAAAAATAAAAACTCAGAGAACCTCAACTAATGACTTTTTAAATTTAGGCAATGGCTCACAAATGTCAATGTCACAAGTTTTCGACAAAGTATTATAATACCTACAGAGTCTGTTTACAGCGGCATAGTGACCGAGATTGGTTTTTGAGTAAGGTATTTCCAAATAAACTTTTTTCTTGGGATACGGTTGGGTATGTTTATATTTATGGAGTTCAGTAGTTCGATACAATCAATGGACCCGTTAATAATTTTGTGTAAAATATTAAATCTATTAATTCTCTTCGTCTAGACAATGTTTTAGTCTGGTAATGTTTCATCCTTTCTTTGTAACTCGTTATCTGCTTTGCTAAATGATCACCATAATTGAGATTGTTGATGTTTTACATGATTATCTTTCTGTGAAATCTATGATTTGCCTGTATTCCTCTACTTTCTGTGCTTCTGTAGGTTATAGGGAAATTATTTCGAAAAAACATTGAAATAAGAAGATGCAAAATAATGCCTCACACAGGCTGACCACAATTTTCTTGAATTATTTCGTTGCGGAATTCGAGACACTTAAATCGTTTCTCTCCTACTCGTCGACCTTGATTGAATCTGCGCTTTTCTGGTGATCGCCACTGTTGAATCTGACTTTTAGGAGTTGCAATGATTAAGAATAGAGAGGCAAGATGGTCCCAAAAAAAGAAAGACTGGCCACTAAATTTGAAAATAGAACTATTCTTCGTCCCTTTGCAGACGCTCCGGTTTCCGGGTAGCCGGTGCTGGGCGGCGTAGTGTATAGCCATGTAAAGCGAACGTACACTATACACTTCAACACCGGTTACTCGGTAGCAGCTAATCGGAAACCAGGGCGGATGAAAAGGCACTTAAATGGTAATTTTATGTCTAAACAATTGCAATGCAAATGCTGTCAACGTAGAAAGCAAATGAAACGAGAAAAGAATGAATGAATCATGAAATAACTTGGCAAATAGTTGTTCCTTTAAGACCATTTTCTCCAAACTCACATTAGCTGGTACTGTCAGTTGCATTTCGTTGATCATTTATATTCTTAATCCATCTTTCTTAATATGTTGTGTCTTGAAACTGTTAGATCGTTGAAGAGTGAAACTCATTGAATTACAAAAGTTTTGATGGAACTTTATAAATAATCAATTTGTCAACTCTAACGAAAATGAAGTTAACTTAGTCTTAAGAAAAAGTTTAGCAGAACTTAAATAGAAATTTCGTGACAATTATGTGTTATATTTATTTAGTTATTTTTAAGCTTTTTCTAAGCTAAAACGAAATCCCATCGCTAAAACCAGCAGTTTTGGTTACAAAACTTAATTTTCATGAATCATACTTGATATTAGTATCGAGTAACATTCATGAAAATTAAGTTTTTAAGAACTCAGCAACCCTGCGGCAAACTTTTCTACTATCAAGTATTATCAATGAAAATGCGGACTAACTTTAATTTATTGTAATAAATATAATAATATAATTATTCCATATTCAAAAAAAGCTAATATATATATACAAAGGGGAGAGGGAAAGGGCTCATTGTGCATCAAAACATTTGTCCACATCGATGTCAACGAGAAACATGCCCAGAGCGCTGGAAGCATTGCCACTTTGGATGGCAATTCTGATTCTCTGACCGAAGAAAATGCCAGCCCTCTGGTCGCGAAGATTCAAAAAACGAGAAACGACTGAAACGTATAACTTGCATTAAGGTTGTTATGTTTGCGCCGTTTGAGGTTTTCTGCACCAGCAGCAGCCGCCCCAACACAGCCCGCCGTGTTAAGAAGATGGGATGGCACAAGGGCGTCGACACATGTTGCATCCCACACAAAAGGCCTACCCACTTTCAAAGGGTTCTAAAACAGCTGGAACACTGGCGGCGACAAGAACCCATCATTCGGTCGGTCGTCATTGCCATTGTGATCGAGGCGGTCGACTGCTTCACCACATTGACAATACTTGATATACACACATTGAGTTTCTTGACACACAAGACAAACCAAACACAGACATGTAGCGATACGGAAGGTGTTGTCACTCAACATAGTAACTATGTTGGGTGACGTTAGTGCCTATAGCCAGAGGCCAGCCAGCCAGCTGATGGGCAAGCTCAGCAGTTGTCTCTGGGAAGATGGATTCTCGGGCAACGCCATATTCGGGTAAACTACTTTTCAGGCGCACACTGCGTCGGTCGAGCACGGCACTTCACAGTTTACCAGTGAAAGGGATAAAAAAGTAGTTAAAGTTTCAGTGTTGTGGACCGAAGACAGTTTCGCCGAAATTGGTGAACCTAGGAGGTGCAGTGAAGTTTTATCTAAACACAAAGAAAATTTCATATTCGGAGTGGTTGAGGTCTAGGCCGATGGATTTGGACTGCTCTTTCAGGAATTGGAAATCTGCTAAAATGGTGTCTACGTGACCTCCCAGTGTTCCATCATCCAAATACCATAAGTTAAATTTCGAATTTAGTTTTTGAATAATGGGATCAAAAGCCAGAATTAAAATTACTGGCCCAAGAGGGTCACCTTGTTGGCAACCAACTGAAGATGCCAAAACATTTTCATTGTAAAATAATTGTGGTATAAATTTTTGGAAGCTCTATTTTTGCTTCAGCCAACAAAAGTGTCCAGAAAATTTAGTTTTACAAAAATAAACCAGCAGATTTTGCGGTGGGATCTAAGACTAGTCACACTATTTCTGAGAACTGAGACTGACTTTATAAATCCAAAAAGTAGTCACAGAAGCGATCCGTAGACCCTTGGGACTAAAAAATCTAGAACACCGAACTTTACTTAAAATCTACATTACAAAAGCTAGCAAAAGAAATGATTTATTTTGGGAGCAACCTTAAATTTGTCGTGACCCGGATTTAGTAAGAAGTTTCTTTGAATTCTCATACGGAAACTGATAATCGTTTCCGATCCGTTTACGGTAAAGGTCGTCATTGGTGCACGTATTTTACCCGACTGCCGAAGGAGGGTAATGTGTTTATCAGTCTATGTATGTATGTAAGTATGTATGTATGTATGTTTGTATGTATGTTATGTCCTATGTGACGTTCCTATGTAGAGACCAAACGCGTTGGCCGATATTGATGATTCTTATGTCAATCGATTCGTCTTAACCCTGCGAGTGTCACTGCTTACATAAAAATTGGAATAGAAAAAACGGCGGATTTTGGGCGCCATTATGTGGGGGATTTTTTTTTTTCTTGCAAACCCATCGTGTGGGGTATCAAAGGTTTTAAAAGGTGATTTCTAAAATATATAACACTTATATGTTTAAATGTACCTATTTAAAAAAAATGACTAAAAAGATGTAAATAAAAAAGTTAGTTAAAAAACACAAAAAAACCGACTGCTTACAAAGCGAACTAAAAAGACGTAAACAAGAAAAAAATCATGCTGTGCAGTACATCACATCTGGTTTTGGTCAGCCAGCTCGCGAATATGTATCCTCCGACTGCACAGCATGATTTTCTTCTCGTTTACGTCTTTTTAATTCGCTTTGTATGCAGTCGGGTTTTTGTGTTTTTTAATTAAAAAAAATTGTGTATTGGAGACTACGTTTTTAATTATTTTAGCGGATAAAATAAATGAATATGCATCGAAACTTGCATATTTACAAGCAATTGCTAAAAATATAAACCAAAAAAAAAATAAAAAAAAAAAAATGAAAAACACGCCCACCTTGTCAAATTGTCAGATGCGTGAGGGATCCCTTTCTTTCGCATAATCTTCACTTTCCTAATATACTTCAGCATAAATGTTTTGGCATAATTTGTTTTGCCAAAATAATTCTTTGCCATATTTTTTTTTGCCATACAGTTTATGTTGGCATAATTGAAGGCTAATTTGCTATGGCATAATTTTAATTCGCATTATGTTACTAGCCCTAATGACTATTAGCATAATAGTATTATTTTTTATGCCTAAAAAATAATAGGAATAACGGAAACCAAATTTGAGTTTTTTTACGTACTTTATTTTGATTTTTTACGCAAATGATTTATTATATATAATATTATGTAACTGTCACGCATTACAAATTATTGCGCTCGTCGCGCTCACGCTCGCTACGCTCGCATTTTTAATTGTCTCTCGCTTTCTGTCAAAAATGTCGTTGCTCGCGCTTACTGCGTTCGCTCCTTTCTGTAAGCTAGGTTCTTGATACCCTGGGAGCCAGGTTTTTTTAGCAGATAAAATAAATGAATATGCATCGAAACTTGCATGTTTACAAGCAATTGCTAAAAATATAAACCTAAAATAAAAAAGTAAAAAAAATCAAAAACACGCCCACCTTTTCAAATTGTCAGATGCATGAGGGATCCCTTTTTTTCGCATATTGTTCTTTTTCCTAATATACTTTGGCATAACTGTTTTGGCATATTTTTTTTTGCTATAATAATTCTTTGCCATATTTTCTTTTTTTCGGCATACAGTTTATGTTGGCATAGGCGAGGGTCATGCGTTTCACAAACTCGTGCTTTGTATCCAGCAACATGCCTCGCTTCGTTCGTTCATTCGCTTGCTTGCTTGGTTTGGCTTTGTAGACGCAGGCCTACCTTGCCTTACTCCTTCTGAGGTGGCAAGGTGGCGTGGTCTTGAGGGAGAGCGCTACGGTCGTGTAGATCCTCAAGGCAAGTGTGGTGATGAACCTTCTCGTGGTTGCCGCCCCGTTATTGGTCTTCCATATGAAATAGACGCAACAGAAATCACCAGGCGACTTATCACAGGGGTGGCGAGGTCATGCCCCTGGGTGTCCACCATCGAACAAGATCAGATGATGGATAGCAATGACCTCCTGCGTGTTTTTGCCGTGCGCGGGGACCCGTACGGGGGGATGAAGGGATCCTGGTGTTTGAGTGGAGCAGGCTGCACACAACACACCACTTTGGCCTGGATTTCCTCTCAAACGGGAGGTCGTGGGGTAGCTACCCACGATCAATCGGCTGAGGCATCCCATAAGCGGGATGTCAAGCGAGGATCGGTTTAGTGGGGGGGGGCAGCCGGCGTGGCGTGTGGTTTCAGGATGAGTTGCGGCATAGTCTCGTGCCGTATACAGTCCCGTGATCTTCCGTCGCGTGCAGGTTCGTCTACTTTTCACTAAGCTGGTCCTATACCGAAGGAGTAGCTCAGGCGTCGCTTGTTGAACGAGCGGCGTCCCCGACTGAGGGCTCCGTGGCGGGTGGAGAGCTCCAACGGTGAAATATTTGATACCATACTCATGGATAAAGAGACCAAAATAATTAATAAAAAACAAAAAAACAAAGCTGCGTCCCGCTCGTCGGATGCGCTTACACAAAACACACCAAGGGCTGCGTCTTCAGATGCGCCTTTTACGACTAACCCAAGGGTTGCGTCTCGGGATGCGCCTAAGCAACAACCGCCTAAGACTGCGTCCTCAGATGCACCCAACACACATAAACGCTCGGCTGCGTCCAAGGATGCGATGAGGAAGGCAACCGCAAGGGATGCACCACAACAGGCTGCGTCCCAAACGATCTCAACCTCATCTGCGTCTATGGATGCGCCCCTTAACACTACCCTGACCGAAAAGCTCGGTAACCACTAACCTGTCCTTACAGTTCTCGCTCACGGCGACTCGAAGAGCACTGCAAAAGTAGATGCGCCCAAAACACGGGTTGCGTTAGCGGCTGCGGTCTCCGAGAGGGACCTGATGAAGCTGGCCGAAGGCCATATGGCAGGTTCATCTAACGCCAATAAATGGCAAACAGCAACAAACAAAAAGACGCCCCCCAAGGTGATGTCTGTTACGGCTGACACACCAACAGGCGAGGCTGCCACCGGCGCTAAGCGCAAACGCAGCACGAGGCCTAGAGGGCGTAAAAAACAGCAAAAAAACAACACCGAACCACCGGCTAGGGCGCAGAAGCGTTCGCGTCCCGAGGATTCCGTCACACCAACTGGGGTAAGCAAGAAGAGCAAACCCGCTCGCTCCCATATGGTTGATGGAACCCTGGTGAGCTACGCCGAAGCGGCCGCGTCGTTCAGGAACAACGAGCTGTGTGTCGCCGTCATGACCGAGCCCTTCTTGGACATGACGCAGGAGCAAGCGGAGGGGATCCGACAAACTATTGAGGACCAGCTCCGGGCTCTGCTGAAGGCAGTTCCTGAACCAGCCACCCCAACCCAAAATACCACGATCCACTTTAGAGGTCGGGCCCACTACGACGAAGGCGTCCTCAAAACATGGTGCGAGGACGACATCACACTGGCCTGGCTCAAGGGGGTCATAAATAACACACCGTCCCCGTTACCGGAGACCAGACTCACCGTTCGGCCCCAGGCCGACATACCCAAGAAGGCATTGTGCATGCTGTATGTCCCCGAGAACAGCGAGGACACTTCAGACCTTCTCGGGATGTTGGCGAGGCAGAACCCCAATTTAAAAATTAACACCTGGACTCTAACACACGCAAGGGTCAGTCAGGAGCCACCGTGCACCTGTCTCTACTTTCGTGTGCCGGAGTCCATGGTAAAAACCATTAAAGACCAGCAGAGGCGAGTATACTACCTTATGGGTAGTATATACATCCGGTTCCTGAAGGAAGGTGGAACCAAGGAGGATGCCGCTGCGCCTTCAACCTCAACGACCTCGACTGCGCCTGGAGTGGAGCTTGATCCGCCGCTGCCTGGGCGTTCCCCGTCGCCTCCCGCGACGGGGACCGCTGGGGAGGCGGTGGAGCTGGCGACTTCCATGGCAGCGCTTGAGGTCCATTCAACTGAGGGATCAACACAGGATCCACCCTCGCCCGGACTAACTTCGGACGAGGACTGCTTTCCGCCGGAGGGGAGAAGTAGGGACGAGGACAGCGATCCCTGCTCCTCTCCTTTGCGGGAGGACTAAGATCCTGCAGACCAACCTCCAGCACAGTCAAACTGCGTAAGCTACTTTACGCAGAATGCTGGAGAACCAACAAGAGAAGACCATCGCCCTCATCCAAGAGCCGTGGATTAGAAGTGGCAAAATATGCGGTCTTGCTAACATCGGAGGTAAATTGCTGCTAGATACCTCCGTAAGTAATCCGTACCTGCATATTGGTCCCAAATTATGTACCTAACCTTTTAATTAACGAATTCTGTTCAAGGGACCTGACAGCAACCAGGCTTTTCAGAACCGAACAAGAACGCCCAGACATTGTACTAGCCTCGGCATACCTGCCAGGCGACGCGGACGTGCCTCTACCAGAGCTCGCCTTGCTGGTGGAGTACTGTGAAAGGGAGAAACTAGAACTAATCATCGGCACAGATTCCAACGCGCATCACACGCTCTGGGGTAATGTCAAAACCAACAACCGAGGTGAGGAAATGCTTGACTTTATTCTTAGCAATAACCTTGTACTACTTAACAAGGGTTCCGAACCCACCTTCATAAACGCAAGATCGCAAACAATAATAGACTTAACTTTAGCAACTTTAGGTGTATCCAACTCCATTCAGGACTGGCATGTGTCCAATGAGATATCATGCTCAGACCATAGATGGATCCGTTTTACAATTAACTTCAACTTAACCACACCACAGCCAAGAAGAGTTCCTCGCAACACAGACCAATCGAAGTTCGTCAGACTTATAGGTACTGAACTGGGTAGGTTACCCTCTCTTCCGGCTGAAATAACGATAAACAATTTAGACGAACACGTAAACAAAATCACTTCCATCCTATTATCGAGCTATGAACAGTGGTGTCCCCTCACATTACCCAGGAGAGGAATCAGGAAGTCCTGGTGGAGTCCTGAACTGGAGAGACACCGACACAAACTGAGAAGGCTATTCAATAGAGCTAAGAACACACGGTCGCCAGTAGACTGGGACCGTTACATAACAAACCGCAAAACATATAAAAAACTAATTCACCTCCGAGGTAAAACAAGTTGGAGGCGTTTTTGTACTAACATTGAAAACAACAACCAGGCAAATAGGGTCAAAACTTGTCTTGCTCAAGAGGCAGACCTGTCTATAGGATGCCTGAGAAAACCAGATAACACTTACACAACAAACGACGCAGAAACTAGCGAACTTCTCCTAACTACCCACTTCCCGGGCTGCCAGATTGCCACCCAGCAAAGCTG
The DNA here is from genome assembly GCA_964057195.1 of Orthosia cruda. Taxonomy (NCBI): domain Eukaryota; kingdom Metazoa; phylum Arthropoda; class Insecta; order Lepidoptera; family Noctuidae; genus Orthosia; species Orthosia cruda. The sequence goes on along the minus strand of OZ059836.1, from coordinate 29,911,312 downwards.
GGAACCGTACAGGGAAAGGGCTACGAGCAGCTTAGACTGGGAGGTGGCGTTAGAAGTTATCGACAAAGATAAAATAACATGGGCAATCAACACCTTGCTGCCTTTCAAAGCAGCGGGGATGGACGGTATCTTTCCAGCTCTGCTCAGATGGAGCGGTGCTCTGCTAGTTGAGTACCTTGTTAAGGTCTTTCGGGCTTGTCTGGCTCACCGATATATCCCCTTGAAATGGCGCGAAGTAAAAATAATATTTATTCCGAAACCAGGTAGGGGCGACTACACCCAGCCCAAATCTTTTAGACCCATAAGCCTCTCCTCTTTCTTTCTAAAGACACTGGAGAGGCTGGGGGACAGGAAGATAAGAAACCAGATTTCGATTCAAAAACCTCTGCACCCGAACCAACATGCCTACTGTGCAGGCAAATCAACTGAATCAGCGCTCCACAGCGTAGTCTCACGCGTAGGCAATGCTCTCAAAAACAAAAATCCAACCCTAGGTGCCTTCATTGATATCGAAGGTGCATTCGACAAAACTAACTTCACCAGCATCGGTCAGGCACTCAACACGCACGGTGTTGCGCCGACGCTCGTAGAATGAATTAACAACATGCTAAAAAACCGTGCTATTTAATTTACTGTGAACACTACCACACGAGGAATCGTGAGCAGGGGCTGCCCACAAGGTGGGGTGCTGTCACCACTTCTGTGGAATTTAGTCGTAAATGAGCTCATTGCAGAGCTCAACGCCAGCAGTCTTTACTCGGTAGGATACGCAGATGACATAGCAATTCTAATCTCGGGGCAATTTGAGGGCATCTTATGTGATCTCATGAGAATGGCCTTCAAAATAATCGAGAGCTGGTGTACAAAACACGAACTGTCGGTTAACCCCATAAAGACGGAACTAATAATGTTCACTAACAAACGAAATCTTGGACCGCATAGGCTTCCAAAACTTTTCAACACAGAATTAGCACTTAAAGAGGAGGTCAAGTACTTGGGGGTAATTCTTGATAGCAAATTGCTCTGGAACAAGCATCTTGACTACAAACTCAACAAATGCACAATCGCACTCTATCAGTGTAAAAAAATGTTAGGAAAAACATGGGGGCTGTCTCCAAGGATTACTCTCTGGCTATACACAGCGGTAATCAGGCCAATGTTGGCTTATGGTGCTCTGGTTTGGTGGACTAGGACAGAACTCTCGACCACCATCACCCGACTCCAACGGTTCCAGCGACAGGCCTGCTCAGCTATCACCGGCTGCATGAGAACCACCCCAACAGCAGCCATGGAGATAGCCCTACATATAACTCCCCTGGACCTGTACATACAGCAAGAAGCGGCGCTAGCTGCTATCAGGCTAATGCATCTAGGCATATGGGGTAAAAACCACACAAGCCCACACGCTAAAATCCTGGACCGGGCGATTGAGTATCAACCTCTCATCGCCGCTCCGTGTGATAGAATACAAAAACAACCTATGTTCAACAAAAACTATAACATACAAACAATAGAGGAAGAAAGGGATCAGTCAGGAGCTAATGAAGTGCGAATCTACACAGATGGCTCAAAAACTAATAGCGGTTCAGGTGCTGGCGTACACTCCCTTGACCTCAACATTAATTTTCACATACCGTTAGGCTCACATAGTTCAATTTTCCAATGTGAATGTGTCGCCTTAACACAAGCCGCAAAAACCGTAAAGCGTTTAGGTATCCAGAACTACAAGCTAGCTTTGGAAAACAAACTAACCAACAACAAACTAATCTTTGAATTCCACCTCGCCCTGAAGAGTATATAAAAATCCAATCGAATCACCCTCCAGTGGATCAAGGGGCACAGTGGATCCCTAGGCAATGATGCCGCAGATGAACTTGCGAAAAGGGGCTCCGAGATGTTGGTGCTAGGCCCGTACCCACTTATCCCCTTGCCTTTCTCGCAATTTCGTGCGTGGATTCGTCAAAGATCAACAGAATTACACAATAACAGATGGTCACGGGCTACAGACTGTAGACAGTCAAAAATGGCTGTGCCGATAGTAAACCCGCGTCTCACCAAGAAACTCCTCAGCCTGAGTAGAAATAACCTCAAAATAATTATAGGGACATTAACGGGCCACACCCTTCTTAACAAACATTTATTCAACATAGGCGCCACGGACAGCCCACTTTGCAGGGGCTGTTTTAACGCCGAAGAATCAGCCGCCCACGTAATCCTGGAATGCGAGGCCGTGGCTCCTCAACGCGAAGAAACCCTCGGAACAGTGAGGTCGCTCCGTGAAGCCTGTGAAGCTCCCAGGAAGCTTCTGTGCTTTTGGGCGGAGTTGGGCTGGCTATGTTAGCCAGTACCCCCACGTACAACGGACCAAATGGGAGTCTAAGTGCGGCAAAGGGAGTCCCTACTACTACTACTACTACTACTACTTATGTTGGCATAATTATCTACCAGGCTAATTTGTTTTGGCGTAATTTTAATTCGCATAATGTTACTATTTATACGTATTTTTTTTATGTTTCATGTAAATGATTTATTAAATATAATATTATGTAACTGTCATGCATTACAAATAATTAATTAATAGTCATGTATCTGACAAAAATCACTTTTTGACAAGGTAGGCGTGTTTTTTTATATTATATTTACAGTGTATATTTTTAGCTATTGAGAAGAAGAAGTATATTATTTTTTTACCTGATATAAAAACCCTGGCTCCCAGGGTATCAAGAACCTAGCTGTCAGAAAGGAGCGAGCGCAGTATAGCGCGAGCGGCGACATTTTTGACAGAAAACGAGAGACAATTTAAAATGCGAGCGAAGCGAGCGCGAGCGCTACGAGCGCAGTGAGGAGCCAGAAAAAGAACATATAATCATAGAACGAGAATTATTTAATTTTATTGTATAAAAATGTGTATTAGTGTTTTAAATTTTAGGAATTATTTATTATGCCTATTTGTTATGCTTAAAAAAATATTGTTTTAATATCATTATGCGTTAACAAATTTATGCATTAGAATGTTATGCTTAAACAAATTTATTCATTAGAATGTTATGCTTAAACATTATTATGATGAGAGTAATAATGCTAAAAAAATATGCGTAAGCTGTTATGCGAAAAAAATGTTTTGCGTAAATATAATAAGGATAAACAAAAGTATGCCATGTTATATTATGTCTAAAGTTTTTATGCAAATGGATAGGGAACCTGATAGTGTATCTTTAGGGATATTTTTTTATCTCCGTAACCTCGGTGATATGTGTTAATACAAAAATGGTTTAACAAAGGAATAAAAAAATCATCCATTTCTTTTCAGCTTAATTAACAGACATAATACAAGATATTCGGTGTTACAATTTTAGTTGGAAGTAGAATTGGCATGTGTAGTTGAGTTAATACTATGTGTGGGGGCCTTCCACTTGCACGAAAAACTTAGCTCAGAATTAATTGCTAGCACGAGGTTAAATTGATAGTTTGTCACATAATATAGTCAATTTAACCTAGTTTTAGCAACTAAATCTGAGTTTAGCTTTTCGTGCAAGTGGATTTAGTCAATAATGATTATAATATCTACCTCATATGAATCTTATATTATGTGAACTAATACTAGGTACCTACCCATTTAATATAATTGAGTTTGTAGCTCCAGCCTACCTGTAACATGTATTCTGAGTAAACGTGAAATTAGATCCATTCCTGCTTTACTTAAACTTGAGAGCAAGTTGTAACGTACGTGGGACGACTTGCAACCTAAATTAAAATATTTGATTGCAAATATCATTATGGTTCAAAGTTTCTGAGTTTTCGTACCAAGAACAATTATGTTCTTGTTGAAAGAAAAACCAAACTGTTCTAAGACAGCACATCTATAATTTAAAATACAATATTAAAGCCTTTATCAATATATGTTTCGACGCGATCTCGGTAATGCGTTGTATGCGAGAAAATTGGACCAGATGGCGACGCTCCAGGGAGGCCTGTGTCCAGCAGTGGACGCCTTTTAGCCGAAATAAGGACTATGTTTTTTATTTGTGAAGAGATTAAAAAAATACGTTATCGGAAGGAAAAGAAAGACAGTGGCATACAAACAGAACTTAAAACATTAACTAAACAAAAAATCAAAAGCCAGACGTTCGTCGCAAGTTTTACTGGTAACAATTAAAAAGAAGTTTATTTATAACCGTTTCAAAATACATTTCTACTTCATAATTTAAATACGTAATACTTTCTGGTGCAAGTTTCATGAACTGAGCGACTTTGAGCTGTTTAACTAAAATGTTTTTAGGGTTGCGTTCTTCTTGAAACTCAAAAATCTTATGAACCAACTTTTGGTTTGAATAGTTGATATACTTTTGTGGTTAGCCTTCTTCTTCTTTAGGGTTACGATATACCTAGTTTGGGGTCCTAACTACTTACAGGGTGCCAACATTATAACTAATCATCATAATCATTTTGGACGAAAGATGTGTAGTGTGTGATGTATTTGTATTTAAGGTTTCCCTTTGTTTTTTTTTGTTTTTTACTGGACAAGTGGTATCAAGTAATATGAGTTATCAATGTGTAGGTGGGTACCAATGTGACTCAAACGTTATTATTATAATAAAACACATTATACCAAAGTAGGCGTCCCAAACCGCCAAGACGCGCACAACCACGAAAACGCCAAGCGAACATCCCTACTAGAAGCAAGGTCTAAACGGCATGCTAATACAAGATTACAGTAGGAGTAACTTTAAATTGTTTTGTGTGACGTCATATTTCGCTTTCCGTTGTTAGACGAAAGCATATGTTGAAATATCGCACGGGAAGTTGGGAATTAAAACTGGTTCAATGTTTTGGATTTTTTTGTCGAATTCCAGGGTTGTGAAAATTGTGCTTATGGAAGCAACACCTTAATTTTATAACAGACTAGCTATTACCAGCGGCTTTGCCGGTGGCCTAGGAGGTGTTTTTTGCCCCAGGGGAACATACTACCGAGATAAAATTATTCTATTTCCTTATCAAGATCATGGTCCACCAGTGTGCCAGGATTTATATGAATCCGAACAAACAAACAAATAAACAGACAGACTGAGTTACATTTGCATCTTTAACATGAGTATGGATTTGTACTTTAATTTCGATAAATTAAGATGTTATTGTACTAGTTATGCCAATTTTATTAATTTAACCAATGGTGTATAGTCGACATAATCACAGGAATTATCATTAGTTAATGGATACATCTAGTGTTCAAAATTTTATTATATCAAAGCTCTGCTACAGTCACACCAAAAACACGTATGACCACAATTTAGTTATGTCAATCACAAAGCCACAGGCTTTTAAACACATGCACAATGAAATGGCTTTGAAAATTCCATAGCCATAGTAGTATAATTATCCTATTTGTTTTTTTATTTAGGCTTAATAGACTTAAATAAGTGTAGGTTCATTATTGTAATAGAAAATGTCAATTTTATCATCACCCTTTTTTCAGGCATTAGGAATCAAGCAGAGACACGTTATGACAAATGCAAATACCAACTCTTATTTAAAAGAAAAGAAAAAATACTTTTTTTACTTTTTTTTTCACTATTTAATTTTTGCTTAAATCGTGTATTTGATTGATGCCAAACAACTGGTAAAATGTGATGGATATATAGAAAACAGGCAGTATTTATATAAACATTAGAAGCAGAGGGAAGAAAATCGGTCTCTAAAATATACCATAGAACCGCTGGGTTCTTAGATAACGATAGACTGACAGGCTTATTTATGATAACTTTTGACCATATGATTAGTTCAACCCTTAACTGGCATCTTGGGGTAAATTTATATCCCAGCCGCAAAAAATATATAAATATTTGCCTTTCCAGCGAAGCTATCTATTCTTATTTTAAGTATTCTCAGTGTAGCGTGTGCGCTTAAGCCTCAAGAGGACATGGTTCGTAGAAATATTTAATTTGCGCTGTAAAGGTACATGGGGTAAGTTTATACCCCACGGTGTTAGTTAAGCATTTAATTGTTTTTGGACAACCTTACTAATTTGTGTTATTTTGGCGGCACTAAAGCAAAGTGAAAAAGAGAGTCAAAATAGATAAACGTGGTGTTTTTATGTTTTCAGTAATAAAAGTTTTATAATTATTACTTACGAAAATTTTGTTTCTTTTAATAGTAAATGTTACTAAAAATACCCTTTATAATACTTATCAAAATAAATTTTATAAATATAAACATTACATTTTTATAATTTTTTTCCATTTGGGGTACATATTTACCCCACTATATTAGTTATGTCACAAGCAATAATGATGTTAGTTAAGTTATGACTAACGGGCAAAAAGTAGGTGTACTATAGGTACATCACCCTTTGGGAAATTCAGGCGTGATGTTATGTTATAGTGTCTAAACACACTATGCCGAACATACGCGACCGAAGTTCGGCGGCTGATTTTACGTTCCAACGTATTCGGCTGATATGACACACCATAAGTGCCGAACTTACGCGGAACAGAAATCCAGTTGCGCAATTTTGTGTGTCTATTCAGTGTTTCGAGCGCTGTCGTGGCGTCGTGTCGTGTTATCTAAACAGCCGGACAGACAAATGCAAAATAAAGTGATCCTGTTAGGGTTCCGTTATTACTTTTGAGGTGCGAAACCCGAAAAATGGACTATTTTACAGTAATAGCAATTGCAGAGGCTTTAGAAGAGGACAAATACAAGAAAGAATATTGGGTGCACCCATTGAATTCTACGAGACTACAAGATGGCAGTTTCAACGTTATGCAAAATACAGAGCCCGTTAATTTTTTTAAGTATTTTCGCATGACAATACAAACTTTCGACGAACTGTTATTTCTCATCAGTAACAACATTTTGAAAAAAGATACTACATTCAGAGATTCCATTTCACCTGCAGAACGATTGATGATCACTATACGGTAAGTAAATAAAATTTTCCATATTTGCAAATATTCATTTATTTATAAGTATACACTTATACATTATACTCATCTAATCAATCAATCATCGATCATCATTAAATGTTAAATCAAGTTTTCTCCGCTCATTTTACACCATTCAGCCTCTTATTAACTATGATCAACTTGTTTATTGCTCGCATTATCTCCTTATTGTTTATGGTTCACTTTCAGGGTTGTTATTAGGCAATAAGCCTGACTGGGTGCCAATATTCTGAGTTTGTAATATCTTTTCAAGGTCATCACTTGAATAATGGGTATGTGCGGGTGTGTCGACATTATCGCAATTTTGAGTACGAGTCCTATAACCATAATTATTATCTGAATTGTTGTTGGAGCCAATGCTTGAAGGATTATACCTGTATTGATTATATTGCACGGTTGATGATCTTGGTAGATATTCATATGTACTGGTAGATGGAGCTGATGGTATAGGTTTGCTATACTTCATCCTTTTTATTACACTCATAATTTCAAATTTGAAGTCGAATTTTTCACTGTCTGATATTTTTTTCATATCGGCTAATAAGGATAGCAAAAAAATGTTGTCGGGATCATTTTCTTCATTAACAGACATTCTATTTAATATAGATTTTTGAAATGGTGTTAACTTCTTATTATTACGCTCGGAATTGGTTATTGTGTTCGACGGTAGCAATGGCGGAGTAGTTAGTCGCGGTGGACTAGTAGTTTTTTTTTTTTTTTTTTTTAATTTAAAAAAAAACATTGCCCCACACTAGGAATTTCTTCCTGTATCGTGGGTGCGTTTTACAAACATATAAACTCACTTACACAAACACCCAGAGCCGGAACAACTATCTGTAGGTCATACAAATATTTGTTCCCTGCGGGAATCGAACCCGCGACACGCAGCGCAGCAGTCAATTGCTCAACCACTGCGCCAACCGTGCGCCCAAGTTGGTGGTAGCAAATCACAACTGGTACTATTTTCATCTTCGGGTAAACTGAGATTGCTATCAGTATTTCGATGTTCTATAGTGATATACAAAAAAGATAACATCTGCAAATATGAAGTGTTTCTCTTCTTGGCTGGCCCGGCACTACCACTCTTTAAACTGTCTTTTTTCTTTTCTTTTACGTAGTAATCCCTTAAGTGTTTCCATTTTTTTTGTAAGTCATCAACTGAAATAAAGAAATATATATATTTAGTAATAACCAACTTACACTAACAGAATATTATTGTTGTTCACAGGTACTTGTCAACTGGAATGACCTTCCGAAGTTTATCAGATGATTTTTAATAGGCCGATCAACAATTGCTCGTATAGTTAAAGAAACATGTGTTGTAATTTGGAAGATATTACAACCAATTGAAATTCCAGAACCTACAGAAGAAATGTGGCTCGACATTGCAGAGACTTTTTTTTCTACAACAAATTTTCCAAATTGCATTGGTGCCCTAGACGGCAAGCACGTGCGGATTGTGTGCCCAGCACTATCCGGTTCTCGATTTTTTAATTATATTTTTTTTCTCAGTTGTATTGTTGGCTCTTGCTGATGCCAATCTAAATTTTATTATGATTGATGTAGGTGCTTACGGCAGGCAGGGGGACAGTGCCATTTTCAAAAGATCAATATTAGGAATTGAGCAGAGAAACATTAAATTTACCAGTTAACAGAGAACTACCTAACACAAATAAACCAAGGCTTCCATTTGTAATAGTAGGCGATGAGGCATTTGCTCTTGACAAACATTTAATGAGACCATTTCCAGGTAATAATTTAACCAGAGAAAAACGTACATTTAACTATCGTCTCAGCAGGGCACGAAGGTGTGTAGAATGTACATATGGTGTTTTGTGTAATAAATGGAGACTCCTACATACTCCAATTTTGACCTCTCCTGATTATGCAACTCATATTGTAAAAGCAGTTTGCGTTCTTCACAACTTCATCAAAAAACGTGATGGATACAACTTTAAGGATCAATTTTTTGAACACAACTTAGAATCTATATCATCAGAATCGTCACATCAGAATATCACAAATGCCACTACTGCAAGGCAAAAATTCATGGAATATTTTAACAATGAGGGGAGGGTAGCTTGGCAGGACCGCATTGTACAATGATCGCTTGTGATAAATAATAAAAATATTTAATAAAATCAATAATCTTACTTGTTTCATTTTTCTTTTTGGCACTATAAGAACTCCAATCTTCGTAAAATTCTTCACCTATTTGTTGCCAAGCAATTTTTTTCCTTGGTCGATCACTATAACTTGCATCTCCATTGTTCCATAAACACGGTCGCGATTCAACCGCGATTTTTTTTTTTCTTAATCAAACATGGAGTACGGTCTACGTTTTAATGACACAACAAAGCACGTGCATCTCGTGCGCAGACACTGCAGACAGAGGCGAAATAAATACTACGGGCGGACACGCGGGGCGCGGGCGGGGGCATGCCAGCCTCCCGCTGCTCCCCGCTTCCGATCTTCGTCGGCATTCGAACCGAACTTCGGTTGCGTATAATGTGTGTTCTACGGAATACGTTGCCGCCGAATTGCCGCTGAACTTACGCCCGACCGAAGTTCGGCTGTACGCTATAACGCAACGTAATTTAGGCATAATGTGTAGCCAGTAATTCAAATAGCATTGCAGGCGTAATCATGCCGAACTTCGGTCGCGTATCCTCGGCATAGTGTGTTTAGACACATATAGTTTAAACCCTGATAAGTAGATTCTCAATTCATATTGCCCATAGAAAAATTGAATTAAGAATCTGATAAATAAGTACCATAGTAGCTAGCCAATTTATTGAAGTTTATTACTTTTGTAATCGGAAGCTACGAGTACGAGTACTAGCACTTAGCTACGAGTCACTTTCTAACTCAATCAATCCTGTCTGTTTAGATATAACAACGAGACTATGAACCTATCGGGTAGCCATAGAAAGGTGTCGGCCAATCGAATAGTTCGCTAATTGAAATGAACGAAGTTAGTTTGTTCATCAATTTTTCAATTTTTTTGTTTGGCCTTCTATTCGACGCGCCTATGGACGGTAAGCAGTGACATTGTATTGAGGTTAATGTGACATTGTGTGGTTTCTTGATGTACAGATATTCCTAGAAAAGTATGCACTTCGGGAATCAACGTCTATAGTCAGAAATAAAAACACGCGAAAATTATAACTGCATGAGTATACTCGTAGAGCTGTTATAAGCATGGGAATACTTATGTAACTGTCTATTTTGTCATTATTAAACTGTCTATTTCATTAACCGAAGCGCATTATTTTTCTGGTGTATTTGTTTGTGCAGTCTTGGAGAACGATTTTATAGATTACTACACGTTCCTCGAGAGGTAACAAAAGCTGGGCCCAAGTTTCTACTTTGGCTTGACCAAAATATACCAATTTTTAAAGTGAAATAGACAAAGCAAATAAATGTCACCGACAAAAGATACGTCAGCAGCAATATCGGAAATTGAATAAGTTTCCCTTTTACGAGTCACTCACTCAAGTTTATGTTTGCAAGATCATTTAAAGATTTTTAGTTAACGGTCACAAAAAGTTTGATTGCTGGTTATAGTTTTGTATTTTTGTTTAAGTTTTTTTTCGAATAACTAAAGCTTGCTTAGATTTAGGGCCGATTTCTGAATTATTGAGTACTAGCGGACGCCTCGCGGTTTCACCCGCGTAGTTCCCGTTCCCGTGTGAATACAGGGATAAAAAGTAGCCTACGTCATCGTCACCCGGGGATAGTGTAGATTCCCAACGGAGAAAGAATTTTTGAAATCGGTCCAGATGTTTTTAAAATTATTCGTTACATATAAAAATACAAATCTTTCCTCTTTATAATATTAGTGTAGATATTAGTAATTAGTATATTAGTATAGAGTATGGATTTGAAGTTAAGAAAGTGTCTTTAACTTTAGTGCTAAATTTTGACAGATTATCAGGTTAAAGTATAGTTTGACAAATACTCAAAACCTCAAATGCACAATTCAGAAATCGGCCCTTAAAGTTACAAAACTATTTAACTAATCAGAAAACTTGCAATACCGAAAGGTCATGTAGGTAATTCGAACAATTTGGACTTTTTACAATCTCTTTTGCTAAGGTTATAATGATTATATCATTATTTTTATGGCCCCAGCAGCATCAGTGACCATAAGCTTATTCAGTTAGTCGTGTCTAACAATTTGCTACAACCTTTATTGTTTCATTCATTTCGAAGCGTACCAAAATTAACCTGAAACATTTCATACAAACGAGGTTTACCAAACAACTGTTTCAATTACTCATTAATTACTGTAGCTGCGTGGCCGCAGTTAATTTTGTTCTGACTGTTGTCATAGATTAAACAGCTATCGCTTATTGTTATTTGCCGGTTGCGGTGTGTGGTTTTTAATAGTTAAATGCTCATTTGTATGGTAGTGTTGGTCGAGTAAATTGAGATTATCAAGTGTCCAACGCTGCAGGACTAAAATTAATAGCCTGCAGCGGAAAATGGCCATTCGTATCGCACGAGATTACCGAACGGTATACTTTGAGGCAGCAACTCTACCGGCACGCTTTCTTCCGCTGGATATTCTGGCGGACATGGATGCGAGAGTTTATAACCGAATACGCGCCATCCGCCAGAATGGTAATAGAGTGCCAGGAATCGCTGTAGTAAGGCTGAGGCGGCAGGAACAGCGACACGCACTCGAGCGGTGGCGCGAGTGGCTACAGCAGCCGCAATTTTCGCACATGCATGTTGTCGAAGCCGTCCTGCCGCACTGCAAAGCCTGGCTGAAGATAGAGGAGCGCATCTTCTACAGGCTCACTCGGGTACTTACCGGGCACGGTTACCTTCGGTGAGTATCTGAATAAGATTGGGAGAGAGACCACGGCAAATTGCCAACAGTGCGGAGGCGACCTTAACTCTGACGGCACACGCTCGAGGAGTGTGCCCCTGCGTGGGCCTCTGAGCGGCAGGTCTTGGTCGCCAGCACTTTTGAGGGCCATGCGAGGCCATAGAGAAAACTGGAGGGAAATGGCCTCTTTCTGTGAAACCATGATGGTACAGAAGGACCCTGCCGAGTGGGATCGTGAGAGGGCCGATCCCATTCGCAGAAGAGAGCATCGTTGAAGTAACCGTCTCGAAGCCTAAAACGCCGAAACCCCGGCTGTCAGATTGAGGACTCTATTCGCCCACCAAATGACTCCAGGAAAGACGGTGGCACAGTGATCACGTGCTGCCGTGCATAGCGAGGCTCAGGGGAGGTGCTCTATTAATCTCCCCAGGGATGAGCCCTAACAGGCGTTTCACAGAGGGGGTTCCGGGGTGGTCTTTTGAAAGGTCACAGGGTCCCTACTACGTGTTTCAGTGAGGTAAAAATCACACACTCCCTGTTTTTTTCCCCTATAATTCCAGGCGCCTTTTAAAGGTTTCTCCCGTAAACTAATGTAAATTCAAGGAAATAAGAAGTTTGTTTTAATCCATTCTTTCGGGTGGGCTTCTAGTCTAAGTGGATGCGGCTGAATACCAACACCAGTACCAGTATTTTACATAGCACGAATGTCTATATGATCTTCACAACCCAGCAGCTCGGTTACACCATACCCCTTAGCAAGACTGGTGTCAGATTTTCCATTTTCAAAATAGCATCGTTCTCTGCTTTAAATAATATAATAGTAGCTACTTATAATAATATATGTAAGTAAAATTGTATTAAAAGTCTTCAACATTAAGTTAAATCTGTTTCGAAAAAGCTATAAGTACTCTTAATTAAGTTTTATTTCTACGAGGAAGAATCAACATTAAAGGCCCTATAAAAAAAATAGAACGAACATTGTTCAAAATTTAGTACCTAACAAGATTTTAGAAACATTCTGGCCAAAATCTAGACATGGATCGTGGAAAACTGCGAAATATTTCATGAAAGAACTGCCTGTAAAATCATAACCAACTGCTAGGAGTCTGGATAAGCTATGCGGTACACCTGCATAGAATAATGTACCTGGCGGATATAACAAGCTTTGAAATAGAGTATTTACGTGTGAAATGCATGTTACTTTCTAACCTTTTGTGAATTTTGCAACAAAAATGGTCGTTTTAGAACAGTATGCGTTTCTTGATAGTTATAACCAGAGTAAGGTTATTTTGAGTGTGTGTAAGGGACAGATGTATATGACACGTATACATCTGTCACTTACTCTATCTCAAAATAACCTTACTCTAAGAGCTTATATTCACGCTCCTGGGGGTACACGAATAAGTTTTTTTTTGGCAAGACTGGTCCATCGTAAATCATGTCATCGCTTACCATAAGTTTTGATAGTGATAGATAGTGTAGAAATACAAATATTATAAAAGATAATCTGTCAAGTGTCAATTAGCAGACACAATAGAAATTACCATTGTTTTACTCCGATTCGGCAATATGGACAGTTAAGGGAAGGAAACATGGGCGGTATAAATGTGACACTGATAAAGTTTAATTTAACATTTAGTTTCTCCTTTAGTTAACTTAAGACGATAAAAATCATTAAAAAAAATTAAGGTTAGTTTTATAAAAGAAAATTTACAACATTTAACATGAGGAATTAACCTGTAAAATAACACAGCTAAATGAGTGATTCACTAAATAATAATTTTATACATATGTTTTATGTCAAATAGATATCTCGTCGAATCCACCCAATGGATTTCAGTGTACATACTGTCGGAAATTGAAGTTTCTTTATGTCTGAGTTAACTATTAAATATTCCAAATAAACCCTCAGATCAAATATTTGGATACACAGAGTCAACATTGAAGCACTTTTACGGAAATTATATTTGCCGCTATAAGTTTTAAAAGACATAAACTTGTTGGATTTTTTATGTCAATATACTAGAATTGTAAAGATTTTTTTCTTAATTTAAATAAAATTATTTAAATAAAGAATCAAAGAAGAGTCTACGATTACTGCACAAATGATACTTTTACGCAGCCCAATAGAGTAATGCCTATCTAAGAAAAAAACTGATCTATGTTATTACAGAAATAAAATCATAATAATTACAAACGTCCACCCTTATTGCCGCACAAATATGAAATTGAAGTAGTTACCGATGCGGAAAATTATCAAATTAAGTTTATGTCAAGACACACGAAAGACATATGCAAGAAGAAAGTTAGGATAGTGTTACACAGAATACTGCGATACACATCTAGTGATAGGAAGGCCGCATGTTACGTGTGCTAAAGTTTCTTGTCTTCAAATCACGTAGTTTGTCTACTTTGATTTGAAGACAAGAAACGTTATTGCCTAAGATAATTATGAGATTTATTATCGTTAGGTAGAGCAAAAAAAAATGTTTCTTTCGTCTTCAATAATTATTGCCCTGTACCCAAGTTTTAGTTTTAAAGCCTTAGCCTTTAAAATATTAGTAAGAACCAAATGCACGGTACACATTCACCACAAAATTGCACTATAAACTCAGTATTTCTTATTGCAATTAATATCCACTAACACTAACAGGAAACCAAGAAATACGATGTTACTTTAAAACTGGTCTCTTCTCGTCTCACGTTGCATTCCCCCGCACGTTATCGCATTACAATCAGTGTGAGAAGTTCCTTAGTTTACCACGTTAACAAAGTTAACCCCGAGGGTGTATTTTTAGACAGGTGGGGATTTACTTCGGTTGTAATATTATGTGATGCTTTGCGGGAATGCTGTAACTAGAAACCAAAACTAACATAATGTCATGTCTGTATTCTTCCAAGGTAAAATTGTAGAAAACTTCACCAATATGTTTATGTCTTTAGTAATAGGGGTGATCCTATTGCCATCACTGGGCAAAAATCCATATAATGATTGCTTTAAAAAAATTCCATAAGGAAAAATCCTAAAATCTTTTGTCGATGATGGAAGACCACTATCTAGCATATGCAGGCGCTACTATTGAGATCGGGCCTGGGTGCAATAAGCAGGTAGTGTTAATTCCTCTCACTGAAAGATTGTTTTATATAACACCTCAACTGCCGTAATTACCGAAAATTTTAAAAACCTTTTTGTCGCACGCGAGGCTAGTCTTTGGCAACGAACGTGTTAACAGTTACCAGAGGTTGGTGTTGGTTACGAAATTATAGAGACTTGCGGAGTATGTCTTAGGGCTCTTTCAATTTAGATTTTTCGTGTCACAAAGCTTGAGTTAAAGGAAAAATGTTTTGAGTATTGCTGATTCAATGTGGTTGGATAAAATTCCGACGAAGAAAGATATAAAATAGGCACGTTAAGGATTCATAATAAATTACACTTTAGTTTACCACAAAGATCTTAACTTTCTTGCTGCATGACTATTAGTTGGCCCTTTCAATTAATTGCTTTATATATAGTTCCCTCGCTCACTAAAACTTTGTTTTAGTTCAAACAGACAAAGGCCCAATAAAACTATCGAAAAACTATGCAGACTGTAAGAGTAGTCAATTATGAAAAAGGCATTTATTTATTTATCATCAACATCATTTTTGCTAAAGTCCTCTGCTGTCTCTCTTACAAGCATCTCCACATCGATGGATCCTATACTTCTTGCACCCAGCACACAAGGTTATTGGTCCACCTTGTGCAAGATCTTCGCACGATGCGTCTTTCAGTACGCAATCGCCAATCCAGAATCTTTTTTTTCATCTGCCATCTGGTCTGCAACGTCCACCGCCTTTTGCCACTTAATTTTCGCAATACCTCGAACTTTGTCAGTTATTTTGGATCTCATGGGGATCTGTTGGGCCTAAAAGATTGCAATGAGTTAATTTGATTAAATTTCTCACTGCCATTTTTCAATAAACGTGATAAACCAACTTCCACAATTCGCTACACTATTTTGAACTCCTACAATCCCTCTCCACTCAGCTGGGGATTAGGTAAACAGAGCTAATTCCCGTCAATCTGAACCGTTCACTCACTTCCACCCGGAGCGCCAATAAAATACACAACCTATTGACAAATACCCGCGCACTTCGTATAGCTAGAAGTTTAAAGCGCACAGCTGTCCCTATCCCCCGGAGGATACATTTCTAGTAGAACTGGAACATAGTTGAGAGCAAAACAGTAGCACAACTATAAAAACACATAAAATATAACATGAAATGTCATGGCATGAAGTTTCATTTTACGTACACGTTATAAAGAAAACCGTTTGTCCTGGTATGGTCATGTGATAAGAAGGGATGAAACACATGTTACTTAAAGAGTTATGAATATAAATGTGGATGGATGGAGTGGAAGAGACAGGCCAAAGAAAATATGGATGGATTTTGTGATGAGTGATAAGACTGAAAAGGGAGTCAGTGATAGCGTAACAGGGGTCGGGGAGGTTTCTAAGAAGAAAACGTGTTGCGCCAATCCCAAGTTACAAGGGATAAAGGCAGGAAGATGATGACAGGTTATGAAAACAATAAACTAGAAAAAACTGGAACGACAACTTATCTGAATATTTCAGTCAAAACTAAAACCCAAACCTAAAAGACTGGGTACGTAGTTTCAATTACAGTTTTTTTTGGTTCCATCTTTTAACAATTCTGCGAACAACAAACAATGTTCCACGACCACTGCCACTTAAGTTTGGCATAATTGTTTCTAAATTATATTGAAACAAAAATAAGGATGTTCTTTGTTTTTTCCGTGTAGAAATGCTCATGCATATTACACTACATATCTGATCCAAATTACAGGACCGATCAGTGTGGCGACGCTTGGGAGAGGCCTATGTCCAGCAGTGGACATCTTTTGACTGAAATGATGATGATGATGATGACTGCACTACCACGGGGTGGTACCAGATAGTGCCGTTATATGGGACTCCAACCCACTAAAACTTTAAGGTGTCCTCCTGTGCTGCTTATGGCGTAAACACGTTAGCACTCACCGCGAACACGCCGCGGCTGTCCGTCCCGGTCCCTCCTCTGGGGAGTACTCTCCTTAACCGGCGTACCAGAACTGTATGCCGTGACCACCAGGGACCAATCCAGCACATGGGCGCCAGAGATTTTTTTGACGCAGACGTCGGCTAATTGGTAAATGCCCTGACGAGCCCCTCCTTGGGTTCCTCTTCGCTTCACCGTGGGTGACCAAGCCACACCACTAAGCCACCCCCCGTCTCGACAATGTGGGAACCCATCGAGAGGGAGCAAAAACCATAATTTGTGAGCTTAAAAGTTACGGATAAGTAAGTAGGTGAGCTGTGGTGTGGCCCAGTGGCAGTGGCCACGTGAACACGTAGGTCGTGAGTTCGAACCTAGGCAGGCGCTCTACTTTGTGTAAATTATACCTCGTTAGCCCATAATGTAATGCAAATGACATGTGAGCTGGTTCCAGGTGGAAACGTAGCCTAAGACATTATTAACAGAGATTCAAGTTATGTACATTACTGTAGTTTTCTATTACAACACCTCTGTAATTAATTTTTATTTAATGCACTATCACTAATACTTTTATCATTTAAATGTCTGCTTTGTCTATATACACTACTTACTCTTTCTTATGTGTATTCTTCACTCTTACGAGAGATTCAAGTAACTTACATTACTGTGGTTTTCTATTAGAAAACCTCTTGTTTTGTGCACTATTACAACTACTTGTTTCATCTAAATGTGTACTATGTCTTTACTGTGGTCTTCTATTAGAAAACCTCTGAAATTAGTTTTTGTATTGTGCAATATTATAACTACGTTTATCATTTAAATGTCTACTATGTCTATTTACACAAATATGTCTATATCTATTTACTAAAGACTATTGTCCTCACTTATTAATACTATTTACTCAATACTGCTGTCCTCACTTATTAACACTATTTTAAAAACGTCTGTAATTCGTTATTAGTCATTATTTAGGCTACCATCTTCTAATTTTTTTAACACTGTTTTCGTCACTGATTCTTCACAATCAACTTAAGACTATCACATCCACAATCTTCATAGCTCCAAAACCCTGTCTCCAGGGTTTACTGCTCGCCAAAGTCATCATACATCTGGTAAACCAGATCGGCTATCTGTCATTCGTCCGTCAGTGGGAACATTAAAAGGCTGATGATGATGATGAAATTAGTACGTACATATGCGTAGCGGTCAAGTTGCAGTGCTGTTCAAAATAATACTGTGACTATACTCTGTGCTTTACATTCCCAAAGAGACGGTTTCATTCAGGCTGTTGAGTGAGTCTCCGAACTTGAATCGGATATCTTGTTACAGGGTATTGTATAAAGCTGTTTTTCTTTGTTATTAAAATAGGAGCTTTGTGTTTCGTTTTAAGTTGTTTATAAGCTCAGGTTGTGGTATTTTTTTATTCGTTTTGTAAGTAGTTTTTGTATTGTGGTTGATATAATCCTTGTTAAAATTAATTAGAGAATGTTTTGCCTCACAAAAGTAGATTGCTTTTGTTTTAATGTTTGGAAAAACACATGTTATAGAATACACACGAAGACTATAGAGTCTTCGCAATTTAAGAAGTTGAATTTGACACGTATAAAAATACTTAATAATAATTAAACTTGACGAATATATATTATTACTAGCTGACCCGGCAAACTTTGTTTTGCCATAAAAACACCAAAACCTACCCTACCTACCCTACCTACCCTACCTACCCTACCTACCCTACCTACCCTACCTACCCTACCTACCCTACCTACCCTACCTACCCTACCTACCCTACCTACCCTACCTACCCTACCTACCCCTACCTACCCTACCTACCCTACCTACCCTACCTACCCTACCTACCCTACCTACCCTACCTACCCTACCTACCCTACCTACCCTACCTACCCTACCTACCCTACCTACCCTACCTACCCTACCTACCCTACCTACCCTACCTACCCTACCTACCCTACCTACCCCTACCTACCCTACCTACCCTACCTACCCTACCTACCCTACCTACCCTACCTACCCTACCTACCCCTACCTACCCTACCTCCCTACCTACCCTACCTACCCTAACCTAACCCTACCTACCCTACCTACCCTACCTACCCTACCTACCCTACCTACCCTACCTACCCTACCTACCCTACCTACCCTACCTACCCTACCTACCCTACCTACCCTACCTACCCTACCTACCCTACCTACCCTACCTACCCTACCTACCCTACCTACCCTACCTACCCTACCCTACCTACCCTACTACCCTACCTACCCTACCTACCCTACCTACCCTACCTACCCTACCTACCCTACCTACCCTACCTACCTACCTACCCTACCTACCCTACCTACCCTACCTACCCTACCTACCCTACCTACCCTACCTACCCTACCTACCCTACCTACCCTACCTACCCTACCTACCCTACCTACCCTACCTACCCTACCTACCCTACCTACCCTACCTACCCTACCTACCCTACCTACCCTACCTACCCTACCTACCCTACCTACCCTACCTACCCTACCTACCTACCTACCCTACCTACCCTACCTACCCTACCTACCCTACCTACCCTACCTACCCTACCTACCCTACCTACCCTACCTACCCTACCTACCCTACCTACCCTACCTACCCTACCTACCCTACCTACCCTACCTACCCTACCTACCCTACCTACCCTACCTACCCTACCTACCCTACCTACCCTACCTACCCTACCTACCCTACCTACCCTAACTACCCTACCTACCCTACCTACCCTACCTACCCTACCTACCCTACCTACCCTACCTACCCTACCTACCCTACCTACCCTACCTACCCTACCTACCCTACCTACCCTACCTACCCTACCTACCCTACCTACCCTACCTACCCTACCTACCCTACCTACCCTACCTACCCTACCTACCCTACCTACCCTACCTACCCTACCTACCCTACCTACCCTACCTACCCTACCTACCCTACCTACCCTACCTACCCTACCTACCCTACCTACCCTACCTACCCTACCTACCCTACCTACCCTACCTACCCTACCTACCCTACCTACCCTACCTACCCTACCTACCCTACCTACCCTACCTACCCTACCTACCCTACCTACCCTACCTACCCTACCTACCCTACCTACCCTACATACCCTACCTACCCTACCTACCCTACCTACCCTACCTACCCTACCTACCCTACCTACCCTACCTACCCTACCTACCCTACCTACCCTACCTACCCTACCTACCCTACCCTACCCTACCTACCCTACCTACCCTACCTACCCTACCTACCCTACCTACCCTACCTACCCTACCTACCCTACCTACCCTACCTACCCTACCTACCCTACCTACCCTACCTACCCTACCTACCCTACCTACCCTACCTACCCTACCTACCCTACCTACCCTACCTACCCTACCTACCCTACCTACCCTACCTACCCTACCTACCCTACCTACCCTACCTACCCTACCTACCCTACCTACCCTACCTACCCTACCTACCCTACCTACCCTACCTACCCTACCTACCCTACCTACCCTACCTACCCTACCTACCCTACCTACCCTACCTACCCTACCTACCCTACCTACCCTACCTACCCTACCTACCCTACCTACCCTACCTACCCTACCTACCCTACCTACCCTACCTACCCCATCTACCCTACCTACCCTACCTACCCTACCTACCCTACCTACCCTACCTACCCTACCTACCCTACCTACCCTACCTACCCCTACCTACCCTACCTACCCCTAACCTACCCTACCTACCCTACCTACCCTACCTACCCTACCCTACCCTACCTACCCTACCTACCCTACCCTACCCTACATACCCTACCTACCCTACCTACCCTGCTCCAACCTACCTTTACCTACCCTACCTACCCTACCTGCCCACCTACCCTACCTACCCTACCTACCCTACCTACCCTACCTACCCTACCTACCCTACCTACCCTACCTACCCTACCTACCCTACCTACCCTACCTACCTACCTACCTACCCTACCTACCCTACCTACCCTACCTACCCTACCTACCCTACCTACCCTACCTACCCTACCTACCCTTCCTACCCTTCCTACCCTACCTACCCTACCTACCCTACCTACCCTACCTACCCTACCGACCCTACCTACCCTACCTACCCTACCTACCCTACCTACCCTACCTACCCTACCTACCCTACCTACCCTACCTACCCTACCTACCCTACCTACCCTACCTACCCTACCTACCCTACCTACCTTACCTACCCTACCTACCCTACCTACCCTACCTACCCTACCTACCTTACCTACCCTACCTACCCTACCTACCCTACCTACCCTACCGACCCTACCTACCCTACCTACCCTACCTACCCTACCTACCCTACCTACCCTACCTACCCTACCTACCCTACCTAACCTACCTACCCTACCTACCCTACCTACCCTACCTACCCTCCCTACCCCTACCTACCCTACCTACCCTACCTACCCTACCTACCCTACCTACCCTACCTACCCTACCTACCCTACCTACCCTACCTACCCTACCTACCCTACCTACCCTACCTACCCTACCTACCCTACCTACCCTACCTACCCTACCTACCCTACCTTAGAAGAGCATAGCCGAAACCTGGCCGAGAACAGCCTAAAAATGGACAGGCTGAAAGAGGCGCTACAAGCTAGCCGAGACCAGATGATCTCGTATGCTAGCGTGGCGGCAAGTCGGCCGTCCAATCAGGTTCCGAAACAGACTACACTACATTCCATCGTAGTGTCGGCCAGGGATGAGAAGGAAACGGGGAGCAAGTCCTGGACCGACTTCGGAAAGTCGTAAATGCCAAGGAAGGGGGTATAGCGGTAGAGAAAGTGAGGAAAGCGAAAGATAGAAAAGTAATTGTAGGCTGTAGCACAGAAGAGGATAGGGAAAAGTTGAAGGAAAAGATTAGGAGGGCACCCGAGCTGGAAGCCCAGAACATAAAAAACAAAAACCCACAGGTTGTGTTGCGCGGCGTTATGCAGTACAACACAAACGAGGATATACTAAAGGCACTCAAAAACCAAAACGCCGCCATCTTTCGAGATCTTAAAGATGAGCAGGCGAAAATGGATATACTATACAGAAAGCGAGCCAGGAACCCGCACATGTGTCACGTAGTGATGAGGGTCGCCACAGAGGTTTGGCGGCGCATGCTCGAGGTCGGATCGGTGCATGTGGAGTTTACGCGGGTGACGGTCGAGGACCAATCCCCGCTTGTCCAGTGCTCGCTCTGCCTCGGGTATGGGCATAGCCGACGCCTTTGCACGGAGTCTGTGCCAAAGTGCAGCCACTGTGGCGGTCCCCACATGAGGACGGAGTGCGCGGACTGGGCCGCTGGCCTACCTCCAAAGTGCTGCAATTGCGTGCGCGCCAAGACTGACAGCACAGACCATCATGCTTTCAGCTCGGAGTGCGTAGTTAGGAAAAGGTGGGATGCAATAGCCCGATCAGTAATAGCGTATTGCTAAGGGCAACACGGAGACTCCTGCCCAACAAAACGCAAGACCATACCGTGTGGCCCAAGCAAACCTACAACGTAAGGACCTGGCAACGACCGAACTCTTTTTAGAGGCCAGTAAAAGGAAGATCGCATGGGCACTTATCCAGGAGCCGTACGTGGGAGGGGCGCGAGGTATGAAGAGCTACCGAGGTTCGCGAATCTACCAGTGCGAGGTTGATGGAAGCGGGAGGGTAAAGGCGGCAATTGCCGTCTTTGACGATGACCTTGATGTCATTCCCTACCCGAAACTCACCACAAACAACATCGTTGTGGTGGGGATCCGGACCAAAGCCTGGGAGATCGCAGTAGTTTCTTACTACTTCGAGCCAGACCAACCCATAGGGCCATACCTGGACCAGTTGACCCAGATCAAATCGGAAGTGGCCACCGGTAGATTGCTTATTGGTGGCGACGCTAACGCTAAGAGTCCTTGGTGGGGCAGCATCGTCGAAGACTCCAAGGGCGAGGAAATGTCCGGAACCCTGGAGGACTTAGAGCTTCAGGTGCTGAACACTGGTGACGCTCCCACATTTGACACTGTCCGAGGTGGTCGAGTGTATAAAAGCCACGTGGACGTCACGGCATGCTCGCTCGACCTTTTTGACCTGGTGGACGGCTGGCGGGTCGACACAGGAGCAACATCCTCGGACCATAACACAATATTTTTCGAAATTAAAGTTAAAAGGGATAAAGGGGTAAATATCACCAGGACGACCAGGAAATTTAACACAAGAAAGGCGGACTGGGATACATTTAAAGATAAATTAGGGGCAATTAAAATTGAAAATAATATAAATTTGAATAGTATAAGGGGAATAACTAGTAAAGTAGATTTAGAAGAATTAATTGTAAATTACAGAGATAGTATTTTAAAAGCATGCGAAGATTCTATTCCCAAGACTAGTATTAAAAGTAAAATCACTTGTCCGTGGTGGTCCGAGGAGCTCACTGTGAAGAAGAAGGAGTTTACCAGACTTAAGAACCGCATCCGCAATGCCGCGCCGGTCCGGCGAGCGATGGTCGTAGACGAGTACCTGAAGGCCAAAGAAGAGTACGAGATGCTAGCGAAGAGCGCCCAATTCGCAAGTTGGAAGGAGTTCTGCCGGAAACAGGATCGGGAAGGGGTCTGGGAGGGAATCTTCAGGGTGATTGGTAGGACCGCCAGAAGACAGGAGGAACTGACCCTACGCAGCGATGGTGTATTCCTCAACCCAAGTGAATCGGCCGCCCTACTCGCAGATACGTTCTACCCCGAAGACAGAGTAGACCAGGACAACGCTGAGCACAGGCGAATAAGAGAAGCGGCCAGTCGAGTAAATGAGTGGGTTCATGATGAATATCATGATCCACCATTTACCTCGCTGGAGCTGAAGACCGCCGTGGCAGGTTTCAATCCCAAAAAGGCACCAGGAGGGGATGGACTGACGTCTGATATCTGCAGTCGAGCGATCCACCAGGACCCGGATGCGTTCCTTGCCCTCTACAATAAGTGCCTTGAATTGGCACACTTCCCGAACATCTGGAAGGAGGCTACAGTCGTGGTCCTCAGAAAACTGGGCAAGGACGATTACCTAAACCCCAAGGCATACAGACCAATAGGTCTACTGCCGGTTCTGGGGAAGGTCCTGGAGAGGATGGTAGTAGCGCGTTTAAAATGGCAGCTTGTACCGCGGTTTAGTACTCGCCAGTTTGGTTTTATGCCCCAGAGAAGCACTGAGGACGCCCTCTATAAGCTAGTGAAGCACGTACAGGACAAGTTGAGGCTGAAGAAGCTAATTGTCCTGGTGTCGCTGGATATAGAGGGAGCCTTCGATAGTGCTTGGTGGCCAGCCATCAAGGTCAGACTGGCTGAGGAAAAGTGCCCGGTGAACATAAGAAGGCTGCTAGACAGCTACCTCGACAGTAGGAAAGTCAAGGTTCGTTACGCTGGGGAGGAATGCACGCGAGTGACTAGCAAGGGCTGTGTTCAAGGGTCAATAGGTGGCCCCATTCTGTGGAATCTCATTCTAGACCCACTATTGCAGGAATTGGAACAGCGCGGTATCTTCGTGCAGGCGTTCGCTGATGATATCGTCTTGGTTCTGGATGGGGACTCAGCGACTGAAGTTTCAACATCTGCCAATGCAGCCCTCGCCCATGTTCAGAGTTGGGGCGTCAAGAACAAGCTGAGGTTCGCACCGCACAAAACCTGTGCGATGGTCGTAACCAACAAGCGCAAGTATGATACCCCAAGGCTGAGCATGGCCGGGGTCGACATTGATATGGTTAAGAAGATGAAGTTGTTGGGTCTAACCATAGACGAGAAGCTCACCTTCAATGAGCACACCGCGAACGTCTGCAGGCGGGCAGCTAACATTTATAAGCAGCTGTCCCGCGCCGCTAAAGTGAGTTGGGGATTAGACGCACAGATCATACACACAATCTACACTGCTATGATTGAGCCCATAATAACGTACGCGGCCGCAGCCTGGGCTCCCGCTACGAAGAAGCTGGGAATACGGAAGAAGCTAGGCTCGGTCCAACGAGGATTCGTCCAGAAGATCTGTAAATCTTACCGTACTGTCTCCCTGAACTCGGCACTGGTACTGTCCGGAATACTACCTCTAGATCTACGCATACAGGAGGCAGCCGCCCTGTATGAAGCGAGGAGAGGGTCATCCCGGTTTGTGCCAGGAGATAGGGAGATCGAAGGTGCGGTGGGGTTTGCAGAGGCTCCTCATCCAGCTACACAGATGCCCCTGGAGTTC